>JAJQQW010000024.1:19270655-19888155 GCA_025583905.1 Ia io | reverse complement strand
CCAGCTCGGCGCTTTCCAGCTTTCAACCTCAAAGCCGGGCAGCGGCGGGCGCCCGGCTCCGAGGGCGCTGGGCAGACCTTGGCAGCGGCGGGCTCCCCGCAGACTCTTGCTGCCGGCTTTGGCTTTGCCGCCTGAACCGGCGGGCCTTCTCGGGAGGGGCAGAGGGTGCCCAGGGACGCCAAGAGGAGGCCTGAGCCCTGGCCGGTGTGGCTCAGTGGATAGAGCGTCCGCCTGCCGACGGAAGGGTCCCGGGTTCGGTTCCGGTCAAGGGCAGGTACCTCGGTGGCAGGCTCCTCCCGGGCCGGGGCCTTGGGCCGGGGCGTGTGCAGGAGGCAACTCATCCATGTGTCTCTCTCACATCGACGTTTCTCTCTGTCTCTGTCTCTCTCGTCCCCTCTCTCTCAAAAAAAAAAAAAAAATCAATGGAAGAATATCCTCGGGGAGGATTAATTTTTTAAGAGAGAGAGAGAGAGAGAGGTCTGAGGTCTCGGGCTCTTCTGGAACGCTGCCACGGGAGCGAAGGAGAAGCCTCAGGCAGCTCTGTGCTTGGCGTGCACCTGGCTGGCCAGTCGAGCAGCGAGGGGAAGTGGGAAGAGGCTCGTCGGAGAAACGGCTCAGGAGCCCGGAGGGCCTGGTGTTGTCAGAGGCGCTCAGATCTGGGCCTGGGGGGTCGCGGGTGGCAGGGCCCCATCGTCCCGCGGTCCCGAGGCGCTCTGCCGTTTGGGGAGGCAGCCGGTGGGGCGGCTGGGGTGTCAGCTAAGCAGTGAGATGACCTGCCCGGGGCAGCAAGGGAGATGGGGAGGCCTGCAGCCGGGCTGAGCACGGCCAGGAGCCCGGCGGCCTGGACGGAGCGCGTCCCCAGAGGCGGTGAGGCTGTGTGGAGGCCTGGGCAGGGGCCGGGGGGCCTTTGAAGGGGCTCGGACCCAGAGTGAAGTTGGCTTGATTTGGGCGTCCCCCTAGGTCTCCTTCATCATCCCCCCCTTATCCGCAGCCCCCCGAGGCCAGCTGACGCAGCCCTGAGAAAATTCCCCCCATCCATTTCGTTTTCCAAAGTAGCAATTACGCCTCTCAGCCCGTCTGCATCGGGCGGGGGACGCTGCAGGCCTCCGACGAGCATGGCCTTCGGAGCTGGGTCTCTGGGCACTTCCTGTCGGCTGGGCCTCCGTGCCCGTGACATTGGCATGAACCGTGTTCCAGGCGTCTCTGTCCTGCACAGAGGCGCCGCACCATCAATGCCGGGGTCCGTTCTGTTATTGTTGTTGTTGTTTAAATACATTTTTATTGATTTCTGAGAGGAAGGGCGAGGGAGGGAGAGAGGGAGATGGAAACATCCCTGATGAGAGAGAATCACGGATCGGCTGCCTCCTGCACGCCCCACACGGGGGATCGAGCCCACCACCCGGGCCTGTGCCCTGACCGGGAATCAGACTGTTTCACGGGTCCACGCTCAACCACTGAGCCACGTGGGCCGGGCTGGGGGTCGTGTTCAATGTAGTCTCCTTCTCAGGATCAGCTCCGGGGTACAAATCCCAGCACGGATTGTGTGGGCGCGCCCACCCGTTGGTAGTGGTGATGGTGTTTTTATTTTATTTTTGTTTTATAGGGTTTTCATCAAAACAATCTAGAGACCAGAAATTACATATACGAGCGGGGGTCCTATCAGGGATGCAACTACATATGGAAAGGTTCTGTCTTTCTCTGCAAGTCCATCCAGCATGTAGAAGGCAGCATCTTAGCCGGCCGGTGTGGCTTGGTGGTTGAGCGTCGACCTAGGAACCAGGAGGTCAGGGTTCCATTCCCGGTCAGGGCACAGGCCCGGGTTGCGGGCTCCATCCCCAGTGTGGGAGCGTGCAGGAGGCAGCCGATCCGTGATTCTCTCTCATCACGGATGTTTCTCTCTCTCTCTCTTCCTCTCCCTTCAATAAAAAATATTTAAAAAGAGAGAGAGATGGAGGGGAACGGAGAGGCGGGCTCCCCAGGGGTTCCCAGGCCCTAGTACCCACCTTCCCTGTGGAGGGCAGGGCCTCTGCAAGCTCCCACCTCTGCAAAGGCCTCCCCCCAGCATCTGTGGGGCCCAGCAGCCAGAGGAGGGTGGGCGGCCGGGGGAGCCAGGCCTGGGGAGGGAGCCTCTGGCCGGAGAGGCAGCCAGCAGAGCCCAAGAAAGAGGCGGGGAAGCAGAACTCCCACGTGGACGCCCTCGAGGCCCCAGGCAGGCCTTTGAGATGGGGGGGGGGAGTGTTATTTTTCAAATCGGATTCTTGGCGCTTCTCGCTCGTGGAGGGTGCGCCAGAGGTGGTGGGCCTGAGCCCGGGCCTGGAGGGTGGCATTTCCCAGGGCAAAGTCCTATTTGCAGAAGGACGGACGACCTTGTCCAACCCACCGCTGATACTGGTTCTCCCTTTTTTTGGTTTTTGAATCCTCGACAGAGGATATGTTTTCCATTGATTTTTTTTTTTTTTTTTAAAGAGAGTAGAGGGGAGGGAGGGAGGGAGGGCGGGGCGGGGGAGAGGCAGAGAGAGAGAAACATCGATGTGGGAGAGACACATCCATTGGTTGCCCCCCCCACACCCCCCCCCCATGCAATACCAGGATCAGAGATTACTGCAACCCAGGTCCGTGCCCTTGACCAGGAATCGAACCTGGGACCCTTCAGTCTGCGGGCTGGCGGTCTAACCACTGAGCAGCCCGGCCAGGGCGCCAGCTGTATCGTTTTTGAACCCCAAATCAGAATAGCGGGCCTGGGGAAGAATCCCTCCCCCTGGGTGTGAGACAAGTCTTACAGAAGCTTAAACTGCGCTGACACTGAGCGGCGGGCGGGATGCAGGCTGGACCCCGGCCCCAGGTTGGGTGCGTGCAGGAGGCAACCGGGCGGGATGTCTCTCCCAGCGCGGTTTCCCTCTCTGTGTCTCTCCCGCTCCCTTCCACGCTCTCTAAAAATCAATGGAGGAAAAAGAAGAAAAAAAAAACACACCCTCCGGTGAGGATGAGCCACCAATAAAAAAATAAAGAAAACGAGAAACAAGGCAGCGAGGGGAACCGCGGGCAGGCCACGCCGCCCGGCCCTTCTTCATCTGTGTCTTTGTTTTCCTCCAGAATCCACAGTGGAAATCCCTTACAGGATCACTTGCGAGTGGGGTTTAAAGAAAAAAAACGTTGTAAATTAGAAACATCACGATGGGAAAAATACGGCTGCAGCTGAGCAGTCTGCATTTTATCTTATTTTTTTAAGTTGCTGGCTAGAGGCCCATCGGGCGAGGCTCAGTGTTTGAGCATCGACCTATGACCCAAGAGGTCACGGTTCAATTCCCCGGTCAGGGCACAGGCCCGGGTTTCAGGCTCCATCCCCAGTAGGGGGCGTGCAGGAGGCAGCCGATTCGTGATTCTCTCTCCTTATTGTTGTTTCTATCTCTCTCTCTCTCTTCTTCTCCCTTCCTCTCTGAAATCAATAAATAATATATTTTTTAAAAAACAAGAAGTTGCTGGCTAGAGAGGACTCACAGATCAATGTCATGACCGACCAGGTGATTTCTGGGGGGGGTAGGAACATGCGTGGAGGGGAAGTCTGACAGACACCCGATCGCTCCCTCCCCTTTATTTATGTTCTCTCCTGCCACCTTCTCACTTTCCGCCCTCCCCCTCGGAACTGATACGAGGAAGGCTCCGGATTCAGCAGTTTTCGCTGATGGCCTCTACTATCTGAGCCACGAAATTCCATCTTCCGACCAATGGGCCTCTCCTGCTGGCTGCCCTCCCCTGCCCGGGCCAGCTCCTCCCCGCCCCGCTGATTAATTTCTCGCTGCTCCCCGGCGAGGGCCAGGCTGGATGGCGAAAGTCAACGCTCGGATTCGGTTTCAGCTGGAAGAATAAGCCTGTAATTGAAGCCCGGCCCCTGTCTGTCCGTCCGAGGGCGGGTTTCCCTGGGGGCCTGGTGCTGAGCTCCCAAAAGTCGGAAGGGCACACCCGCCAGCGGGCGAGGGGCGCTGTCGGCTCTGGATCCCACACAGCGTGGCGGCGTGGGGGATGGTGGGGGGCTCTGCCCTCCTGCCCAGTCAGAGCCAGCCTCTGTCATTTTTTTTTTTTTTTTTTAATCTTCACTCGAGGCTATTCTTCCATTGATTTTTAGAGAGAGAGGGAAAGACAGAGAGACATCGAGGTAAGAGAAACACATCGATGGGTTGCCTCCTGTACGCGCCCTGACCAGGGCCCAGGCCAGGGAGGATCCTGCCACCGAGGGCCGTGCCCTTGATTAGAATCGAACCCGGGACCCTCTGGTCCGCAGGCCGATGCTCTCTCCACTGAGCCAAACCGGCAATCCGGGACCCCTCTTGCAATCCGGGACCCCCCTGTGGGATGTCGGACTGCTGGTTTCGGCCCGATCCCCACAGGCCAGGCCGAGGGACCCCACCGGCATGTAAATCCGTGCATGGGGCTTCTAGTATGCATATAAGGTCTTTGGTTAATCTCCTCCTGTCCTTCTCCCTCCCCCCTTTCCTCTGAGATTCATCAGTCTGTTCCATGTTTCCATGCCTGTGCGTTGAGCGTCTGCCCCCTGGTGGTCAGTGCACATCATAGCTACTGGTCAAATGGTCAGACGGTTGCTTAGGCTTTTATATATATAGATATAACTCAGCTATTCCCCTGTGATCTGTGCTATTGCTTAACAAACAAAAAAAAGAGAGAGAGATGATTTTAGAATTTTTTTTGAATATTTTTTGCTCTATTATGGCAAAAGTATTTCTCTGAACATGAGACTTGGCCCTGGCCAGTGTGGCTCAGTTGGTTGGGCATCGTCCCGTGCACCAGGGGGTCACTGGTTCGATTCCCAGTCAGGGCAGGTGCCTGGGTTGTGGGCGCGATCCCCAGTACCAGGTGTGCAGGAGGCAGCCGATCCATGTTGCCCTCTCACATCAATGTTTCTCTCCCTACCTCTCTCTCTCTGTGGGTTAACAGTTCTTTGGGGGGAAAAAAAGAAAAAAGAAATAAAAACGTTGCCTTGTCCTTAGATGATTGTGCTGTAAGCCTAATGCATGACAACTTCCTTTCTTGGGTAGATGTTCATCAACAACGAATGGCATGAGTCCACGAGCGGGAAAAAGTTTGCCACATGTAACCCTTCAACGCTGGAACAAATCTGCGAGGTGGAGGAAGGAGATAAGGTGGGTGTGCCCCATGCAACCCCAGGTAACTCAGTTCCGGAGGCGGAAGGATGAGGAGGGGGTCGGCTCAGGTGTGAGATGGGACTGGTCCCCTCTCAGGTAGGACCTAGGATCGCTGCTTCTCAGGCGCAGGGCCCAGGATGGGGTCCAAGAGGGACCAGGGGCTGCAGAAAGCTGCTCGCCTTCGATGGCCGTTTCCGCATCTGGGAGGATGACTGCATCCTCTTCACATGGCGAGAGGGGAGGTTTTGATCCCCAATTCCAACCTGCAGGCATTCAGGGATCTTTCCCCGGAGCATTGCCAACTGCTGTGTTTCACCAAAGACAGCATTCTAGCAGGAGACACTTTAAAAAAAAAAGAAAAAACTTGAAGGAAAAAGATTTGCTCCCCAAGTCGCACAGCAGTAATAATGTCATGCAATTGCCAGATTTCTTTTCTGCCTTCCCACGATGCTCAGAGGCCCCAAGCAGCTGGGGGGGGTGTGGAACGCCTGCGTCATCACCATGGTGACGACGCAAGCATCCCACCCCTTCCCCGGCCGCTCGGAGCCTGCGTATGCAAATTAACCCACCATCTTTGTTGGGTTAATTTGCATACTCACTCCTGATTGGCTGGTGGGCATCATGAAGGTACAGTCAATTAGCAAGTTACTCTTTTATTAGGTAGATAGGTTTTTTTTAAAGATTATTGTTTTTAAAAAAAAAAAAAAAGGGAAAGAGAAAGACCCGAGATGTAAAAAAGAAAGCTGTCGCGTGAAGCCCCCAGCCACCCCCTCCCTCGCCGGTCACATGTGGGACACAGGTCCCTGCTGCTCTCTGTCCCAAACCGCAGTGTCATCGCAAGCTGACACGCTCTCTCTCCTTTTGGCCACTCAGCCTGACGTGGACAAGGCCGTGGAGGCCGCACACGCCGCCTTCCAGAGGGGCTCACCGTGGCGCCGGCTGGATGCCCTGAACCGAGGCCGCCTGCTGCACCAGCTGGCCGACCTGGTGGAGAGGGACCGCGCCGTCCTGGCCGTGAGTACACGCCCACGAGGGGCAGCTCAGCTTTCTTATTTTTTATTTATTTATTTTATTTTTTATTGATTTCAGAGAGGAAGGGAGAGGGAGAGAGAGAGAAACATCCATGATGAGAGAGAATCATGGATCAGCTGCCTCCTGCACGCCCCCAACTGGGGATGGAGCCTGCAACCCGGGCATGTGCCCTGACCGGGAATCGAACCGTGACCTCCTGGTTCCTAGGTTGATGCTCAACCCCTGAGCCACGGCAGCCGGGCGGTTCTTTCCTTTCTTGATCTGATGGAGGACCGAGCAGGCCATTCCACACGCGGCCAGGACACGGCAACTGCTCTCGCCGCTGGCGGTGTCTTGGGAACGGAGGGAGGAGGAACTCTTGCGTGCGTTGCCTGGACACCTGAGCTCTCCTTCCTCCCTCCCTGGCCGGCCCGTGTGGCCTGCTGGGCCCGAATCCGAGCATCTGAGCGCGGGCAGCTCCCTCCCGGGTCAGGGTCAGCGTGGCTCTCCCAGGAGCCTCTGAGGGCTTCCTGCAAAGAGGGCCCGTCTCGGGGCTCAGCTGCCAAACTGGCTTCCTCAAACACGTTTCTGTTCCCCCGTGGTGAGTGGTGAGCTCATCCGTCTGCAATGTGTGTGCGGACTCGGAGCCCCGGGCACCCCTCCCCGTCCTGTCCTCCCTCAAGTGTCAGTGTCATCGTGGGGAGCGGGGACCGCAGGGCCACCGTCCCCCCCGGAGACTCCCCGCCCCGCCCCAGTGTCTGGCAGGACTGGATTGTGACAGAGACCTCGATGCCCACGGGATAGTAAGCGCCCGCGCTTGGCCACATCATGAAAGCGACAGGACGCGGTTGGCAAACACGGTTCTCCTGTCTTTGCTGTTGTTGCTGTTAATCCTCTCCCCCGAGGACATATCTTTTCCTATTGATCTTTAGAGAGAGTGGCAGGGAGGGCGGGGGAGAGAGACATTGATGTGAGAGACACACGTGGACTTGTTGCCTCCCGCATGCACCCTGACGGGGGACGGGGCACGAACTCACAACCCAGGTACGTGCCCGTGACTGGGAATCAAACCCGAGACCCTTCGGTCTGTGGGCCGACGCTCTAACCACTGAGCAAACTAAGCCAGGGTGCAAATACAGGGGTTTTTTGTGTGTGTTTTTTTAAGTATATTTTTATGGATTTCAGAGAGGAAGGGAGAGGGAGAGAGAGAGATAGAAACATCCATGATGAGAGAGAATCATGGATCGCCTGCCTCCTGCACGCCCCACACGGGGAAGGAGCCCACAACCCGGGCCGGGAATCGAACCATGACCTCCTGGTTCCTAGCTCCGTGGTCGGCAAACTCATGAGTCCACAGAGCCAAATATCAACAGTACGACGATTGAAATTTCTTCGGAGAGCCACATTTTTTAAACGTAAACTTCTTCTAACGCCACTTCTTCAAAACAGACTCGCCCAGGCCGTGGTATTTTGTGGGAGAGCCACCCTCCAGGGGCCAAAGAGCCGCATGTGGCTCGCGAGCCGCGGTTTGCCGACCGCTGCCCTACGTCGATGCTCAACCACGGAGCCACACCGGCCTCTCGTTCCTTAATAAATCCTCCTCCTCCTCCCGCTGCAGCGACTCTAAAAGGAGAATGCAGCCCCGGGGTATGGGTCGGGGCGGCCACTTCCTGCGGAGCCGGAGGGCGGGCAGGGTCAGGCCTGGGCTCCACGGGGGCTGCTTGTCTGAGGGACAAAGGGGGCATCTGAGACCCCGGCCAGAAATAGAAAAGAATCCCTGCCATTGAGGAGCCGCGATCCCCCCCCAGAATGGCCTCCCCTCAGCGCCGAGGCCAGGGCGAGCCCGCTCCCTTCCCCGGAGCATCCGGCCTCGCAGCCCAGCGAGGGCCATTGTGTCTTTGTGCTGGTGGCCGACCCACTGGGCTCCGTCCGTCACTCTTTCCTCTACGTGCTGGTCGGTCGGCTGGGCCACGAAGGAGGACACTGTGGCCTCCCTCCCTCTCTCTCTCTCTCCTCTTTTATTTATTCCGTTAATTTTTAGCGAGAGGGAAAGACAGAGAAGCATCGATGAGAGAGAGACACACTGATCGGTTGCCTCCTGCAGGCGCCCCGACCAAGGGCCCCGGCCGGGGAGGAGCCTGCGACCGAGGTACATGCCCTTGACGGGAATCTAACCCCCGACCCTTCGGTCCGCAGGCCGACGCTCTATCCACTGAGCCACACCGGCTAGGGCCTCCCTCTGTCTGTTAGAGGAAGCCATCCCTCTCTCCAGCCACCCCACTCTCTCCACCTAACCTTCCGAGAGCTTCCGAAGAGGCAGGGACCCACGGGGCCAGGTCACACGGCGGAGGCACCTGTGTCCAGAGAGGAGACAAAATACCCAGGTGTCTTAGCGAGGCTTCAGACCAGCCTCGTGTCCACTGTCCTCTATGGGGACATGTCCCCATGCTCTGGCCGACCCCTCAGCGTTAGGGGTTTTAAGATACATGCATCCTGATGTGGCCCGGCCGGTGTGGCTCAGTGAGTTGAGCATCATTCCATGAACCGGAAGGGCCTATGCCTGAGTTGTGGGCTCTGTCCCCAGTAGGGGACGTGCAGGAGGCAGCTGATTGACATTTCTCTTTCACGTTGATGTTTTTCTCACTCTTTCCCTCTTCCTTCCTCTCTCTGCAATAAATAAAAACATTTTTTAAATATATTTTTCAGAGAGGAAGGGAGAGAGAGAGAGAAACATCAATGAGGAGAGAGAATCATGGATCGGCTGCCTCCTGCACGCCCTACTCTGGGGATGGAGCCCACAGCCCGGGCATGTGCCCTGATTGAGAATCAAACCACGACCTCCTGGTTCATAGGTTGACGCTCCACCACCAAGCCTTGCTGGTCAGGCAATAAATATCTATTTTTTTAAAAAAGAAGAAAGAAGAAAAGGGGCCCTAGCCAGTTTGGCTCAGTGGATAGAGCGTCGGCCTACAGACTGAAGGGTCCCGGGTTCGATTCCGGTCAAAGGCACCTACCTGGGTTTCAGGCTTCTGGCCCTGGCCGGGGGCATGCGAGAGGCATCCGATAGATGTGTCTCTCTCACATCCGTGTTTCTCTCTGTCTCTCCCTCTCCCTTCCACTCTCTCTAAAAATCAATGGAAAAAATATGCTTTGGTGAGGATAAAAATTAAAAAAAAGAAAGAAAGAAATAGTATAAATAAAAATATTTTTAAAATCCTCTATAATAAAAGGCTAATATGCAAATCGACCGACCAGCAGAATGACCGGTTGCTATGATGCGCACTGACCACCAGGGGGCAGACACTCAATGCAGGAGCGCCACTGGGGGAGCGCCACTCAGCTAGAAGCTGGGCTCATGGCTGGCAAGTGCAGCAGCAGTGGGTGGGAGCGATAGGGGCAGGACCCTCTCCTGCCACCGCAGCAGCACTAAGCCAGCCGTCGGACATCCACCGAGGGCTACCAGACTGCGAGAGGGCACAGGCCGGGCTGAGGGACTCCCCGAGTGCACAAATTTCATGCACCGGGCCTCTAGTAATAATAATAATAAAAGAAAAAAAAGGAAAAAGCATCCTGACCGTCAGAACAGGTCTTATTGTAAATGCAGGGTCTTGCTTTCTAAGGGACACAGATGACTGGGAGGTGTGGCGATCAGTGCCCTGGGACCATAACTCCCTGCCCCCCCCCCCAGCCCCCACAGCCCACTCCCCTGTTCTCAACCCTCTGGCAGGTAAAAAGAAGGATGTCTGAGGCTCATGTCTTGTCCTTGCAGACCCTGGAGACGATGGACACGGGGAAGCCGTTCCTTCACGCCTTCTTCATCGACCTGGAGGGCTGCATCAAAACCCTCCGGTACTTTGCAGGGTGGGCAGACAAAATCCAGGGCCGGACCATCCCCACAGGTGAGCCGACACGGGGTGCCGAACCTCCAATGGAGTCTTTGGGGGGAACCCTGGCTTTCCCTTCCTCTGCTGGCCTCTGGCCATTTCCCCTGTCCCCCCAAAAGAGATGGCACTGTGCCCCTCCTTCCGCTAAGGAATTTTGCTTTTTTTTAAAAAAAAAAAAATTTTTTTTATGGATTTCAGGGAGGAAGGAGAGAGAGAGAGAGAGAGAGAGAGAGAAACATCCATGAGGAGTGAGAATCCTGAATCGGCTGCCTCCTGCTTGTCCCCTACTGGGGATGGAGCCCACAGCTCGGGCATGTGCCCTTGACCGGGAATCGAACCGTGACCTCCTGGTTCATAGGTCAGCGCTTAACCACTGAGCCACACAGGCCGGGCAGGAATTTTGCTTTTGGAATTGAGTGTAACACCGCTTCTCTGTGTAATAGGCCAGACTCAGAGCGGACACCCCAGTGGGCCCTGTCTTGTTCCTCCTTGAAATTCTTTTTTTTTTTTTAATATTTTTTATTGATTTTTTTTACAGAGAGAGGGAGAAGGATAGAGAGTTAGAAACATTGATGGGAGAGAAACATCGATCAGCTGCCTCTTGCACACTCCCCACTGGGGATGTGCCCACAACCAAGGTACATGCCCTTGACCAGAATCGAACCTGGGACCCTTGAGTCCGCAGGCCGACGCTCTATCCACTGAGCCAAACCGGTCAGGGCCCTCCTTGAAATTCTTCATCTCGATTCATGTGTCTTCCCCTCCCCCGTGTCCCCTCTCATGCAGATGACAATGTTGTGTGTTTCACCCGGCACGAGCCCATAGGTGTGTGTGGGGCCATCATTCCTGTAAGTACAGGGTTCCCCCTGCTGCTCCCATGGGCCCATTAGAACTAAGGTTTTTGGTTTTGGGGTGTTTTTGTTGTTGTTGTTGTTTCTTTAAAATATATTTTTATTGATTTCAGAGAGGAAGGGAGAGGGAGAGAGAGAGAAACACCAATGATGAGAGAGGATCACTGATTGGCTGCTTCCTGCACGCCCCATACTGGGGATCGAGCCCGCAACTCCTGCAGGACTTCTCAGAGCCTTTAAGGTGCTGATGTCATTGTACGTAAACCTCGAAGGGGAGGAGGTAGAGCACGCACAGTAGAATCCCTTCTACCAAAGAATAACTATTAGCCTTCCCCAGAATTCATGTAGGAAGCACCAGGCTGGAATGCAATTCTGATCATTGCAAACTCCTATGTTACCCGTTAAGCCCCAAAGCAAGTGCCCTCTATGATCCGGGTCCCTCGCGTTCCCCTGTGCCCTGTTGCAGTGGAACTTCCCTCTGATGATGCTGGTGTGGAAGCTGGCGCCGGCGCTGTGCTGTGGCAACACCATCGTCGTCAAGCCGGCCGAACAGACGCCCCTCACTGCCCTCTACCTCGGCTCTCTGATCAAAGAGGTGAGACATCCAAAAGGAAAATATTATGTGTTCTCAGTAACATCCCCACTCCCAGGGAGCAGGCCGCCAGCGCAAGATAAAGCTGCCCCGCCGAGCTGGGCTGTGCGTGACAGCAGAGCCGGCTCACCGTGAGTGGGAAGGGGATGACGCCTGTTTCACTTGGCAAGAGCCCCTTCGTTCTCCCTCCTGCCAGTGGTCACTGACCCAGGAGAAGCAATTCCGCTCCTCCCACTGATCTGCCAGAAGCAATTCCGCTCCTCCCACTGATCTGCCAGAAGCAATTCCGCTCCTCCCACTGACTTGCTAGAAGCAATTCCGCTCCTCCCACTGACCTGCTAGAAGCAATTCCGCTCCTCCCACTGACCTGCTAGAAGCAATTCCGCTCCTCCCACTGACTTGCTAGAAGCAATTCCGCTCCTCCCACTGACCTGCTAGAAGCAATTCCGCTCCTCCCACTGACCTGCATGAGAAGATGTAACTGGCATTATGGACTCAAACCTACTTTAGGAGCAAGCGTTTTCTCTAAAGAATTTGCAGAGGCGTCACCTGGGAGGGAACTGAACACTCAGAGGTTCTTTGGGCCTGGCATTGGTGGGGTCATCTGGGCAGCTCCCCTAAGTAGCTGTCACCCAGCCAGGCTCACCCACAATCATTCGCTCCCCAGGCAACCACCATTCAGGGAAACAAGCAGCCCCAAGGGACCCCTCCCTCCCGACACACCAGGCAACATGGCTCAGTCACTCTGTCCCCAGCGTCTATGTTGCAAAGGGAGAGAAGGTCCCCTCGTGTCACTTCAGCCGAGCTAATAGGATCAGATGCATGACCTTTTTTAAAATATATATATATATATTGTTATTGGTGTCAGAGAAGAAGGGAGAGGGAGAGAGAGAAACATCCATGATGAGAGAGAATCATGGATTGGCTGCCTCCTGCACGCCCCACACTGGGGATCGAGCCTGCGACCAGGGCATGTGCCCTGACCGGGAATCGAACCGTGACCTTCTGGCTCATAGGTCGACGCTCAACCACGGAGCCACGCTGGCCGGGCAGGCCACCACTCTTTTTGCTCAGAGGCCTTTTCAGGGTGGAAAATGCTGCCCAGAAGGAGGCGTGTGCACCTCACCCCGGCCCCTGGCCGACCGGGTTTGGGTCCTAGGGTGGATGGGTGACTTTGCAGTGGGCATCCCCTCTGCCTGGGGCCATCACTCAGCCAGGACCCTCTGGGCCCACACGTGGCGCCATGGTGGACGCCGGTCCCTTCCCGTCCTTCAATGCCCTCTCGGTGTCCTCCCAGGTCGGCTTCCCTCCGGGCGTGGTGAACATCGTGCCCGGGTTTGGACCCACCGTGGGAGCCGCCATGTCTGCCCACCCTCGGATCAGCAAGATCGCGTTCACCGGCTCCATCGAGGTAGCCCCCTGGCTGGCCGTGGGCGGCGGGCTGGGGACCGGGGCCGTCTTCCTGGGAGAGGCCGGCCTGGGACCTGTGTTCCGACGAACCCGGACCGCGTCTTCGTACGCGAGCCGTCCGTCTTCGGAAGTCACTGGGCCAGTTTCCAAACGGAATAAACCCTGAATGGGACCCAGGAGCCCTGGCAGAAAGCATGGCTAGAGGAGATAAAAGTAGGACAAGCAAGGTCGTAGTTAAGGCTAAACGGTAAATAACAGCCCGGCCGGCGTGGCTCAGTGGCTGAGCGTCGACCCAGGAGCCAAGAAGTCACCGGTTCGATTCCCAGTCAGGGCACAAGCCCGGGTTTCCGGCTCCATCCCCAGTAGGCATTCGATCGATGATCCTCTCTCATCAATAAAAAAAAAATTCTTTAATTAAAATAAAATAAAACGCACTCACACCTCGTTTGGGGGAACAGCCTCAGCCCTGGGGGGCCCCAGCCCCGCCTCATTTTTTTGTTGTTGTTGTCAGTTCTCCCCTGAGGATATTTTCCCATTGATTTCCAGAGAGAGTGGAAGGGAGAGGGAGAGACAGAGAGAGAAACATCGATGTGAGAGAGACACATCGATGGGTTGCCTCCCTCACGGGCCCTGACCGGGGCCGGGGATGGAGCCTGCAACCGAGGTACGTGCCCTTGACGGGGACCGAACCCGGACCTCCTGGTTCCTAGGTTGACGCTCAATTACTGAGCCACGCCAGCCGGGCTGCACACAAGGTCTTTGGTTGATCACCTCCCACCCGCCCACCCGCCCTCCCTGCCTTCCCTCCGAGATTCCGCATCCATAGAACTGACCCTCATCCTGAAGAGCAGCCCCCGAATTCCCTAGTTCTCAGGGGCTCCCCCAGCTTATACCAAAGCGTCCAATAGAAGGGTCTCCCTCGCTATCGAGGGGTAGGCAGCTGCCCCCATGCCCCGGGAGCCCTTCTCAGAGGGGCGGCTCCTCCCCTGCCGGCTGTGTGTGTGTGTGGGGGGGGGTGGTGGGGGGATTGAATCGCCTGTGAGGGGAGCAGCTGGCCAGGGGTTCCGGCCAGGCCAGCGTCTCAGGGTGCTGGGAGCGGCCGAGGGAGGCGGACGCACGTGTACTTGGGCCACATCTGGCCACGTCCAAGGTTCAGTCCGGTCCGGGTTTGTGTTCCGTTTTTGTTTTTCCATCCGGTAGGTTGGCAAGCTGGTGAAAGAGGCCGCGTCACGGAGCAACCTGAAGAGGGTGACGCTGGAACTTGGGGGGAAGAACCCCTGCATCGTGTGTGCCGACGCCGACCGTGAGCCTCTCCCTGCACTTTAGGGGGCTCGGGGGGGTCTCCAGGCTTCCTGGACCAAACGCAGAACCAGGGGGAACACACACACACACACACACACACACACACAGAGGCACACACATGCATACACACACATGCGCGCACACGCACACACACAGGCACACACACACACACACACACACACACACTGAATCACACACAGTGGGGTGCTTTTCCACCTTGGGCCCTGCTCGCCTAAACAGGTGGAGATGAAACGCAAGTTCCATTGGATGCCCGGCCAGTGTGGCTCAGTGGTTGAGCATCGACCTATAACCAGGAGGTCAGGGTTCGATTCCCGGTCAGGGCACATGCCCAGGTTTGGGGCTCGATCCCCAGCAGGGGGGCGTGCAGGAGGCCACCGATCCATGATTCTCTCTCGTCATGGACGTCTCTCTCTCTCTCCCTTCCTCTCTGAACTCAATAAAAATATTTTTTTTTTTTTTAAAAAAAAAGCTCTAAGGGTGGTCACCAGGGGGCTGCCTGATTCTGCCCTCCAAGGTCAAGTTGACCTTCCCATCCCCATGGAGTGGGAGCCATGAGAGCAAGGCCAGTTTCTTCTCCAGACGCTCCGGCCCCTGAGCGGGAAGGGGGCTGGGGTCAGAGGAGGAGGAACAGGCCAGGTGTGTCCCACTCCTAGGCGTTCATCGTTCATCGTTCTGCCCTCCCCGCTGCTTGGGGTCATATTTATGTCTTGCAAAGAACCTGCCCATTAGGGCCAGAAATTCCTTTCTTGAGGAACAAAGCCTTCCATTGCGCATGCAGATAAAGGCTGGAATTGCAAATATCCCTGAGACAAACCCGCTATTTCTCACTAAGGTGTAAATGACTGATAGCACGTCCTCTCCTGGAAGCTGGCTTGCCCTGGGAGAGAGGCCTGTGGAAATGGACTGTTTATGTTGTTCCCGAGGGGGTGTTCCCTTGTGGGAGCATCATCAGCGTTGCTAATGGTTTCGGGAGCCACGTGGGTGTGGCCCCACGGTGACCCACACCCAGAGCTCCAAACGCCCGTCTTAAAGAGCCAGGACTCCCATTTGGCTGAGTGCCGCCATGGCTGGGTACCCCATCTGCCCCGCAGCTCCCCCCTCTTTCTCTCCTCCCGGGGAAGAAAACGACAATAAAAATACAAGACTCTTGTTGGGCGGTTGGTCGGACGAGGATCGTAAACACCCTACATCGCCATCTCCTCTTCCCGTGGGCAGGGCCAGGCCACAAAATTAAATCCTGACGCAGCTGGCATCCCAGGCATGCTATCAACGGGAACAGGCCGCTGTTCCCCGCCACAGCGGCCCGCACCCCGGCTCCCGGCAGGAAATGAATGAGTTATTACGGACGAAGGGCTTTTTAAAATATATATATATTTTTTAATTGATTTCGGAGAGGGAGAGGGAGAGAGAAACATCCATGAGGAGAGAGAATCATGGATCAGCTGCCTTCTGCACGCCCCCTTCTGGGGATCGAGCCTGCAACCCGGCATGTGACCTGACTGGGAATCGAACCCTGACCTCCTGGTTCCTCGGTGGACGCTCAACCACAGAGCCACGCCGGCCGGGCCAGTCCCTGGTTTTAATTCAAGGCCAGCTCAGCTCTGCAGCTCAGGGTCAGACCCTGCCAGGCAGGGCCCATGCTTTCTCTCCTCTCTAACTCTTCCAAGTCCCGCATGGGGTTCTGCTCCCTAATAGGACCCTTCTGTTGGAGAAGGCCCAAAATCGGCGCTCCTTTCAAAGTTCTTGCCAACGGGGCTGCGTCCGTACTTAGCAGATGTTATTCCAAAGGACATTAGTCCCGTTGGGCCGGCGTGGCTCCGTGGTGGAGCGTCGACCTAGAAACCAGGAGGTCACAGTTCGATTCCCAGACAGAGCACATGCCCAGATTGCGGGCTCCATCCCCAGGAGGGGGCGTGCAGGAGGCAACCGATCCATGACTCTCTCTCATCATAGATGTCTCTGTCTCTGTCTCCCTCTGCCTTCCTCTCTGAAATCAATAAAGATATCTTTTTTAAAAAAAGGGAAGGAGAATGGGTCCCTGAGCAAGTGAAACAGGGCCTGGGACCATTCTCTGGGCTTATCCGCGTCATAAACACACTGACACGTCCTGCCGTCGGGACCCCAAACGGTGTCCCATCCTCCGTGCGTTTGGGGATGGCTGGGAACGAAATTAATTTCCGAAGCCCGGGAGCCTGTTTCCTTGTGTGGGTAGAGCTGTGGCTGTGGCCAGTCCTGCCCTAACGGCTTGATTGCTTCCTCTGCCCCCCTGCCCCCCCCCCCGCACCCTCCTTTCGCCGCCCTTGCCGCCTCGCCCTACAGTGGACCTGGCCGTGGAGTGCGCCCACCAGGGAATATTCTTCAACCAAGGCCAGTGCTGCACAGCCGCCTCCAGGGTGTTTGTGGAAGAGCAGGTGTACCCCGAGTTCGTCAGGAGGAGCGTGGAGCGCGCCAGGAAGCGGCCCATCGGGGACCCCTTCGACGCCAGAACGGAACACGGGCCCCAGGTAACCTGCAGGTGGGCGGGAACCCGGGGTGCATGTCGGCAGCCCCTCCAGCCCCGGCCCGGCCGCTCTGTGCTCGGTGACCCCGGGTCCCTCCTGGAGCCTGAGGGGTGCTGAGGTGCCCTCCCACTGAATGTGTGGTTTTGTAAATTAAATCTTTATTGTTGAGGGTATTACAGCCCGGCCGGCGTGGCTCAGGAGTTGAGCATCGGCCTAGGAACCAGGAGGGCACGGTTCGATTCCCGGTCAGGGCACACGCCCGGGTTGCAGGCTCCGTCCCCAGTGTGGGGCGTGTAGGAAGCAGCTGATCCATGATTCTCTCTCATCGTGGATGTTTCTCTCTCTCTCTCTCCCTCTCCCTTCCTCTCTGAGATCAATAAAAACATATTTAAAATAAATAAACAAGCTCTAACCGGTTTGGCTCAGCGGATAGAGCGTCGGCCTGCGGACTGAAAGGTCCCAGGCTCCATTCCGGTCAAGGGCATGTACCTTGGTTGCGGGCACAGCCCCAGTAGGCGGTGTGCAGGAGGCAGCTGATCGATGTGTCTCTCTCATCGATGTTTCTAACTCTCTCTCCCTTCCTCTCTGTAAAAAAAATCAATAAAATATATATTTTTTTAAAAAATAAATAAAATAAAAAAGAAGAAGAAACCACAAAACCGCAGAGCGGAGAGCTCCGGGGAGGGGCCTGGGGGGGGCAGCCAAGGACAGAGTGAAAATGACCGTAACCACAGGGTTTTACAGCCTCGTTAAAGGGCACATCCTGTATGGCCTTCTCACGGGTGACGCAGGCCGGGCCGGGCGTGGGTAAATATTTAAGCGGGCAGCCTGGCCGTCCCATGCATTATTGAAGGGCCTCCCCTGCCCACCGCATGGGCGCCGCGTGTTTACCCGGGAGGCTGGGGGTCCGGGCATACGGGTGGCTCCACGCGGGGCGTTATGGAAGTCGCAAGCTCCCTCCAGACCTCAGTTGCCCCGACTGGAAAACGGGAGTCATCGAAGGCTCTTTTGAAAATTTCAAGGCACCCAATACATTATTATTTTATTTTTTAAAATATATTTTTACGGATTTCAGAGATGAGGGGAGAGAGAGGGAAACATCAATGATGAGACAGAATCATTGATTGGCTGCCTCCTGCACGCCCCCTACTGGGGATTGTCCAGGCTTGACTTTATTTTTTTTAAGGGGCCTTTTTTAAAAATTTTTATGCATATTTTATTTTATTTATTTTTTGGTTTTTTTTGTTTTTTTTTTATTGTTGGTAGTATTACAGATATCTCCAATTTGCCCCCTCCCCCCCCCCCCCAGTATTTTATTTTTTAAATATACTTTTTATTGATTTCAGAGAGGCAGAGAGAGAAAGAGAGAGAGAGAGGGAAAAGCATCCATGATGAGAGAGAATCACGGATCGGCTGCCTCCTGCACGCACCCTGCTGGGGATGGAGCCCGCAACATGGGCATGTGCCCTGACCGGGAATCGAACCATCGCCCTCTGGGTTCATGGGTCGATGCTCAACCCCTGAGCTCACCGGCCGGGCCGCCTCTATCATGTCTGCACGCACTGCCAAAACCCCTCCAAAGAGGGTGCATCCACTCCTGCTCCTACCAACCTGCAGCCTCTTTACCGGCTTTGGCGTTGCGCCCATCGGATAGCTACACGTGGCATCTCGCCTGCCTTTAATGTGCGGGTATCTCCCATCGTGAGTGAAGGAGACCTTCGTATCCAGTGTTCACGAGCCGCTGGCGTTTCCTCTTCTGTCAGCGGCGCGTGAGCGGAATGCGCTGTGGCGTCGCCCACCAGTTCCCTTCCTGCGTGGAAGAACGCTTTGTGGCCTAGAAAGATCGGCTCTGTCTCTGAGATCTCACTTGTTGAATTTCTCCAGTTCATTTTGCCCTTTAACTTTGCTTGGGATGTTGTTGCTTTTTTTTTTTTTTTTTTTAATATATTTTATTGATTTTTTACAGAGAGGAAGGGAGAGGGAGAGAGAGCTAGAAACATGGATCAGCTGCCTCCTGCACACCCCAACCTGGGGATGTGCCCGCAACCAAGGCACATGCCCTTGACTGGACTCAAACCTGGGACCCTTGAGTCCGCAGGCCGACGCTCTATCCACTGAGCCAAATTAGGGCGCTTTTTTTTTTTTTTTTTATAACATACTCAAGTTTATCGGTGTTTTGTTGGTGTGGATCTGTTGTTTTATGTTTTGTTTCTGGATTCTGCCTCCTCTATGCCCTCACTCTCCTTTCCTTCCTTGTCCCCTTGTCATTCCTTTCCTATAAAGTGAAAAGCTTTGCCCGGCTGGCGTGGCTCCGTGGTTGAGCATAGACCGATGAACCAGGACTATCGAACCACGGTTCGATTCCCAATCAGGGCACAGGCCCGGGGTTGCGGCCTCGATCCCCAATAGGGGGCGTGCAGGAGGCAGCCGATCCATGATGCTCTCTCCTCATGGATGTTTCTCTCTCTCTCCCTCTCTCTGCCTCTCTGACATCAATACAAATATATTTAAAAACAATAACAACAACAAAAACAACGCCTGTCTTTTCTTCCTGTTGTGCTTTGCAGATTGACCAAGACCAGTTCGACAAAATCCTGGCGCTCATCGAGAGCGGCAAGAAGGAGGGGGCCAAGCTGGAGTGTGGGGGCGCAGCCATGGAAGACAGGGGCCTCTTCATCAAGCCCACCGTCTTCTCGGAGGTCACGGACACCATGCGGATCGCCAGAGAGGAGGTGCTGGGGGCTGCGGGAAACGCCACAGCCCAAGGGGCCTGGTGCTAAGCTGAGGGGAGGGACTGCTGGGGGTCCTCTCTGGGGCTCAGCGACCCCAGATATCTTTAATATATTTATTGATTGATTTCAGAGAGGAAGGGAGGGGTGGAGAGAGAGAGAGAGAAACATCCATGGTGAGAGGGAGTCACAGATTGGCTGCCTCCTGCACGCCCCCTACTGGGGCTCGAGGGTGCAACACGGGCCTGTGCCCTGACCGGGAATCGAACCGTGACCTCCTGGTTCACAGCTGGGCACTCAACCACGGAGCCACGCCGGCCGCGTGCTCACCACCATCCCTGCGATCGATTTCTAGATTTTTGGGCCGGTGCAGCCGATCCTGAAGTTCAAAACGATGGAAGAAGTGATCAGAAGAGCCAACAGCCTGGAATACGGGCTCACGGCGGCTGTGTTCACGAAAAACTTGGACAAAGCCCTGAAGCTGGCGTCCGCCTTGGAGTCGGGCACTGTCTGGTGAGTGTTGGGGGGGTGGGGGGTGTTTCGGGGTCCCGGGCAGCTGGCTGGCTTCATGACTCATGGAATCGCAGTCATATCTTACGGGCCAAGCACTGTCTTTACTTTGCTGGGTCCTCGCGACCGCCGTCTGTGAAATGGGTACCATTATCGTCTCCAGTTCATGCCTGAGGGCATGTAGGCTCAGAGAGGTGCAGTGACCTCTCCAGGGTCACACAGCATTCTCTGAAATCTTTTTTTATTTTATTTTATTTTATATTTTTAATGTTTATTCATTTCCTGAATTGTTGAGAAAAAAAAAGAAAAGCTTTATACTAGGAATATTCAAATCTCTGTTTCTGCTGGGGAGCCTGGAAGGCAGACATTGAAAGCACACGATCTCCATGATTAAAACTCCCAGCCGGGACGTGCAAAAGCCAGGCGGGTCCCCTCCGGTAACCGTGAGCTTCGTCTCCTTCTCTCTCCAGGATCAACTGCTACAACGCCATCTACGCGCAGGCTCCGTTCGGCGGCTTCAAAATGTCAGGGAACGGCAGAGAATTGTAAGTGCACCTGTCCCTCCACGCCTGTTCCTACCTGTCCAGCTGGTCATGTGGGTCCATTATTATTTATTTACTAGAGGCCCGGTGCACAAAATTCATGCATGGGGGGTGTGTCCCTCAGCTCAGCCTGCACCCTCTCCAATCTGGGACCCCTCGAAGGCAGTTGGACATCCCTCTCACAATCCAGGACTGCTGGCTCCCAACTGCTCACCTGCCTGCCTTCCTGATTGCCCCTAACCGCTTCTGCCTGCCAGCCTGATCACCCCCTAACCACTCCCCTGCCAGCCTGATTGATGCCTAACTGCTCCCCTGCCAGCCTGTTTGCACCTAACTGCCCTCCCCTGCAGGCCTGGTCCTTCCCAACTGCCCTTCCCTCCTGGCCTGATCGCCCACAACTGCCCTCCCTTGCAGGCCTGGATCCCCCACAACTGCCCTCCCCTGCTGGCCATCTTGTGGTGGCCATCTTGTGTCCACATGGGGGCAGGATCTTTGACCACATGGGGGCAGCCATCTTGTGTGTTGGAGTGATGATCAATTTGCATATTACTCTTTTATTAGATAGGATTGTTAAAATTATATTTTTTAATTGATTTCAGAGAGGTAGGGAGAGGGAGAGGGAGGGAAAAACATTAATTATGAGAATCATGGATCGGCTGCCTACTGGGGGTCGAGGGTACAACCCGGCATGTGCCCTGACCGGGAATCGAACCGTGACCTCCTGGTTCCTAGGTCGATGCTCAACCCCTGAGCCACGCAGGCTGGGCTGCATGTCTGTGTTTTGGGCCCTTGCTGTATATTTCCCAAGGCTTTTGATTAAGTCTTCGGCCATAACTCACAAGGAGCCTGGACCCGGGCTTATAAACCGATTTCTGCGTTCCGCTGTCTCCAGTGAATGTCTTCATGTTGCCAGAAGTTCCCCTTTTCCCCTCTGGCACACGGCTCGG
The DNA here is from genome assembly GCA_025583905.1 of Ia io. Taxonomy (NCBI): domain Eukaryota; kingdom Metazoa; phylum Chordata; class Mammalia; order Chiroptera; family Vespertilionidae; genus Ia; species Ia io. The sequence continues at coordinate 19,866,696 of JAJQQW010000024.1, read as the reverse complement.
TGAATTCCATGGTTTTCCCCAGCCCCGTCGCCCGGGCTGGGCTGGCAATTTGCCGCCCACCCACGGGCCCTCCGGGGCCTGTGCCTAGGCTGGCCTTAAGAAGAAGCCTGTAATTTCTCTTTCTTCAAGGTGCTTTTTAAATTTATTTTTTATTTTGTTGTTGTTAATCCTCACCCAGGGATATTTTCCCATTGATTTTTCCCCTCAACCCCCATTGATTTTTTTTTATTGATTTTTTTTTTTTTTTTTTTAGAGAGAGTGGAAGGGAGGAGGAGAGACAGAGAGAGAAACATCGATGTGAGAGAGACACATCCATGGGTTGCCTCCTGCACGTACCCTGACCAGGGCCGGGGATCGAGCTTGCAACCCAGGTGCGCGCCCTTGACTAGGAATCGAACCCGGGACCCTTCAGTCTGGGGGCCGACACTTTAACCACTGAGCATAGCCTCACAAAAGCCGAGCTAACCCCAAAGGGCCGATTCCGGGTCGGGGCACATGCCCGGGTTGCGGGCTCCATCTCTAGTAGGGGGCTTGCAGGAGGCAGCCGATCAGTGATTCTCTCTCATCATGGGTGTTCTCTCTCTCTCTCCCTCGCCCTGCCACTCTCTGAATTCAGTAAAAATATATTTAAAAAGGAAAGAACTCGGTTGCTATGGGTGGGCTGAGGGACACGAGCATTTTACACGCTCCTGTCTCTCTCGTGTGACCACAGAGGTGAATACGCGCTGTCGGAATACACCGAAGTGAAGACGGTCACCATCAAACTGGACGACAAGGACCCCTGAGGGGGCGGGCGGGCTCTCCTCCGACATCTGGATGTGGCCCGTCCATCATACCTGCCCAGCAAGACCGACCTCGCTGACCCCGGGCCCTCCTTCTCCTGGACACCTGACCTCCCCTGGATGGGAGAGACCTTCCTTTTCCTCCTCACTCCTGTCCCATTGACCAGTAGGTTGGGGGGTAAAATTGCAGTTCTGCCTGGAGGTGGAGCTGTGGAGCTTTGCTTTCTTTCTTTTTTTTAAAAAAAAATTTTTTTTTAATCCTTCCCCGGAGGATATTTTTCCATTGATTTTTAGAGAGAGTGGAAGAGAGCGGGGAAGACAGAGAGAAACATCGATGGGTTGAAACACATCTATGGGTTGCCTCCTGCAGGTGCCCGGGCCGGGGAGGAGCCTGCCGCCGAGATACGATGATTCCCTTGACCAGGAATCGAACCCGGGACCCTTCAGTCCACGGGCTGGTGCTCTATCCACTGAGCCACACGGGCTTGGGCACCTGCTCCCCTTTTCAACCGGGTCCCCTGGGGACGGGTGAGGAGGCTCAGGGCGTGGCCAACAGGAAGTGGTGTGTGAAGTCTCCAGCAGCCGCTTCAAAATGCTTTGCTGACTGGACTCCAGGAAGAAACGCCCCTGAATGTTCTAGAAACCTGGCCCTGTGCCTGGGGGTCCCTCCCACTTACCTGTCCCTCCCATTTACAAGCCCCTCCTACCTTTTATATGGAAAGGAATAGCACTAAGTTAAAACAAACAAACAAAAAAACACACAAAACAAACAGAATTGGCAGGGATCCACAAGGGGGCGCTATTGGGAAGCAGGTCCCCTGCAAGGTTACTGAAGGTCTTGGGTGTGAAGGGGCAGAAGTCTTCCGGGACTACATTTTGACCTTGACCTTGACCTTGGGACTCAGCTTCAAAGCAATCCTGCCTTTGGAATAGGACGGAATCAGCAGCCCCAAGACCAAGGTCCCTCTGACCGGTCCACTGTCCTGACGCTTACAACAGCAGAGCAAATCCGAGGGTCAATAAGTCCCGCATGTCCCCAAGCAGGGCCATCACTCGCTTCGACAAAGGATTGGTGGCTGAGCAGCCTGTACCGTTTTTCCTTCCCCCCAGTTTAGATGTGCAAAACATACACAGCTCCAGAGGCTGCTGTTCTAACATAGCCCTGGTTTTGTAGAGTCCTATTCTTTATTATTATTTTTTATTTTTTATTCCAGGAAGGAAGGGAGAGAGAGACAGAAACATCAACGATGAGAGAGAATCATGGATCGGCTGCCTCCTGCACACCCCCACCCGGGGATCGAGGGTAAACCCGGGCATGTGCCCTGACGGGGAATAGAACCGTGACCTCCTGGTTCCTAGGTCGGCACTCAACCACTGAGCCACGCTGGCTGGGCCAGGGTTATCATTTTTTCCCAGAAATATGTAATCCACCATTCACTGTCTCCCCAGCACCGGTTAGTTCTTACCACTTACACTGTCGGTAACTTGTGAAATCAGGACTTAACTCATACACTGAATTTTCAGGATTTTATCTTAAGTAATTATAGACACTAACCTTGATAGGAATACGTTAGAGGGTTCTCATTCTGTCACTGTACAATAATAACGCCTTTAATATGAAATGGGACATTATTTATAATGGATATCGTTAATGTATCTTTTTATAGTTGTAAGTAAACAGAGGTGGTATATTTAACCTTCTGTAATATACTGTATGTAGAAATGGAAATCTATATAGGCTTAGATTTCACTCCTTCGAAGGTTTACTCCTGTGGTACGGTTTTAAAAGAAAAAAATCTATTGGCCTGGGAATTCTGATCCTAACTGCAGACTGTGTTAACAACGCCACAACAATAAAATACAGTTGGATATTTGAGAAATGCCATGTGTTGCGTGTTTTCTTAAGGACCAAATCCACTTGATGTTACGGCTGACCTTTCTCCTTCTTAGACCTTCGGTACAAAACGGCTTATGACAAAATAGAATCAGTCACTTCAGAATAGCCCTAGCCAGTTTCGCTCAGTGGTTAGAGTGTTGGCCCGTGGACCAAAGGGCCGCAGGTTCAATTCCCGGTCAAGGGCGTGTACCTGGGTTGCAAGTTCGACTCCTAACCCCGTCGGAACATACTTCTATTAGGTGGAAGCACGCACGGGGCGGGAGGGAGGTAACCATTTGAAGTGTCTCTCTCACCTCAATGTTTCTCTCTCTGTCTCTCCTCCTCCCTTCCACTCTCTCTAAAAACCAATGAAAAAATGTCCTCGGGTGAGGATGAACGAAAACAAAGTAACTTGAGAACAAGATTACAGTTGCCCCCCCTGAATTTAGCCTGAGTGGGGCATTTTGGAGAGCACCACTTAGTCCAGACCGGCCGGTGTAGCTCAGTCTTGGAGCACCTGTACCCATGAACCGGGACGTCACCGTTCCATTCCCAGTCAGGGCACATGCCCGGATTATGGGCTCCATCCCCAGTAGGGCGTATGCAGGAGGCAGCTGATCCATGATCCTCTCTCTCATCACTGATGTGTGTCTCTCTCTCTCCCTCTCCCTTCCTCTATAAAATCAATAAAAAAAAAACAAACATATTTTTAGTAGATAGATGGATCAACTGGTAAACAGATGGATAAATCAATAAGCTAAATACATCAAATAAATAATTAAGGATGAATGATGAGTGAATGAATGAACGAATGAATGAATGAGTGAAAGTTGAGCTGCTCCCATCCCCAGTGGCCCACGCCTGCTCCTGGCTGCCCAGGCGCTGCGCTGGCGTGCGCTTCCTCGCGACGCCGCTAGATGGCGCAGCCGCGCGCCCTGAAGGCGCCGCACCGCGGGGGGGTGCGGGGGGGGGGGGCTCCCTCCTTCTGTGGCCGCCACGCCCTGCCAACTAGGGGCTCTGCCCCGGGAATCCTACCGCCGGTGGCTTTTGTCTGTTGTTTATTTGCTTGCAAGCTGGAAGGAGGACCGCCGTGGTGGGGCGGGATTGCAAAGCTGCGCCCCCTCCTTCTGGAAGGGCGTCCCGTGGCTGGAGAGCTGGAGGGGCAGCCTCTTGGGAGCGAAGCCAAGCTGCCCCCCAGGAGGGAGGCTGGGGGGGGTGTCGGCGAGGTCGTACGGGGCTGGAGAGGGGAAGAGGGGGGCCTGGGGGCTGGAGAGGGGAAGAAGGGGACCTGGGGGCTGGAGAAGGGAAGAGGGGGACCCGGGGGCTGGAGAGGGGAAGAAGGGGACCTGGGGGCTGGAGAGGGGAAGAGGGGGGCCCCCCTGGGGGCTGGAGAGGGGAAGAGGGGGACCCGGGGGCTGGAGAGGGGAAGAAGGGGGACCTGGGGGCTGAAGAGGGGGAAGAGGGGGGCCTGGGGGCTGGAGAGGGGAAGAGGGGGGACCTGGGGGCTGGAGAGGGGAAGAGGGGGGGGCCTGGGGGCTGGAGAGGGGAAGAGGGGGACCTGGGGGCTGGAGAGGGGAAGAGGGGGGGACTGGGGGCTGGAGAGGGGAAGAGGGGGGGCCTGGGGCTGGAGAGGGGAAGAGGGGGACCTGGGGGCTGGAGAGGGGAAGAGGGGGACCTGGGGGCTGGAGAGGGGAAGAGGGGGGCCTGGGGGCTGGAGAGGGGAAGAGGGCTGGAGAAGGGGCTGGGGGCTGGAGAGGGGAAGAGGGGGGCCTGGGGGCTGGAGAGGGGAAGAGGGGGACCTGGGGGCTGGAGAGGGGAAGAGGGGGGCTTGGGGGCTGGAGAGGGGGAAGAGGGGAGGGGGGGAGAGGGGAAGAGGGGGACCTGGGGGCTGGAGAGGGGAAGAGGGGGGCCTGGGGGCTGGAGAGGGGAAGAAGGGGGACTGGGGGCTGGAGAGGGGAAGAGGGGGACCTGGGGGCTGGGGGGGAAGAGGGGGACCTGGGGGCTGGAGAGGGGAAGAGGGGGGCCTGGGGGCTGGAGAGGGGAAGAGGGGGACCTGGGGGCCGGAGAGGGGGAAGAGGGGGACCTGGGGGCTGGAGAGGGGAAGAGGGGGGCCTGGGGGCTGGAGAGGGGAAGAGGGGGCCTGGGGGCTGGAGAGGGGAAGAGGGGGGACTGGAGAAGGGAAGAGGGGGACCCGGGGGCTGGAGAGGGGAAGAGGGGGACCTGGGGGCTGGAGAGGGGAAGAGGGGGGCCTGGGGGCTGGAGAGGGGAAGAGGGGGGCCTGGGGGCTGGAGAGGGGAAGAGGGGGACCTGGGGGCTGGAGAGGGGAAGAGGGGGGCCTGGGGGCTGGAGAGGGGAAGAGGGCTGGAGAAGGGAAGAGGGGGACCCGGGGGCTGGAGAGGGGAAGAGGGGGACCTGGGGGCTGGAGAGGGGAAGAGGGGGGCCTGGGGGCTGGAGAGGGGAAGAGGGGGGCCTGGGGGCTGGAGAGGGGAAGAGGGGGGCCTGGGGGCTGGAGAGGGGAAGAGGGGGACCTGGGGGCTGGAGAGGGGAAGAGGGGGACCTGGGGGCTGGAGAGGGGAAGAGGGGGGCCATTTATCCCCCCCCCCTCCCCGAGCCGGCTTCTCCTTCCCCCGTGGGCACCTGGAGCCGAATCGGATGCCCGCCCGCCCGCCCGGGGCGCCAGCGTGCGCCTTCGGGAGGTGCGTTCGCGTCACGGCCTCGGGGGTGTGTGTGACGGACACCCTTCTCTCGGGTGGAAAGGGGCCTCGCGGATGGCCGACATCCCTCTGGGTTTTGCCTACACTCCCCCCCCCCCCCAAAGGACAGCAATTGATCTGTGTGTGTGTGTGTGTTTTAAGTGTTTTTTAAACTGATTCTTAGAGAGAAACATCGAGGGGGGGTGGGCGGGGGGACCGAGCCTGCAACCCGGCTGGCCGGGAGCCGAACCGGCAGCCTTTCGGTGCTCAGGACAGCGCCCAGCCAGCCGAGCCGCAGCGGCCAGGGCGGGAACCCCGGTTTGGAACAGCTCGCCGCGCGCTTGGGCTCAGGGGGCCGGGCTCCATCCCCGCTCCAGGGCACATCCCGGGCCCCCAGGTGGCGCGCGCAGCGGGCAGCCGATCCGCGATTCTCTCTCATCGCCCGTGTGTCTCTCGTTCTCCCTCTCCCTTCCTCTGTGAAGTCAATAAAAATGTGTGTGTTTTTTTTAAAAAAAAAAAAAAAGATGTAGCATCATAAGATACATATATTTAAAAAAAAAAAAAAGAGGTAAAATACAGTAATTCACCCAATAGCGACCCCTCGGTAGACGTGCACCATTAAAACCAGCCAGGTCCCCGGGCAGAGGGGGCGCGCGGCGCGGGCTCCGGACCAGCCGCGGCCGCTCCCGGCCCTGCGCGCCCTACGCGCCGCCCGCGCGCCCGCCCCCCGCGGCCCGCGCCGTCCCCGCCCGCGGCGGCCTCAGGATTGAGGAAGTGCGTCTGGCCCGGCCCGGCCCCCGCGCGCGCGGCCGGAGCGCAGGGGGCGGAGGGCGGTGGCACCGCCAGGCCCCGGCCCGCGGGTGTCCGCCTGGCCCTGGCGCCCAGCCCCGCCGCCGCCGCCGCCGCCGCCTCAGGTAAGCGCTGCCCCGGCCCGTGCCGTGCGCCCCGCGCCCCGCGCCCCGCGCCCCGCACGCTGCGCCCCTCCGGCCGGTCCGCGTGGAGCCCTGGGCCCGGCGGCTCAGGCCCGCGCTCCTGGGGGCCGCCGAGGGCGCAGGGCACCTCCAGCCTCACGGCCTCCCACCCGCACCCCGCTCAGACCCCAGGCAGCCCGGCCCGGGGAGTGGGGGGGGCGGCGTGCGGGGCCCTGGAGCGCATCCCAGAAGCCCCGTGCGTGCGCCGGACGGTGCCGAGCGGGGGGAGCAGAAGCAGGAACCCAAGTAGGAAAACACAGCTTTTGGCGCAAAACCCTTCCTTCAACTTGGAGCGCGCCCCTGTGAGCGCGCGTGTGCATGTGAGTGTGGGTGTGAGCGCGCGTGTGCATGTGAATGTGGGTGTGCACGCGGTGAGTGTGGGTGTGAGCGCGCGTGTGCACGTGAGTCTAAGTGTCTGCGTGTGGCGAAGGGACCCCTAGGAGTCCCTCAAGGCCCAGGGAGCGGCCTGGGGATGCAGGAGGGCCCAGCACACCTGCACCCCCAAAGTCTGAAGGCCTGCTCCGTGCCCAAGCGGGGAGTCTCTGGTCCCTACAAACAGCCCTCTTTAGGGGGACTCTGCCAGCGACCTTCCCTGCGAGAGGTGAGTGCTGTCCCGGCCGGGGGGGAGCCAGGTTAGGCTGCAGGTGTCAGAGAGAGAGAGTGATGGAGAATTGGGGGGCCTCTGGGGATCAGAGGGAGATGGTGATGGAGAACTGGGGGACTCCTCCTGGTGGGAGTGAGAGAGAGACTGGGCATGGGGGACTTCTGTGCCAGAGCAACCTGCCCCTTCACAGGTTTTTTTTTTTTTTTCTCACGAATACATCCCCACGCAGGTGACAGAGGTGGAGCTACAGGTACCTCGCCCCAACTACTACCCTGCTTCTCGTATTCGCCCCTCTTCCTCTCAGGGTGCCCTGGGCATGATGAGGGGGAATTAGAACAGGCACAGTTTGGGACCACGTTAGCATCCGGTGCCTTTTGTAACCTGACTTCTCCTTGCTTGTGTCCTGGAAGAATCAAGACATGAAATGGAAAACATAGCCCTGAAGTCAATACAAAATAACGTCGAATGCAAACTGTCGTTGAAAAATAACAATTTAGAAGAAGTCAGAACACAAAAACAGCACAGCCGTCGGGGCTCCGTGGTTGAGCGTCGACCTATGAACCAGGAGTTCAGGGTTGGATTCCCGGTCAGGGCACACGCCCGGGTTGTGAGTTCGATCCCCAGTAGCAGGGTAGCAGGTGTGCAGGAGGCAGCCCATCCATGATTCTCTCATCATTGATGTGTGTGTGTGTCTCTCTCTCTCTCTCTCTCTCTCTCTCTCTCTCTCTCTCTCTCTCTCTCTTTTCTCTCTGAAATCAATTTTTTAAAAATTTTAATAATAAAAAATAGGTAAATCAGCCCTAGCCAGTGTTGCTCAGTGGGTAGTGTCAGGCCGGAGGACTGATGGGTCCCAGGTTCGATTCCAGTCAAGGCCACATACCTTGGTTGCAGGTTTCCTCCTGGTCGGGGCACATGAAGGAGGCAACCAATTGATGTGTCTCTCTCACATTGATGTTTCTTTCTCTCTCTCCCCCCCCCCCTCTCTCTCGCTGTCTCTCTCTCTCTCACCCCCCCCCCCCATGTACTCTATTAATCAATGGAAAAATATCCTTCGGTGAGGATTAACTACACACACACACACACACAAATAGATACATCAGCCCTGACCGGTTTGGCTCAGTGGATAGAGCGTCAGCCTGTGGACTCAAGGGTCCCGGGTTCGATTCTGGTCAAGGGCATGTACCTTGGTTGCAGGCACATACCCAGTAGGGAATGTGCAAGAGGCAGCTGATCGATGTTTCTCTCTCATCCCTCTCCCTCTCTGTAAAAAAATCAATAAAATATATTTTTTCAAAAATAGATACATCAGATAGTGCTGCTCATCAGCTTGGGACCCTTCCGTCGTTTCTCCTTGTGAGTGGCATGAAATCCTGGAGGCCTTCCCTTCACACCCCCAGCTGGTCTGGCCATGGCCCCCAGCCCCACTGGCCCATTTCCATCCCTTGGCCTCAGCTGCCCCCCCCACCCCCCACTCCACAGGGCCAGCACCCCCTCTAAACCCAGCCTCTCTCTTATTCCCTCTCTCTGTGTCCTTCTGAGGGTCTCTGCTGTGTTCCCACTCGATCTGTTCGACTCTTTTTTCTTTTTCTTTTTTTTAATATAAATTTTAAAAAATATATTTTTAAAAAAGATCTGGGTGACCTGAGTATTTTTAACGTGCTTAACTTCCAAGTGTCTTCCAACTGATTTTTCAAAAAAATTTATTGATTTCAGAGCGGAAGGGGGAGGAAAAGAGAGAGAGAAACATCCATGATGAGAGAGAATCATGGATCGGCTGCCTCTTGCACCCTCCAGACTGGGGATGGAGCCCGCAACTCAGGCATGTGCCCTGATCAGGATTCGAACCCGGGACCCTTTCAGACCTCAGGCCGGCGCTCTATCCACTGAGCCAAGCCGGCCAGGGCTCAGCTTCCTTTTTAAAGTCCTTTTTCGTTAAGTACTCAGGTTTCTTCCTTAGGGAGAGTCGGCCAAAGAAAATTGGTGTGGTTTTAAAATGTGTGAAAGGAATGATTTTGGCAGGAAACCCCGGGACGCCCTCGTGAGGGTGTCTGTACCAGAAGGAAAAGAAAAATGTGCCCTTTCCAGCCACGACCTGTGGCCTGGGTCCCAACCCCGAAGGCCCGTGGCAGGGCGCCTGAGCCACGCAGAGTGACCTCCTCTTAAAACTCCTACCTTAGCGTCTCGGCCAAAACACAGACCCTCATTGAAAAGCTGCTCCCGCCCGGGCACACAACCTCCCCCGGTAAAGTGATTTTTCAGAAGGAAACTGAAAATGGAAAGAGGAACAGAATGTGCTGGGTGAGGGGTGGCCTAAAATATTTCAAAGGTTAAAAAAAAACTTCAACACATCGGAGGGGAAGACACTTCTCTTTTCAGGAGGGGCGTCCGCCAGCATTTGGGGTTTGGAAATGGGTGGGATTTTAACAGGTTAGGACCCTGGGCGGCAAACCGCGGCTCGCGAGCCACCTGCGGCTCTTGGGCCCCTCGAGTGTGGCTCTCCCACAAAACACCACGGCCTGGGCGAGTCTGTTTTGAAGAAGTGGCGTCGGAAGAAGTTTAAGTTTAAAAAACGTGGCTCTCCAAAGGAATGTCAGTCGTTGTCCTGTTGGTATTTGGCTCTGTGGACTCATGAGGTTGCCGACCACTGGCGGGAGCAGAGAGCAACAGGTTCCTCTTTGATTTCTCAATGTTACGGGAGGCTTGGTTTTCTTTGTTTTGTGTGTATTTTCTGTTCATCCTCACCCGAGGATATTTTCCCATTCATTTTTAGAGAGAGTGGAGGGGAGGGGAAGAGAGAGAGAGAGAGAGAGAGAGAGAGAGAGAGAAACATCGATGTGAGAGAAGCACATCGATGGGCTGCCTCCCGCACGCGTCCCGACCAGGGAATCCAACCCGGGACCCTTGGGTCCAAGGGCCGATGCTCTGTCCACTGAGCCAAACCAGCTAGTGGGGCTGGAGCCTTGGTTTTGGTTTTTTATTTATTTTTAAATATATTTTTACTGATGTCAGAGAGGAAAGGAGAGGGGGAGAGAGAGAGAGAAACATCCCTGATGAAAGAATCATGGGTCGGCTGCCTCCTGCACGCCCCCTACTGGGGATGGAGTCTGCAACCCGGGCGTGTGCCCTTGACCGGGAATCGAACCAGCAATCGAACCAGCAATCGAACCAGCAATCTTGGCTCAGACGGAGGTTCGGCTGTGCTTCTCCTCCCTGTCCCCATCTCGAGCCGATTTGGCTCAGGGGCCGTTCTAGAACCTCCCGCCGGGGAGCCGGCGGAGCTGGCCCCGTGGCAGGAATCTTAACACCTCACAGCAGCCCGGTGGGCTTGCCCGGGAGGAGGATGAGAAAACGGAGGCCGTTGTAAGTTTCGCCTTGAGGTTACGCTGCTGGCACGGGACACAGAGCATCCACGCCTTTGACCTTCACACCTCATTTGCATGACCTTCATTTTTTTATACGAAGTTTTTTTTTTCAGCTGCGCAATATCTCTCTCCGTTCCTGAGGACGGTTGCTAAATCATTGATGCTCCTCTCCCTCTCATCCTCTCTCTTCCTCTTTGAAATCAATAAAAATAGGCTTGCGCCCTAGGCTGTTTGGCTCAGTGGGTAGAGTGTTGGCCCACAGTCTGAAGGGTCCCAGGTTCGATTCCCGTCAAGGGCTCCCCGGCCCTGGTCGGGGTGCGTGCAGGAGGTAACCAATCAATGTGTCTCTCTCACGTCAATGTTTCTCTCGCTGTGTCACTCCGCCAAACCCTCTACTCTCTCTATAAGTCAATGGAAAGATATCCTCGGGCGAGGATTAACCAAAAACAAAACAAAACAAAACCAAAAACTAAAAAATAAATAATAAATAAATATATTTAAAAAAAAAAAAAAAAAAAAAGCTTTCTGATTTTATGATGGTTTTCTTTTTACCACCAGAGCGAGTCGGCCTTCTGCTCAGCCATGACCGAGCGTCCGTGCCTGCGACCCCGCCTCGGGCAGCCGCAGCGGTGACCACGGCCAGCGCGGACTTGGGGGAGCGGCCACCCCGAGGGTTGATGGCTGGCATGTCGGGGCGACCGCGCAGCATGTACTGGTGTGTGGGACCGGAGGGGTCAGCCGTGAGTCCAGAACGCACCATGGACACACACAGTGGTAAGGACGGGGCTGGCCGAACCTGCCATGCGTGTCCCGGTGGTGGGGGGGGCGGCCAGGCCACGTGAGAACATGGAAGGATCTAGCATGGCTGTGATGGGGTGGATTGTTTATTATAAAATGGATCTGGGGGTTCTCACTTAAATTCTAAAAATTAGCCCCGGCCGGCGTGGCTCAGTGGTGGAGCGTCGACCTATGAACCAGGAGGTCACGGTTCGATTCCCAGTCAGGGCACATGCCCGGGTTGGGGGCTCCATCCCCAGTAGGGGGCGTGTAGGAGGCAGCCGATCAGTGATGCTTCTCTCTCATTGGTGTTCCTATCTCTCTCCCTTTCTCTCTCTCTGAAAATCAATGAAAATGTATTTTAAATATCGATATATATATATAAAAGCCTAATAGGCAAATTGTCCCCTTGGGAGTTCAACCGGGAGACCGGGAGTTTGATCGCTCGCTATGATGTGCGCTGACCACCAGGGGGCTGCACAGAATGAAGGAAGGCCCTGGCCGGCAGCCAGAAGGCCCCGATTGGCCCTGATCACCGGCCCGGCCTAGGGACCCTATCCATGCACGAATTTCATGCACTGGGCCTCTAGTTTTTAAATAATAATAATAATAATAATAAAAACCCTTGGAGGCTGACATGCTTTGGAAATGATGTTGACATATCGTTTTGGGGTTTTTTTTGGTGAATCCTCACCCCAGGATATTTTTCCATTGATTTTTAGAGAGAGTGGAAGGGAAGGGGAGAGACAGAGAGAGAAAAGAATCCTTCCACGTGGAATTTAGAAAAACATCTAAACTGGAATGAAACATACAGTTTTACTTTGGGGTGTTTTGGTGATGTGTGTGTGTGTGTGTGTGTGTGTGTGTGTGTGTGTGTGTGTGTTTGGGCTAGGTGGTTTTCTTCACACTGCTACTTGTTTTTCTTCATTTGGCTTTTAATATTTTTAATATTTTTAAAATTGATTTCAGAGAGGAAGGGAGAGGGGGGTTGAGAGAGAGAGAGAGAGGAGCATCCATGATGAGAGAGAATCATGGATCGGCTGCCTCCTGCACGCCCCTGACTGGGGATCGAGCCCGCAACCCAGGCATGTGCCCTGACCGGGAATCGAACCTGGAACCCTTCAGTCCGCAGGCTGATACTCTATCCATTGAGCCAAACCGGCCAGGGCCACTGCTCCCTGTTTTGACCTGTACTCCTCCCCACCCCCACTTGTGTCTGTGTAGCACGGCTCACCCTCCCAAAGGCCGGGGATGTGTGAGTGCGTGCCCTGCCGGCTGCCCGGTGGCGCCCAGCTGGTGTGTCTGTGTCTGTCCTGTGTTTCGGCCTCACTCTCGTCTCCCAGGAAGGAAGGCGTGGAGGTTGTTAGGGCTGTGCCCTGGGCCAGGCCTGCAGGGCAATCCATCCAGACAAACAGGCCATGACACATTCCTGGTCCATCTGACACGTGGGAGTGGACAAACCCGTCCGGCCAGCGGGGGCGGCTGCCTGGGAAGAGGAGAAGGGGGGGCAGCCGAGAGCCTTCAGGCCCAGACCCCCCGGGGAGCAGACTTCTGGGCATGGAGGGTGAGGGGTGCTCGGACGGACAGAGGGACGGACGGACATCACGAGGGTGGCTCACGCCCGCCTCCGCTCTGTGAGGGGTCCTGACGCCAGCTGCCCGCCGCTCGGAGCATGGTCCTCCCCTCCCCAGGACCCAGCATGGACCACAGGAGGACAAGGAACATTCTAGAAGGTCTGCAAGTCCCAATGTCCTTTTCTTGTTCCTTTGGCTTGTTCAAATCTGTGTGTTTTTTTAAAAAAATTCTTGCCCTGGCCGAAACCGGTTTGGCTCAGTGGATAGAGCGTCGGCCTGCGGACTCAAGGGTCCCGGGTTCGATTCCGGTCAAGGGCATGTACCTGGGTTGCAGGCACATCCCCAGTAGGGGGTGTGCAGGAGGCAGCTGATCGATGTTTCTCTCTCATCGATGTTTCTGACTCTCTATCCCTCTCTCTTCCTCTCTGTAAAAAATCAATAAAATATATTAAAAAAAAAAAAAAAATTCTTGCCCTGGCTGGTTTGGCTCAGTGGATAGAGCGTCGGCCTGCGGTCTGAAGGGGCCCGGGTTCGATTCCAGTCAAGGGCACATGCCTGGGTTGCAGGCTAGATCCCCAGTAGGGGGCATGCAAGAGGCAGCCGATCAATGGTTCTCTCTCATCATTGATATTTCTGTCTGTCTCTCTCCCTCTCCCTGCCTCTCTGAAATCAATAAAAATATATTTTAAAAAATAATAATAACTTCGCCCTAGCGGGTTTGGCTCAGTGGATAGAGTGTCGGCCTGTGGACTGAAGCGTCCCAGGTTCGATCCCGGTCAGGGGCATGTACCTTGGTGGCGGGCACATCCCCATTGAGGGGGGGGGTGTGTGCAGGAGGCACCTGATCAATGTTTCTCTCTCATCGATGTTTCTACCTCTCTATCCCTCTCCCTTCCTCTCTGTAAAAAATCAATAAAATATATTAAAAATAATAATAATAACTTCTTGCCCTGGCCAGTTTGGGTCAGTGGTGAGAGCATCGGCCTGAGGACTGAAGGGTCCTGGGTTTGAGTCCCGGCCAAGGGCATGTACCTCGGTTGCAGGTTCGATCCCCGCCCCCAGTTGGGCAGCGTACGGGAGCCAAGCAGTCCATGTGTCTCTCACACATCGATGTTTCTCTCTCTCCCCTCCACTCTCCCTAAAAATCAATGGGAAATGTCCTTGGGTGAAGATTAACAACAACAACAAAGGTGAAATGTAGGCTCTGCCCTGGCCGGTGTTTCTCAGTGGTTAGAGCATCGGCCCATGAACCAGAGGGTCCCGGGTTCGATTCCCGACCAAGGGCACGTACCTGGATTGCAGGTTCAATTCCCCACCCTCCCCCGGCCCCCACGGTCTGAGTGTGTGCGGGAAGCAACCAATCTATGTGTCTCTCGCACATCGATGTTTCTCTCTCTCCCCCTCCCCTCCCTTCCACTCTCTCTAAAAAAAAATAAATAAACGAGGCCCTAGCCGGTTTGGCTCAGTGGATAGAGCGTCGGCCTCCAGACTGAAGGATCCCGGGTTCGATTCCGGTCAAGGGCATTTACCTTGGTGGCGGGCACATCCCCAGTGGGGGGGGGGGGGGGGCGTGCAGGAGGCAGCTGATCGATGTTTCTCTCTCATCGATGTTTCTAACTCTCTGTCCCTCTCCCTTCCTCTCTGTAGAAAATCAATAAAAATATATATTTTTTAAATTAAAAATGGGAAAAATATGCTCGGGTGAGAATTAACAAAAAAAAAAAAAGAGGAAGTGCCAGCTCTCCGATCTGATAAGACCCTGCCTCGCTTTATCTCTGGTCACTGCCCACTTCCCCTTGGGGACTCGGAGGCCCAAGACCTACCCCATCTCCCCCGGCCCCGGGGGGGGGGGGGGGGGGGGGGTGCTGCTCTCAGGGGTCCCGGGTCCTTGGCTCCGTAAGCTGGAAACTCGATTCCGTTTTGCTTTGGGGCCGGGGGAGGGGATTGAGGGGGGAGGGCCCTCGTCCTGCTGCTCCGGTGCCTGCCCAGCCTGCAGGCTCTGTGGGTGAGGTTGGCATTTCTCCTTTACGGCGTTCATCTTCCTCAAAAGCTTGTGGGAACGCGCCTGGGTGCTGATCTTCCTGTTGGGATTCCCCGCCGCTGTCTGGGAACGCGGCCCGGCCCCTGCAGCCTGCAGCCCGCAGCGAGGGGAGGGAGGGAGGCTGCGGTGGGCTTCCTTGGGGGTTTGCCTGAACTATCTCTAAAAAAAAAAAAAAAAAAAAATAGCCCTGGCCAGTGTTGCTCAGTGGATAGCGCGTCAGCCTGCAGACGGAAGGGTGTCCCGGGTTCGATTCCGGCCAAGGGCACGTGCCTCAGTGGCAGGTTCCTCCTCTGCCCCGGCCCTGGTCGGGGCGCGTGCAGGGGGCAGCCGGTGGATGTGTTTCTCCCACGTCGATGTTTCTCTCTGCCTCTCCCTCTCTCCCTAAAAATCAATGGGAAAATAAAAATGAGTGAAATTCAGTTACAAAGGGTTTTTCGCACGGTTTCCTATGCGTTTCTCGTGTGTAGTAGGTGAGGTTCGGCGTGTCTCGGCATGTGTGACACGGGTTGCGTCTCCTTTCGTCTAACTTCCCCCGCACCCGGAGGTTGTGGGTTCGATTCCCGGTCAGGGCACAGACCTCGGGTGCTGGTAGGAGTTGGAAAGCACCGGGGTCCTGTCTGGAGGCAGCCTAGCGGTTGACCTGACATGAACCCCACCGCCCGTGTGCCGAAGCGGCCAGGCCCCAGGGCAGGTGGTGCGGACATGGGGCGTGGGACCCGCGTGGAGCTGTTCTCGGAAAGCGGGACCCAGCAGGGCCTGAGGCATCTTTGTCCTCACGGAGCAAGAGGATCTGTGCCCGTGGGCCGTCCTGAGGGAGGCAGCCGATGGCCAGGGTCACAGGCCAGCATTTCCGTCGCCCTGGGTTCCAGCGCAGTTCACTGTTCTCGGTAAAAGAATCCGTGATTCTCTCTCATCTGATGTCTCTCTCTCTCTCTCTCTCTCTGTCCCTCTCCCTTCCTCTCTGGAATCAATTAAAAACATATATTAAAAAATATGTTGGTGTCTCGCTCTAAATGTCCCTCTGCATAGCGATTGTGTCTTCCTTCCCTTGTGCCCAGCTTTGCTAATAGCGAGTTGAATTCAGTTCGAAATTTTGCTTGGATAAGCTGGAAAGTATATATATATATACACTGCGTGGCCAGATTATGATGACCTCTGAATGAATAATAACCTGGCCACTCAGTGTATATCCTATGTAATAAAAGGCTAATATGCAAATTGTCCCCTGGACCAGGAGTTCGACCAGCAGGCAGGCCGGCCAACCGCCCATGTCCCCTCCCCCTGGCCAGGCTGACCGGACCCCACCCATGCACAAATTCATGCACCGGGCCTCTAATCTATAGATATAGATATAGATATAGATATAGATATAGATATATAGATATGCTGAGTGGCCAGATTATTATGCGTTCAGAGATCATCATAATCTGGCCACTCAGTGTATATTTTTAAAATAAATTGTTATTGATTTCAGAGAGGAAGGAAGAGAGAGAATCATGGATCGGCTGCCTCCTGCACGCCCCACACTGGGGATCGAGCCCGGGCATGTGCCCTGACGGGGAATCGAACCCTGACCTCCTGGTTCATAGTTCGATGCTCAGCCACTGAGCCACGCGGGCCGGACTGATTGTACTTTTGATCTCCAGAGGAAAGAACAGCTCTCTGTGCTGTGCCCGGCGTGATCAGTTCGAATACCCAGGGCTGGGGAAAGGAGGTTCCCACCACAGCCCGGAAGACAGTCCCTCATAAATAAATAATGAGCTGAGAACCAGCTGTGTGTCTGGTGCGCACTCACCGCTGTCAGCCTCCTCGTGCCCACCCGGGAGCGCCGTCCATCGGCCTTGGCGTTCCCGGGGGCCAGGTGGGGAGACCCACAGACAGGCTGTCTGTCTGGGCGGCGAGGCTGGGCTGGCCTGGGTGTGACATGACTGCTGTGTGTGAGGGAGCCAGAACCCCAGTGATTGCTCCCCCGATGCCGGGGGTCCGAGGGGCCCCGAGGGATGGGGCCGGGCCCCCGCCATCTGGAGCCGGGGAGGAATGACCGCGAGGGTCACCCTGGGGGTCACGCCGCCCTCCACAGCCTGAGCATCTTCCCCGGAGGAAGGAAGGGTTGGGTTTCACCGTAATCCGACCCAGAGGTGACACTGCTGCGCAGGCTGAGCCTCTGGAGCCAGAGCTGGCTAAGGCAGGCAGCATCTCCGCAAGGAAGCCTGTCCAGTGTGGCCTGCCTGCAGGCTCCGTCCTCGGCCCCCCCCCCACCCCACCCCTCCAGCCTCCGCCACGTGGGGACTCTCCAGAGGACGTCCCGGGAAGGTCGTTAAACAATTATGACCAGGTCAATCACATCCTGGAGGTGACTTGTGTGCGTTCTGCGGTGAGCTGTGCGTGGATAGATATATGTTTATTTTATTATTATTATTATTATTTTCGTTAATCTTCACCCAAGGATATTTTTCTGTTGATTTTTAGAGAGAGTGGACGAGAGAGAGGGAAAGACGGAGAGAAACATCGATGTGAGAGAAACACATCCATGGGTTGCCTCCTGCACGCGCCCCGACCAGGGCCCGGGCTGGGGAGGAGCCTGCAACCCAGGTACGTGCCTTTGACCGGAATCGAACCTGGGACCCTTTGGTTGTGCAGGACGATGCTCTATCCACTGAGCCACACCGGCCGGGGTGATAGATATATTTTTGCTTTCTGCTGCCCTGTGGATGGAGGTGACTGTGATTTTTAAAATGTGATGGGTGTACACGTAAGATCTGGGTGTCTTTCGTAGGGTGTTCAGGCAATGCCACAGATTTTGAATCGACTGGCAGCATTTACTCATGTTTTCTTTGGTGAGGATGAGAGAATTAAATGTTCTGTGTATACATATATAGATGGAGCCCAGCAGGCGTGGCTCAGGGGTTGAGCATCGACCTACGAACCAGGAGGTCAGGGTTCGATTCTCAGTCAGGGCACATGCCCGGGTTGCGGGCTGGATCCCCAGGAGGGGGTGTGCAGGAGGCAGCCGATCCATGATTCTCTCTCCTCATGGATGTTTCTCTCTCTCTCTCTCTCTCTCTCTCTCTCTCTCTGTCCCCCTTCCTCTCTGAGACCAATAAAAATATATTTTTTAAAAAAAACCAAAAACCTTTCTAATGACTCCCATGAGCCAGCAGGGATGGTAATGCCGAGTGTGCCTTCCTCCACCCAGGTGCCGGGGACATGGGCAGCAAGCTGGCCACACCGGACGGCGACCCCACTGGGCGGTGTCCCGGGACGGAAGACATTCACGCCGCGTACAAGCGAGGAGACCCCAGCAGAGCCCGCCGCCTGCTCAGGGACGCCTGCGATGAGTGCGCCTCCCAGCGGGAAAAGGTAAGGTCCATGCCGGACCCTCCGGCCAGCACGGCGTGCCCAGCGTGGACGAAGGCTGCTGCTCAGATTATAGATACACATTATAGATACTAACATCAAACTACTGGTGTGGTTTTGTTATTTTTTTATTTTTTATTTTTAATATGTTTTATTGGTTTCAGAGAGGAAGGGAGAGGGAGAGAGAGAAACATCCGTGATGAGAGAGAATCATGGATCGGCGGCCTCCTGCACGCCCCCTGCTGGGGACCGAGCCCACAACCCAGGCCTGTGCCCCCGGCTGGAATCGAACCTGGGACCCTTCAGTCTGCAGGCCGATGCTCTATCCACTGAGCCAAACATGCTAGGGCTGGTGTGGTTTTTTTAAAAAATATATTTTTATTCGTTTCAGAGAGGAAGGGAGAGGGAGAGAGAGAGAAACAGCAATGATGAGAGAGAATAATGGACCGGCTGCCTCCTGCACGCCCCCGACTGGGGATGGAGCCCACAACCCGGGCATATGCCCTGACGGGAATTAAACTGTGACCTCCCGGTTCAGAGGTCGCAAAGATCGACCACTGAGCCACTGGGGTCGGACTAGCGTGGCTTTCTTTGCAGAAGGGTGTGGGAGGTAGAGGCGCGGGCGGGGGGGGGGTGGTGGTCCTCATTTTATACTTGTTTATGCTGTTGGAATTAATTTTTTTGGAGGGGTTCATCCTCACCCGAGAATATTTTCCCATTGATTTTTAGAGAGAGTGGGAGAGAGAGGCAGAGACAGAGACACAGAGGAACATCGATGTGAGAGAGACACATCGATGGGTTGCCTCCTGCACGCGCCCCGACCTGGGCCCGGCCCGGGGAGGATCCAGCAACTCAGGTACGTGCCCTTGACCGGAATTGAACCCGGGATGCTTTGGTCTGCAGGCCTACGCTCTCTCCACTAAGCCAAACCAGCTGTGGCATATTTTTTAAAAATATCTTCGAGTGAGGATTTAAAAAAAACAAAAAACATCATTTTAACCCTTTGCACTCGCTTGCTTTTTTCTTCTACTCGGGATTTAATGCTAACCGTGTCGAGTCACACTCGACATCTGAGTGCAAAAGGTTAAAGGTAATTAATCTACACTAATAAAAGAGTAAGATGCAAATTGACTGTACCTTCGCGACGCCTACCAGCCAATCAGGAGTGAGTATGCAAATTAACCCAACAAAGATGGCGGGTTAATTTGCATACACAGGTGCCAAGCGGCTGGGGGCAGGCAGGACACTTGCATCGTTGCCATGGCGACAACACAGGCGTTCTGCACCACCCCAGCCGCTCCAGGCCTCTGGACAATGTGGGAAGGCAGAAAGGCGCCTTGGCCATAGTGAAGGCGGTGCCAGCAGCCAGGGGAAGGAAGGTCCATTCTTGCACTAATCTTCGTGCATCGGGCCTCTAGCATTAACATAACAATTATTGATGAACCCCTTTGCCTTTTTTTGGACCATGTCTTGGAAATCACGTGTGCCTTCCCACCCTTGGCACCTCTGGTTTTGCGCAGGGCCACATTTCAAGTCCTCCACAGCCGCACGTGGCCAGGAGGGGGCGCCCTCCCACACAGCTCGGCTCTAGCCTTACCCGTGGGCTTCCTAAAGCACGCAGAGCGGATCCTCTTGGCGATTTCCAGCAGCGCCTGCCTCCCTGAGGTCCCATTGCTGTTTGCTCTGACCAGGGCCAGCTCCTGAGCATCGCAGCGGCCTACGGGGACCTGGAGACCGTCCAGTATCTTCTCACCGAGAGGCAGGTGGAGCTGCCGACGGAGCCCACGGACGACAACCCTGCGGTGGTGGCGGCGCACTTCGGGCACACGGATGTTGTGCAGGAATTGCTCGAGTCTTTCCGAGGTAAGTCCCACTCAGGGGACCCTCTTCTTTAGGTGTCAGACAGGCATTGCAGGGAGGCTGCACCCCAAAATGCTTATTCCTTCTCACTTTTACCCATCGTGAGCTCCCGTGCTTACCCTGTAGGAATCTATGTTCCCTTTTTATAAAATCTAATGGAGAATTCCCATATCCCGCTCTCCCTGCATATCCCCCTTATTTACAGTTTGTATGAATGTGCTACGTTTGTTCCAGTGGTTGGACCCATATTGATACATTACAACACACCAAAGTCTCCTCCGGAGCTCAGTTCCTTTTATCACTGAATCATGGTACCTGTTTTGGAGGTGCCACGTGATGTTGCTTTTTTAGTTGCAAGCAATTTTTTCTTCTGGTAGACCAGGGGTGCTCCAGTCTCCTTTAGTTTCCCATGGCGGCCTCGGATATGCCATACTGTACAAGTCCAGGCATCGCTGCAATTATAGGCTGAGGCATTGCCATACCAGTGGTCATTGAAAATTAGGGTATTTTTGAGGGTGTAGGACAGGCTTCAAGGACGTGCACCAGTGTAGTCACACAGGGCCCTTTGCTTACAAGGGCCCCCACACATGGGTCCGACGTTCAACCACTGAGCCACACCAGCCCGGCACAGTATCTAATGTTTTGAATGCTGCCTTTCCTCACTTGGCATTCTGGGATGAATGGGTGGGTTTATTATAATAATATGCAAATTCGAGAGGGACTGTTCCAGAAACCACGATCAACGTGGCAGAAGCGAATTCCATCTGGAACAGGAACGCTGGGTTTCATTGATGGTCCAAGGGGGCGATCCGAGTAGGAGCCACCAGTGCCCTTTGGAGCCACTGTCCCTTTGCCCTTCCGTCTCCCGCCAGGTCCCTGCAGCCTCCAGCGGCTGCTGAACTGGATGCTGGCCCTGGCCTGCCAGCGAGGCCACCTGGGGCTGGTGAAACTCCTGGTCCTGACCTACGGGGCCGACCCCGAGAGCTACGCCGTCAGGAAGAACGAGTTCCCCGTCATCGTGCGCTTACCCCTGTATGCGGCCATCAAGGCAGGTGAGGCCCCTGCGCAGTCCCGCCCATGGGAACTGGCATGCTTTTGAGATCTGAGACAGTGTCTCCATCCTTATCCCCGCCTGTCAGCTACCTGCTCCGTGGAGACATTGCAACTCCTGCTATTTGTTTTTCTGTTTGTTTGTTAGTTTGTTTAACATGTTTTTATTGATTTCAGAGAGGAAGGGAAAGGGAGAGGGAGAGAAACATCAATGAGGAGAGAGAATCACTGATCAGCTGCCTCCTGCACGCCCCCTGCTGGGGATCAAGCGTACAACCAGGGCATCGAACCAGTGACCTCCTGGTTCCTAGGTCGATGCTCAACCACTGAGCCGCCACGGCTGGGCCATTTCTTTTTCCAAATGTCTGCATCCTCCCTTAGGCCAGCCCAGCGTCACCCCGTCAGGGGGTTTCAAGGACAGGGACCAGCTGTGGCCAATGGGACCGTTGCCGGCGGTCCTGCTCAGGGCAGAGTCCCAGACACATTCGCGTGGATCCACAGACCCGAGAGGGCACAGAGACGTCGACCCAGCACACGTTGAACATGTTTTGTGTTCCGTGGCCGTGTGCCTCAGCGCCTCCTCCTGGCCACGGGTGGTTGTTCGGGATGGGTGCGGCGTCTGAGACGGCCTGAGTGTCCCCCGTCTGCCCCCCCCCACCCAGGGAATGAAGACATCGCCATATTCCTGCTTCGCCACGGGGCTTTCTTCTGCTCCTACATCTTACTGGACAGCCCCGACCCCAGCAAACACCTGCTGCGGAGGTACTTCATCGAGGCGAGCGCCCTGCCCAGCAGCTGCTCAGGGAAAGTGGTGAGTCGTCCCTGCCCGTGGATAAGCCGATAGAAAAGACGGGATTGAGCCCGGCCGGCGTGGCTCAGTGGTTAAACATCAACCTAGGAACCAGGAGGTCACGGTTCCATTCCCCGTCAGGGCACATGCCCGGGTTACAAGCTCAATCCCCAGTAGGGGGCGTGCAGGAGGCAGCCGATCCATGATTCTCTCTCCTCATTGATGTTTCTCTCTCTCTCTCTCTCCCTCTCCTTTCCCCTCTGAAATCAATAAAAATTATTTTTTTAAAAATAGGAAAGAGCCCTAACTGGTTTGGCTCAGTGGATAGAGCGTCGGCCTGCGGACTGAAAGGTCCTGGGTTGGATTCCGGTCAAGGGCATGTGCCTTGGTTGCGGGCACATCCCCAGGAGGAGGTGTGCAGGAGGCAGCTGATGGATGTTTCTCTCTCATCGATGTTTCTAACTCTCTCTCCCTCTCCCTTCCTCTCTGTAAAAATCAATAAAATATATATATTTTTTTAAATTAAAAAGAAGACGGGATATAACCCGGCCAGCATAGCTCAGTGGTTGAGCATCGACCCATGAACCAAGAGGTCGCTGGTTCGATTCCCGGTCAGGGCGCATGCCCGGGTTTCGGGCTTGATCCCCAGTGGGGGGCGTGCAGGAGGCAGCCGATCTGGCTCTCTCTTCGAGATAGACGGGCAGTTATTCCAGCACATTGGGTACCATAAAGCTTTCTTTTCCCTCTGAATGGAAATGTCACCATCGTCACTGTCCCCCAAGATACACCTGTGTGCCTCGTGAGGCCTGTGTACTGATCCCCCGGCCTATTCATCGGTTCATGCCAGTTTTCTAGTTGTTATTGGATTCTTTCCAGCACTATCTTGACTGCTGCTAAACATTTGTTCTTCCATTTTGTGCATTTCCCGCGGCGACTCGATCGATGCTCATTTCTGCCCTTTAATGACACTGCGTCATTTTCTCCGTACGGGCCCTGGGCCTGTCTTGCTCATTTGTGTCTTCTTGATGGATTTAGGCACTATTTGAATGGCAACACAGAATTCTTTATTATTCCCTTTTCCGCCCTGATGTGACTGGTCTGGAGAGAAGTTCTTTCGTCTCTTATTTTTTCTTGTTTGGTTTGTTGGTCGGTTGATTGCTTTTTAAAAAATAATTTATTTTTATTCATTTCAGAGAGGGAGGGAGCGGGAGAGAGAGAGACATATGAATGGTGGGCATCGTTCATCAGCTGCCTCCTGCACGCGCCCTACTGGGGATCGAGCGCGCAACCCGGGCATGCGCCCTGATCAGGATTCAGACCGTGACCTCCTGGTTCCTAGGTCGGTGCCCGACCACTGAACCACACCGGCCAGGCTTCTTTATTGGATCTAATAGTTTTCAGAAGAGTTCCTGGGAGTTTTTAGGTATCGGATCCAGTCATCTGCAAATTGCAAACCGGTTTGTCTCTTCTCATATGTATACGCCTTACTTTAGTTCAGGTCTTATTCGGAATAACCAGACAGTTCAAAAGCAGACTCATCCTATTGCTACATCTGTCTGTCTTGTTCCTGATTTTAAAGGTCCTGGCTTCGGCACGTTACGGGCGTGTGCTGTAGATTTTCTGGAAAACAGACTGTTGTTAGAAGCAGGTGGTTTCCAGGTTATTTATTTCTGCTCAGAGCTTTTATTAGGAAAGTTTGCTGGCTGATGTCACACGCCATGTGGGCGGCTAGTCCTATATTTCTGGAGGTTTTCTGCTTTGTTTGTTCATGGAATGAAGGAAGGTGACAGATGTTGGGTCTCTCGTGTCTGTAATACATGCTAATTGGCTTTTTTTACTGTTGGATTGGACCCATTGGTATCTTATTGACAGTTTTTGCATCGATGACGTATAGCTGAACCGATCTACCGTTTTGTGTTGTTTTTGAGACTTTGCATAAGACTACGTGAGTTTGACAAAACGACTCGGGGAAGTTTCCATCTTATCCGGGAAGTTTCATTCGAATTTGTGTTGTTAAAGATGACATTTAGCCCGGCCGGCGTGGCTCAGCAGTTGAGCATCCACCTAGGAACCAGGCGGTCTCGGTTCGATTCCCGGTCAAGGGCACATGCCCGGGTTGCGGGCTCGATCCCCAGTAGGGGGTGTGCAGGAGGCGGCCGATCAATGATTCTCTCCCATCATGGACGTTTCTCTCTCTCTCTGTCCCTCTCCCTTCCTCTCTGAGATCAATACAAATATATATTTTAAAAAAGAATGGAAGTAGTTGGCATCTACATCTGTGATAAGACACAGAAAGAGGGAGTGGCTTCCCTCTCCCCGGCCCTTGGGCGTAGACTCCGGAGGGAAAATGAAACTGCGGTGTGGCTGCTGTCTGAAGGGTCCCGGGCTTCCCCCAGATCACCTGGGGCTTTTCCCTTACTATTCAAGTGACTTTCCGAAGGCGGGCGCCCTGCGGTGGGAGTGTCCGGCTGCCCGGGTCTCGAACCTGGGACAGCACAGTCCTTCTGAGCGGCCAGCGGAGGGAGGGCTCAGTCCACAGGGCCCAGCGATGAGTCAGGAGCCGGAGGTAGGTGTGCCGCCTCTCCAGGTGCCCAGGGGGGTGGAAGCGGCATTTGGGGTTCGGGATGTCAGGCGAGGGCAAGACATGAGAAGGGTGCTTTGCCCCCATGTAGGTACAAGGCTGGAAAACGCCCTTGACTCTATGGCAGTGACCTTGCTGAAGTAGTTGTCTCCGTTCTTGTGTGTGTGTGTGTGTGTGTGTGTGCATGTGTATGTGTGTATGTGTGTGCGTGCGTGTGTGTGTGTGTGTGTGCGTGTGTGTGTGATCCTCACCCAAGGATATTTTTTTCCCCATTGGTTTTTAGAGAGAGCGGAAGGGAATGAGGAGAGACACATCAGTGTGAGACAGACACAACAATTGGTTGCCTCCCTCACACGCCCGACCAGGGCCAGGAGTCAAACCTGCAACCCAGGTGCGTGCCCTTGATGGGGAATCGAACCCGCCACCATTCAGTGTGAGGGCTGGTGCTCTATCCACTGAGCCACACTAGCCAAGGCTTTTTTTTCTGATTCTTTTTAGAGAGAGTGGAAGGGAGGGAGGGTGGGGAGACAGAGAGACAGAGAGAGAGAGACATTGATGTGAGAGAGACACATCTATCCGTTGCCTCCCTCACACGCTCCGACCAAAGCTGCAACCCAGGTACATGTCCTTAACCGGGAATTGAACCTGCGGCCCTTCCGCGCACAGTAGGTCCGATGCTCTGTCCACTGGGCCACACGGGCCAAGGCGAGTTGGTATTTTTTTCGTGTCATCCTACTGCCTCTGTGGAGACAGGCCGGTGGAGCCCAGAGCCCTCCTGCGTGTCTCCGTGCCTCCCATCGCCTGGTTCTCGGGCTTCTAGAACCTTCCTCGGACAGCAGACAGGGGACTGCAGAGAAACCCCCCCGTTGATCTCCACTGTCTGCTGAGGTTTTAGTGTGTGTGTTTTTTTAAATATGTTTTTATTGATGTCAGAGAGGAGGGGAGAGGGAGAGAGGGATAGAAACATCAATGATGAGGGAGAATCCTCGATTGGTCCACTGCCTCCTGCACGCCCCACGCTGGGGATCGAGCCCGCAACCCGGGCGTGTGCCCTGACCGGGAATCGAACCGGGACCTCCTGGTTCGTAGCTTTGAGAGGGTGTCAGAGACGGGGCGATCCGAGTTGGGTTACTTAGCTAAGGAGTTGCAGACAAGACACGCACCGCCACCTAGTGGCCAGATAGGGAAGTGCGTCACCGCAGCCGGATTTTTTTTTTTTTTTTTTTTTTAATATATTCTAGAGGCCTGATGCATGAAATTCATGCAAAGGGCTTGGCCCTCGCAGCCCCACCTGCTTTGGCCAGCCCTTGCAGTCCCAGCTTCATCCGGAAGGTTGTCCGGAAGATCGTCTGGACAGTTGTTCTGCTGTTTGATCTAATTAGCATATTAGCTCTTTATTATATAAGATTGATTTTTTTACAGAGAGGAAGGGAGAGGGAAGAGAGCTAGAAACATCCATGAGAGAGAAACATCGATCAGCCGCCTCCTGCACACCCCCTACTGGGGATGTGCCCGCAACCAAGGTACATGCCCTTGACCGGAATCGAACCTGGGACCTTTCAGTCCGCAGGCCGACGCTCTATCCACTCAGCCACACCGGTTAGGGCACCGCAGCCGATTGTGAACAGCCAACTCATGGCCACGGACGGGGGTCTCCTCACCCCGCCGTCAGCCCGCCGGGGACACTGTCCCTCCCCGGAGGCGCTGATGCCTGTCTCTCTCCCTCTACGACGCGCCCAGCCTCTCCGTGTGAAGTGGGCCCACCTCAAGCTGCCCTGGGTGGACATCGACTGGCTCATCGACATCTCCTGCCAGATCACGGAGCTCGACCTGTCCGCCAACTGCCTGGCCTCCCTCCCGTCGGTCGTGCCCTGGGGGCTCATCAACCTGCGGAAGCTGAACCTCGCGGACAACCACCTGGGCGAGCTGCCCGGGGTGCAGTCCTCCGACGAAATCATCTGCTCCAGGTGGGCTCCCTCGTGGCTGGTGTGCGGGGTGTGAGCCGGGGCGGGGGTCTACACCCCAGTTGCTGGCACCAACCTCTGCTGCCTGTGGTCCCTGGCTGTATGTTTATTTTTAGAATACACTGAGTGGCCAGATGATGATGATCTCTGAGCGCATAATAATCTGGCCACTCAGTGTGTGTGTGTATATATATATATTAGAGGCCCGGTGCATGAATTCGTGCATGGGTGGGGTCTGGCCAGCCTGGCCAGGGGGAGGGGACATGGGCGGTTGGCCGGCCTGCTTGCTGGTCGAACTCCTGGTCGAGGGGACAATTTGCATATTAGCCTTTTATTATATAGGATGTACACTGAGTGGCCAGATTATTATGCGCTCAGAGATCATCATAATCTGCCCACTCAGTGTATATTTTTATAGATTTCAGAGAGGAAGGGAGAGGGAGAGACATCAGTGATGAGAAAGAATCATGGATCGGCTGCCTCTTGCACACCCCCTACTGGAGATGAAGCCTGCAACCCGGGCGTGTGCCCTGACCAGGAACCGAACCGGTGACCTCCTGGTTCCTAGGTTGACGCTCAGCCCCTGAGCCACACTGGCCGGGCTCAGCCCCTGAGCCACACTGGCCGGGCTCTTGCTGCATGTTGCATGCACCCACTCTTTGAGCCTCGCACCAGCAGAAGTAGAAAGGGCGCGCCCCCGTGTCTGCAGGGACAGCGAACAGGAGCCTTTTCCCGCTTCCTTCCAATGCCTTCACTTCCCTCTTCCCCGCCTCAGGCTCCTGGAAGTGGACATCTCTAGCAACAAGCTGGCCCACCTCCCGCCGGGGCTCTTGCACCTCTCCAAGCTGCAGAAGCTGACGGCCTCGAAAAACTACTTAGAGAAACTGTTTGAAGAGGAAAGTGGTATGTGCCGCCCGCCGTCACTGGGCTCGGTCAGTCCTTTCCTTCCTGAGGGGGATCTTTTGACCAAGGCACCTTCCCCCCCCCCCCCCCCAGCCACGAACTGGATTGGTCTGCGGAAGCTGCAGGAACTGGATGTTTCTGATAATAAGCTGACCGAACTCCCGGCGATGTTTCTTCATGCTTTCAAGTCGCTCCACTGCCTGAACGTCTCCCGGAATAAGCTCAAGGTGTTTCCAGAGGCCTGGGCCTGCCCGCTGGTGAGTATCAGACCGGCAATCCCAGAGGGCTCTGCGCGTGGCCTCTGGAGTGTCACTCACCAGAAATGTCACTCAGGTCCGGCCAGCGTGGCCCCGTGGCGGAGCGTCGACCTAGGAACCAGGAGGTCACCGGTTCGATTCCCGGTCAGGGCACGTGCCCGTGTTGCAGGCTCAGCTCCCAGTGGGGGGTGTGCAGGAGGCAGCCGGTCCATGATTCTCTCTCATCACTGATGTTGCTCTCTCTCTCTCCCCCTCTCCCTTCCTCTCTGAAATCAATAAAAAAAAATAGGTTTAAAAGAAAAGAAAGACATGTCACTCAGCATCCAGCAACTGAGTGTCTGAGGCAGGTAACTCACCTGAAAGCCAGGCCATGTGGCTCTGGGCTTGAGATTTGCACCGTCAGACCCACAGACGTTTCCATGGTGACAGCGTGCACCGGGGGCATCGGATGACTTCCCCCTGAGAAAGGGGGGGGGGGGGCGCGGTTCCTTTCCGACGCCTCTAAACTGAGAATAAAGCAGAGCCCTGGTTAGTGTTGCTCAGTGGTTAGAGTACCAGCACTCCCACCAAAAGGGTCTCGGGTTCGATTCCCAGTCCAGGGCACGTACCTGGGTTGCAGGTTCATCCCTGGCCCTGATGGGGGCGCGTGCAGGAGGCAACCAATGGCTGTGTCTCTCGCACATCGATGTTTCCCTCTCTCTCCTCCTCCCTCTTTTCCTTCCACTCTTTTTAAAAAAAAAAAAAAAAAATTTTTTTATTGATTTCAGAGGAAGGGACAGGGAGAGAGAGAGAGAAACAGCAATGATGAGAGGGAATCATGGATCGGCTGCCTCCTGCACGCCCCACACTGGGGATGGAGCCCACAACCCGACCTCCTGGTTCATAGGTCGGCACTCAACCACTGAGCCACACCGGACAGGCCCTCCCACTCTCTCTCTAAAAATCAACGGGAAACGTATCGTATCCTCGGGTCGAGGATTAACAAAAAGAAAGAAGGAGGGAGGGAGGGAGGGAGGGAGGGAGGGAGGGAGGGAGGGAGGGAGGGAGGAAGGGAAGGAGGAAGGAAGGAAGGAAAATCCGCCTCCGTCGTCGCACTGCCCGCCACGTGGTGTTTCTGTGTCTTGGGAAGTTTGCTCCTTAAAGCGGACGGGACGGCAGAGAAACTCTCTTCTCGCTGTGGATTCGGAGCCAGGAAACTCTCCGTCAGCAGCGCCGACGTTTCCAGTTTAAACATCTGCGTGTGGGAATTGGGCTGCCCTCCAGAGCCCGGGCCTGAATGGTCCCATTATCTCCAAGGACAATGGGCCAGATGTTCTGGGCGGGAGGAGACGGGCCAGGAGTCCTCCTCCCCCCCCCCCCCCCCCCATCTCCGTCCCTTCCCCAAGGGAAAACGGAGCAACCGCAGTCTGTCACCTCTTGGTGAACTGAGTCCGGTTTGTCACAGAGCCATGGTCTTATTGTTATCTTGGTGTTAATCCTCACCAGAGGACGTTTTCCCAACGGTTTTTAGAGAGAGTGGAAGGGAGGGAGGGAGAGACAGAGAGAGAGAAACATCGGTGTGAGAGAGACACATCGATTAGGTTGCCTCCTGCACGTGCCCCCAGCCGGGGCCGGGGATCGAGCCTGCAATGGAAGGACGTGCCCTTGACCAGGAATCGAACCCGGGACCCTCTCTCAGCAGGCCAACGCTCCTTCCACTGAGCCAAACCGGCTAGGGCTAGAGGTCCGATTTTTTCCAAATCGAATTTGGAAAGTCTTTCTCGTAGCCACCATCATGTTTAAAAAGCGAGTTCAGCCCTAGCCAGTGTGGTACAATGGTTAGAACGACAGCCCTCGAACCCAGGGGTCGTATGTGCATTTTCCAGTCAAGGTGCCTGGGTTGCAGGTTCGATCGATCCCCAGCCCCCGTCTGGGTGGGTGGGGGAGACAACCAATTGATGTCTCCCCCCCCCCCCCCCCCCCCTCTCTCTCTCTCTCTCTCTCTCTCTCTCTCTCTCTTACCCTTCCCACTGCCCATTCTCTCTACAAATCCAGGTGGGGAAATAGCTAATTCACGTCTTTCTCTTTCTCGGCAAACTGCTAGAAGCGCTGCAAGGCGTCCCACAATGCCCTGGGGTGTCTGCCAGACAGAATGGCCGTGTTCTGGAAGAACCACCTGAGGGACGTGGATTTCTCCGAAAACGCACTCCGAGACGTCCCCCTGGGCCTCTTCCAGCTGGACGTGAGTCCCCGCGCGCCTCCGCGCCTCCCTCGCGGCGCTGGTGGGAACATCACCCCGTCCGCTTCTCCTGCGGCTCCGAGACACAGGGGGTTAAGGAAAGCTCAGCTCCTGTCCCCCGGCCGCCGTGGCTCAGTGGTGGAGCATCAGCCTGCGAACCAGGAGGTCACGGTTCGATTCCCGGTCAGGGCACATGCCTGGGTTGCGGGCTCCATCCCAGGCCGGGTTAATTTCCTGAATCTTAAGACACTCTCGAGCCCTAGCTGGTGTGGCTCAGTAGCTAGAGCGTCGGCCTGCGGACTGAAGGGTCCCAGGTTCGATTCCAGCCAAGGGCACAGGCCTGGGTTGCAGGCTCAGTCCCCAGTTAGGGGGCGTGCAGGAGGCCGCCAACCAATGATTGTCTCTCATCATTGATGTTTCTCTCTCTCTCTCTCCCTCTCCCTTCCTCTGTAAATAAAATGTATTTTTTTTAAATAAAAAAAAAGACACTCTCGAGCCCACACTATGGAATCTCGTCCAAGGTACATCGGTCATGACCTCTGGCTGCCCTTGGCCGGGGAACGGACTTCTCTCTTCAGATCTCCCTCCCTTTAGCATTTTTTAAAAGATACATAGTTTGTATTGATTGCAGAGAAGAAGGGAGAGAGGAGAGAGGGGAGAGAAACATCAATGAGGAGAGAGAATCATGAACCGGCGGCCTCCTGCACGCCCCCTAGTGGAGGTGGAGGGTACAACCCGGGCACGTGCCCTGACCGGGAATCAAACCGTGACCTCCTGGTTCCTAGGTTGACGCTCAAGCTCTGAGCCACGCCGGCCGGGCTCCCTTTGGCGTGTAACAGCGCCTTCGCCTCCCTCCCTCTCTGTCGCAGGCCCTGGTGTCCTTGAAGTTGCAGGGCAACCAGCTGGTGTCCGTGCCGCCGCCGGAGAAGTGGACCTGCACTCAGCTGAAGACGCTGGATCTCTCCAGAAACCAGTTTGGCAAGTAAGCGGGCCTCTGTCCCACAGGTTCTGAGACGTGTGTGGCCCCGCCCAGCCGTCCCTCAGGATGGGTCTCGCTTCCTGGGTTAGTGGCCATCACAAAGTGACCCCGGCCGGGGGCTTAAACATCGGACATTTGCCCGGCTGGCGTGGCTCAGTGGCTGAGCACTGGCCTATGAACCAGGAGGTCACGGTTCGATTCCCCGTCGGGGCACATGCCCGGGTTGTGGGTCCATCTCCACTAGGGGGCGTGCAGGAGGCAGCCGATCCATGATTCTCTCTCATCGTGGATGTCTCTCTCTCTCTCTTTCTCTCTCTCTCTCTCTCTCTCTCTCTCTCTCTCCCTTCCTGTCTCTGTAATCAATAAAAAAACCTATTTAAAAAATAAATGAATAAATGAAATGAATATTTTAAAATAAATTAATAAAAATGAATAAAGGGGCAAAAAGTTTTAAACGTTTTTGCCAGTTGCTAAGCAATATGTATATAGATTGAATGATTTTTAGAGAGAGAAGGAGAGAGAGAGAAACATGGATGTGAGAGAGATTGAAGAAAAAGGTGAACATCTCCCAGCTGGTGTAGCTCCGAGGTTGAGCGTTAACCTGGGAACCAGGAGGTCACCCACCCGTTTGATTCCTGGTCGGGCATGTGCCCGACACTGTTTCAAACTAAATAAATAAAAACATAGTTTTGAAAATATACGGAAACTCAGCGGAACGTACACCCCCGGAGAGAACATCTGTGGTGAGATTCGCCTTCGTAAAAGTGGCATCCGCTGGAGCGGGCACTCCTGCCAGGCCCCGCCCCGCCCCGCTCACACCTGCCTGGAGTGCAGAAGCTGGGAAATGGGAACCCGGGGTCAGGCCTGCGTTAGGTCACCTTCTCCAGCTGTTTCTTGCCCCAAAGACTCATGCCCACAGCGGGCCTCATTCGCAGGCTGTGGCTGGGGACGCTCCCCCGACCGCCGCAGGGGGTCCGACCCGGGAATCTCGGTGGAATTTCCTCCCTTCTCTCTGCAGGCTCGGCCATCCGATCGTCCCGGCCCAAAGAGTAAGGGCTTTGTCCTGCGTTCCTCAAATCTTGACTCTGTTTTTTTTTTTTTTTTTCTCCCCTCCCCACAGAAATGAAGATGGACTGAAAACAAAGCGCATTTCCTTCTTCACCACCAGAGGGCGCCAGCGGTCGGGGACTGAGACAGGTGTGTGTGTGGTACTGGGGATGAGGATGCTGGGGATGAGGATGCTGGGGATGAGGATGCTGGGCGGGTGGTACCTTACTTCGCCCCCCCGCCCCCGCAATGCCTGGTGGGACTGCCAGAGATGTCCACGTTTGGCTGAAAACCCTGGAGGTGAACAGTACCCATTGCTTGAGGGACAGGTGAGGCCTGAAATTATCCTGATACCCCTCCGCTGTTTACAACCGGATGAGTCTTGTAGCTGCTGCCTGTGAGCACTGCCATAGGTGCATTAAATATGTTAGTCTTTCTTTTTTGTTAACATTTTTATTGACTTCAGAGAGGAAGGGAGAGGGGGAGAGAGAGAAACATCCGTGATGAGAGAGAATCATGGATCGGCTGCCTCCTGCACGCCCCCTATTGGGGATCGAGCCTGCAACCTGGGCATGTGCCCTTGACCGGGAATCCAAGTGACCTCCTGGTTCCTAGGTCGACGCTCCACCACTGAGCCACGCCGGCCGGGCCACCGTGACATTCTTACAGCCAGACTGTGGGGTCTTGTGAAAACTACATGCAAACACGGCCAGCCTCGGTCCCCGAGGGCATCCTGGCTGGGCTGACATTCCAGAGGGAGTTAGGGTCTTCCCCCCGAACTCATCAGAAACAGAACTTTTTTGCTAGGATGTTAGTGCTGGTCGCGTGACAAGGCCGGTTGAGCGGAGACTATTTCTAGGAAAACCAGTTCTTGTTCATTCTCTTCTGTCAGGTGAGATGGGGAGGTGTGTATGTAGGTACACCAGCCTTGCATTTTTTTTTTAAAAAAAAAAAAATATGTTTTTATTGATGACAAGGAGAGGAAGGGAGAGGGAGAGCGGGATGGAAACATCTGGAACGTTGAGGCCCTCATCGGGGTGAAAAGAAAGAGACCCGCCCTAACCGGTGTGGCTCAGTGGATAGAACATTATTAGCCTGTGGACTGAAGGGTCCCGGGTTCGATTCCGGTCAAGGGCACGTACCTCGGTTGCAGGCTCAACCTGGTGGGGGCGTGTGCGGGAGCCAACCAGTTGATGTGTCTCTCCCCCAGCGATGTTTCTCTCTCTCTCCCCCTCCCTTCCACTCTCTCTAAAATCAATGGAAATATACCCTCAGGTGAGGATTAACAAAGTTAAAAAAAAAAAAGAAGAAGCAGCACACAGCACTCCTCTCCCCTCAGTGCTGTTATTCTCTGGGGCTGTTGATCCTGGGGAAGGAATGAGCCGTAAAAGATAACTTGTTTGCAGAAGGATAGTAACATTCCAAGCACATTTACGCGCATTCAAGTAGTCATATTTGTGCAGCGGCCTCGTCCAAAAATAATTTGGAGCGGCCGGTTTTCCAGTAACACGCAGACCCGCGGAGCCATAAATAACTGAGGGATACATAATTGCCGTTCATAAACGCCCCGAGCTGTGCTCTGCCGGCCGGCCGGGCGATCCAGGACAGGTGCCGCCCCAGCGCCTCCTCCCTCCGTCTGCTCCTGAGGCTTCCCCAGCACCCGGGCGGGGCTGGCACGTGGGAAGGCGCCAGGGCCCGCGTTCAGATGCATTCCCCGCGGGGAACACCAGCCTTGCTTCTTCGTGACGGGCTTTGGGGTGACTGAGGGCAGGTTAGGGGTGATCATTCTTTCTCACTGAAGAAAAAAAAAGACATAAAAAATGTATATACACATATATAATCTTACTGATTTCAGAGTGGACAGGAGAGGGAGGGTGAGAGAGAAACATCAATGATGAGATGAGAGAGAATCATGGATCGGCTGCCTCCTGCACGCCCCCTACTGGGGATCGAGCCCACAACCCGGGCATGTGCCCTGACCGGGAATCGAACCGTGACCTCCTGCTGCGTAGATTGATGCTCAACCACTGAGTCACAACCCCTTTCTTCTTTGTGATGAGCTTCGGGGTGAATCAGGGCAGGCTAAAGTTGGTCGTTCTTTTTCATTGACTAAAAAACAAAGGGTTTCGGGGTGTTTGGGTTTTTTTTATACTCACTTGAGGATTTTTTTCCATTGATTTTTAGAGAGAGTAGAAGCGGGGGAGAGACAGCAGGAGAGAAACATCAATGTGAGAGAAACATCAATGTGAGAGAGACACATCGACTGGTTGCCTCCCCCACACGCCCCAGCCGGAGGCCAGGGATTGAGCCTGCCACTGAAGTATGTGCCCTTGGCTGGAATCGAACCCAGGACCCTTCATTCCGTGGGTCGACGCTGTATCCAGGGATCCAAACCAGCTAGGGCGATAATTCTTTTTAAATTAAAAAAATAAATAAAAAAGGCTTTTTTGAACATTTCCGTATGGGACAGGGTGGTCCAGTACCAAGCCATTCCTAAGTCGGTTGCACGCTTGTTCCCATAGGGGGCGCTGCACGGCGTCCCACTCAACACTGCGGCTAACCAGGCGGCTCTCCGGGCACCGGGTTGGGTATTCCACTACCGTCTCCCCCGGAGCAGTCTCAGGGCCAGGTTACCCTATTCCCATGGACTCTGCAGCTCCGTGTGTGGGAAAAGCCAGAGTTTTGAGGGGGCGGGCGGCGGGGAATGGGAGGGATGCTGAGATGAAGGGCTGGGGAGCATCCTTTCAGCCCAACAAGAGGGTCTGGCTCCTCCCTCTCGCTCGTCTGGCAGAGACCCAGGCCACAGGCCCTGGGCAGCGGCTTCAGCTTGACATCTCCCAGCTGAAAGGGGGGCCCTCCGGGCCAGGCACCCCCTCCCTCCCCGCCTCAGGACGGGGGATAAGGTGCTTCGGAGATTCTGCCGAAACCCGGCCCTCTGATTCCCACCCGTGTGGGTTCCCAGGCCCCGAGCCAGGCCCTCGCTCCGCTCACACACTCCGGGCCGGGCCCTGAAAAGGCAGGTCGGATGTGACTGTCCTGCTAATGGCATCATTAGCCGGATGAACGAACTCGCTTAAATACGAGAGAGTTGGCTTGTGTGGCTTTCTTATTTGTTTGTTTGTTATAAATATGTTTTTATTGATTTCAGAGAGGGAGAGAGAGAGACATCAATGATGAGAGAGAATCATGGATCAGCTGCCTCCTGCACACCTCCTACTGGGGATGTGCCCGCAACCAAGGTACGTGCCCTTGACCGGAATCGAACCTGGGACCCTTGAGTCCACAGGCCGACACTCTATCCGCTGAGCCAAACCGGTTAGGGCTAACTAGCGTTCTTGAACTGAGGAAGTGATTCGTGGACACGGTAAGCGGAACACGTGAACAGTACCGGAGGATGTGGGAGGAATAGTCAGTCTCCCGGTAACTTTCTTGCCCAGAGACAACTGTGGAACTTCATGTGTCTCTGGTAACAATTATGTTTGTGTCTGACATGCATGTATAACACAGACACACACGTGTGCATTGTGGTGTGTGTATATACATGCCTGTGACAGCAGGTAACTTACGCGTGCAGGTGGGCATGTCTTCACGTGTGTGCATTAAGAGAACATGCATGCCGAAACCGGTTTGGCTCAGTGGATAGAGCGTCGGCCTGCGGACTCAAGGGTCCCAGGTTCGATTCCGGTCAAGGGCATGTACCTTGGTTGCGGGCACATCCCCAGTGGGGGGTGTGCAGGAGGCAGCTGATGGATGTTTCTCTCTCATCGATGTTTCTAACTCTCTATCCCTCTCCCTTCCTCTCTGTAAACAATCAATAAAATATATTAAAAAAAAAAAAAAGAGAACATGCAGAATACCTGTGTTGTGTGTACACGCGTGGATATAACATGCACACATAAATCCAAGGGGTGTGGGTTTCCCTGCACACATGTTGTGGTTTGTCAATGAAGCTGTCACGTACCTTGTTCCACACCTCATTTTTTCTTTTTCTTTTTTTAATGTATTTTTAATGATTTCAGAGAGGAAGGGAGAGGGAGAGAGAAAAACATCCATGATGAGAGAGAATCATGGATCAGCTGCCTCCTGCACACCCCCTACTGGGGATGGAGCCCGCAACCTGGGCCTGTGCCCTTGACTGAAATCGAACCCGGGACCCTTCAACCTGGGGCTGATGCTCTATCCACTGAGCCACACGGCTAGGGCCTTGTCCTCCCATCTTTGCCACATCTCCAAGGCCACCTGGTGGAGGAAATGCTGGAATGAGCATCCTAGGTCGGCGACAGGAGCGTCTTACTCTGAGGTGGGGCCAGTCCCCCCGCCCCCGCGCGGCCCCTGCGCCAGGATGGTCCCCGGTTCACCTCAGACCACCCTCCGCTCTCCGTGTCCCCGCAGCGTGCCCGCTGGACTTCCCGGCCTTCCTCAGCGAGTCCCTGGAGGTCCTCTGTCTCAACGACAACCACCTGGACGCTGTGCCACCCTCGGTGTGCCTGCTGAGGAGCTTGTCGGAGCTCTACCTGGGAAAGTAAGTGCGCAGCCGGGAGGCAGAGCGTCCGTCCGTCCGTCCCTCATCCACCTGCAGGCACGGCCAGGGTGATGGGAGCGGGGGGCGGGGGGGGGGGGAGGGTCAGGAACGGGGCTTGGTCAAGGACGAGCGGAAGGGGAGGCAGGGCGTAGGAATGCAATGCAGCTGCCTCGGCTACTCTGCTCAGTTATAACAAGGAGAACTGCCCGGCCGGCGTGGCCCAGTGGCTGAGTGTCGACCTATGAACCAGGAGGTCAGGGTTCAATTCCCAGTCAGGGCACAGGCCCCTGTTGTGGGCTCCATCCCCAGTGTGGGGCATGCAGGAGGCAGCCGATCCATGATTCAGTCTCACCACTGATGTTTCTATCTCTCCCTTCCTTTCTGAAATCATTAAAAATATTTAAAAAAAAAAAATATATATATATATATATATATATACACACACACACACACACACACACATACACACACTGAGTGGCCAGATTATTATGATCTCTGAACGCATAATTTATCTATCTATCTATCTATCTATCTATATATATATATAGTAGAGGCCTGGTGCATGAATTCGTGCATGGGTGGGGTCCGGCCAGCCTGGCCAGGGGGAGGGGACATGGGCAGTTGGCCAGCCTGCTTGCTGGTCGAACTCCTGGTCGAGGGGACAATTTGCATATTAGCCTTTTATTCTATAGGCTATACACTGAGTGGCCAGATTATTATGCGTTCAGAGATCATCATCATCTGGCCACTCGGTGTATATATACGGTGGGTTTTCTTTTAAAGAGAAGAACTATTCATTCATCCTTTCCTTGACTGAGCACCTCCTGGCAGGCACTGCCCCGGGGTTCAGACAGTGTGAAAATCTTAATGAAAATATTAAAGGATTCAAGTTGCTCTGCCTTTTTGAGAAGAGGTAGTGATTGAGCATCTTTTATTTTTAATATAGTTTTATTGATGTCAGAGAGGAAGGGAAAGGGGGAGAAGAGAGAGATTAGAAACATCCATGATGTGAGAGAATCCTGGATCGGCTGCCTCCTGCATGCCTCCCTACTGGGGATCGAGCCCGCAACCTGGGCATGTGCCCTGACCGGGAATCGAGCCAGTGACCTCCTGGTTCCCAGGTCGATGCTCAAGCACTGAGCCCCACCGTCCGGGCATGATGGATCATCTTTAAGGTGGTGACCAGACGAGAAAGTGGAGGGGGGAGGCCCCGTAAGAGCCGCCCCTGACTGTCCAGGGAGAAAGGCTCTGGGATGAGGAGTTCAGTGGAATGCTCGAAATCGGGGCCCACGATGTTGGGCTCGGGGTGCAGGCTCTCGGTGGCCCCTGCCGGCCTCCGAGGCTGACCAGCTGCTGCGTGTGCGTGTCCCGTGTGCTGTCCTCAGCAATCCTGGCCTGAGAGAGCTCCCTCCCGAGCTGGGGCAGCTGAGCAACCTCTGGCAACTGGACATCGAAGACCTGAACATCAGCAACGTGCCCGCGGAGATCAGGAAAGAAGGTAAATTTAACCGATGAGACAAAATAGACCTAGAGACATAGAACCCATGAGACAGCCTGCGGGATCTCAGGATCTCAGAGGGGTGGTGAGGGTGCGGGGAGGTGGGGCGGGTGGAGATTAACGGGGGAACTTACATGCATACATGCATAGCCCATGGACACGGACAGGAGTATGGCGAAGGTTTGGGAGTGGCGGGTGCAGGGAGGAGGGGGTGAATGGGGAGAAAAAACAATAACAACAACAAAAGGGACCTCTGTAATTCTTTCAAATAAATAAATAAAAGTCAGGCCCGGCCGGTGCGGCTCAGTGGTTGAACATCGACCTATGAATCCGGAGGTCACGGTTCGATTCCTGGTCAAGGGCACACGCCCGGGTGGTGGGCTCGATCCCCAGGAGAGGGCGTGCAGGAGGATTAGGGTTAGCGTTAGACTTAGGGTCCGATGCTCTAAGGCTTCCATTGATTAACAGAGAGAGAGGAAGGGAAGGGGAGAAACAGAGAGAGAAACATCCATGTGAGAGAGACACACCGACCCGGGGGCTGGGGATCGAGCCTGCAACCGAGGTACATGCCCTTGACTGGGTATCGAACCGGGGACCCTGCTGCTCAAGGGCCGGCGCTCTGTCCACTGAGCCACACTGCCCTGCGCTCTGTGCCCAGGCCCCAAGGCCGTGCTGTCCTACCTGCGCGCCCAGCTGCGGAAGGCGGAGAAGTGCAAGCTGATGAAGATGATCGTGGTGGGGCCCCCGCGCCAGGGCAAGTCCACGCTGCTGGAGATCCTGCAGACGGGGCGCGCCCCCCAGCTGGGGCACGGCGAGGCCACCATCCGGACCACCAAGTGGGAGCTGCAGCGGCCTGCGGGCGCCAGAGCCAAGGTCAGGGATGGTCTGGGTGCAGAGGCCCCGAGGGTGGGAGGCAGCTTCCCCGGGCACCTCTCCTCCTCTGCAGAGGGCCCAGGCGGCCCCCAGCCTATGTCTGCGGCCCAGGACGTGGGCAGGGCCCACCCCCCGGGTGCTGTTTCCGCCCAGCTTCTGCTGGACTCAGCGAATTTCTTTCTTCCTTTCTTTTTTAATATATTTTTATTGATGTCAGAGAGAGAGAGAGAGAGAAGCATCAATGATGAGAGAGAATCGTGGATCGGCTGCCTCCTGCACGCCCCCCACTGGGGATCTAGCCCACAACCCGAGCGTGTGCCCTGACCGGGAATCCAACCATGACCTCCTGGTTCATTGGTTACCGCTCAACCACGGAGCCACGCCGGCCGGACAAGGGCAGGGAATTTCTTAAATGTGACCTTGTAGCTTCTCTGTTAGAACTAAGTTGAGACTCTGGGCCACTGGCTCTCAGTCCTGGCTGTCAGTTATATTTCTTTGATGAGCTTCTATGTATATTTTTTAGATATGTTGTTATTGATTTCACAGAGAAAGGAAGGAAGAGGGAGAGAGAGGGAAACATCCACGATTCTCTCTCACCACGGGTGTCTCTCTCTCTCCCTCTCCCGTCCTCTCTGAAATCAATAAAAATAATTTTGTTTCGAAAAAGGCAAACTCTTACCCTGGCTGGTGTGGCTCAGTGGATAGAGCGTCGGCCTGCGGACTGAAGGGTCCTGGGTTCCATTCCCGGTCAAGGGCTCAAGCTCGGGTTGTGGGCTCGATCCCCAGTGGGGGGCGTGCAGGAGGCAGCGGATCCATGATTCTCTCTCATCACGGATGTTTCTACCTCTCTCTCCCTCTCCCTTCCTCTCTGAAATCAGTAGAAAATATATGTTAAAAATAAATAAAAATAAAGAATAAAAAAGGCAAACTATTAAAAGAAGGAAAGGAAGAACAGCTCCCTCATCTCTCTATCGCGGAGCCCGGCCCTCGGGCCAGCGGAGAACAGCTGTCCGCATTCCTCTTTCTCCAAAGGCAGGTCTAGGCCCCCCCCCATGTCCCCCCCCTTCCCGGGCAGCTTCGTGGGAACAGTGCTCGGCTCCAGAAAACCGCAGCCAGGCCAGACGCTGACCTCACAGCGCGATAGTGAAGCCCCGTGTACTCAGCCCTTCCTGGCAGCCCAACAGGCGGCTTTTGTCTCCTTCCCGCGGGGGGGGGGGGGGGGGGGGGGGGCGCGCTCGCCCTCTGACCTACGTGACTGAGTCCAGAGGCCCGTCTCCTCCGCCTTGGCCTGGGCCTCGCTCAGACAGAGGTTGAGCCTCCGTGTGACATCAGCGCCGGGGGCTCCCAGCAGCGGGATGCATCCCAACCGTCTGCAGCCCGGATGGAGGCCGGACCATGCCCCCCCATGTTCCGCAGACACGGGCGGACTCGGGGCTCAGGGCCCGGCCCCCTGCGCCGTGAGCAGGAGATAGAGGCCCCCCTAAACCCACCTCTACCCTCCCACCCCCGCGGGTCCCTTCCCCTCACTTGGGTTACGGTCTCTGAGCACAAACAGGCAGACAGGCCAAGCTTTCCAGGGTCGTGCCTTTTGCTGTTTTTTTGTTTTTTGCTGATCTTCACCTGAGAGTTTTGTTTTCCATTTATTGTTAGAGAGAGTGGAAGGGACAGAGAGAGAGACAGAGAGAGAGAAAAACATCCATGTGAGAGAGACACATCCATTGATTGCTTTCTGCACTTGCCCCAACCAGGGCTGGGGATCCAGCCTGCAACTGAAGTACATCCCCTTACCTGGAATCGAACCCCGGACCCTTCAGTCTGCAGGCCAGTGCTCTATCCACTGAGCCAAACTGGCTAGGGCTCCGTTAATTCCTTTTAAATATATTTTATTGATTCTTTACAGAGAGGAAGGGAGAGGGATAGAGAGTTAGAAACATCGATGAGAGAGAAGCATGGATCAGCTGCCTCCTGCACACCCCTCACTGGGAATGTGCCCGCAACCAAGGAACATGCCCCTGACCAGAATCGAACCTGGGACCCTTGAGTCCACAGGCCCATGCTCTGTCTACTGAGCCAAACCGGTTAGGGCTCCATTAATTTTTTAAGAGAGAGAGTGGAAGGGAGGGAAGGAGAGAGAGAGAGAGAAACATCGATGTGTGAGAGACATATCGATTGGCTGCCTCCTGCACACACACCCGGAACCAGGGCCAGGGCCGGGGATTGAACCTGCCACCCAGGCATGTGTCCTTGACCGGGAATCGAACCCGCGACCCTTGGTGTGCGGGCCGGTGCTCTAACCACTGAGCCACGCCGGCCGGGCCGCCGGGCCGCCGGGCCTTGGTTAGGCCCTAAACACAGCGTTCCGAGCGATTGGCTGTCTCCATCGGACCGCCTAGAACCGGGTGTGTCATAGGCCCCTCCCCGCCCCCGCCTTGTTGCTCAAGTAGGTTGAGTCCATCGAGTTCAGCGTCTGGGACATCGGCGGCCCGGCCAGCATGGCCACGGTCAACCAGTGCTTCTTCACGGACAAGGCCCTGTACGTGGTGGTGTGGAACCTGGCGCTGGGCGAGGAGGCCGTGGCCAGCCTGCAGTTCTGGCTGCTCAACATCGAGGTGAGAGACCCGGCCCGTCAGGCCTCAGGCCTCGGACATCCCCAGGGTCCGGCCGCTTCCCTAGAGTGCCCCCCATGGACAGAGAAGAAGAAAAAAAAAAAGAAATCGTTAGGCATCTTTTGTTGTTGTTACTCCTCACCTGAGAATATTTTTCCCATTGATTTTTAGAGAGAGAGTGGAAGGGAGGGAGGGAGAGAGAGAGAGAGAGAGAGAGAGAGAGAAAACATCGATGTGAGAGAGACACATCCATTGGTTGCCTCCAGCATGATCCCCGACAGGGGCCAGGGCATCAGACCTCAAACCTGCAACCTAGGTGGGTGCCCTTAACCAGGACTCAAACGACAACCCTCCGGTGCATGGGCCGACGCCCTAACCACGGAACCAACTCGCCAGGGCGCTTGGCATTTCCTTTTACCTTAATTTAGTGTTTTTGTCGTTGTCGTTGTTTGTTTTTGGTTAATCCTCACCCGAGGAAATCTTTCCATTGATTTTTTTTTTTAAATATATTTTATTGATTTTTTTACAGAGAGGAAGGGAGAGGGATAGAGAGTTAGAAACATTGATGAGAGAGAAACATCGATCAGCTGCCTCCTGCACACCCCCTACCGGGGATGTGCCCACAACCAAGGTACATGCCCTTGACCGGAATCGAATGTGGCACCCTTCAGTCCTCAGGCCGACGCTCTATCCACTGAACCAAACCAGTTAGGGCCTCCCATTGATTTCCTTTTTTTTTTAGAGAGAGTAGAAGGGAGGGAGGAAGAGAGAGAGAGAGAAACATCGATGTGAGAGAGACACATCGATGGATTGTCTCCCGCGGCCGAGGTACGTGCCTTTGACTGGAATCAAACCCGGGACCCTTCAGTCCACGGGTCGACACTCTATCCACTGAGCCACACTGGCCAGGGCCCTCTCCCTTCATTTAAAAGCCCCTCACTATTGGGGAAAAGGTGACAGGACTCCCCTCTCTAGTGGAAAGGTGACAGGGCCCATATGCAGGTGCACTGTCTACCGAGATCAGAAATCCAGCCCCCGGGAGAGTCACGGGGGTCCCCTTGTACCCCTCAGCCAGTGCCTGACAGCCCCCGGGGGTTTGCAGACCCGAGTGCCGAGGCGGCCCTGGGTGAGGGACAGGCTCGGGGCCACAGGTGTCTGGTCTCACCTGCGCACCTGGCAGGGGGCTCCCCTCCCCTGTGCCGGCGCCGGGCAGGTGCTCAGTTCAACCCGGGGCTGGGGGGGGCCCTCCATTGCAGGCCAAGGCCCCAAACGCGGTGGTGCTGGTGGTGGGAACGCACCTGGACTTGATCGAAAGCAAGTTCCGCGTGGAGAGGATCGCGACGCTGCGGGCGTACGTGCTGGCGCTCTGCCGCTCCCCCTCGGGGTCCCGGGCCACGGGCTTCCCAGACATCACCTTCAAACACCTGCAGTGAGTGTCCCCGCCTTCCTGTCGCGCGCTCTGACCTCACCGTTGGCTGTGGCGGCGGGTCCCTCTCTTGTCCACCTTCCCTGCAGTACCTGGGGTCCGCCCGCAGGGGACGCCTAACCAAGGGCTGGGCTCCTCTGGGGCGTCTTCTGGCTTTAAGGGTTGCAGACAGGGGCCTAGAGAGGATGAGGAGCAGCGAGGGATGTGGCAGGGCGAGGTCTGCTTGCTGGGTCCCCCCACCAGCCCTGTGGCCAGTGCTGAGCCTGCCCATCCCATTTGGGTTTTTGTCTTAAGACGTTTGTGTTGCTTTCAGAGAGGAAGGGAGAGGGACAGCGAGAGAAACATCCATGATGAGAGAGAATCATGGACCAGCTGCCTCCTGCACGCCCCCCACTGGGGATCGAGCCCACAACCCGGGCATGTGCCCTGACCGGGAATCGAACCGTGACCTCCTGGTTCATAGGTGGACGCTCAACCACTGAGCCACACCGGCCGGGCCCACCTTCATGAATCACTGATTGAGAACACACCCCTGGTCCTCACATGGGGCCTGGGGGGGTCCCCACGGGCCTGGGATGGGCGAGGGGGCCACTGGGTGTTGGGCAAGATGGGCCAGTGCGTGTGGGGCCATGGCTGTGGGCTTGTGCCTTCTCCCGCCTCCTGTCCTTGAACTCTCACATCCGCCCCTGCAGGGTTTATGTCGTACCCATTTTGCAGATGATGAAACTGAGGCTCAGCAAGATTAGTACCATTCTCTGATGAGAACACAGCGTGCGTGACTACGGCTGCACGAGTGGTTTTGGGGGTTCCCTCCCTCTGTGTGGCGTTGCGTGAGCGTGGGAGCCCAGGTGGCCTGGGGAACACCCCTGCCCGGCTCAGGAGGCAGAATCCCTCCCGTGTCCTCGAGAGCGTCCCCTGGGGTCTGTGACAACAGGAGCCCGAGCTCGGGGCCGGAGACCGGGGCTCGCCCTGAGTCTGTTCCTTGCACCTCATCTTGCTGCTCTGTGAAATGGGCGCGTTGGGAAGACAGAGGGGAGGGACCTGTTATGGTGCTCTCCACACCATGTTCTCCACCAAGCACAGCCCCGGGGAGCGTCTCTGTGTGCGTGTCTCATGCCTTCTCTCCATTCCCCATCGTTGGGGACGAAACACTCGGGAAATCAGAGACGCCCCGATGCTTGTCAGAGAGGGAGATCCGCCCGGCCGGCGTGGCTCAGGGGTTGAGCATCGGACTGTGACCCAGGAGGTCAGGGTTCGATTCCTGGTCAGGGCACATGCCCGATTGCGGGCTTGATCCCCAGTGTGGGGCGTGCAGGAGGCAGCCGATCCATGATTCTCTCTCATCATGGATGTTTCTCTGTCCCTCTCCTTTCCTCTCTGAAATCAATATAAAATATATTTTTAAAAAAGAGGGGTGGGGGGGTCTCTTTTGTTCTCACAGCGAGATTTCCTGCAAGAGCCTGGAGGGCCAGGAGGGGCTGCGGCAGCTCATCTTCCACGTCACGTGCAACATGAGGGACATGGGCAGCACCATCGGCTGCCAGCGGCTCGTGGGGAGGCTGGTGGGTACCGCAGGCTCCTGGTCCCAGTGCGACAGATTCTGGGGGGCAGGGAGGGCTGGCCCGTGAGGCACCCCACCTGCTCAGGGCTCAGGAGGGCAGCGGGCAGGCCGGGCCCCTGTGGGATGGGAGGGCTCAGGCCTGCCCACCGGCCCCAGGTGCCCAGGAGCTACCTGAGCCTCCAGGAGGCCGTGCTGGCGGAGCATCAGCGCCGACGCCTGAGCGACGACGTGCAGTACCTGACGGACAGGCAGCTGGAACAGCTGGTGGAGCAGACGCCTGGCAACGACATCAGCGACTACGAGGACCTGCAGTCCGGTGGGTGCCGCGGGCAGGGAGGGGGTCAGCGGGGGATGGCCACGGGCAGGGAGGTGGGCAGCGGGGGATGGCCATGGGCAGGGAGAGGGAGAGGGAGAGAGAGAAACATCCAGGATGAGAGAGAATCATGGATCGGCTGCCTCCTGCACGCCCCCCACTGGGGGTCGGGCCCGCAACCTGGGCGTGTGCCCTGACCGGGAATTGACCCGTGACCTCCTGGTTCATAGGTCAGTGCTCAATCACTAAGCCACACTGGCCGAGCCACCAATCAACTTTAATGAATACATGAATTTGCAAAGATGGAATCCAGCCCTGGCTGGTTTGCCTCAATGGATAGAGCATAAGCCCGTGGACTGAAAGGCCCCGGGTTCGATTCCCCATCAGGGTACATGCCCGGGTTGCGGGCTCGATCCCCAGTAGGAGGCGTGCAGGGGGCAGCCGATCCATGATTC
The DNA here is from genome assembly GCA_025583905.1 of Ia io. Taxonomy (NCBI): domain Eukaryota; kingdom Metazoa; phylum Chordata; class Mammalia; order Chiroptera; family Vespertilionidae; genus Ia; species Ia io. The sequence continues at coordinate 19,821,756 of JAJQQW010000024.1, read as the reverse complement.
TCTCCCATCACTGATGTTTCTCTCTCTCCCTCTATCCCATTTCCTCTCTGAAGTCAATAAAAGTAAGTTGAAATTTAAAGAAGACGGAATCTGGGAAAAACGGGGATCAATCGTTTCAGCACGTTGGCACCTGTAGGGGGACAGCCCACGTGGAAGGGGCCACGTGTTGGTTGCTTCCCCGGGGAATGTGTCACCCCCGACTCCCCTTTGCGTTCGGTCTGATGCCTCCCCCTCCCCCCCCTCCCGTGCGCAGCCATCAGCTTCCTCATCGAAACGGGCGCACTGCTGCACTTCCCCGACACCAGCCACGGCCTGCGGAACCTCTACTTCCTGGACCCCATCTGGCTGTCCGAGTGCCTGCAGCGCATCTTCAACATCAAAGGCTCCCGCTCCGTGGCCAAGAACGGGGTGATCCGGGCCGAGGACCTCCGCCTGCTGCTGGTGGGCACCGGCTTCACGCAGCAGACGGAGGAGCAGTACTTCCAGTTCCTGGCCAAGTTCGAGATCGCCCTGCCCGTGGCCAACGACAGGTGCGTCTGCAGGCAGCCCGGGCTGTGCGGGCGGCTCCGGGGAGGGAGGAAGGAAGAGGGAGGAGGAGGGGGCTGTGGCTGCTGGGGCCTCGAACCAGGTTCCCCGGGGATGGGCCGTGGTGACCTCCGGCCTGTTTGGCTGGCTGTTTCTTTCCGTACACGGCTGTCTTTTTTTGTTGTGGTGAATCCTCACGGGAGGATATTTTCCCATTGATTTTTAGAGAGAGCGGAAGGGAGGGAGTGGGAGAGAGAGAAACATGGATGTGAGAGAGACACATCGATGGGTTGCCTCCTGCATGTGCCCAAACCACGGCCCGGGCCGGGAGAAGCCTGTAACCGAGGTACATGCCCTTGACCGGAATCGAACCCGGGACCCTTTGGTCCGCAGCCAGGGCACATGCCTGGGTTGTGGGCCTGATCCCCAGTAGGGGCCATGCAGGAGGCAGCCGATCCATGATTCTCTCTCATCATTGATGTTTCTCTCTCTCTCTCCTTCTCCCTTCCTCTCTGAAATCAATAAAAACTTTTTTTTTTAAATCCTCACCCGAGGGTATTTTTCCATTGATTTTTAGAGAGAGTAGAAGAGAGAGGGGAAAGACAGAGAGAAATATTGATGTGAGAGAAACACATCAATGGGTTGCCTCCTGCTCATGCCCCGCCCGACCAGGGCCCGGGCTGGGGAGGAGCCTGCAACCGAGGTATGTGCCCTTGACTGGCATTGAACCCGGGACCCTTCAGTCTGCAGACTGAACCTCTGTCCACTGAGCAAATCTGGCTAGGGCTTAATAAAAACTTTTGAGCCCTAACCAGTTTGGCTCAGTGGATAGAGCGTCGGCCTGTGGACTGAAGGATCCCAGGTTCGATTCCGGTCAAGGGCATGTACCTTGGTTGCGGGCACATCCCCAGTAGGGGGTGTGCAGGAGGCAGCTGATGGATGTTTCTCTCTCATCGATGTTTCTAACTCTCTATCCCTCCCCCTTCCTCTCTGTAAAAAAAATCAATAAAATATATTTTTAAAAATATATAAAAAATAAAAACTTTTGAATAAATGTAAAAATAATAAAAAAGGAAAGAAAGAGAAATATATATATGTGTGTGTGTGTATATATATATATGTATACATATATATATGTATGTATGTAAAGGTTAAAAAATAAAGCAATCATCAACAAGTTTATATGATTCTGAAGATTGCATTGAAAGAAAGAAAGAAAGAAAAAGAAAGAAAAAGAAAGAAAGAAAGAAAAGAAAGAGAGAGAGAGAGAGAGAAAGAAAGAAAGAAAGAAAGAAAGAAAGAAAGAAAGAAAGAAAGAAAGAAAGAAAGAAAGAAAGAAAGAAAGAAAGAAAGAAAAAGAAAGAAAGAAAGAAAGAAAGGAAAGGGACACGCCCAAGGTTCTGCCCAGAGCCTGCCCCTCGGGGCCACTCTTGGGGGGACCTCCCACTTCCAGCTGTTTTCAAGCGACCACAGCCAGGAACAGCTGAGCGACGCGGTGATGCGGCGCTTTTATGCAGAGCGGAGCGCGCCCACCCGATGCCCCTCTTCTGCACAAACAGCCTCCTCTGACTTGAAAGGCGGCCCTGCCGGCTCCATTCGCCAAGAGCAATAAACAGCGTGGGGAGCCAGGAGACGCTGCTCTGACCCCAATATCGGCATTGTCCCCCCCCCCCCCCCCGCCCACCTCCCCGGCCCCGTGCAGCTGTGTTTGTTTTTCCTCGGCCCTGTCCCAAGTTCATTGTGAGCGGTCCCCCCCCACCCCCCCGCCCCGGCCCAGGGTGCAGGGCAGCCGCGGCGACGGGCTCCGTCTGGCGCGTTTGGGACCGCAGAGGGTTTCGTGTCCTTTGCCAGCCTCGGTCTCGCCTCTGTCTCGGCGACCTCGCTGAATGCATTCACCGTGCCCATCTTCGTGTTCTCTTGGAGCGCAGGTTCTTATAAAAATATATGTGTTCGTTTGCTTTTTATTGATGTCAGAGAGGAAGGGAGAGGGAGAGGGAGAGAGAAACATCCACGATGAGAGAGAATCATGGACCCGCTGCCTCCTGCACGCCCCCCACTGGGGATCCAGCCCGCAACCCGGGCATGCATCCTCACTGGGAATCGAACTGTGACCTCCTGGTTCCTGGGTCGATGCTCAACCACGGAGCCACACCGGCCATTGCGGGGACATTGGAGGATTTATTCCTAACATATAAACTGCTCTCTTTCTAAAAATACAATTCCAGCCCTAACCTGGTTTGGCTCAGTGGATAGAGCGTCGGCCTGTGGACTGAAGGGTCCCAGGTTCGATTCCGGTCAAGGGCATGTACATTGGTTTCGGGCACATCCCCAGTAGGAGGTGTGCAGGATGCAACTGATCCATGTTACTCGCATCGATGTTTCTAGCTCTCTCTCCCTCTCCCTTCCTGTCTGTAAAAAACTCAATAAAATATATTTAAATAAATACGAAAATAAAATAAAAATAAGATTCCAAGGCCTTAGAAAGAAGGCACCTTTCTACTGGGGTTAGGGCTCCCCCCTCACCAGCAGAACTGGGTCTGAAGATTCACAGTGCCATTTATTTATTTACATATTTATTTACTTATATTAATGGGATACTTTTGTCATTTTTAGAGAGAGCGGAAGGGAGGGGGAGAGGCAGAGAGAGAGAAACCGATGTGCGGGAGACACATCCATGGGTTGCCTCGGGCACGTGCCCCGACCAGGGCCAGGGGTCGAGCCTGCCACCAGGGTACGTGCCCCTCCCTGGGAATCGAACCCGGGACCCTTTGAAGGCTCACAGAGCTCTCCGATATGTTTCAGCTACCTCCTGCCGCATCTGCTCCCGTCCAAGCCGGGCCTGGACATGCACGGCATGCGGCACCCCACGGCCAACACCATCCAGAGGGTGTTCAAGATGAGCTTCGTGCCCGTTGGCTTCTGGCAAAGGTTCATCGCGCGGATGCTCATCAGCCTGGCGGAAATGGACCTCCAGGTAGTGGCGGTGTCTCCGCGGGGATGGGGCGGGGGGAGAACGCAGGTAAGGCACCTGCCACGATGGTGCCCTCCTCGACGGGGAGCGATGCCCTTGGCTGGAAGGGTTTGACCAAAAACCGTTATCCCTCCTGGCTAGCGTGGCTCGGTGGTTGAGCGTCGACCTAGGAACCAGGAGGTCACGGTTCGGTGTCAGGGCACAGGCCCGGGTTGCAGGCTTGATCCCCAGTAGGGGGCGTGCGGGAGGCAGCCGATTCATGATTCTCTCTCATCCTTGATGTTTCTCTCTCTCCCTCTCCCTACCTCTGTGAAATCAATAAAAATATATTTTTATTAAAAATTAAAAAAGAAAAAGAAAAAACCATTCTTTCCCCAGCGTCTCAGTCCAGGAGAGAAAGCGTGTGTGCCCTGACCGGGAATTGAACCGTGACCTCCTGGTTCATAGGTTGACACTCAACGGCTGAGCCACGCCGGCCAGGCTGTATTGCCCTCATTTCTTGCTATACATTTTTGCTTGTAAAATCAGGGAGGGACAGCCCTCACCGGTGTGGCTCTGTGGATAGAGCGTCGGCCTGCGGACTGAAGGGTCCCAGGTTCGATTCCGGTCCAGGGCATGTACCTTGGTTGCGGGCACATCCCCAGTAGGAGGTGTGCAGGAGGCGGCTGATGGATGTTTCTCTCTCATCGATGTTTCTAACTCTCTCTCCCTCTCCCTTCCTCTGTGTAAAAAAAAAAAAATCAGGGAGGGACAGACTTGAACAGTCCCTGGGGGAAGACCCTCGCTCGAGCCCACAACACGGGCATGCATTCACAGGGATCCCCCGAGGCCCCTTCCCGTCACGCACACGTTGTGGGGGAGGCCGGGGTGGGGGACACCGTGATCGGTGGTCATGACGGGGCCCGGCTGCCGGCTGCGGCGCTCTGCCCGGGGGCCGGCGAGGAGCTCGGGGTCCTCACGCTGGGTCTTTCCTTCACGGAAGCTGTTCGAGACGAAGAAGAACAGCAAGAGCCGGCACAGGAGGGTCACCATCTACAGCTTCGCCGGGAACCAGCGGAACCGCTGCAGCACCTTCCGAGTGAAGAGGAACCAGACCATGTACTGGCAGGAAGGGCTCCTGGTCACGTTCGATGGGGGCTACCTCAGGTGGGGACCCCGGATGGAACCTCCCCCGGGGCGGGGGCGGGGGCTGGCCACCGGGCATCCAGTTCTGCTCCCCAAAGCGGCTCATGATGGCAGCTGGTGAGAGAGAGGGTGCCCCGGGCGCCCACGGTTTGGGAAACATTGGGAGGATGGCGCTCGCGGGTAGGGCGTGGGAGCTCCGAGCTTTCCCAACATGCCTTGCTCTAGGCATCGCCTGCCTGTGGCCGCTCCTGTGGACTAGCCTTTTTTAAAAAAAATATGTTTTATTGATTTTTTACAGAGAGGAAGGGAGAGGGATAGAGAGTTAGAAACATCGATGGGAGAGAAACATCGATCGGCTGCCTCCTGCACCCCCCACACTGGGGATGTGCCCGCAACCCAGGTACATGCCCTGGACCGGAATCGAACCTGGGGCCCTTGAGTCCGCAGGCCGACGCTCTATCCACTGAGCCACACCGGTTAGGGCTGGACTAGCCTTTTAGAATGACCGGTGCTCTTGTTCCTGCACTTGTAAACGGTCCCCAGCATCCTTCTACCAGGAAAAGAGGATGCTCCAAAAGAGCCAGAGTGGTTTTTCAGTTTCCGTGGGGGGAGCAGCGTGGCATTTATTAGACCCGGGAGAAAAGATGGCCCAGGAAGCCACTGTTTTAAAGGAAGCACTTACGCCCTCGCCGGTGTTGCTCAGTGGGTAGTGCATCAGCCCGAGGACTGAAGCGTCCTGGGTTCGGTCCCACTCAAGGGCACGTACCTCGGTTGCAGGATCGATCCGATGGCCCTGGTCTGGGAGGCAACCAGTCGATGTTTCTCTGTGTCTCCCTCCCTCCCGTCCACTCTCTCTATAAATCAATGGAAAAATATCCTCAGGTGAGGATTGACAAAAAAATAAATAAATAAAGGAAGAACTTACTGCTGTGCTGGGGGAAGTTCCTCACAAAGAAATGTGGGAGGAAGAGGGAGAGAGAGAGAAACATCAATGATGAGAGGGAGTCATGGATAGGCTGCCTCCTGCACGCCTGCTACTGGGGATGGAGCCTGCAACCCGGGCATGTGCCCTGACCGGGAATCGAACCGTGACCTGGTTCATAGGTCGATGCTCAACCACTGAGCCAGGCAGTCCGGGCTCGTCCACAATATTTACAATGAATTTTTCAAAATATTCTTCTGTGAGAAAAGGGCACAGGGGAGAGGGGCTTCCTCTGAGGGCCTGACCTGGTCCATCCTCGGTGCCTGCTGCCTTCATGGCAATGTTTCTAGTTCAGGGTCACGGTGGCCACGTGGCCGGTGAGAATCCCGTGGTTCCGGGGAGAAAGAGCGTTCCCAGGTCGCACCCAGGGCCCAGCCTGCTCATCCCTTGCTGCAAAGCCCTCAGCATGTCCAGGTCACGGTGTCGGGGGCCACATGGGGACAAGGCAGGGCCATGCACACAAATACAGACATGCAGGATTCCCCCCCCCTCCCCACCCTGACAGTCCTGCCCGGGCACAGGGAGCCTGGGGGTCCCTGGGGGCCGGTCCTCACCCCGGAGGCAAGGGGACATCCCAGGGCCCTGCACGGCCCGATCACAGCGGACTCCTCCTTGTCTCTGGGGGCAGCGTGGAGTCCTCGGACGTGAACTGGAAGAAGAAGAAGAGCGGAGGGATAAAAATCATCTGCCAGTCGGAGATGAGGGACTTCTCAGCCATGGCCTTCATCACGGACCATGTCAACTCCTTGATCGATCAGTGGTTTCCCGGTGAGAGAATGTTTGTTTGTTTGTTTGTTTGTTTGTTTGTTTAAATATTTTTTAATGATCTCAGAGAGGAAGGGAGAGGAGGAGAGAGAGAAGCATCAATGAGGATAGAGAACGATGGATCGGCTGCCTCCTGCGTGCCCCACACTGGGGATCGAGCCCACAACCCAGGCCTGTGCTCTTGACTGGGAATTGAACCGTGACCTCCTGGTTCATAGGTCAACGCTCAACTACTGAGCCACCCCAAAGGAACTAAGAGAAAGTTCTTGAACTCCGTCTTTATTTGTGTTAGTGTAGCGCCCCTTGAACAACGTGGGTTTAAACGTGGGGGTCCACTTACATGCCAATTTTTGTTGTTGTTCACCCTCACCCAAGGATATTTTTCCGTTTTTTTTTTTTTTTTTATTGATTTTTTACAGAGAGGAAGGGGGAGGAATAGAGAGTTAGAAACATCGATGAGAGAGAAACATCGATCAGCTGCCTCCTGCACACACCCTGCTGGGGATGTGCCCGCAACCAAGGTACATGCCCTTGACTGGAATCGAACCCAGGACCCTTCAGTCCACAGGCCGACGCTCTATCCACTGAGCCAAACTGGTTACGGCTCCGTTTATTTTTAGAGAGAGAGTGGAAGGGATGGAGAGAGAGAGGAAGAGACACAGAGAGAGAAACATCGACGGGAGAGAGACACACTGAGTGGTTGCTTCCCACACAAAGACCCGACCAGGGCTGGGGACTGAGCCTGCCACTGAGATACATGCCCTTGACGGGACTCGAATCCAAGGCACTTCCATCCACGGGCTGACGCTCTATCCACTGAGCCAAACCAACAAGGGCTGGGGAGCCTGCCGATGGAGCCACACCTGCCAAGGACCCGCCTTCCCCTTCCCCGCCTGCCCCCCACCCCGATCCCATAGGGGCTCAGCCACCCACACGGCCCTTTTCAAACCCTTTGACTGTCCGCCCAAAGAAAATACTCTTTGAAGTGACGGTTGGGGCCCGCTGTCTGTTTGTTTTGCTCCGGAGCAGACACGGAACCTCGGGGTATTCTCCAGGGAGGAGGCCATGGGGCAAAACCAGGCTGCCTCCTCCCGGGGAGCCCTCCCCCTTCCCTCTGAGCGAGCAGGGAGTGGGTGTGAGCCCGGCCGGTGTGGCTCAGGGGTTGAGCGTCGACCTAGGAACCAGGAGGTCACAGTTCGATTCCCGGTCAGGGCACAGGCCCGGGTTGTGGGCTTGATCTCCATTAGGGGGCGTGCAGGAGACAGCCGATCCATGATGCTCTCTCATCATGGATGTCTCTCTCTCTCTCTCTCCCCCGCTCCCTTCCTCTCTGAAATTTATAAAAATATTTTTCAAAAGCAAGCTCAGCGCAATAGTCATGTTTCAGGCACAATCTGGGGGCCGGGCGAGAGCACACAGACGGCCCCCCCCTCTTGGAGGGCCCCCCCAGGCCGAGTTTGCAGGTGCTGCTCCCGGACCCCCCTGCAGCCGCTGTTCTCCGAGCTGTCCCCCACTCTGTCCCCATTTAGCCCTGACGGCCACAGAGAGCGACGGGACGCCCCTCATGGAGCAGTACGTGCCCTGCCCGGTCTGCGAGGCCTCCTGGGCCCAGCGCGCTGGCCCCGGCGAGAAGGCAGAGGGCGTGCAGTACTTCGACATGGAGGACTGCGTGCTGACGGCCATCGAGCGGGACTTCATCGCCTGCCCCCAGCACCCTGACCTCCCCGTTCCCCTCCAGGAGCTGGTGCCCGAGCTCTTCATGACCGACTTCCCGGCCAGGTACGCCACCCTGCATGCTGGCGGCAGCTGCAGCTACCGCCTCCCGCCCTGGCCCAGGGGACTTTCATTTATCTATCTATTTAGTTATTTATTGGTTAATCCTTATCCAGGGATATTTTTCCATGGATTATTTTTAAAATATATTTTATTAATTTTTTACAGAGAGGAAGGGAGAGGGATAGAGAGTTAGAAACATCGATGAGAGAGAAACATCCATCAGCTGCCTCCTGCACACCCCCTACTGGGGATGTGCCCGCAACCAAGGTACATGCCCTTGACCGGAATCGAACCTGGAACCCTTGAGTCCGCAGGTCGACGCTCTATCCACTGAGCCAAACTGGTTAGAGCTCCATTGATTTTTTTTTTTAATGTATTTTTATTGATTTCAGAGGAAAGGAGAGGGAGAGGGAGAGAGAGGAACATCCATGATGAGAGAGAATCATGGACCGGCTGCCTCCTGCACGCCCCCTACTGGTTATCGAGCCCGCAACCCGGGCCTGTGCCCTGACCGGGAATCGAACCGTGACCTCCTGGTTCCTAGGTTGACGCTCAGCCGCTGAGCCACGCCGGCCGGGCTGCAGCGTGGTACACAAATGGGGTCCTTGTCCAGGGGTTGAGGAACCCGGCGGTGTGAGCAGGATCCAGGGTCCAGCACAAGGCTCTCTGGGAACTTCAGCTGGGGCCCAGCCCCGCCCGCAAAGCGCCACCCTCCTCCCCTGGGAGCTCGGGTGGGTGGGCCCCTGTTCTCACCGGAGCCGTGTCCCCCGCAGGCTCTTCCTGGAGAACAGCGAGCTGGAGCACAGCGAGGACGAGAGCAGCGTCCTGGGCCAGGGCGGCAGCGGCACCATCATCTACCGCGCCCGCTACCAAGGCCGGCCCGTGGCCATGAAGCGCTTCCAGATCAAGAAGTTCAAGAACTTTGCTAACGCCCCAGCCGGTGAGCAGGGCCCTGTCTCCTTGCTTTGCTTTTCTTTTTTTCTTTTTTTAAATACACTCGAGGCCCAATGCACGAAAATTCGTGCAAGAGTAGGCCTTCTGCCCGCCCCCCCAGCTGCCGGGACCCAGGCTTCGCTCTGGCCTCAGCTTTGTCTGGAAGGATGTCTGGAATGACGTCCGGAAGGACATCCTGTCTAATTAGCATATTGCCCTTTTGTTTTTATAGACATACACTTTTTAAAATTGATTTCAGAGAGGGAGAGGGAGAGAAATAAGAGGTTCTAAAAAGCATATGGCCGGGCCGGTGTGGCTCACTGGTTGAGCATCGACCTAGGAACCAGGAGGTCACGGTTCGATTCCCGGTCGGGGCACAGGCCCGGGTTGTGGGCTCGATCCCCAGTGTGGGGCGTGCAGGAGGCAGCTAGCTGATCCATGATTTTCTCTCTCATCATGGATGTTTCTGTCTCCCCTCTCCCTTCCTCTCTGAAATCAATTTTTTAAAAAAAAATTTTTTTTTAATAAAATGCGTGTGAACTGACGCCGCGCCGTCCCCTGCAGACACCATGCTGAGGCACCTGCGGGCCACGGACGCCATGAAGAACTTCTCAGAGTTCCGGCAGGAGGCCAGCATGCTGCACGCCCTGCAGCACCCCTGCATCGTGTCCCTCATCGGCATCAGCATCCACCCGCTCTGCTTCGCCCTGGAGCTCGCCCCACTGGGCAGCCTCAACACCGTGCTGTCCGAGAGTGCCAAAGGTGCCCGCCGCTCCCGGAACCTTCCATGGGAGCAGGGGAGGGGGGCAGGTGGCTGCTCCTGGGAGGCCCGAGAGTCCGTGGCTGGCCCAGCCGGCGTGGCTCGGTGGTTGAGCGTTGACCAATGAGCCAGGAGGTCATGGTTCGATTCCCGGTCAGGGCACATGCCCGGGTTGCAGCCTCAGTCCCCAGTAGGGGGCGTGCAGGAAGCAGCTGATCCATGATTCTCTCTCTCTTTCTGTTCCTCTCTAAAAATAATTAAAAATATTTTTTAAAAGATGAATAAACAAGAAAGAAAGGAGGACAGTTGTGCTGATGATCGTTTGATGTGTCTTTCTTGGCCAAGATTCTTCCTTCATGCCCCTGGGCCACATGCTCACCCAGAAGACGGCCTACCAGATTGCCGCGGGCCTGGCCTACCTGCACAAGAAGAACATCATCTTCTGTGACCTGAAGTCGGACAACATCCTGGTCTGGTCTCTAGACGTCAAGGAGCACGTGAACATCAAGCTGTCGGACTACGGCATCTCTAGGCAGTCCTTCCACGAGGGCGCCCTGGGCGTGGAGGGCACGCCCGGCTACCAGGCCCCGGAGATCAGGCCACGCATCGTGTACGATGAGAAGGTACTCAGCTCGGGACCCCGGGCCCGTGTCAGGCAACCATGGATGGATGGATGGATGGATGGATGAGTGATGGATGGGTGGGGGGGATGGGTGGGATGGAGACAGATGGATGATGGGTGGATGGATGATGGATGGATGGGCGGGTGGATGGGTGGAGAGATGGATGATGCTGGGTGGATGGATGATGATGGGTGGGCAGGTGGATGGAGAGATGGATGATGGATGGGTGGATGGATGGATGGAGAGATGGATGATGCTGGGTGGATGGATGACGGGTGGGCAGGTGGATGGAGAGATGGATGATGGATGGGTGGATGGATGGATGGACAGATGGGTGACGGGTGGATGGATGATGGATGGGTGGGTGGATGGATGGACAGATGGATGATAGATGGATGGATGGCGGTGGGATGGATGTGATGGGTGATGGGTGGATGGATGATGGATGATGCTGGGTGGGGTGGATGATGATGGGTGGGTGGAGGATGTTGGGGTGGAGAGATGGATGATGGATGGGTGGATGGATGGATGGATGGACAGATGGGTGGCGGGTGGATGGATGATGGATGGGTGGGTGGATGGATGGACAGATGGATGATAGATGGATGGATGATGGATGGATAGATGGATGGATGTTCAGATGGGTGATGGGTGGATGGATGATGGGTGGGTGGATGGATGTTCACATGGGTGATGGGTGGATGGGTGATGGATGGGTGGATGGATGGATGGACAGATGGGTGACGGGTGGATGGATGGATGGATGGATGGACAGATGGGTGACGGGTGAATGGATGAATGATGGATGGGTGGGTGGATGGATGGACAGATGGGTGATGGGCGGATGGATGTTCAGATGGGTGGCGGGTGGATGGGTGATGGATGGGTGGGCGGATGGATGGACAGATGGGTGACGGGTGGATGGGTGATGGATGGGTGGGTGGATGGATGGACAGATGGGTGATGGCTGGGTGGGTCGGTGAGTGCCTCCCTGTGGACAGGGCCCACGACCTCCTTGCCTAAAGGTACCTCTCTTCTCCGTCCACCTGAGGGCCAGCTGGCGAGAGCGGCTGGGCCAGGCCGGGGGGGAGCCCTGACTCGGCGTGCCTCCCCGCCCAGGTAGACATGTTCTCCTACGGGATGGTGCTCTACGAGCTGCTGTCGGGACAGCGGCCCGCGCTGGGCCACCACCAGCTGCAGATCGCCAAGAAGCTGTCCAAGGGCATCCGCCCGGTCCTGGGGCAGCCGGAGGAGGTGCAGTTCCATCGGCTGCAGGCGCTCATGATGGAGTGCTGGGACACGAAGCCCGAGAAGGTACCCGGGGGCGCAGGGCCTGGCGCCCAGCCCCTCCGGCCGCTGTGGTGGAGGGAGGCTGTGGGTCTCCCGGAGCCACGGGACGGCTGCCCCTGCCCAGCCTTCCTGAAGGGCTGAGAACCCAGGGGGCCACTCCTCCCTGCTTACCTCCTCTAGAAAGAGGGTCTTTCCTGCTCATCAGACATTCAGGTCCGTCCTGTGGGGTGCGTATCACTCTCAGGACACGTGAGCTCGCTCTTCCTCCCCAGCGTCTGTGTAGCATCATCGTGCGGGGAAAGCATGCCTGTCCCTGGATGGCAAGGCGGTCCCTGTGCAGGAGCAGGGAACATAGGGGGGCTCTTTGGAGAGTAACGAGGAGCAGGTTTGCTCATGGGAAACAGGAGCCTCATTTTAAAGTGAGTTGCTGTCCATTCAGTGTGGCTCCGTGGTCAGAGCACCTGCCCGGGTTGCAGCCTCGATCCTCAGTAGGGGGGTGTGCAGGAGGCAGCCGACCCATGATTCTCTCTCATTGATGTTTCCGTCTCTCTCTCTCCCTCTCCCTTCCTCTCTGAAATCAGTAACATTTAATGACTGGATCCGTGGTCGGCCAACCGTGGCTCGCGAGCCACATGCGGCTCTTTGGCCCCTTGATTGTGGCTCTTCCACAAAATACCACGGCCTGGGCGAGTCTATGTTGAAGAAGTGGCGTTAGACGAAGTTTAAGTTTTAAAAAATGTGGCTCTTCAAAGAAATTTCAGTCGTTGTACTGTTGATATTTGGCTCTGTGGACTAGTGAGTTTGCCGACCACTGGGCTAGATCATCAATAAAGCGAGTTGTTTTCAGAAAAGGCCAGTGGTTTCGAGTTTAAGCCACACTTAACCACTTTCGAAAGCGCGAGTGTAATGTATCGGCAGTCGATGAGGTGTGAGAACGTTTCCTTACAAGATTCAGTGCTTCTGCACTCCTGGGCTTGGGGGATGGGAATATCCGAGTTTAGACTAACCTGGTCACTGGAGCTCTAGTTGCCGTGGACAACGGTGACCCAGATGCCTCGGAGGGTCTGCTTCTGGTGTCTGTTTTGTCTCTTGTTTCGGTTGAGTCTTGTGTCGTTTTTTTTTTTAATTGATTTCAGAGAGGAAGGGAGAGGGAGAGAGAGATAGAAACATCACTAATGAGAGAGAATCATGGATCGGCTGCCTCCTGCACGCCCCTTCAGTCTGCTCTATCCATTGCCGACGCTCTGCCCGCCGAGCCACACCAGCTGGGGCTCAGTTGAGTCTTGAACGCATCGGGTCCACTCCTTCCTGCCCGGTTCAAGGCCGTTGGTTTCATAGGCAGAATGGACATCCGTCTGGTTGTTCAGCCACCCCGCTCACGGCCATGGCGGCCTCTCTCCCTCAGCGGCCGCTGGCCCTGTCCGTGGTGAGCCAGATGAAAGACCCGACCTTCGCCACCTTCATGTACCGGCTGCCCTGTGGGAAGCAGACCGCCTTCTTCTCGTCCCAGAGCCAGGAGTACACAGTGGTGTTCTGGGACGGGAAGGAGGAGTCCAGGTAAGGCCTTGAGGTGTGCCACGCCCTGCTGGTGTCAGAGAGGGGGCGGCCGTGGGGTTGGGGGGGCCGTCGGGGGTGACCCTGGTGAGAGATGATGAGTGCATGAGGGATTGGAAGCCTGGTGGAGACTCCTCCAGAGAGAAAACTGCCCCGGCCGGTGTGGCTCGGTTGAGCAGCATCCCATGAACCAATAGGTCGCCGGTTTGATTCCCGGTTTTGGGCTCGGTCCTTGGTTGGGGCACGTGAGAGTGCGGGAGGTGGCAGATCCATGTTTCTCTCTCTCTCTTTTAAAAAAAAAAAATCAATAAAAACATATTTTAGCCCTAGCCAGTGTGGCTCCATGGATAAAGCATCGGCCTGTGGACTGAAGGGTCCAGGGTTCGATTCCGGTCAAGGGCACATGCCCAGGTTGCGGGCTTGATCCTCAGTGGGAGGCATGCAGGAAGCTGACCAATGATTGGCCTCTCATCATGGATGTTTCTCTCTCTCCCTCTCCCTTCCTCTCTGAAGTTAATATTTTTCTAAATATTTTATTGATTTTTTACAAAGAGGAAGGGAGAGGGATAGAGAGCTAGAAACATCGATCAGCTGCCTCCTGCACACTCCCCAGTGGGGATGTGCCGGCAACCAAGGTACATGCCCTTGACCGGAATCGAACCCAGGACCCTTCATTCCGCAGGCCGATGCTCTATCCACTAAGCTAAACTGGTCACACATATTTTTTAAAAAAAACATATTTTAAAAAAAAAAAAACTGAGTCCACACGTATAGACATGCACATTCAGGTCTGTGATTAAGAGAAGTGAAAAGGCCGAAACCGGTTTGGCTCAGTGGATAGAGCGTCAGCCTGCGGACTGAAAGGTCCCGGGTTCGATTCCGGTCAAGGGCATATACCTTGGATGCGGGCACATCCCCAGTGGGGAGTGTGCAGGAGGCAGCTGGCCGATGTTTCTCTCTCATCGATGTTTCTAACTCTATCTCTCTCCCTTCCTCTCTGTAAAAAAATCAATAAAATATATTTAAAAAAAAAAAAAAAAAAAGAAGCGAAAAGGCCTGGCCGGTGTGGCTCGGTGGTTGAGTATCAACCCACAAACCAGGAGGTCTGGTCCCACCCATCGCCCGTTGTCCTCCTCCGCGGTTGCCGGGACGAGGGAGGCGGCTCCAGGCCGCCCTGAGCTGACCGCACGATCGCCGCCCGTTGTAGGAACTACACGGTGGTGAACACGGAGAAGGGCCTCCTGGAGGTGCAGAGGATGGGCTGCCCGGGCATGAGGCTCAGCTGCCAGATCAAGGTCCAGAACGCCCTGTGGACGGCCACCGAGGTACCCCCCCATCTCCACCCCACCCCACCTCTTGAGCCCCCTCCCCATGCAGGGCTCTCGTCAGGCGGGCAGCCCTGGGAGCCAGGTCTACGCCCTCTAAAGACAGGACACCGGGCCTGGCAGGCTCAGTGGTTGAGCGTCGACCTAGGAACCAGGAGGTCATGGTTCGATTCCCAGTCAGGGCATGTGCCCGGGTTACGGGCTCGATCCCCAGTGGGGGGCGTGCAGGAGGCGGCCGATCCATCATTCTCTCTCATCATGGATGTTCCTCTCTCACTCTCTCTCCCTTCCTCTCTGAAATCAATAAAATATATATTTTAAAAAAGAAAGAAAGTGGGTGCCTCAGACCCCAACAGTGGGGCTTTCTCTGGGGAATAGGGGATGGGCAGTTTCACTTTTCCTCGTTAGACAACCCTTTCGTTTCCCAGTTCCTACAAGGACAGAGGTGTGGAAACACGCGACCAGAGAGCCTGTTCCTCTCCAAGGCCCAGAGGGATTCCGAGGCGGAGCGGGCCCCGTAGGGTAGGGACGTCCGGCCCGTGTGCGCCGGGTCTCATGCAGCCCGTCTGCCTCTGCAGGACCAAAAGATCTACATCTACAGCCTCAAGGGCATGTGCCCCTTAAACACGCCACAGCGGGCCTTGGACACGCCGGCCGTGGTCACCTGCTTCCTGGCGGTGCCGGTGTTGAAGAAGGTGAGTGCACAGGGCCTGGCTCTCCCTGCTGGGTCTTTGGGGGGTCGGGGGAGCGTAGCCACACCCTCCTCCTGGATGGACCACCAGGCCCAGGTCACGGTCAGCCTTAACCCAGGGGACCTGGGCCGTCACCAGGGCCCTGCCTGTTGGGGCAAACCCATGTGACCAGTAAGACGAAGGGAAAGCGGTCCATGCACGTACCACAGCCCCGGATTTTGGCAAAATTCTTTTCTATGTATATACTAGAGGTCTGGTTGCATGGATTCATGCACCGGTGGGGTCCCTCGGCCTGGCCTGCGGGGATCAGGCCGAAACCGGCTCTCCGACATCCCCCAAGGGGTCCCGGATTGCGAGAGGGTGCAGGCCAGGCCGAGGGACCCCACTGGTGCACAGTCAGGGCCGGGGAGGGACCGTGGGACAGCTCCAGGGCGTGTCCGGCCTGTCTCACCCAGTCCCAACCAGCCAGACCCCAGCAGCAAGTTAACCTACTGGTTGGTTAGCATCTACCCCCTGGTGGCCAGTGCAGGTCATAGCGAATGGTCGAATGAATAGTCAGACACGTAGCATATTAGGCTTTTATTATATAGGATTATATAGGACTAGAGGCCCGGTGCATGAAATTTATGCACAGGGGTGGAGGGCCCACTCAGCCTAGCCTGCACCCTCTCCAATCTGGGACCCCTAGGGGGATGTCTGACTGCCAGTTTAGGCCCAATTCCGGGGATCAGGCCTAAACCGGCAGTCGGACATCCCTCTTACAGTCCTGGAACGCTGGCTCCTAATTGCTCACCTGCCTGCCTGTCTGGTCACTCATAATGGCCCCCCACCCTTTGCTGGCCTGATCACCCCTCACTGCCTCTGTGTACCAGCCTGATCGCCCCTAACTGCCCCCCCTGCCAGCCTGGTCGCCTCTTACTGCCCTCCCACCGCCAGCTTGGTTGCCCCTAACTGCCCCCCACACTGGTCCAGTCGCCCCACGCAGCCTGCTGTTCAGTCATTTGGTCGTCCCTCACTAACCCCCCTGCCGGCCTGGTCGTAGGCAGCCATCTTTGTGAGGGTGTGAGGGTCAATTTGCATATTGCCTCTTTATTATATAGGATATTTATGTATTTTTAAGTTTCCTGTTTTTAAGTTTTTAGTTAATTGTATTTTTTATTGTTGTTAGTATTACAGATATCTCCCATTTCCCCCTAGATATATATATGTTTTTTATTGATTTTAGAGAGGAAGGGAGAGGGAAAGAGAGAAACATCCATGATGAGAGAGAATCATGGATCGCCTGCCTCCTGCACACCCCCTCCTGGGGATGGAGCCCACAACCTGGGCATGTGCCCTGAAGGGTCTCTTCCACTCTCTCTTAAAAAGAAGAAGAAAAACGGTGTTAGCGGCCATAATCCAATGTCAGTTTTCCCATCTGTGAAATGGGCACAAAAAGAGACTGTGAAAAGGGTCTCTGGGGGTTACGTACCCAGAGCTTCAGGCCGTGGCGCTGGGTGAACACGAACGTATTCGTCCTTTCCAAGGGTCCCGAAATATATGCTCTCTGCCCTCCACCCGAGCACAGGTTCCTTTCTTTAAAAAAAAGAAAAAAGAAAAAGTCTGAACTCAGCCTTAGAGTCACTTAGGACGGTGGCCCCACGGGCAAGGCAGAGGCAGCTCGGGCCCCGAGTGCCGGAGAATAGGACACAAAGCGTCATTTCAGGCCACGGCCAGGCCCGAGCCCCCGAGCCAGGGCACCACCGCCCGCACGACCAGAGGGAATAAAGCCGGCTCTGTGCGGAGCCTCCCTGCCCAGGTACCTGCCCTCGGAGGCCACGGACGGGGCGGCAGACCCCTGCATTCTTGCACGCGCGCTCACACCCCGCCGGGCCTGGCGCTCGCTGCCCAGGCTGGGGCCTGCACCGGGGCTCCGTAGAGACACAGCTCCTGTTGGCCTGGGCTGCTTTCCTGTCCTTAAACCCTACGAAGGATTCCGATAGACATTTCTGTTGTTGTTGTTCATCTTCACCTTCTTTTTCTTTTCTTTTCTTTTTTTAATATATTTTTCTTGATTTCAGAGAGGGAGAGAGAGAAACATCAGTGATGAGAGAGAATCATGGATCGGCTGCCTCCTGCACGCCCCACACTGGGGATGGAGCCCGCAACCCGGGCATGTCCCCTGACCGGGAATCAAACCAGCGACCTCTTGGTTTATTGGTTGATGCTTAACCACTGAACCACACTGGCTGGGCTGCCTGGGCCGGTTTCTTTCCTAAAACCCTGATGAAGGATTTCGATAAACGTTCTTTTTTTAAAAATATACTTTTACCCTGGCTGGTTTGGCTCAGTGGATAGAGCCTCGGCCTGCGGACTGAAGGGTGCCAGGTTCAGTTCCGGCCAAGGGCACATGCCCGGGTTGTTGGCTCAATCCCCAGTGGGGGGCGTGCAAGAAGCAGCCGATCGATGATTCTCTCTCATTATTGATGTTTCCATCTCTCTGTCCCTCTCCCTTCCTCTCTGAAATCAATAAAGAAATATTAATTTATAAAAAAGAAGAAAAAATATATACTTTTGTTGATTTCAGAGAGGAAGGGAGAGGGACAGAGAGAGAGAGAGAAACATCAACGATGAGAGAGAATCTTAGACCGGCTGCCTCTTGCACGCCCCCTACTGGGAATTGAGCCCACAACCCGGGCATGTGCCCTGACCAGGAATGGAGCTGTGACCTCCTGGTTCCTAGGTCAACGCTCAACCCCTGAGCCCCGCCGGCCGGGCTACCCCTGCCTTCTCAGGACCCTTTCCCCTGTTCTCCCGGCAGAATTCCTTCCTGGTGCTGGCGGGCCTGGCGGACGGGCTGGTGGCGGCGTTCTCCGTGGTGCGGGGCGCCCCCGAGGACAGCTGCTCCTACCTGTGCTCGCACACGGCCAACAGGTCCAAGTTCAGCATCCCGGATGAGGACGTGCGGCAGAACCCCTACCCCGTGGTGGCCATGGAGGTGGTGAACAGCGGGTCCGAGGTCTGGTACAGCAACGGGCCGGGCCTGCTGGTCATCGACTGCGCCGGCCTGGACATCAGCCGGCGGCTGGAGCCCTATGCGGCCCCGTCGGCGGTCGCCTCGCTCGTGTGCAGCTCGGACTGTGGGGGCGAGGAGGTGGTCTGGTGCCTGGACGACAGGGCCAACCTTTTGGTCATGTACCATTCGGCCACCTACCAGCTGTGCGCCCGCTACTTCTGTGGGGACCCCAACCCTGGGAGGGACCTGTTTCCCGTGCGCCCCTCGGGCCTGGAGCCGCCGGACGGCCACGTGGCCAGCGGGCAGGAGCCCGAGGCAGGCACCATCGCCGACGTGAGCATCATGTACAGCAAGGAGCTGGGCACGCAGATCCTGACGCACCAGGACTCCCTGACCGACTACTGTTCCGTGTCGTCGTACGCCTCGTCCCCCCCGCAGCAGGCCCCCCTGTCGCCAGACAGTTCCTCCAGCATCCTCTTCTCCACCGACGGGGAGGGCTCGGACCGGCTGCTCGAGCCCACGGCTGGTACCGACAGGTCCGAGCAGGAGCTGAGCCCCGTGGACGGCGAGGCTTTCAGCCAGCACCTGCAGGCCGTGAAGGTCTTGGCGGTGAAGGACGTCATCTGGGTGCCCAGGTAGGTCTCTCCCCCCAACCCCCGGCAGGGTGCGAGCTTGCGGGTGCCCGCCGCTCACTCTGACTTTGGGGGCGAAGTGAAGGAAGCTTGGGGACACCGTGGCCATCCATAGGAGCTGCGTCCCCTGTTCTGAAATGGGAGTGATCTCTCTCTTTTTTAAATATGATTTTATTGATTTCAGAGAGGGAGAGGGAGAGAGAGAGGGAGAGAAACATCCATGATGAGAGAGAATCACGGATCAGATGCCTCCTACACGCCCCCTAACGGGGATGGAGCCCACAACCCGGGCATGTGCCCTGACCAGGAATCGAACTGTGACCTCCTGGTTCATAGGTCGATGCTCAACCACTGAGCCATGCTGGCCGGGCCAATCTCTTTAATTTTTTTTAATATGCTTTTATTGATTTCTGAGAGCGAAGAGAAGGAGAGAGAGTTAGAAACATCAATGATGAGAGAGAATCGTGGATTGGCTGCCTCCTGTGGGCCCCCTACTGGGGATCGAACCTGCGACCCTGGTACGTGCCCTTGACCAGAATCGAACCCAGGACCCTTCAGTCCGAGGGCCAATGCTCGAACCACTGAGCAAAACCAGTCAAGGCACTAGCTATATTGTGTTTTTTTTAAAATATATATATTTTTTTCTTTTTTAAATTAATTTCAGAGAGAAAGGGAGAGGGAGAGAGAGAGAAACATCAATGATGAGATAAGAGAGAATCATGGATCGGCTGCCTCCTGCACACCCCTCACTGGGGATCAGCCCACAACCTGGGCATGTGCCCTGACCGGGAATCGAACCGTGACCTCCTGGTTCATAGGTCGACGCTCAACCACTGAGCCACGCCGGCCGGGCTGGAGCGATCTCAGTGGCAGAGCCAAGAAGGGCTGTGCTAGGGCTCCTCTCCCCCCCAAAGAGAAACGGGCGCCATGGGCACGTGCGATCGGGTTTCCTCCTGGGAGAGTGCCTGCGGCCCCGCTCCGGTGCCCTCTGCGCCCCTCAGTCCATTAGCAGAAACCCCTCGTTTGTTGCCCGGCCGCCTGCGCGCCCTGCCAGCTCCGCTTCCCCTGGCGAGCCCAGCCCCGGACAAAGCGCTTCCCCTCGCGGGCTCTGGTTTCGCAGGCGCGGCGGAGATGTTATCGTCATCGGCCTGGAGCGGGACGCGGGCGCCCAGCGGGGCCGAGTCATTGCCGTCTTGAAAGCCCGGGAGCTGACCTCAAGGGGGTAAGACTGCACGACGCTCACTCCCTGGGCTGGGGGGGGCGGGCGGCGCGCGCCGGCGGGGGGGGGGGGCGGGCGGGGAATGGAGGCCTCCTGGCCCGTCCCTGCACGGTGGCCATCCGTCTGCCCTCCTGTCCGCCCCAAATAAGCATTCCTCCCACTGCCCTGGCCGGTGTGGCCCCGCGGAAAGAGCATCGGCCTGCAGACCGGAGGGTCCCGAATTCGATTCCGGTCAAGGGCACGTACCTCGGTTGCAGGCTCCATCAGAGGCCCTGTTCTGGGCGGGGCACGTGCGGGAGGCAGCCAATCGATGCATCTCTCTCACATCGATGTTTCTTTCTCTCTGTGTCTCCCCCTCCTTTCCATTCCACTCTCTGTAAAAATCCATGGAAAAATAGCCGCGGGTGAGGATTAACCAGAAATGGTGCCTACGGTTAGGACTTGGTGCAGGGTGTTCACCTAAAATCCATTGCCCTGTGTCCCCTAAGCACGTGGACGCGGAGAACTTCGGGAAAAGAATCCTGCACAGGGCAGGGCCGTTGAGCTCAAGCCCAAATCCATCCTGGGCCCTCGGCGAGCAGGAGTTCGAGTGGGTGGTGTTTTCTGGGCCCTTTGGGGTCCGAGACACATCACGAAACACGGCTGTTCTGATGGGATCGGGGTCCTTCCCAGGAGTCAGTCCCTGAACTGATGCCCTAGGCTTGCCTTTTTATTTTTATTTTTTTTAGTATATTTTTGTTGATTTCAGAGAGGAAAGGAGAAAGAGAGAGAGAGAGAGAGAGAAACATCCATGATGAGAGCAAATCATGGACCGGCTGCCTCCTGCACGCCCCCCACTGGGGTTCGAGGACACATGTGCCCTGACCGGGAATCGAACCGTGACCTCCTGGTTCACAGATCGGTGCTCAACCACGGAGCCACACTGGCCGGCCTTGCTCATCTTTCGATGGTAGAAGGCCTCTGCCCACAGGCCAGGCCACCGGGGAGAAGCAGGGCACCCGGGCACGTGGGTGGGGCCCGGCTGGCGTGCCCTGGTGCCCCCCATAAGGCCACGCGCTGGCCTCCCGTGACAGCGCAGGGCGCAGGGCCCGGCCCGACTTCGTGGGCACCCCTGTGGGTTGTCTCAGGCCCCGCCCCCTCTCCGCAGGGCTCTCGTGGATGCGGCCGTGGTGGCCAAGGACACGGTGGTGTGTGGCTTTGTGGACGAGCACGGCGAGTGGTGCCTGGCCGTGTGGCGGGGCTGGGGCACCCGGGAGTTCGACGTCTTCTTCCAGGCCTTCGAGGAGCTGGGCCGGCTGGAGGCCTGCGGGCGCAAGAGGAGGTAGTGCCCGCGGGGGGAGGAGGAGCGTGGCTGGAACCTGGCTGGCCCAGGCCTGCGGGCTGCCCCCTCCGCCTGCCGCCGCAGCCCTCCTCGGCAGACCCAGAAGAGAAGCTGAGTTCTCTCACGAACCGCTTGCTGCTAAGAAGTGCGGAGACGTCCCTGCCCAGCCCTGGCCGGTGTGGCGCAGTGGCTAGAGTGTGTCGGGCCTGCAGACGGAAGGGTCCCGGGTTCAATTCCGGGACGTAATCAAGGGCACGTACCTCGGTGGCAGGCTCCTCCCCGGCCCCGGGGCCAGGCCCTGGTCGGGGCGCGTGCAGGAGGCAACACATCGATGTGTCTCTCTCACAGCGATGTCTCCCTCTGTCTCTCCCTCTCTCTCCCACTCTGTATAAAAAGCAATGGGAACCGGTTTGGCTCAGTGGATAGAGCGTCGACCTGCGGACTGAAGGGTCCTGGGTTCGATTCCGGTCAAGGGCACGTACCTTGGTTGCGGGCACATCCCCAGTAGGGGGTGAGCAGGAGGCAGCTGATCGATGTTTCTAATTCTCTATCCCTCTCCCTTCCTCTCTGTAAAAAATCAATAAAATATATTTTAAAAAATAAAAGATAAATAAAAAGCAATGGGAAAATATCAGTGGGTGAGGATTCACCAAAAAAGAAAAAAGAAAATGAAGTCCCCACCCCAGCCATGGTTTTGGGGTTCTCCGCTTCTCCAGGGCAGTTCCCTGGATACACCCTCGCGCCCTCCCCGCCCCCTCACCCCCCATTGCTGCTTTTACAGCCCAGGGGACGACGCTTTCACTTCCAGGAGAAGAGGGGGCCCCTGATCTGGGCCCGGACACAAAAGAAGGGGGGCTGGGCCTCTCCAGCATCCATCCAGGGCCTGGGATGGAATTACACGAGCCTCTCTCCGTTGGGAGGCGCGCCGTGACCCCTTTCCCTTCCCCTGGTGCCCCCCCCCCCCTATTCTGAGTACATTTCACAAGCTCCCAGGCCCCCAGGCCTGGGGCCCAGCCAGGGGAAGCTGCCTGCGATCATGTCTCCAGCTCAGGGAAGTCTGCATGTGAGAAACTCCGAGCAGGACCCTCGGGGAGCGACACTAGGGCCCAATCTGGGGGATGAATACATTTCTTCACAAGGCCCCCACCCCTCCCAGGGAGAGCCAGCCCGGCTCACCCTTCACGGTACCTTCCTCTCCTGCCGGCACCCCGGCGGCGGGATGTGGAGGAAGGGCTTGTGTTTACAGTTCTGTCCAATCGACGGGGGCGCAGCTGCCGCCCCAGCCCCGTCCTGTGTGCACAGAACCATCTTGTTTACGGCTCGGGCGGATCGCGGGCTTGTGCGTGGGCCGTTAGGCCTCTGGTTGAGAAATCGCATCCTATGGGGTTTATGGCAAATAAACCATACATACACGTGGACCACACACACCAGGCCCCGCAGAGGAGGAGACGGGACACGGTCAGGGGCATGGATGGGCAGGCACAGGGATGGATGCGCGTGGTTTCCCAGGTAACCGCCCGAGGCTGCTGAGACCCAGGGCGGGCGTGTGGACGGTTGGTTGGTCCGTCACGCTCCCTGTTCAGGTGGTTAACCTTTTTTCCGGAGTTTAATTATGAAAATCAAACTAGAGATGTATGGGGGGTGCGGGCCCAGGGGAACTCCTTTTGTCTGGAAATAAACAGGCTCCCCTGGCTGCTGTGGCTCAGGGGATAGAGGGCAGCCTGCGGGCCAAAGGGTCCCAGGTTCGATTCCAGTCAGGGCACATGCCCAGGAGGGGGCATGCAGGAGGCAGCCGATCCATGACTCTCTCTCTACCTCTCTGAGATCAATAAAAATATATATTAAAAAATAAAAAAGAATGAAGGCTTGGTCTTCTCTGTAGAGCTCTTAGAATAGCAGCCCGGGGTCCACCCTCCGGGACCCACTCCCTTCCCTGGGGCGAAATGGTTTGGCCCCCACGCCGGCTGCCCCCATAGGAGTTTGGGGGGAGAGGGGCCGCAGAAACAGCCAATCTGTCCGTCTCCCCGCTTCCGTTTACTGGCCAGGGTGGCTGAGGGTCTGTGCGTCCTGCCAGCTCTCCCACCCTGGCTCCTCAGCAGGGCCCCTCCGTGGGAACACCTCCCCTCCCCCCAGAACCCCACCGTGGCCCAGTAAACCCCCCAATGCAAATTGGATCCTGTCCTTTCCCCGCCCCGAATCTGCTCCCCACATCACCTGCGGCCGGACTGCTATGCCCACGGGGCCCCCACAATCCAATCCCAGCCTGCCTTTCCTACTGGCTCCCTCCGGGTCCTGACCCTGACCCTGACCCTGACCCTGACCCCACCAGGGCCAAGCTGCCCTGAGGAATGGCCTCCAAGCGCCAGCTTCGGGAAGAACTTCATCCCGAAAGTTAGAAGCCACACAGGGACATGGCGAATGCACCTGACTCTTAAAAGTAAGAAACATACGTGGGAAAATGATCTCCAGGTCAAAAAATGGAGAGTCAGCGGGGCGGGGGGGGGGGGGCGGGCGGCGGGCAGAAAAAGATCTTTCCGACAAGTGAGAGACAAATAGCTCGTATACAAAGAAGTTGTATTCCCGGCCGGCGTGGCTCAGTGGTTGAGCATTGACCTATGAACCAGGAGGTCACGGTTGGATTCCCAGTCAGGGCACATGCCCTGGTTGCAGGCTCCATCCCCAGTGCGGGGGGGGGCGTGCAGGAGGCAGCCGGTCAATGATTCTCATCATTGATGTTTCTCTCTCTCTCCCTCTCTCCCTTCCCCTCTGAAATCAATAAAAATACATTTTTAAAAAATACAAGAGTTTCTCTCCCTCCCTGGAGTCCAGAGGAGGAGGGGCGCTGATGCTGGTCTCTGCACCCCCATTCCTAGGAACCCGGCCCCCCCACCACCACCACCACCAATTTCACTTGATTCTCAGGAGCAGTTCCCTCACCCGCAGCCAGGGGGCGCCCCCACCCTCCTGCCTGGCCCAGCCCGGATAGGACAGGGGGCGGGGGGATGGATGCCCCAGGCCTCCTGGCATCTGAGAGAGCTTGTGGGCTTGATGAGTTTACTTTGCTGAGTAGTCCCAAGTACGATCCGCTTGTGGCTGCGTGTTGTGTGGACGTATGTCAACACGGATACCCACGCTGCCGGGGCAGGCGGGTGGCTAAAAGCGGGCATGGCCACTAGCTGAGCTCCGGAGCTGGGTTTGCTCTGTTTCTTTTTTTTTTTTTTTAATTGTCTTCCAAGAGGAAGGGAAAGGAGAGAGAGAGAGAGAGAGAGAAACATCATTGATGAGAGAGAATCACGGATCGGCTGCCACCTGCACGTCCCCTACTGGGGATGGAGCCCGCAACCTGGGCATGTGCCCTGACCGGGAATCGAACCGTGACCTCCTGGTTCCTAGGTCCACGCTCGACCACGGAGCCACGCCGGCCGGGCTGTTCCATGTGTCTGTGCCTGATGGATGAATGGAGACTCGAGTCATGGGTTCCCCCAGCAACCAAGCCCTCACAAGAGGCCGGAAGAAAGCCACACACGGCCTCCTCTCTGGAGCGGTGAGCTTGGAGCGGGCACGGGACTTCCGTCTGCCCTTGCTTCCTAGCCTGGGGTCTGCCCTGCTCTCCATCAGCTACTCTGACTGTCCAGGAATGGATGGGTAGATGGACAGATGGAAATCTCCGGGACAGGGGACCCTGGACAAGAGCTCACGGTGGGGGGGTCTGAATGGCCCTCTATAAACAGAGACCGACCGGGCGGTCAGCAGCCGTCTTCATTGACCCTGGGATGAATGGTTCCCAGGCAACAGGCCCTGGGAACCCCCCACGCACATGCCTTTTTCTCCTGCTGTGATGCTGGCCAGGGAACTCATCACCAAGAGAGAAGGGGGGGCGGGGACGGGGCTGGCCTCCCAGAATGTACAGCCGGAAATGACCTTGACCTTCTCCCACCCCCGTGGTCCTCAGGGGAAACAAAGGCCCCAAAAGGAGCAGCCAGCCCCAAAGAAGTGTGTCGTTACCAGGACAACGCGGCCCCGGCGCTCGCTGGCTCCCAAGCCTGGGAATCTGTCCTTGCTCCTCAGTGGGTGGGTGTTTGTTTCGTTTTTTGTTTTGTTTTGTTTTAAAGACTGAACCGGGTCGGTTTTTAAAATGCGGCTCCGGGACCGGGCACCCCTGGCAGGCAGCCTGAAAAGGCGGATTGAGGCGGAGAGTCCCCACCGTCCACCAAGGACCCTCGTGGGTTCCCAGACTCAGGGCACCGCGTGCAGGAGGCAGCCGGTCAAGGATCCTCTCTCATCATTGATGTTTCTCTCTCTCTCTCTCTCTCTCTCTTTCTTTTTCTCCCTGAAATCAATCATGAAATATATATATTTTTTAAATTATATTCTTTTATTTTCAATCCTCACCAGAGGATATTTTTCCCATTGATTAGAAGGAAGGAAAGAGGGAGGGGAGAGAGAGGGAGAAACATCAACATGAGAGACACATCGATGGGTTGCCTACCACACGTGCCCTGGCCAGGGCTGGGGATCAAACCACAACCGCGGTAGGTGGCCTTGCCCAGGAATCGAACCCGAGACCCTTCATTCCCTGGGGCCGGTGCTCTAACCACTGAGCAACCGGCCAGGGCTCCTTCTGCTCTTTCTGCCCTGCGCATCTCGCCGGGCAAAGGTGGAGGCTGGTTGAATTGACCAGGGGCAGACACCTTCTCCTCCTTCTCCTTTCTCCTCTTCTTCCTCTTCTTCTTTTTCATCTTCTTCTTTTTGTTGATTTCAGAGAGGAAGGGAGAGGGAGATAGAGAAGTTGATGTCGCTAGTGAGCAGCTGCCTCCTGCACACTCTCTCCTGGGGATCGAGCCAGAAACCCAGGCATGTGCCCTGACCGGGGAATCGCACCGTCCGGAGCTTTCGTCTGGGACTCCTGGGGACAGATGGTGAGGAGGATCCCGCGACACCGGAAATTCGCACCCTGGGAATCGATGACGTGAAACGGCGCTCCTTTCCGTTAAATGCTTAAAAGGGTCCACTTTGCACCGGGTATGTTTCCCCGTAATGAGAACAAGGCGATCTTACTTCTGTAAATAAACGCTCTGGGCGCCCAAGAGGAAGTCACGACAAAATAGTGCCGTTTTGCAATGCAGCCTCCACAGGGCCCAGGGCTGAGGAGGGCAGGGCCGGCAGGCCTCCCCTCGCGGCTGCCCACCCAGGGCCGGCCTGAGCCGGGGGCCAGGACAGCCTAGGCCAGTGGTCCCCAGCCTTGTTCTGGCCACGGCCCACCTAAGCATCTCTAACATCCTGATGCCCCCCCCTCGGTGACACAGAATTCTTATTATTAAAAAAGGGAACTCCCATTCACATGGAGAAAGCCTCAGAGGCCATGAACTTGGTCTAAACCAGCTGCCAAAGAACATGGCCTCCATAAGAGAGAAAAACAAAAGGACGAAAGGACAGTGGACGTACTGAGGAAGAAACCACTATGAAATTGTTAAAAAAAAAAAAAAATAATAATAATAATAATAATAATAATAATAATATGAAGGGCTATGAAAACATAGCAAATGAAGTTTCAAAACATATCATTGGGAACCCCTGGGCTAGACAGAGGAGGCTCCAGGCACTGTCTGGGAAGACCCTGGGCCCGGGCCTTTATCCCTGTGGCCTGTGGAAGCAGCTGGCGCCCCCTTCAGGCTCAGGTCAGAAGTTCATCGCCTCTGCCTGGCCCGTGTGGCGCAGTGGTCGGTGCTGACCAATGAACCAGGAGGTCACGGTTCCATTCCCAGTCAGGGCACATGCTCAGGTTTCAGGTTCAAACCCCACTTTTTGCAGCTCCCCCGTCCCGCATTTGAGGGGGTAGCCCCAAAGCATCGTCTTCAAAGAAGCCCTTACAGTCCTAACCGGTGTGGCTCGGCCTGCGGACTGAAGGGTCCCAGGTTCGATTCCGGTCAAGGGCATGTACCTTGGTTGCGGGCACATCCCCAGTAGGGGGTGTGCAGGAGGCAGCTGGTCGATGTTTCTCTCTCATCGATGTTTCTAACTCTCTCTCCCTCTCCCTTCCTCTCTGTAAAAAAATCAATAAAATATATTAAGAAGAAGGAGGAGGAGGAGGAGGAGGAGGAGGAGGAGGAGGAGGAGAATAAGAAGAAGAGGAAGAAGAAGAAGGAGGAGGAGGAGAAGCCCTTACAGGGAACTCTGTCAGTCTGTTCCCGGCTGGCTGCCAGCAAACAATTGGGGTATTGACCAAGGGTTTCCGAGAAGTTGCTGCATGTTCTGTGAAAGGTTATACCTGTCACGGGTGCTCCATGCGTTAGCCCCAGAGAGAAACGGAGCACGTGTTGGAACAGACTGTACTTGGTGAGAGAATGTTCAGTCATATGGGTGGAGATCCATGTTAAGTACATGTCATACATGCCTGGCTGGTGGGGCTCCATGGTGGAGCGTCGACCTAGGAACCAGGAGGTCAAGGCTCGATTCCCGGTCAGGGCACAGGCCCGGGGTGTGGGCTTGATCCCCAGTGTGGGGCGTGCGGGAGGCAGCCGATCCATGGTTCTCTCTCTCATCATGGATATTTCTCTCTCTCTCTTTTCCTCTCCCTTCCTCTCTGAAATCAATTAAAAAAAAAAATTTAGAAAAAGAAAACAGAAAGGAGGGTGTAGGATGTGGTTTTTAACACGTTGCTCAACCTCAGCCTAGACGCGCGGAGGAGGAACTTTGAACGTGATGGAGTGGAAACGCCCGGTTAAGAGATGAGGAAACAGCTCTGCGTGGGGACGCAGCTGGCCCAGAGGGGACTTCCTAAGCGCGGACAGGAGACAGAAACCCAGGCTCTGTGCCCGGACCCAGCCCAGCACCCCTCTTGGGCAGGGTGTGTGCCAGGAGGAGTCCTTATCATTGAATAACTGCTGCTTGGGGCTTCCCCTACTCGTCCACCTGATTATGATGAAGGACACGCCTTTTTCATTTTTTAGAAAATATGTGTATTGATTTTAGAGAGAGGAAGGGAGAGGGAGCAAGAGAGAAACATTGATGAGAGAGAAACATCAAAAAGACCTGCCTCCTGCACGCCCCCTACTGGGGATCGAGCCCACAACCCTGGCACGTGCCCTTGACCTCCTGGTTCAGAGGTCAATGCTCAACCCACTGAGCCACACTGGCCGGGCTCTGTGCTTTTCCTTGGGTGCTAGTCTAGATACAGTGGTCGGCAAACGCATTAGTCAAGAGAGCCAAATATCAACAGCACAACGACTGAAATTTCTTTGGAGAGCCAAATTTTTTAGACTTAAACTTCTTCTAACGCCACTTCTTCAACACAGACTCGCCCAGGCCGCGGTCTTTTGTGGAAGAGCCACACTCAAGGGGCCAAAGAGCCGCATGTGGCTCGAGAGCCGCGGTTTGCCGACCACGGGTCTAGAAGAAGAAATACGGAGTTGAAAGTGGGTTAGAATATTGAAACCACCCCAAAGGTCACCAAATGGAACATCCGTGCCTTGTCCGATGCGCGCTTGATGGGAAAATCATGGTGAATTGGGGGGGAGGGTACTGCCGCTTACGGTCTTACTAAAAACCCCGTTGGGACGGTGTTTGAGAGCCGGTCATTTGTGGCGGTGTGTTCTGTATTTTCCCCACAACCACGGCCAGAACCCTGCATCGTGCATGCACTGCATAATGAGTCATTTTAGACGTGGGTCGCCTCGGAGGGGGGGTGTCTGTGGGAAGGCGGCAGGTGGGGGCACTATTTTTGACATAAGTCACAAGTGCCGGGAAACGTGGTGCTACCCCAAGGACAAACAGGGGCGACGCCATTCAACTGCAGAAATGGCAAATCCTCCACCCCCCAGCGCTTCCAGTTGTGTAATACGTCTGGCCGGTGTTGCTCAGTGGTTGGTGCTGGTTCGTCAGATCATAGTGTTATTATTTTTCTAATATATTTTTATTGATTTCAGAGAGGAAGGCAGAGGGAGAGAGAGAGAGAGAGAGAGAGAGAGAGAGAGAGAGAGAGAGAGACATCCACGATGAGAAAGAATCATGGATCGGCTGCCTCCTGCACGCCCCCTACCGGGGATGGAGCCTGCACCCCGGGCATGTGCCCTGACTGGGAATCGAACCGTGGCCTCCTGGTTCCTGGGTCGATGCTCAACCACTGAGCCACGCCGGCTGGGCCAGCTAGTCGTTTTAACAATGAGGAAAGATCCAAGGATGCCCCCCGGGCACGCTCACCTTCCGTCTCGGAGCCCTGGGTTCACCTGATCAGATGTCCGGCCCAGGAACACACTCGGCTCTCCAAACGTTTCACGGGAAAACCCCAATATGTTGGCCACTAAGTCGCTCGACGGCTACAGGGAAGGCAGAAGTAGGTGGACAGTTGTTCGTCGGGGAAGGAATGCACGAGTAAATAATCACGCGAGAGTAAACGCGTGTTTCACGCACTCACACCTGGAACCCTACTTTTGCCCCCCGCCCCGTCTTGCACGCTCGGCAAACATTCGTTGTATGGGGAACCTTCTCAGCTTCTGTGGCCGTGGCTGTTGCTCGTTTCTTGTTTTTTAAAACTAGAAATGTATACAATTGAAACTCCAAAACCTACCTTTCTGTGGAGGGACCACATTAAAATGTCGACAAAGGCCCTGGCCGGTGTGGCTCGGTGGGTAGCGCATCGGCCTGAGGTTCTGAGTTAGATTCAGGTCAAGGGCACAGGCCCAGGTTGCGGGGGGTGGGGGGGCCCCCATCCCCAGTCGGGGGTGTGCAGGAGGCAGCCGATCCGTGACTCTCTCTCATCGTGGATGGTTCTCTCTCCCTCGCCCTTCCCCTTTGACATCAATAAAAATATATATTTTTTAAAAAGTTAACAAAGACTCAGGTTAGGGTACCTGCGGACTATCTGCCCACATAGAATAAGGGGGGCAGGGGGTGTGGCGGGGAGGGAAGCGGGGTTCAGACTTCACACCCAAGTAGGAACATCCCCTACCATTTATTCCTCATCCATTAAATGCTACTACTGTTAGGGGCTTGGACATGAAACATACGCGCTTTTTAAAAAAAAAAAAAAAAATTTTTTTTTAATTTTTTTTTTTTTAAATTTATTTTTATTTATTTTTTTTTATTTTAGGCATCGAGAACAGAGTGACAGGGAACAAGGCAACTGAATTCACGGTTCCCTCCCCAAGCGCGCACGTCGCAAACGCCTCCCGGAGCTGCCGGTTCCATACGTGCTCGTCCCGCCCGCAGAACTGGCGGGAACAAAGGCACAGTGTGGACCGGGACGACGCGGGGCCGGGGCGGCCAGGCCCGCCCGGCTGGAGCGCAGGGCGTGGGCGGCGGGTTGATCCGAGGACAGTCCCGGCCGGGGCGCACCCGCTGATCGGGGACAGTTTGGGAACCGAGAAGCCCCCCTCCGCACGTCGGCCACGCAGCGGGCAGCAGGGGCGCCGCCTGGGGAAGCGGGGCCGGGGAGGCGGGGCCGCCGGGCGCCTAACGGGCCACTCGGGCGCCGGTCCGCGGTCCCCTCCCGCGCCTGCCAGGCCGTGCGCCCCCCGCCGCCCGGCGACCCCGCTGCACCCCGCGCGGGCGGGGCCGTGCGCGCGCGCCGGGAGGGCTTCGCTTTCTTTTTTCTTTTTCTTTTTTTTTGCTTTTTTTGCTTTTTTTTTTTTTCCTGGTTAAACTTTAGCCACGTGCACCGCCCCCCATTCACTTTTGCACCAATCGGCGGGCGCGGACGGATCCCGAGCGGGGCCACGACGCCTCGCCTCCCCGCCGCTTCTTAACGCGCCGTGCGTGACGTGAGGGGCTCCTGTTGCAATGGCGAGCTGAGCCGGAGGATGTGCGGCTGCAGCGGCGGCGCCGGCCACGACGAGGACGGGCACGGGCGCAGCGCAGTCGCAGCCGAGCCGGCCGGGGCGCACGCGGACGGGCAGGACCGGGGACCCGGACTCGGCGGCCACTGCGGTCGCCGTCGAGCTGGCCCCGCGCCCCCGCGGCCCCCGCCCCCGCCCCCGCCGCCGCCGCCGGCGCGCGCCGGGCATGGTCCCGCCTTAAAGGCGCAGGCCGCGGCGGGGCGCGCGCGGAACAAAGCGGCAGCGCGGGGCCTGCGGGCGGCTCGGGGGCCGCGATGGGCGCGGCGGGCCCCCGGCGGCGGCGGCGCTGCCCGGGCCGGGCCTGGCGGCTCTAGGACGGGCCGGCCTCCGCGGGCGGGGGCGGCGAGCTGAGCGCGCGCCGAGCCGGCGGGCGGAGAGCGGCGCGGCCATGGCCGCGCGGGGCCGGCGCGCCTGGCTCAGCGTGCTGCTCGGGCTGGTGCTGGGCTTCGTGCTGGCCTCGCGCCTCGTGCTGCCCCGCGCCTCCGAGCTGAAGCGAGCGGGCCCGCGGCGCCGCGCCAGCCCCGAGGGCTGCCGGGCCGGGCAGGCGGCGGCGGGTTCGCAGGGCGGCGGGGCGCGGAGCGATGCGCGCGGGGCGCAGCCTTGGCCCCGCGGCTCGGCTCCCGAGGGCGGCCCGCGCGACCGGAGCTTCCTCTTCGTGGGAGTCATGACGGCCCAGAAATACCTGCAGACCCGCGCCGTGGCCGTCTACAGGTGAGCCCTGCCTCCTCCGCCGCCGGCAGCCGGCATCCTGGCGGGCGGCCCCGCAGACACTCCCACGGCTCGTGCCTTTGCCTGGGCCCCGGGACCCGGGCTCCCGGGGCGCCCCTGTGCGTGTGTGCGCGCGGGGGCGGGCGGGGGACGCCCCTCGGCGGATGCCAGGCGCTGGGGGGGGTCAGAGGGACCACCGTGTCCCTCTGGGTGTGGCCCTCTCCCTGACTGTGCCAAGGCACTTGCTTTAAAAAAAAAATAAAAATATGAATGTTTAGTGCATTTTATTGACTTCTGAGAGGAAGGAAGGAGAGAGAGAAAGGTCAGTGATGAGAGAGAGTCACGGATCGCCTGCCTCCTGTACACGCCCCCCCCCCACCCCCACCCTATTGGGGTTGGAGACCGCCACCCAGGCTTGTGCCCTTGGCCAGGAATCGAACCCTGACCTCCTGGTTCCCAGGAGGACGGGCAACCCGGTTCTGAGCCACCCCGGCCTGGCTGCGCAAAGGCGCGTGAGCTCTCCGCGTTCCGACCCGGCCTGTGTGGAACGCATCTCCCTCGGAAGGTCGTTGGAACAGCTCCCAGGGTGACAGCGGCGGTGGTGAGCGCATGGCCTGAAAGGCGCCCGGGTGCCCTGGCCCGGCCCGGCCCGGCCCGGCCCGTGGGAACGAACCTGGTTGGACCCCCTTCCTTGGCCTGCGTGCGCATTTCACTTTGGCGGCGCTGCTGGCGGTGGAAGCGGGGGGGCGGGGGGGGGGGGGGGGCGCCCCCTCCTGCCCACGGAGCGCACCTTTTGGGGAAAAGCGGTCCCTGGCCCCGCGGGGGATTTGCGTCCTCACCGGCCCCGTTCAGCGATGGGATCCCGGTGGCGATGGGATCCCGGTGGCGGCTGGGCCCTTAGTTGGCCCGATGAGTCAGAAAAGTGGCCGGAATCATGCCCAGGGATTAGCGCAGGGATTAGGCAAGGTCGTCTTTAGGAGGGAGATGGTCCGGGAATGGCAGATGGGTGCTGGGGTGAATTTGAGGCAGGCGAGGGGCGTGGATTCCTAGCAGAAAACTTACACCCTACACCGCCGAGGCGCAAACCCGGCTGGGAGGGCCTCCTGGAAGGAACTTCAGGAGCACACAGCGCTGAGCAAGGCCAAGCTGGTTGGTTCTTTTAGTTATTTACTTTTTTGTATATTTTTATTGATTTCGAAGAGGAAGGGAGAGGGGGGAGAGAGAGAGAGAGAGAGAGAGAAACATCCGTACGTCCGTGATGAGAGAGGATCGTGGATCGGCTGCCTCCTGCACGCCCCACACGGGGGATGGAGCCTGGGCCCTGGCCCGGAATGGAACCGTGACCTCCTGGTTCCCTTGGCCCTTTCATTGCCTCGATGCGTGTGAGTGTTCCCTTTAGGATCTCGTCTAAATCCAGAGCGGAGGTTCTCTGCCCAGAAGGGCCCTGAGCGACTGAACCGCTCCGAATGCCCCTAAGTGCAAATGTGGACCCAAGTCCCAATTTGGGGAACCTGCAGATCAAGGTGTGTCTTTCCCCCCCCCCCCCCCCCCCCCCCCCCCCCCCCCCCCCCCCCCCCCCCCCCCCCCCGCCCCCCGGTATAGAGTGAATAATTACCCAGAATTGTACGAGAATTGTGCTTTCTGGCCCTGAGCACTACCCACACCAGAAAGGGAGGGTGAGCTTTGTAAATGGCTCGCGGTGTGGTTTTGAAAGTGCACCCACGTGACTGCCACTCGGTGACAAGTCCTGGGAATGTACACCTTCGGGTAAGTTCAAATAGTAGGTGGTGTGACTCCTTAAACACCCCCCCCCCCCCCACACACACACACACACATATGCACAAACAAACATACACATTTTTGTGGATGCAAAATCCAGTCGGTGTTCTGGTATACCCGCAGGATTCAGAAAGGGGAACTCGGGCCGAACCTAATGTTTTACGCTTGGAGGTGATTTTTGTCCCAACGCCCAAGCTTGACCTTTTGTGGCCTCCTTCTAAAATCTCCTCTCTCATCTTTTTTCCAGAGGTAGCATTTCTTCCCCCCACCTCTTTTTTTCCCCCCCCCCCTGCAGGCACTTAGGGGAAAGTGGAAACACAATTGACCTCCCTACCCCCTTGCTTCCCTGTGACAACTGCCTTTCCGATAAAGAAAAAAACCTTATCCAGACACATTGTATCCTGTCTTCCTTCTGGGTGGACAGCCCTGCCTTTCTGATAAAGGAAAAAGCCCTTATCCAGTCATTCATCCGCTCTCCCGCATACCTTTTCATTTATCTCTTTGATCTCAAGAAGTTACAGTTACTTGGAGCCTGAGATAGGACCTGCCCCGCCCTGTTCAGGGCCTGGGCTTCTCAGCTGTCCACCCTGTGTTTAGACTGGCTGCAAGAGATGGCACGGGACCATTTTAGCCTTGGAGGAACTTGGGAAGCAGGCCTGAAGGGGGATGGAGGCTGCGGGGCGTAACTTGATGATTACGACTTTGCCGTGCCCTGCAGCCTGAGCCAGGAGTCCACGCTCAGCTCTTAGATTAGAAAGAGATCGCGCACAGCTCTGTGTAAAAGTCAGCTGGGCCCTCGCTGGTTTGGCTCAGTGGATAGAGCGTCGGCCTGCGGACCGAAGGGCCAGGTTCGATTCCAGCCAAGGGCACATGCCCGGGTTTCGGGCTCAATCCCCCCACAGTAGGGGGCATGCAGGAGGCAACCAATGAATGATTCTCTCTCATCATTGATGTTTCTCTCTCCCTTCCTCTCTGAAATCAATAAAAATAAGAAGTCAGCTGGGATCTTCCAGCACAAGGTGGGACTCCGGTTTGGCATAGGGTGTGGTTAGTTTACATCTCTCCTAAAAGGCAAATTCATTCCAATTCTCTGTTTGCTTTAGAAAACACTCCAATGCTTTTGGTTTCTTTTTTTATTTATGTTTATTTTTTTAATATATTTTATTGATTTTTTACAGAGAGGAAGGGAAAGGGATAGAGAGTTAGAAACATTGATCAGCTGCCTCCTGCACACCCCCTACTGGGGATGTGCCCGCAACCAAGGTACATGCCCTTGACCGGAATCGAACCCAGGACCCTTCAGTCTGCAGGCCGATGCTCTATCCACTGAGCCAAACCGGTTAGAGCTCTTTTTTTTTTTTTTTAATATATTTTTATTGATTTCAGAGGGCACGGGGGGAGAGAGAAGCATCAGTGATGAGAAGGAATCTTCGATCGGCTGCCTCCTGCACGTCCCCCACTGGGGATCGAGCCCGCAACCTTGGCATGCGCCCCTGACCGGGAATCAAACCGAGACCTCCTGGTTCCTAGGTCGACGCTCAACCACTGAGCCGCACGGGTCGGGTTGTCTCCTGGAGTTTTATTCTGAGTGAATTAGCAAGGCCTCCGTTGAGGCAGGAAAGGGAGGCGGTTGCATTCTGTTCTGAGCAGTAAATTCTGCCTGCTGTGTGGACGGTCGGTTGTAGGAAGCAAGGAAATGTTAGGAGGGGGTCCGGGTGGGGGTGCGGGCTAGCATGGGGCGGTGGGGAGAAGCGGGCGGTCCCTGGGCCAGAGACGTTCATGACCAGTGAGCCATGAAGAATTAGCGCATCCTCTAGGATTCTGCCTTGAACGGCAGGGTGGACGGTTGAGTCACTGATGGAGGTGGCGAAGGCCTGAGGGGGGTCGGTTTAGGGGAAGGAGGTGCGTCAGCAGAGAGCTGGTTTTGCACAGGAGGAGTTGTGAGAGCTCTCGGACACACGGGTGGGTGTACCCTTCGTGTCATCCACGTAATGGAATTGTTTAACAATTGAGAGGAGGGCCCTGACCGGTGTGGCTCAGTGGATAGAGCGTCGGCCTGCGGACTGAAGGGTCCCGGGTTCGATTCCGGTCAAGGGCACGTACCTTGGTTGCGGCACATCCCCAGTGGGGAGTGTGCAGGAGGCGGCTGATCGGTGTTTCTCTCTCATTGATGTTTCTAACTCTCTATCGCTCTCCCTTCATCTCTGTAAAAAAATCAACAAAATATATTTTTTTTAAAAATTGAGAGGAGGTTTGCATCTAAAGTGATGGTATTGTTTGGGGCTCCGAACCGGTCTTGAGCTAAGCTTCCTTGAAGGCTCTGGGGAGCTGGAAGACGAACAAATGAACTGGACAGTTGTTTTGACTCCTCTACAAAGGGTTTGTATTCCAGGTCATCTCACTTCCAAGTGGTCCCGTGAGTCCCCCGTGGTGACGTGTCACGTTGGGTTAGAGACAGGTCATCGGTACACCTGGGTTCCTTGCGTCATCCTTTGCTAGTTGCAATTCAGATTCTTCCCCTTTTTTTAAAAAAAAACAAAAAAACCTACATTGTTTGATATACAGAAGTGACATCTTCCGGCCTAGCCAGTGTGGTTCAGTGGGTAGAGCATTGGCCTGTGGATGGAAGGGTCCCAGGTTCGATTCCAGTCAAGGGCACCTACCCGGGTGGCAGGTTCCCCGTACCTGGTCGGGGAGCATGCAGAAGGCAGCCAATCGATGTGTGTCTCTCACATCGATGTCTCTGTCTCTGTTTCTCCCTTCCACTCTCTCTAAAAATCAATGGAAGAATATCCCCGGGTGAGGATTAACCAAAAAGAAAAAAAAGTTACATCTTCATGTCGTTTGATGAGAGAGAAACATTGATCAGCTGCCTCCTGCACACCCCCCACTGGGGATGTGCCCGAAACCAAGGTACATGCCCTTGACCGGAATCGAACCCGGGACCCTTCAGTCCGCAGGCTGATGCTCTATCCACTGAGCCAAACCGGTTTTGGCTCGTTCATTTTTTTTTTTTTTTTTATTTTTTTTTATTTTAATCCCCCAACCCAGGCTCAGAGAGTTATTATCCAGGAGAGAGTTTTAAAAGTAACTTTTTTTTCCTGATCATAAAAGGGGTACAGTAGAAACACCCCAACCTCCCGTTTTCCCCAACCGGTAGATTGTCATGGCATCGTCTTTCCCATCGGCCCCGGTTTCCCTACCAGATGGAAGGCCATCTCCCCCGTCCGCTGCGTTCCTGGGTCTGTTTCTGGAACTTGCTGTTGGGTCCCCTGGCTGTTCCCGTCTGTCCTCATGCCAGTCCCACCGAGGAAGGGCCTGGAAGTTGAATAACATTTTAATTTCAAGGGCCCCTTTGTTACCCGTCTGTCCCCGCCACTTCCTGGCTACCCTTCACCTGTTCTCGCTGGGAGAGTTGTGATGCCATTTAGAGATTTGAAAAAAAATTAATGGATTGATGGGAAGCATACATTCTTAGCTTTTCAGTCCTTGTTTAGGCCTAGAGCACTGAGCTAAACCAACACCTCTTTTTTCTTTTTTTTTTCTTTTTTAATTAGTTTTTATTGATTTTAAAGAGGAAGGGAGAGAGAGAGAGACATAGGAAACATCGATGATGAGAGAATCGGATCAGCTGCCTCCTGCACGCTCCACACTGGGGATGGAGCCCGCAACCCGGGCATGTGCCCTGACCGGGAATCGAGCTGTGACCTCCTGGTTCCTAGGTTGATGTTCAACCCCTGAGCCACACCGGCCGGGCTAACCCAACACCTTTTATTGGTCTTGGTTCTTAGCTGCCCTGAGCTGAAGACAAGGAACTATTTTTGTTTTTTGTTGTTGTTGTTGTTGTTGTTGTTAATCCTCCCCTGATTTCCATTAATTTTTAGGGAGAGTGGAAGGGAGAGGGAGCGACGGAGAGAAACATCGATGTGAGAGAGACACACATCGATGGGTTGCCTCCTGCCCACGCGCCCCGACCAGGACTGGGGATCGAGCCTCCCACCGAGATACGTGCCGTGGACCGGAATCGAACCCAGGACCCTCAGCCCGCAGGCCGGTGCTCTATCTACGGAGCCACACCAGCCAGAAGATTAGAGGGGGATGGTTTTTCACTCTTTCCTTTCCCAGAAGATAGAGGGGGATGGTTTCCCTTCGTTGCCCCGGGGGTGACACGGGGCTCCGGGAGAGATTAGCATCGGTCTGCAGGGAGTTGCGGGAAGCAAGTTTGAGAAACGCCAGCTCTGGATACCGGAATCTCACTACCAGGTGTCACCCCCTCGGGCCTGGTCCCAGTGTTCCTCCCCGCCCTGGGTGAGGGCGCCCTTCTGCTTCCCCGAACTCAGTAGGACCTTGTTCGTGCGGAGACACTTTAGAGCCACGCTCGTGCTCTCCGAATTGGGCTTGGCACTTTCGGTGCATCTGTGCCTTCCTCTCTGAAACCAATAAAAAATATTTTTAAAAAAAGGGATCAGGAAAGGCCTGACCCAGGCTCCTGTCCCTCTTTCTTTTCCTTCGTCTTCTCTGTATATAGGTTTCCGAGAAGAAGGGAGAGTGGGAGAGGGATAGAAACACAATGATGCCTCCTGCACTCACCCTTCCAGGGATCGGCCCGCAGCCCGGGCATGTGCCCTGACCGGGGATCGAACCAGTGACCTTTCAGTGCACGCCCAGCCCGCTGTGCAGCCAGGGCCAGTGCAGCTGTGAGTGTGTTAAATCGTCGGCAACTGCAAGACTGCTGGGCACAGGTGGCATGTTGGCTCCGGGCTCCCTGGCGCTTGGCCGGGGTCACTCTTGTTTCACTAAGTCCGTTAATCCCACCCGGAAA
This sequence comes from Ia io, assembly GCA_025583905.1. Classification (NCBI taxonomy): domain Eukaryota; kingdom Metazoa; phylum Chordata; class Mammalia; order Chiroptera; family Vespertilionidae; genus Ia; species Ia io. Next base: position 19,783,126 of record JAJQQW010000024.1, on the reverse strand, counting down.
GGTAGGGCTGAGCACGCCTGTCTGGTCACTGGAGTTCAATTTTCCTCGGTTACCGGAACATATCGACGTATGGGTGATCCTCGGGGGGACGGGGGGGTACCGCATGTGTAACGGGGACCCCGTGTGTTAATGTGCGTACTCAGCGCTGCCGCCTGCTGTCAGCATCGTTTCTGCCTTCTGGTCCCGGATGGAATTGGGGGAACAAGAAACAGTGATGAGCCCGGCTGGCGGGGCTCAGTGGTTGAGCATCGACCTAGGAACCAGGAGGTCACAGGTTCGAGTCCCGTTCAGGGCCCATGCCCGGGTTGGGGGCGTGCAGGAGGCAGCCGATCCATGGTTCTCTCTCATCACTGATGTATCTCTCTCTCTCTCTCCCTCTCCCTTCTTCCCTGAAATCAATAAAAATTAAAAAAAGAAAGAAAAGAAGCAGTGATGATGTAGAAGCAGCGGCGCTGTCCATCCTTTCGTTTTAATCCTGTTTGTGAAGCCTTTGTCGCTACCATTATTTGTTCTGTAGCTGAGGACATTCGGTTTGGGTTGATTAAATACAAGCTGTAGGCAGGCCAGTTTGCTCAGTGGTTGGCGTCGACCTATGAACCAGGAGGCCCTGGTTCGATTCCCGGTCAAGGGCACAATGCCCAGGTTGTGGGCTCCATCCCCAGTGTGGGGCGTGCAGGAGGCCGCCGATCCGTGATTCTTTCTCATCATTGATGTTTCTCTCGCCCTCTCCTTCTCCCTCCCCTCTCTCCCTTCCTCTGTAAAAGTAAATTTTAGCCCTAGCCAGGCTCAGTGAATAGAGCATCAGCCTGCGGACTGAAGGGTCCCAGGTTCGATTCCGGTCAAGGGCACATGCCCGGGTTGCGGGCTCGATCCCCAGTCGGGGGTGTGCAGGAGGCAGCCGATCCATGATTCTCTCTCATCATTGATGTTTCTCTCTCTCTCTTCCTCTCCATTCCTCTCTGAAATCAATAAAAAAATGTATTTTTTTAAAATAAAACTCAATCTTAAAAACACGTTTAAAAACTCCTTGCACGTTTACCCTCTTCCGGGGTCAGTAAGGTAGCTCTCCAGCACTTGAACTTGGGGACCATGTGGTGGGATCAGAATCCCCCCCTTCACCCCCCCGCCTTGTGCTCAGTCTCCACGTTTTCATTCTGCCCTTCAGAGAGGGCGGATCTGTGGTCCCTGCCTCGGGGCAGGCTGCCCTTAGCTCCTGATAGCCTGAGACCGCTCCTGGGCCCAAGCCCAGGCCATTGTCCAGGTGGGAAACCTGTAATCCACCTGCCAGTAGCTTTGTTAAAGCAGAAAGAAAAAGAAAAAGGTGACTGTAATTTGATTTGTCTTTTTTTTTTTTTTTTAATCTCCCCACCTTTTTACCTACTTTCAAAAAGAATGTGAGATTGCTCAGGCGTAAGGTCCTTGCACAATGAGACAGTTAACGATTTTAAAAGAGGAAACCGCACATCCGGAAACCACAGACACGCGGAAGCAGGCGCCTGCCGCTAAGCCGCTAGGCACCCCGGCTGGCTGGCCGCTCCCCGCATGCGTCAGGCCCAGGTAACGGCCTGAATCACGCTCCTGACATCTGCCCGAGCCTGTTCCCTCCGCTCCCGGCAAAGCCTGGAGTCATCATTCTTAAGCCTTGGTCTTTTTCTCTTTTTTTTTAATATGTTTTTACTGATTTCAGAGGGGAAGGGAGAGGGACAGAGAGAGAAACATCAATGAGGAGAGAGAATCACGGATCGGCTGCCTCCTGCACGCCCCCTGCTGGGGATCGAGCCCGCAACCCGGGCCTGTGCCCTGACGGGGAATCAAACCATAACCTCCTGGTTCGTAGGTCAAGGCTCAGCCACTGAGCCACGCCAGCCGGGCTGTAGTATACATGTAACTCCTGGGATCTGTCCGTTCTCAGGGTAAAACCCTATTCTCCCTCCCTTCCTTGACTCGAAATGCTGAGATGACTTGATCATCTGAGCCCCTTCAAACTTAGCACTTGTGACCCTCAGACAACATGTGTTGTAGTGATCTGGGGGAGCTCACAGACAATCTCCCCTTTTTATCCATCCTAAGCAGCAAAACTTTAAAGTGTAGAAGGTTGTGAGAGAGCGTGCTCCATCTCACTCTGTTTGTCGTTGAGTTTTTGTCCGTCGGGTGGAGTGGAACCTGTTTTCACTACACCAGTAAAGGTTTCTGTTGTCTGATCTTTTTAGTGTTTTTTGGATGCTCTTTAGGGCCGAAAGCTTTCCCCCAAATGGAGTGGGGGGGTTTTCTGACTCTAAAAGCACCTAGCCGTCATTGCAGAAAATTGAGCAAATGTAGAGAACGCAAAGGAGAAAGGGAAATAAGTCCTTTCTGATCCTTCATCCAAAAACAGCCAGAATCGGGCTGGCCGGCGTGGCTCAGCGGTTAGAGCATCGGCCCCCCAGACCAGAGGGTCACGGGTTTGATTCCTGGTCAAGGGCACGTACCTGGATTGCAGGTTCGATCCCCAGCCCTGGTCAGGCTACGTGTGGGAGACAGCCAATCAATGTCTCTCTCTCTCTCTCTCTCTCTCTCTCTCTCTCTGTCTCTTTCACTGCCCACTCCCTTCCACTTGCTCTAAAAGTCAATGGAAAAAATATCCTCTGGTGAGGATTAACAACAAAAACAAAACAAAACAGTAAGCACTTGAAGGTAGAGTTAATAATAATAATAATCCCACACCACAAGTCTATATACCTCTGTCTGCTTTGAAAACTTAAAAAAAAAAAAAAATTTGTTGTTGTTAATCCTCACACGAGGGTATTTTTCTGTTGATTCTTAGAGCGCGTAGAAGCCAAGGGTAGAGACACAAGAGAGAAACATCGATGTGAGAGAGACATATCAATTGCTTGCCTCCCACATGAGCCCCGACCAGGGCCGGGGACGGAGCCTGCCACCAAGGTACGTGCCCTTGACCGGAATCGAACCCGGGACCCTTCAGTCCGCGGGCCAACACGCTATCCACTGAGCCAAACCAGTTTCAGCTGACATCGTCGTTCTTAAAGCGACACGACATAGAAACGGAGACCCCAGGAGATGCCCGCTCCGCAGAGGGTTCCGCAGCGGGGCTGGCGCGGGCCGGCTGGACTGCCCGGCCGTGATTTCCGTCGCTGGCAAGGCCCCGTCGGGCGGAAGCCCGCTTGGCACGCTCACGTTTCAGTTGTCTTATCTGGGCTCGAGCAAGAGCCGGTTATCAGGCGGTGGAAAGCCGAGCCGGCTGGCAGGGGCCTTCGCCAATGTTCTGTGGTTTCAATTAAGTGAGAGCTCTCTGTCCCGGTCACCACCACGTGGCGATGGCCGAGTGGACGTTTGCTTAGGGAGCTGACCTGTTCCTGTCACAGCAGCTTTTCCTTTGTCTCCTTCACATCATCCATCCACGTCCCCTCTCCCCCCAGGACGGTGAGTCACCGTGTACCAGTATGCTCAGAGTCCTCTGACGTGGTGGAGCTGTTTAAACCACAGGCACCCTAAGTGGAAAGATCGTCATTTCTTGAAATTGGAGGGTTTACAAAAACTTCCGATCATCCTGACCGGGGTGGCTCAGTGGTTGAGCATCCCATGCACCAAAAGGTCGCCGGTTCGGTTCCCGGTCAGGGCACAGGCCCGGGTTGCAGGCTCAATCCCAGTAGCGGGCGTGCAGGAGGCAGCTGATCCATGATTCTCTCTCACATCAATGTGCCCCTCTACCTCTCTCTCTCTCTCTCTCTCTCTCTCTCCCTCTCCCTCCCTCCCTCTCTCTCTCTCTCTCTCTCTCTCTCTCTCTCTCTCTCTCTCTGTCTCTGTCTCATTTCCTCTCTCTACAAAATCAATTTAGCCCGGCCTGCGTGGCTCGGTGTTTGAGCGTCGACCTAGGAACCAGGAGGTCACAGTTCGACTCCTGGTCAGGGCACAGGCCCGGGTTGCAGGCTCGATCCCCAGTGTGGAGCGCGCAGGAGGCAGCCGATCCCTGATTCTCTCTCCTCATGGATGTTTCTCTCTCTCCCTCCCTCTCCCTTCCTCTCTGAAATCAATAAAAATATATTTTTTAAAAATAACATTTTAGAAGCTTCATATTAAGAGATTTGCCTCGAACCACCAGTCATTTAAGACGAGAAAAGGGCCACGCGTTTTTTCCCTAAAAAGGAAAAAGAGAACTGGGTGGAGTTAACCATACAGCGGCACAGAGGCTTTGATGGTGGTTTGAGGTTAGATTGTCTGCCTTTGAAATTAATTGGGTTTCTCTTCCTGGACAATGACGTCGCTTCAAGTCATGGTTTAGGCATTTTCAGTGTGGGTGATGGTCGCCCCGGCCTGGCTGGTGGGCCAGACTTTGACCCTCAAAGCATTTGTCAAGTTCAAAGTCTTGTTCGACTTGGACCCTGACGTTGTCTGAGATGGATAGTACAACGTAATTCTAACCGCCCCGCCCGCGTGGCTCAGTGGTTGAGCGTCCCCCTAGGAACCAGGAGGTCAGGGCTCGATTCCCCGTCAGGGCACATGCCCGGGGTGCAGGCTCCGTCCCCAGTGTGGAGCGTGCAGGAGGCAGCCGATCCATGATTCTCTCTCCTCATGGATGTTTCTCTCTCTCTCTCTCCCTCTCCCTTCCTCTCTGAAATCAATAAAAATATACTTTTAAAAAAAGCCCACAAAAAACAGAATTCTAACCCGGAATGAAAGGTGGAAGTTGCCTTTACCCCCTCAGACTTCCCATTAGGGATACATGCTGTTTTGACCCTTCAAGTCACTGTCACCGTAATAAACCCAAATCTAACAGTTAAGTGAGATAGAAATATACTGGGAAGGACATTTGGGCGGGAACCGTGTTTTTTGATCTTACTATGGCTAAATTCACTGATTGAAATATCCAGTATGAGATGTTTTTCCCAGAAGTTGGCTATTTCAGATCCTTTTTAAAATATGGTTTTTTTTTTAATTAATTCCAGAGAGGAAGGGCGAGGGGGAGAGAAACATCAATGAGAGAGAATCACGAATTGGCTGCCTCCTGCAATGTCACCTACTGGGGATGGAGCCCGCAACCCGGGCACGTGCCCTGTCCGGGAATCGAACCGTGACCTCCTGGTTCCCAGGTCGATGCTCAACCCCTGAGCCACGCCGGCCAGGCTGATTGCTTTTTTATTTTGTAGAGCGGAGGAGTTTGTGGCGAGGGAGTTGCCAGTGTCGGCAAATTCGCCGGAACATTCTGCCCTCGGAGGCCTGGCAGGCGGGTTCTCCGCTGCCCTGGACCCGCTTCAACGCTCCATCGTTCCTTTTTTTGTTGTTGGGATTCTTCTGAGAATGAACGGGGACCCGGCAGTCCCCCGGCGCGCGGGCTTCCGCCGAGGGGAAGCCAGCTGCCCAAGTGGCTGCTTATCAGATTCCCTCTGACACACGCCCACAGCCGCCGCCGACACCCGGGTTTGGGCCAACGCGGCCCCCGGCCCACGCCGCCCTCTCACGTCCCCTCTGCTCTTCCGTTCCAGGACGTGGTCCAAGACAATCCCCGGGAAAGTGGAGTTCTTCTCGAGCGAGGGCTCGGACACGTCCCTCCCGATCCCCATCGTGCCGCTGCGGGGCGTGGACGACTCGTACCCGCCGCAGAAGAAGTCCTTCATGATGCTCAAGTACATGCACGACCACTACCTGGACCAGTACGAGTGGTTCATGCGGGCGGACGACGACGTGTACATCAAAGGGGACCGGCTGGAGAGCTTCCTGCGCAGCCTCAACAGCAGCGAGCCCCTGTTCCTGGGCCAGACGGGCCTGGGCACCACGGAGGAGATGGGCAAGCTGGCCCTGGAGCCCGGCGAGAACTTCTGCATGGGGGGGCCCGGCGTGATCATGAGCCGCGAGGTGCTGCGCAGGATGGTCCCCCACATCGGCAAGTGCCTGCGGGAGATGTACACGACCCACGAGGACGTGGAGGTGGGCCGCTGCGTGCGGCGGTTCGCGGGTGTGCAGTGCGTCTGGTCCTACGAGGTAAGAACCCAAACCTGTCTGGGTTTTTTTGTTGTTTTGTTTTTAGATATTTTTATTGATTTCTGAGAGGAAGAGGAGAGAGAGAGAGAGAGAGAGAGAGAGAGAAAAACATCCATGAGGAGAGAGAATCATGGATCGGCCGCCTCCTGCACGCCCGCCTGTGAATGTCGCCATCTGCTCTGAAGCGATGGCAGAAATGGGTGGTGAGGACCTTGTTAAGGTGTTGGCATTAAGTTATCACACGCTTTTCTTTTTTAATATGTTCCTGTTGGTTTCAGGGAGGAAGGGAAGGGGAGAGAGAAAAACAACAACGAGGAGAGAGAATCGTGGATCGGCCACCTCCTGTATGCACCTCGCCCCCACAGGGATCGAGCGCCCTGACCGGGAATCGAACCGTGACCTCCTGGTTCATAGGTCGCTGCTCAACCACTGAGCCACACCTGATGGGCTATTGCTACATTTTTTGCCTTCTTTTTTTTTTTTTCATTTGAATTCCCTTCTGTTACCTTTTTTTCTTGAACCAAGAAAACATGCCTTCTATATCTCTTGTCCCAATTCCTCAGGCAATAAATAGATGTCATCTGGGGCCCACAGAAAAGATGGTTTGCGTAGCTCGCACTGATCCCGTCATGATTATCCAGAACACGTGTCCCATCACCTCTCACTGGTTCCACAGATGTGATTGCAACCGTGTGGGGTATTCCCCCTCTCCCCGTCCCTCCCGAGACCTGGCTTTTCTCCTCTGGTCATGCTGACCCACACCGTTTACACACGTCCCTGTTTTGGATTCATACAATGAGTAATGATGTTTTAAAAAGCCAAGAGCATGGGGCTTTGCATGGCTTTTCAGCCTGGGCTGTTTGGATAGCTATTTGGATCTGTCAGTCTGCAATATCGTCGTTCCTTTCAGGGTAAGTGGTAGGCAGGTTCTGAGTGATCTTGAGACAGAGGTGCAGGATTTTTTTTATTTTCATACTAGAGGCCCAGTGCATGAAAATTCATGCACTGGAGCAGGAGGGGTCCCTCAGCCCGGCCTGCCCCTCTCACAGTCCGGGAGCCTTCAGGGGCGGGAGGCAACCCGGAGATCAGGGGAAGGCGTCACGACCCCCATCGCACCTCTGCTGCTGCCACTGCCAGCAGCGCAAGCCTCGGCCGGCCCTGGTTACCTGAGCCTCTGGCAGCCCTAGGCGGCTGGGGGGCTGAGGGGACTGGGGGACTCCAGAGGCAGGCGCCCCAGCAGGGCTGAGGGGACTGGGTGCCGCCATTTTTGAGGGCATGACAATCAATTAGCATATTCCCTCCTTATTGACTCTGGGCACAGCCATCTTTGAGGGTGTGGAAGTCAGTTAGCATATTCCCTCCTTATTGACTCTGGGCACAGCCATCTTTGAGGGTGTGGAAGTCAGTTAGCATATTCCCTCCTTATTGGCTGAGGGCACCGCCATCTTTGCGACAGCGTGAGGGTCAATTAGCATATTCCCTCTTTGTTAGATAGGACAGTGGTCGGCAAACTGTGGCTCTCGAGCCACATGCGGCTCTTTGGCCCTTTGAGTGTGGCTCTTCCACAAAATACCACATGCGGGCGCACACGCACAGTACAATTGAAATTTCGCAGCCCATGCGCAGAAGTCTGTTTTCGGCTCTCAAAAGAAATTTCAATCGTACTATTGATATTTGGCTCTGTTGACTAACGAGTTTGCCGACCACTGAGATAGGATATTGTTATTGATTTCAGTGAGGAAGGGAGAGAGAGAGAGAGAGAGAGAGAAACATCAATGATGAGAGAGAATCATGGGTCGGCTGCCTCCTACCCGCCCCTACTGGGGATGGAGCCCACAACCTGGGCATGTGCCCTGACCGGGAATTGAACCGTGACCTCCTGGTTCCTAGGTCGACGCTCAACCCCTGAGCCACGCCGGCCGGGCCCGAGATGCCAGTGTTTGAAGGATGTCTCCATGGAGACGTTTTCTCTCTCATCGTTCTAGGGAACATGAGTCCATTTTGACTTCGCTCTGTTTTTATTGGCAGATGCACGCCCCTGGCCTGCGATCACGGGACCCACTGTTAGTCAGTGTGGAAAGAATGATGTAGGTTGGGTTGTGTTGAGGCTGATAAACTCCTGATAGCCGTGAGCAGCAGGGGAAATCGCCAGACCTTTTGTCCAAGAAAAAGAAACACACTCTCTGATGTAAATGGTTCGCTCTTCCCCGGAGTTCATTTCCCAAAGCGCTTGCGTGAAGGGGACGTATTAATGCCCGGACTCGTCCTCCCGCCGGTCTTGTGTCTCCTCGTCCCTCTCTCTCTTCCTTCTGGGGACGTGCACGTGTTCAAGCACACAAGAAGTCATCTTCGTGTAGTTTGTGATTACGAGAGATACATTTTCAACCCCAGATGGGATTTCGGCGAGGCACCTCATCTCCGTGTGACTTGACACGGGCGACACCTCGCCAGATTTAGGGATCCCTGTTGTCATGGATTTTTGTGGGGGGCTTTTTTGTGTGTTTTTTTTTTGGATTTTTAAAAAAATATTTTATTGATTTCAGAGAGAAAGGGGGAAAGAGAGAGACATAGAAACATCAGTGATGAAAGAGAATCATCCATCAGCTGCCTCCTGCATGCCCCCCACTGGGATCCGAGCCTGCAACCCGGGCCTGTGCCCTTGACCAGGATTCGAACCCTGACCTCCTGGTTCATAGGTCAGTGCTCAACCACTGAGCCACACCGGCCGGGCTGTGTCATGGATTTTTGCAGCAAGGAAAGCGGGTGGGGTATTTCGTGCCGTTCTCAGCATGAAATACTTCTGCGTTTCCCCTCCCTTAATGGAGTAGCTGTAACCTTCACAGGTCTCATTGTGGGTGAGGCACGTACTGCCGGGTGTGTCTTGCCCCGCTGGTGGCTGCCCCCACCCTCTGCGAATCACCTTCCTGCTAAAATCCTAGAGGACAGGCCTGCCTCTCACATCGATGTTCCTCTCGAGCGCGCCCTCCTTCGCCCTTCACTTCCTTCCACTCTCTCTAAAATCAATGGAGAAAATAGCCTTTGATTTCCTGTCATTTTGTCTCGTTGTTGCCGTGCTGTTACATCGCCCATGCGGCGAGACAGACACCAGGAGAGCCAGGGTCCTGAGTTGATCAAGAGCTGAGACCCAGCGTGAGTGCCAGCACCTAGTTAGAAAGCACCATCCTGCCCGGCTGGCCTGGCTCAGTGGTTGAGCATCGACCTAGGACAGGAAGTCACGGTTCGATTCCTGGTCAGGGCACATGCCCGGGTTGCGGGCTGCATCCCCAGTGTGGGGCATGCAGGAGGCAGCCGATCCATGATTCTCTCTCATCGTGGATGTTTCTCTCTCTCTCCTTCTCTGCCTCTCTCCCTTCCTCTCTCTGAAATAAATTTTTAAAAAAGAGAGAGTCACTCGAGATGTTGGTTACAGAGCAAATTTCCAGGCCCAAACCCAGAGCCAGGCTCTTGGCGGCGGAGTCGGAGGATCCGCGCTGTTTACGGCCACTCTGGTGAAGTCTTTTGGTTGCTCATGTTCTAAGCCCTTCGTGCTCTGGCAGCATTTCCTGTGACCCGGTGACGTTTTCCCCAGAGGCGGAGGTGATCTCTCGGTCACTCAGCGTCATCTTTAGCCCCCTGACCCGTGCCAGGCTTTGTCCTGGGTCGTGGAGAAGACAGAAGAGTTTTATTTGTGTGTTTTGTTTTAATATCTATTGATGTCAGAGAGGAAGGGAGAGGGAGAGGGAGAGGAACATTAGTGATAAGAGAGAATCATGGATCGGCTGCCTCCTGCACGGCCCACACTGGGGATCCGGCCTGCAACCTGGGCATGTGCCCTGACCGGGAATCGAACCGTGACCTCCTGGTTCCTAGGTTGAGGCTCAACCACTGAGCCACACTGGCCGGGCATCATAACTATACTAGTGGCCCGGTGCACGAAATTTGTGCATGGTGGGGGTGTTCCTCAGCCTGGCCTGTACCCTCTCCAATCTGGGACCCCTCGAAGGATGTCCAACTGCCGGTTTACAGGGATTGGGCCTAAACCGGCAGTCGGACATCCCTCTCTCAGTGAGCAGGCCAGGAGGGGCAGTTGGGTGCGAGCAGGCCAGTGGGGAGGGAGGATGGGGGTCGAGCAGGCCAGCAGGGGGGGTAGTTGGGGGTGTGAGCAGGCCAGCAGGGGAGGGAGGGCTGGCTCCTAACCGCTCACCTGCCTGCCTGCCTGCCTGATTGCCCCTAACCACTCTGCCTACCGGCCTGCTTGCCCCCAACTGCCCCCTGCCGCCAGCCTGCTCACCCCTAAATGCACCCCGTGCCAGCCTGATCACCCCCCAACTGCCCCCCGTGCCAGTGTGCTCACCCCCACCTGCCTCCCCTGCCGGCCTGCTCACCCCCAACTGCCCCCCCCCCCGCTGGCCTGCTCACCTCCAGCTGCCCCCCCTGCTGGCCTGCTCGCCCCCACCCTCCCTCCCCACTGGCCTGCTCGCACCCAACTGCCCCCCTGCTGGCCTGCTCACTCCAAACTGCACCCCCGCTATCCTGATCACCTCCAACTGACCCCCACTGATGGCCTGCTCACCCCCAACTGGCACCCCTGCTGGTCTGCTTACCCTCAACAGCCCCGCCCCCCACCAGCCTGATCACCCACAACTGCCATCCCATCCTGGCCTGATCATCCACAACTGCCCTCCCCTCTTGGCCTCTAACCACATCTACCTCAGCCCCGCCACCATGGCTTTATCTAGAAGAACATCCGGAAGGTCTCCCGGAAGGTCTCCCAGTCTAATTAGCATATTACCCTTTTATTAGTATAGATAGAGGCCTGGTGCACGGGTGGGGGACGGCTGGTTTGCCCTGAAGGGTGTTCCGGATCAGGGTGGGGGTCCCGCTGGGGTGCCTGGCCAGCCTGGGTGAGGGGCTGAGGGCTGTTTTCAGACTGGCCACACCCCCTTCAAGGTGGTAGTCCTCGCTGGGGTGCCTGGTCATCCTGGGTGAGGGGCTGATGGCTGTTTGTAGACTGGCCACAGCCCCTTCAGGGTGGGGGGGTCTCACTGGGGTGCCTGGCCAGCCTGGGTGTGGGGCTGATGGCTGCTTGCAGGCTGGCCATGGCCCTGGTGACCTGAGCTCCCAGCCCCTCCTTTTTTTTTTTTTTTTTTTTTTTTTTTTTAAGCACCTCCTTGAGTGGAGGCCAGAGCCGGCTAGAAGCAGGTATCTGGGATTTATTTATCTTCTATAATTGAAACTTTGTAGCCTTGAGTGGAGGCCAGGGCCGGCCAGAGCAGGCAGGAAGCTTGGCTTCCTTCATTGCCGGGGCAACCCAAGCTGCCTGCTTGCTCCAGCTCCATAGCTGCCATCTTGGTTGGGTTAATTTGCATACTCACTCCTGATTGGCTGGTGGGGTGGCTTGTGGGCATAGCGGAGGTATGGTCAATTTGCATATTTCTCTTTTATTAGATAGGATTGGCAGGCTAATGCTTGACATGGTGTCTCCCCCGCCCCCCTCCTCTACGCCAGGTTAAGGGCAGTGGGTTGTGGAGCCCGATAGAAGCCCATGACCGCAAGCGCCGGTCAGCAGTAAATCCCCAGTAACAGCCAGGGAAGGGGCCCTCATCGATGCGACCACGCAAACAAATAGCACGCAGCCTGAGGTGAGAGTGACAAACACTTCGAAGCTGGAAGAAAGCAAGCGGCGTTTTCAGTCGCCTTTCATCCCTGCAGTGGATTTCACAAATGTCTTGTTTATGTGCCGGGTTATCAATCTTCCTCAGGCCTCAGCTGCTTTTTTCTTTTTTTTAAGCCTCAGCGTTTATTCGTCGCCATGAACCATAACTTGAGATTTGCTTATCAACAAATTTCAATTAAAAAAAAAAAAAAAAAGGGTAGTGGCACCCTGGCTGGTGTGGTTCAGTAGTTAGAGCACCAGTCCACGCACCGAAGGGTCTTGGGTTCAGTTCCCGGTCAAGGGCACCTACCTGGGTGGCAAGTTCAATCCCTGACTCAATCAGGGCATGTGCAGGAGGCAACCAATGGATGTGTCTCTCCCATATCAATGATTCTCTCTCTCTCTCCCCTCCCTCCCTCCCAGTCTCTCTCTTTAAAAAAAAAAAAAAAAAAAAAAAAAAAAAAAAAAAAAAAATATAATCGGGTGAGGATTAACAACCAGAAGTAGTTACAAAGTGTTTATTAACGACTGTGGCCCCTTTAACACGCACACATTTTTTGGATAACCTTCCCTCCTGGAGGCAGGACTTAATTCCCCTCCGCTTGCCTGTGACTCATTTTTAATGAATGGATTAGGGAATGGAAAAAAATATTAAGCCCTGGCTGGTTTGACTCGGTGGATGGAGCGTCGGCCTGCGGACTGAAGGGTCCCAGGTTCCATTCAGGTCAGGGCACAGGCCTCCGTTGCAGGCTTGATCCCCAGCTGATCAGTGATTCTCTCTAATCATCCATGTTTCTATCTCTCGCTCCATCTCCCTTCCTTTCCGAAATCAATAAAAGTATCCTCCGATCTAATAAAGAATGGACATGCAAATTGACCGTCACACCGTAACAAAGCTGGCTGCGCCCACAGCGGAGGCCAAGTTCCCGTAACGAGCCTTAATGAGCAATCAGCAGGGACCTGAGGCTGCGTGGCGCTGGGCCGGGGCAGGGGGCCTGAGGCTGTGCCCCCCACCCAGCGGGGCTTGACAGGGTGAGGCCAGCTGGGTCTGGATCTAGCCCAATGGGGGTAGGGCCGGCCAGGTGTGGGTCTCGCGCGATTTCGAGGCGCACATGGGTGGGCAGGGACTTGACTCTGGGTCCCATGGAGTGCCCCAGACTCTGACAGGAGGAAGATTTTCATATATGTTTTACTAATTTTCTTTCATCTCTGACACTTCTATTATAGAGAAAGGGCAAATAGCAATATTAAAATACTTCCTCTAATTAATCCCCTTTTAACGTGCATGAATTTTGTGCACCGGGTCAATAGTGTATGTATAAAAAAAGAAAGAGCCCTAACTGGTTTGGTTCAGTGGGTAGAGCGTCAGCCTGTGGACTGAAGGGTCCCGGGTTCGATTCCGGCCAAGGGCACATGCCTGGGTTGTGGGCTCGATCCCCAGTGTGGGGCGTGCAGGAGGCAGCCGATCCATGATTCTCTCTCATCATGGATGTTTCTATCTCTCTACCTCTCCCTTCCTCTCTGACATCAAATTTTTATAAATAAATAAAAAAGAAAAAGATGTTTGAAAGAAAAAAAGAATGAAAGGGAGGGAGGGGGAGGGAGGGAGGGAGGGAGGGAAAAGAAAAGGAAGAATACTTGGGAACAGGGATGCTCTAACTGGACACAGACGTGAGGTTGCTGCGTCGGCCGCGGTCCTGTGCTCGCCGCCCAGCGCCGCGGGGAAGCAGGGTGAGGCCACGAAGAGGGGCCCCTCTGTGCGTCTGAGTGGGCATTGTGCAGGATGTGAGCTTTAGCTTCTCGACTTCTAGGAAATCGCAGACAGAGAGGTCTTTGTGTGCAGAGGGCTGCAGACTGCGCCCCTCATAAGGAGCTTATCATTGGAGCGGGCTCCTAACACCATGTTATTCCTGTGAGAAGCGCGTCATGGTCCCAGGGCAGCGGACCTGCTCCCGCCAACAAAGGGTCTTTCAGCGCCCGCACAGCAGTTCCCGGCCAGCGCCCGCCCCCCTCCCATTCGATCACGTCATCACGGCGGACCTGTGTGGTTCCTTTCTGTTCTCTCTCAGTGAACGCTCCCAGGGAGAGAGAGATGTGTACATCCTTTTCTCTGATGCCTGCCATTTATTTCAGCCATTTCTCTCTTTAAAAAATAAAATAAAAATGTTTTTATTGGTTTCAGAGAGAGGAAGGGAGTGAGAGGGGGAGAGAGAGAGAAACATCCATGAGGAGAGAGGATCATGGATCAGCTGCCTCCTGCACACCGCCCCCTACTGGGGATGGAGCCCGCAACCCGGGCATGTGCCCTGACCGGGAATCGAACCGTGACCTCCTGGTTCCTAGGCTGACGCTCAGCCACTGAGCCGCGCCGGCCGGGCTTCGTGCCTTATTGATAGTTAGGTCCAGGCTGATGCGCTCGGCCTGGGCCCCCCCCCCCCGTTTTTGACAGTTTGTACTCGGGGCTGGTGGCTTCCGAATTTCTCGAGTTGTGTTACTGCGAAGCCTGGGCAGGTCTCTGCTCGGCTCTCGTGAGGAAACTTGCTGAATCGATCTGCTTGGAGGCTGGAGTTGATCCCCTCTGCCCCCCCCCCCCCCCCCCCCCCCCCCCCCCCCCCCCCCCCCCGCCAAACACACTCCTTTTACGGCTGCTCATATGCCTTAGGCGTCTAGACTGTGAGTGCAGGTCCCAACAGCTTACAGCAGATGAACACATTCGGTGCGTCCTGCCCTGGTGAATGTTAAGGACCCGAGAGCGATTTTCTTCTTTATTTAGAAACTTTATTTTATTTATTTATTTTTTTATTGATTTTTCAGAGAGGAAGGGAGAGGGAGAGAGAGAGAGAATCATGGATCGGTTGCCTCCTGCACGCCCCCCCACGGGGGTCGAGCCCGTATGTGCTCTGACCGGGAATCGGACCCGAGACCCTTCGGTCCAGGGGCAGACGCTCTGACCACTGAGCGACACGGGCCAGGGCTGGAGTGACCCAATTGTTAAATACAGTTGTTTGCTGGCAACGTTGGGGAGGCCCTTGGTGATATTAATGCCTCCCGTTCTAGAGTTTTATATGAGTGTAACCCTTATTTCCTCCTCTTCCAGCCAAAGACTTTTTTGTTTGTTTCCAAAAAATGAGGTGTCGAAAGCAAAGGCTTGCCTTCCCATCTTAGGTGGTGCGTGGTTTCGTTTTCCTTTCGACTGTAAATGCTATGTTAATATTTTAAAAAAAAAAAGGTGTCAGGAGTGGGACTCATTCTGAGAAACAGACAAGATTTGTTTACGAGTTTCTCCCCTTCAGGTTTCTTTCTTTGCTTTTGGTTTTGTTTCCTTGTATCTCTCTCCTTGTTTCTCTTCAGTAAAATGTCCATTTTAGCCCGCCCGGCGCGGCTCAGCGGCTCAGCGGCTCAGCGGCCGAGCGTCGACCTGTGAACCAAGAGGGTCGCTGGTTCGATTCCCAGCCAGGGCACACGCCCGGGTTTCGGGCTCCATCCCCACACGTTCTCTCACGGGTTACAGAGTGTGTCTTACCCCTCCCTTTTCTGTCGCCAGGTTACTGAGGTGGCCAAACTCGGCTCTCTTTCCTGCCTCCCCAGCTTCCATTGTATGCTAGCTTCCCATGGAACAGCATTCTCTCAATGAGTGACTTTGTTAAAGAATATCTTTTTTTCCGGGAAGGGGTGTGTGTTTGTTTTTATGATCTTCCCCCAAGGATATTTTTTCATTGATTTTTTTTTTGGGGGGGGGGGGAGAGTGGGAGGGAGGGGGGATGAGAGAGAGAGAGAAACAGTGATGTGAGAGGGACACATCGATTCGTTGCCTCCCACACGAGCCCCCACCAGGATGGAGCCTGCAACCCCGAGGTCCGTGCCCTTGACCGGAATCAAACCCGTGACCCTTCAGCCCACAGGCCGACGCTCTCCCCACTGAACTGTCAGGAAACTCAGTAGATCCCATTCGGATGGAGAGCTGCTTTGTTTATAATGAGGGAACGATGGGGACCAGGCTTCCTCTCACCCGACCGGAGGGCATGCTGGTTTGGGCGGCACATGCCTGGTCTCCCTTCCCCTCTGAATCATCAGGGTGGATGGTGGTAATTTAGGGGCCAGGAGGCACTGCAAATGATCGGTTATAATAAATCGATGTCCTGCCCACAGCCCGGCCGGCAAACAGGAGGAATTAGAGACAGAAATAGTAACAGGTTTTTTTTTGTCCAGGAAACCTCTAAGAATAGAATGAGGTCTTGCCATGTTGGTAACTTTAATAAAAAATAAAAAAAAAATTTTTTTTAAGGGAGGAAAATCCAAAGTATAAAATATTGAAAGCTTAGGTTCAAGGAGACAGATTTCAGGTTCAGAGCGTCTTACTTCCTACTTCCGAAAGTCCCCGTGAATGGCTAAAGAATCTAGGAAATCCCTGACCATCATTCCATGATTGATTTGTCGGTGGTGGAGTAATAGAGTGTTGTTGCCAAAACCATCATTGCCATTTCTCACCACTTTTTTGGGGGTAATTCTCTTATTTTAAAATAACTCTAGACTTAGAACCATTCCAAGAATAGGACCGAGAACTCCCAGGTGTCCTTCACCCCCATTTCCCGAAGGTGGGCCTTTACCACATCCGCTTCATCGCTTATTCTCTGTACGTGTACGTTCTTTTTCCCTGAACCGCTTGAGAATAAGTTGCAACGTAAGTTGTAGACCCAGTGCCGACGCTTTATTTATTTATATATATAATACATTTTTATTGATTTCAGAGAGGAAGGGGGAGAGAGAGAGAAAAGCATCCATGATGAGAGAGAATCCTGGATCGGCTGCCTCCTGCACACCCCTACTGGGGATCAAGCCCGAAACCCGGGCATGTGCCCTAACCGGGAATCGAACCGTGACCTCCTGGTTCATAGGTCGACGCTCAAACACTGAGCCACACTGGCAGGGCCCAATGCCCCCTTTTGCCCCTAAATACGTCCCTGTGTATCTGTATCCTAAAAACAGGAACACAGCGTGACAATCCCAGTCAGGAAATGTGTGCTGACACAGGACCCGTATCTAATCTCTGGGCTCTATTTATATTTCACCTAATGACCTCCTTCATGGCCCAAAACAAAACCCTTAAACATCCGAGCGATCCAGGGTGCAGGCCAGGATCACACGCACTGTTTCGTGAACAAGTCTCATTCAAGTGTCCTTTAACCTTGACCTTGTCTCGGCCATTCTTGACCTTGACATTGTCAACAGGTACCGGCCAGTTTTGTTGGGGTTTTTTTCTGGGGCCCTCAAGTAAGACGACGAAAAAATCCTAAATTGGGGTCAGGGAATGCAGCCGGGAGTCACAAATGCCCTCGTACCATTGGGCCCCCCGCAGGCCCAGGGGCAGGCTGGGTAGACGGGATCCGGTGGCCCCGCTGCCCTGTTACCAGGCGTGTCCTCCGCTGTGGAGACGGGCCGCTAGCTGGCGTGCAGCCGACTTGAGATGATGAGAGCATCGTGGACTGGCCGTCTCCTGCTCGCCCCCCACTGGGGATGGAGCCCCCAACCCGGGCAAGTGCCCTGACAGGGAATCGAACCCTGACCTCCTGGTTCGTAGGTTGATGCTCAACCCCTGAGCCAAGGCCGCCTCCCGTTCTCTCTTGGGCTCAGAGTTAGGAAAGGCGGATGGTGACCATCTTCCTCCCTCCCTCCCTTTCCTTCTGTTGGTCTGGTGGCTCAAGGAAGGACATGCGGCCCTCGCAGCCCGGGCACCACAGGGCCGGGGATGCCTGTCTGCACGTCTCCCTGCCGCCGGCACTGCCCACCTCCTAATCTCTCCATCCGGTGACTCACAGCCGCAGCCTCAGGGAGGACCCAGCTCCCTGAGCTCCTCCTCCACCGGGAAATGCATCCCATCAGCCCCCAGAGGACCTGAAGGCGGGAGGCCGGGCCAAGGGAGGAAGTAGTATCAGGCCAGGCGCTCTGAGCCCCTCTCTGCCTCCCCAAAGCGCGTGGGCACATCGCTCTGAATGAATGCGGGACCAAGAAAAAAAAACACCATTCCTAAATAGAAGGGTGGAGCACTTTGGTTAGCGAGGGTGAGATTGATGGCTGGAGAGTCCCCTCGGCCGAGGGATTCAAGCCCTTTCATTCTAACAGAACCCCTTCCCACAACCACACATTCAGCCCGGCCGGCGTGGCTCAGTGGCTGAGCATCAACCTAGGAACCAGGAGGTCACGGTTCGATTCCCGGTCAGGGCACAGGCCCGGGTTGCGGGCTTGATCCCCAGTGGGGGGCGTGCAGGAGGCAGCCGATCCATGATTCTCTCTCGTCATTGTTTCTATCTATCGTCCCTCTCCCCCTCCTCTCTCTGAAATCAGTGAAAATCTACTTTAAAGTGAATAAATGGTTTTTTTCCTGCTCTAAAGCAGTGGTCAGCAAACTGCGACTCTCGAGCCACACGCGGCTCTTTGGCCCCTTGAGTGTGGCTCTTCCACAAAACACCACGGCCTGGGCGAGGTCTATGTTGAAGAAGTGGCGTTAGAAGAAGTTTAAGTTTAAAAAATGTGGCTCTCCAAAGAAATTTCAGTCGTTGTGCTGTTGATCTTTGGCTCTGTGGACGAATGAGTTTGCCGACCACTGCTCTAAAGTGTTGGACGGCTGTAGTAGAACCAGGCCCGGCTTACCGCGGTTGCTCCACCAGTGCCCGCTGTGCGAACGGAGCCGCTCCTCCTGGCCCCTCGTTCATTCCGGGCGATGGGTCCAGGCGCCCCGGTGACTCACGCGTATCCAGTTGCTGATGCCGCCGGAATGCGGGCTAGAGGCGGCTAAAAGGGACAGGCCCGGCTGTTCGTGGTCACAGAGGGTTCTATTCTGGGGAGCGCCGCGTCTGTTTTTAGTTTCTCGAAACCACCTTTGTCGCCCAAAACCGAAGAAGAACACATGTCCACCGCCAAAGTGTAAGGCATGCCCAGCGCTTTCCGCTGCTGGTACTTGAGCTCGAAGCAGATGCGTTTAAAGAACTTAGACAGCCCGGCCGGTGTGGCTCAGTGGTTGAGCATCGGCCTGTGAACCAGGAGGTCAGAGTTCCATCCCCCCCCCCCCAGTAGGGGGCGTGCAGGAGGCAGCCAATCAGTGATTCTCTCTCATCGTTGATGTTTCTATCCCTCTCTCCTTCTGAAATCACTAAAAATGTATTTTTAAAAAAATAGAAGGATGTAAGGACTTGGGAATATTCTCAGAATACAGTCTGAAAGTTAACAGATCAGTCCAGATGGGAATTTCCCCGAGGGCATTTTTTTAAAAAAATGTATAATAGGCAGGTTTTAGCTTGACCCTAACCGTAACCCCAGCGCTGGGGTTGCATTTGGGATTAAACTGGTGAGTGAGAGAGCATGGACTTTCCTTATTAGTTATCAATAAACTGATGTTTCTCTCTCGTCGATGTTTCTAGCTCTCTGCCCCTCTCCCTTCCTCTCTCTGAAAAACCAATAAAATACATTTTTTTTTTTTAAGTTTAAAAGTAGTCCTCATGGTGACGTACAAAGTTTTACGAGATGGCTTTCCAGAAACGCATGCTGACGGCGCAGGCTCATAAAAGGCCGTGTCTCATGCAATCCTCCCCGCCCCCCCATTTCATCCTCAGAGCCACGTCTTTATTGGAAGACACGGATAGCCTCTCTTCGTTGTTTTATGTTGTTCATCCTCACCCCAGGATATTTTTCCCATTGATTTTGTTTGTTTGTTTTTTGTTTTTTTAAGAGAGCGAGAGAGTGGAAGGGAGGGAGAGGGAGGGAGAAACATCGATGTGAGAGTGACATTAGTGATCGGTCGCCTCCTGTACCCGCCCCGACCGGCCGGGGCTCGAACCTGTAACGCGCCCTTGACCAGGAATCCAATGGAACCGTGACCTCCTGGTTCGTAGGTCGACTCTCCTCCTCTTTCTGACTGCAGCGCTCTAACTAGGAATGGCTTTCCTGCCTCCGGAGGGCACGGGGTTGGGGCGGGGGTGGAGTTGCTGGGTTCCTTTGAGTCATTTCCACTTTAAAAGACGCCCAGGCTGGCATTTGGACCGGCTCAGCGCTGGTTCCGGGCCAGGGCGGGGCGGCTGCCGGCTGCAGCGCAGGAAGGGAAGGAAGTGGGTGGAGAGGGAGGCGTGCAATCCCCGCTGCCCCCTCCCTGGGATGGCCCCCCACCTCCACCCCCTCGACCCCTCACTTCCACCCCCCCAGCCCTGCCGAGACTCAGTTTCCCACCTGCCTTGCCCACAAAGCCCGGATGCCCGACTACGGGCTCCATCGCCAAGTGGGTGGCTTTTCTCAGGAAGCACAGGTCCCCGAGGACTCTCCCCGCCCCCGTGTGGGCTCCCGGCGCCGGGACGGGGGTGTGGTGCCCATGGCACAGGCACCGGCCCACTCCTTCCCCAGCTCTGACCTTTCTCCGGGTCGGCTCCGCGGAGCGTCCTCGCTGGTTCAGAAAGGTGGGGTCATGGTTTCTAGCTTTTAATAAATAATTTTTTATTTTATTGATTTTAGAGAGAGGAAGTTGACAGAGAGAGAGATATCCATGATGGGAGAGAATCATGGATAAGCTGCCTCCTGCACGCCCCCTACTGGGGATGGAGCCCGCAACCCGGGCACGTGCCCTGAACAGGCGTGGCTCAGTGGTTGAGCGTCCACCTGTGAACCAGGAGGTCACTGGTTCGATTCCCAGTCGGGGCACATGCCCGGGTTGTGGGCTCCATCCCCAGTGTGGGGCGTGCAGGAGGCAGCCGATCCATGATTCTCCCTCATCATGGATGTCTCTCTCTCTCTCTCCCTCTCCCTTCCTCTCTGAAATCAATAAAAATATATTTATAAAAATAAAAACAAAGATAAGTCTGCATGCATTCATTCTTCATATTGTGGCCACCTTTGCTTATCTATGGTGATGTCTGGAAAGCGGAAGTGACACACACACACACACACACACACACACACACACACACGTTCGTGAAGAGCACAGGTGGGGGTTCAGATACGGTTTCCGGCTGCCCGCAGGCCTCGGCTCACTCCGCGTCCAGCTGCCTCGGGGGGCTGACGGTTGTCGTAGTACTTCCCCAAGCGTCACCCTCAGTTATTCTGAAACGGATCCGACTTTTCCTAAAAGGCATTTAGATTCCAGGATTGGACACGAACCGTTCGAGACGCATACAGACAGTCTCTTACCACGGGGGGCCCAGCTTAATTCCCATAAAAAACGTGACTCTCTGTGAGTGGAGTCTTTGCAACACAAAGCAGCTACTCCTTGAACGTGTTGGATGGCCACGGGCAGCATCCACAGGAAGCGAATTGGAAGAGACCTCATCGGGGGGCCCTGCATCCTGCGAGCCGGGGTCAGCCCACTTTATGCCTGTGGGCTTGGCCTGGTTTTTTGTGTTGTTTTGTGTGTGTGTTTTTTTTTAACATTTTTTATTCAGAGGGAGAGAGAAACATCCACGATGAGAGAGTCATGGATCAGCTGCCTCCTGCACACCCCACGCTGGGGATGGAGCCCACAGCCCGGGCCTGTGCCCCGACCGGGAATCGAACCGGTGACCTCCTGGTTCATAGATCGATGCTCAGCCACGGAGCCGCGCTGGCCTCGGGGTGTCACGTTACCGCTGCTGCTTCCTGGGAAAACCTCTCCGTCCTTCTCTCTGCCTGCGGAATTCCCCTGGCGCGTCCCGGTCTGTGAGGAAGCCCCGTTTCTGTACACCGTTTATAGTTTTGAATCCCTCTATCTTCCTTGGGCTGCTGTCGAGCAGGCTTACCCCAGGCCTTTGGTATGCTGGGGCTCATCTAGAAAGATTTCGGATTTTTTTTTTTTTTTAAGTAGGCAGGTAGAACCGTCTGGTGGGGCTCAGTGGTTACCGTGTCGGCCTGTGTTCCGATGGGTCACGGGTTCAATTCCCGGTTGAGGGCACGTACCTGGGTTGCAGCTTGGATCCCTGGCCCTCGTCGGGGCGCGTGTGGGAGGCAACCAATCGATGTGTCTCTCTCACATCAGTGTTTCTCTCTCTCTGTCTCTCCACCTCCTCCCTCCCTCTAAAAATCATTGGGGAAAAAAGATCCTCTATGAGGATTAACAAAACAAAACAAACAAAAAAAAAGTATGCCTGAGCCAAAACCGGTGTGGCTCAGTGGATAGAGCGTCGGCCTGCGGACTGAAGGGTCCCGGGTTCGATTCCGGCTCAAGGGGATGTACCTTGGTTGCGGGCACATCCCCGGTAGGAGGTGTGCAGGAGGCGGCTGATCGATGTTTCTCTCTATCCTTCTCCCTTCCTCTCTGTAAAAAATCAATAAAATGTATTTTTTTTAAAGTATGCATGACATGGGGGAAAAGGAGACATGCAATACTTTAAACAGTAAAGAATTTAAATTTTTAAAAAATGTATGCGTACACCCTGACCCTGACCCTAATGACATTGACCCTGACCCCTAAAACCTGGCCCTGACCCTAAGACCCTGACCCTGACCCTAAAACCCTGACCCTAACACCCTAACCCTAACCCTACCTAATCCCATCACCCTAAACCCATCAACCTAATCCCTTCAACCTTAAACCCATCAGCCTAACCC
The DNA here is from genome assembly GCA_025583905.1 of Ia io. NCBI lineage: Eukaryota > Metazoa > Chordata > Mammalia > Chiroptera > Vespertilionidae > Ia > Ia io. The sequence goes on along the minus strand of JAJQQW010000024.1, from coordinate 19,760,934 downwards.
CATCACCCTAAACCCTGACCCTAATAACCCTGACTCTAATGACCCTGACCCTAATGACCCTCACCCTGACCCTAATAACCCTGACTCTGACCCCAAAACCCTGGACCTGGCCCTGACCCTAAAACCCTGTCCCCAACCCTAACACCCTGACCCTGACCCTGACCCTGACCCTAACCTAATCCCATCACCTTAAGGCCATCAACATAAACCCATCAACCTAATCCCATCACCCTGGCCCTAAACCCTGACCCTAGACCCTAGACCCTGACACTGGCCCTGGCCCTAAAACGCTAAAAAAAACCGTACGCGTGACATAGAGAAGTAGGGGGGCGCTCAGTCCCCGCGCACTAAAAACGCCGCCTTTCTTTTTTTTTTCTTTAATCTCCCCCCCTCGACAGATGCAGCAGCTGTTCTACGAGAACTACGAGCAGAACAAAAAGGGCTACATCCGCGACCTGCACAACAGCAAGATCCACCGCGCCATCACGCTGCACCCCAACAAGAGCCCGCCCTACCAGTACCGCCTGCACAGCTACGTGCTGAGCGGCCGGATCGCCGCGCTGCGCCACCGCACCATCCAGCTGCACCGCGAGATCGTGCTCATGGGCCGCTACGGCGGCGGCGAGACGCACAAGGACGACCTGCAGCTGGGCGCGCCCCCGTCCTTCACCCGCTTCCAGCCCCGCCGGCGCGAGGAGATCCTGGAGTGGGAGTTCCTGACGGGCCGGCACCTGTACTCGGCCGCCGACGGCCAGCCCCCCCGGCGGGGGATGGACTCGGCGCAGCGGGAGGCCCTGGACGACATCGTCATGCAGGTCATGGAGATGATCAACGCCAACGCCAAGGCCCGGGGCCGCGTCATCGACTTCAAGGAGATCCAGTACGGCTACCGACGCGTCAACCCCACGTACGGCGCCGAGTACATCCTGGACCTGCTGCTGCTCTACAAGCGGCACAAGGGCAAGAAGGTGACCGTGCCGGTGCGGAGGCACGCCTACCTGCAGCAGAGCTTCAGCAGGATCCAGTTCGCCGAGCACGAGGAGCTGGACGCCGAGGCGCTGGCGGACAAGATGAACCAGGAGTCGGGCTCGCTGTCCTTCCTGTCCAACTCGCTCAAGCGGCTGGTCCCGTTCCAGCTGCCCGGCGCCCGCAGCGAGCGCCGGGAGCCCAAAGAGACGAAGATCAACATCCTGATCCCGCTGTCGGGCCGCTTCGACATGTTCGTCCGGTTCATGGGCAACTTCGAGAAGACGTGCCTGGCCCCCAGCCAGAACGTCAAGCTGGTGGTGCTGCTCTTCAACTCGGACTCGAACCCGGACAAGGCCAAGCAGGTGGAGCTGATGCGGGACTACCGCCTGCGGTACCCCAAGGCGGACATGCAGATCCTGCCCGTGTCCGGCGAGTTCTCGCGGGCGCTGGCCCTCGAGGTGGGGTCCTCGCAGTTCCGCAACGACTCGCTGCTCTTCTTCTGCGACGTGGACCTCGTGTTCACGGCGGACTTCCTGCAGCGGTGCCGGGCCAACACGGCGCCGGGCCGGCAGGTCTACTTCCCCATCATCTTCAGCCAGTACGACCCGAAGATCGTGTACGGCGGCAAAGCCCCCGGCGACGGCCACTTCGCCCTCACGCGCAAGACGGGCTTCTGGAGGAACTACGGGTTCGGCGTCACCTGCATCTACAAGGGCGACCTGGTCCGCGTCGGCGGCTTCGACGTGTCCATCCAGGGCTGGGGGCTGGAGGACGTGGACCTCTTCAACAAGGTGGTGCAGGCCGGCCTCAGGCCGTTCCGCAGCCAGGAGGTCGGGGTGGTCCACGTGCATCACCCCGTGTTCTGCGACCCCAACCTGGACCCCAAGCAGTACAAGATGTGCCTGGGGTCCAAGGCGTCCACCTACGGGTCCACGCAGCAGCTGGCCGAGATGTGGCTGGAGAAGAACGAGCCGGGGTACAGTAAGAGCGGCCAGACCAACAGCTCGGCCAGGACAGCCTGACGTCCGGGTCCGCCCCCGCCCCCCCCCCCCCCCCCCCCCCCCCCCCCCCCAGGCCGGGCCAAGACCTTTTTTAATTCTCTAATTTATTTTTCCAGAAAATTTTTTTTTGTTTTTGTTTTGGTACCGACCCCATTTTTTGCACGTCTATTGCATCAGGATCTAGGTTCCACGTGACCTTTCTGACCTGTACCCGGGACTCCTTGTTGAAGATGGAGTTTTTTTGTTTTTTTGTTTTCCGCCCCCCGGGAACAAACATGGGATGTTTCTGCCTTCAGACACATTTTTCTCCTCGCCGGACACGCTGTATAGCGGAACCCGCTGTTCTTCACGACTTGAAATGCCCCCGATGATGAATGAATGAAACATTCTTGTTGTTGTTCTATTGTTTCCCCCCCCCCCCCCCCGCCCCAGGTCCCTTCGCGACAAAGTATTATTGTCACAAAACGCTGTTTTGTTCACTGTTTTGTTGTAACTGTCCCCACCACACAGCGTCTACCTGTCTGTCTCTGCCGCGGCAGCGATGTGTGGAAAGCCGCGTTGGGTTCTGGTGAATCCCGGGATAAGGAAACGCGGCGATCGTCGTCTGTGTCGTCGTCGTCCCCAGAAGAGCCGTCCCCCGCGCCCTCCTGCTCCCCGCGGTCACGTGGGGTTTCTCAGCAGAGGGAGCGAGGGAGACGCCGTGAGAGAGCAGGGCTGTTCTTGCCATTCATGTGGATCTGGTGTGAAAACCCAAGAAGGATCTGGCATTTCCTCTCTCCCTGGTCCTTCTCTTCAAAGAATAAAATATTAATTTTTTTTTCTTTTAATCCTTAACCTGAGGATGTTTTTCCATTGATTTTTTTTTTTTTTTTTTTTTTTTTTTTTTTTTTAGGGAGAGTGGAGGAGAGAGAGAAAGACAGAAACGTCGATGTGAGAGACACACATCAATTGGTTGCCTCCTGCACGTGCCCCGATCAGGGCCCGGGGCCTGGGAGCAGCCTGCCCCAAGGCACACGCCCTTGACCGGAATCGAACCCGGGACCCTTCGGTCCGCAAGCCACCGCTCGATCCACTGAGCCACACCAGCGAGGGCTAACCTGTCCGTCTTCAGGGTGGCAGAGAAGGACGGCGGCACGTCGTGTGTACGCCCGCGAAAACGGAAACAGAACCTCCCCGATGAAAGGGGGGGATATGTGTCGTGGGGTGAAATTGTATTTGCTTTTGTTCCCTCCATCTCCTGTCTGTGTCCCGTCGGTGGGGACGGCTATTTCACTCTTTAATCCCCGCCTTTTCCCTTTCGTCTCCGAAGCACCTTTAATTTATTTGATGCTCGTTGTGAAGCGCGCTGCCGATTCTTCATTTCCTGCCGGGCGACCTAGTGTTGATGCGGATCTGGACGTGTGAAGTGGGTGTTATTTGCAGTAAACCGAACTCCAAAGATTTCCTCCCGAAAATGCGCCCCGCCCCCTTCTTCCTACATTCCTTACCGTTTTTTTTGGGATTTTTTTTTTTTTTTTTTTTTTTTTAACTGAACTATCAAGTGTTCTTTGACAACTTTGGTGCTCACGCGTTTTTAGGAACAAAAGCGAAACGAACCCGTCACCAGGCCAGAGCGCTCCGTGTCCGTCTGGCGGCCCACACGTGCCTTAAGCAAACGGCGTCCCTCATTCCGATGCGCAGCAGCGACGGACGCGCCGCGTTCAGTTCGTCCTCGGAGGTCTGCTGATCTGTAAATAGCCAGTTGCTCCTTTGGCGAAATAAACCCGTCGACAGTATTTTTCTGTCAGACTCTGCAGAGCCGTTGTGTCTCGTCGCGCCTCTGTTCCCGCCCAAGCGGTGTGACATCCGGGGGGGGTAAAAACGGAAGCCACAAACTCACAGCGTTTCTCGGTTGATTTGAGGGCGATATTTATGTGGACTGCAGTGTGGGAGTGAAATGAAATGAACCTTTTTTAAAAATATATATTTTAAAAATATATATATATATATATATTTTTTTTTTTTTTAATTGCCCTAGCTGGTTTGGCTCAGTGGATAGAGCATCGGCCTGCAGACTGAAGGGCCCCAGGTTCCATTCCGGCCAAGGGCGCGTGCCCGGGTAGCAGGCTCCATCCCCAGTAGGGGGCGTGCAGGAGGCAGCTGATCCATGATTCTCTCTCATCATGGATATTTCTCTCTCTTCCTTCTTCCCTGAAATCAATTAGATATATGTATATATGCTTTTAAAATATATTTTTATTGATTTCAGAGAGGAAGGAAAAGGGAGGGAGAGAGAAACATCCGTGGTGAGAGTCCTTGATCAGCTGCCTCCTGCTCGCCCCACACTGGGGATCGAGCCCGCAACCCGGGCATGTGCCCCAACCGGGAATGGAACCGTGATCTCCTGGTTCCTAGGTCGATGCTCAGCCACGGAGCCACGCCGGCCAGGCTCCCCTGTGCCTGCTTGTCAGTCCTCCCACCCCTCGGCTGGGGCCCACCCTGGGATTAGTCGGTGTGGCTGCGTCTGAGTTGCTGTAATCTGGCTGCAAAGGCGCTTAGGTGCGGCAGGGACCAGGGGCCCTCGGGGGATCTGCCTGCTGCCTTGGCCCCACAGGGCTGCCCCGGCCTCCACGGGGCCCCCCACCCTCTCCACGTCCCCAGAAAATGTCCCTGCTGTCCCACTCGGAGGAAAGGGCCCCGGACACCGAGTCTGCGCAGTCTAGCTTGCCATAGACACAAACGAGCATGCAGGCTGCAATGCAGCAGTTCAGATGACAGCGACTCCTGTATGACTTCCAGTAAAAGGAAAAGGGCTGCCTGGCCGGTGTGGCTCAAGGGATAGAGCGTCGGCCTGCGGGCTAAAGGGTCCCGAGTTTGAGTCCCGGTCGGGGGCGCGTTACCTGGGTTGCAGGCTCGATCCCCGGCCGTGGTCGGGACGCGTACGGGAGGCAACCAATCGATGAGTCTCTCTCACATCGGTGTTTCGCTCTGTCTTTCCTCCTCCCTTCCACTCTCTCTGAAAATCAGTGGGAAAATATCCTCGGGTGAGGAGGAGCAAAAAATAAGAACTACGAAGGGGAGTCTTGGTTGCATCATCCGGTGAAAACGCAGTCCCAGGAGCCCCGCTCCGTCGTCGCTGCAAACGCTGAGTCATGACAGTGAAGACGGGCAGACGGCCGTCTCGGTGACTCAGGGCCTGAGGAGCGGCCAGTTCCCGGCACACGGCCTCCGCTCCCCGGCCGCAGACACCGGTCTCTGGAGACCAGAGGTCAGGGCCAGGAACGGAAGTGGCCGGCTCCAGATAAGAGCGGCTGTGGCCAGCGTGGCTCAGTGACTGAGCGTTGACCTAGGAACCAGGAGGTCACCATTCGATTCCCGGTCAGGGCACAGGCCCAGGTTGTGGGCTCCATCCCCAGTGGGGGGTGTGCAGGAGGCAGCCGATCCATGGTTCTCTCTCATCATGGATGTTTCTCTTCCTCTCTGAAATCAATAAAATAAAAAAAAATTCATTGAAGTGGGCATCCCAGGGGCAGGATGAGGGAGACTGGTTCTCTGTACTGTTAGGTGTTGCCCTGTATCTGTATCCCATGGGGCCCACCAAGCTGTGGCTCTATATAGACGGTGAGAGTTTGGGGTGAGGGGCAGTGGGTAAAAGCACGAATACCTGTGTCCACAGGCGTTCGTTTTGTCCCTGTGGGCGGAGCCAGTGGCAGGCTGGCCCGGCTAGTCCTAGCTCACAACCATCCCTTGTGCACAGCTCTTCCCAACTGCCAAGTCCACACCCATCCCACGGGCTGCCTGAAGTCAGTGAGGTGCGAGTATTGACACCACAGGAAGTGGCAGCTGCTTCACATTGGCCTTTTCTCTTTTAATTTATTTTTAAATGTATTTGTATCGATTTCAGAGAGGAAAGGAGAGGGAGAGAGAGAAACATCAATGAGAGAGAACCATGGATCGGCTGCCTCCTGCACGCCCCACGCTGGGGATCGAGCCCGCAAGCCAGGAATCGAACTGGGACCTCCTGGTTCGTAGGTATATGCTCGACCCCTGAGCCACACCGGCCCGGCAGGCTCTGCCTCTTCATTATTCTGGGAGAAGCTCCTCTTTGGACCTGGCCCTGCTGCCCAGGGGCCGGGGAAGTGGCCGGGTGGCCGCCTCGGGCTGGCTCCCTGCCAGGACTGTCCCCTTGACCGATGGGCGTCCATCTGGGCCAGAGGGTCGGAGCGGAGCCTCAGTTCCCGCAGAGGGTTTCTGGTCCCTCCCCCGGGGCTGTCGGCCGGGACCGCGCAGATGCCTTTGTCCCTGCGGTCGCCGGGAGCTTGGACGCGGTCCCTGGCCAGGCCCCGAACCACCAGCTGGTTTCCTTCCACGGAAGACGCTGTCTGGCTGCTGGCGGGCCTGTGGCAAGGACCGCGGGCTGCCTGCCTCCGGGAGGGCCAGCTGCGGGAGCTGAGCTGCCTTCCTTTTCCTCCCAGAGGGGACTCTGCTGGACGGCAGCGGGTCGGCTCGGGGCTTCCCTGGGGATCCCTCCCCCGTCCCCTTCGTGACTTGCTCCTCTCTCTCCCTCCTCTTTTATATCTTTATTGATGTCAGAGAGGAAGGGGGAGAGAGAGAGACATCCATGATGAGAGAATCATGGATCGGCTGCCTCCTGCACGCCCTACACTGGGGATGAGCCTGCACCCCGGGCCTGTACCCTGACCGGGAATCGAACCGGGACCTCCTGGTTCCTAGGTGGACGCTCAACCGCTGAGCCACACCGGCCACGCTGATCTTATCTTTTCATCATCAGCATTAAAATGCAGCCAGCCAGCTCGCCCTTGGCTGGCTGTGCAAGCCCCCTTCCGCCCCCCGCCTTCCCCGTGTACCACCCGCCGTGAATTGTGCCCCCCGGGGCCGTTCACATGCATGTAAAAGGCGCTTCAGGAGGCCCCACGCCTCCTGGCTGTCTGGCACGTCCATGTGTGTGATGACAGTTCTCTGGAGACTCCCGGGCAGTGGGGGTGGGGGGGCACCCCCAGGCGGGTGAAAGGCGTTTCGATGTCAGAGGCGGTGCCCTCACAGGTGGGTGCCAGCTCACGGAGCCCCGGACAGGGTGTTCTGTGCAGGCTTGTGGGGTGGTAGGAGCACCCCCTCACCCAGACCTCCCCATTCCCAGCAGCAGAGTAGAAAGGGGACACGGGGCCCAGAGGGTGTGGCCCAGTGGGTGACCTTTGAACCAAGAGATCACAGTTTCGATTCCCAGTCAGGGCACCTGTGGGGGTTGCCAGCTCGATCCCCAGTGGGGGGCGTGCAGGAGGCAGCCAATCCATGATTCTCTCATCATTGATGTTTCTCTCTCCCTCTCCCTAACTCTATGAAAGCAATAAAAATATTTAAGAAAAGGAAAGGACACATGTACGGCAGGGAGCATTTAGTTGGCTCCGGCTGTATGCGGTGCCCAGCTAGGCCTTCATGCACATCGTCCTAAGTCCCCCCGCCCCCCCCCCCCCCCCCCCCCTCTGCAAGGCAGAGGGTCTGTGCCTATTTCACATTCCCTGCCAGGGCTTCTGTCACCTGAGCAGCCGAATCAGGCCCCTTCCCCACCCCACCCCCCACCCCCAGGCAGTGCCTCTGAAGGGAAGCTCCCGCCACACAGGCAGCCTGGGCCCGGCGCCTCCACAGGTGAGGTCACGCTTTGGGGGTTCCTGGGTTTGCTCCCCTTGTGGGGGCAGAGACTTGGCAGCCTGGAAACCTGGGCCCCAGCGAGGCAGGAGGGGGCTGGCCCCGGCCCAACCTTGGCTTCACGGCCCGGCCAGAGCAGGCCATGGGGGGTCCCTCCGCCTCCCTCAGCGTTGGGGGGCCGGTCTCAGCCCACCTCGGGAGCTTGGGCTCCTGGCGGGGAGGGACGGGGGCTCCTCAGTGTTCCTGTCTAACCTTCGCTGTGTCTGTGGGCATTCACCCCACAGCCGTCAGAGCACTGGCCACAGCGGGGCTAATTGCTGCTGTTGTTATGCTAGTTTTCTTCCTATGCTAGTACCCACAATGCCTAGAAGGCAGGCGTATGGGAGGGATGGATGGATGGATGGATGGATGGATGGATGGATGGATGGATGGACGGACAAGTGAATGGATGGGTAGATGGATGGATGGATGGATGGATGGATGGATGGATGGATGGATGGATGGAAAGATGAGTGGGTGGGTGGGTGGGTGGATGGATGGATGGATGGATGGATGGATGGATGGATGGATGGATGGAAAGATAAGTGCGTCAATGGATGGATGGATGGATGGATGGATGGATGGATGGATGGATGGGGGGGTGAGTGGGTCGATGGATGGATGGATGGATGGATGGATGGATGGATGGATGGGGGGGTGAGCAGATGAGGAAGCTGAAGGCAGAGAGGGACAGCTGCCCAGTCTGCTGCCACAGAAGCCGGCAGCACCCAGTCTTGCTCACCCTGAGCGTCTGTCTTCCTCGTGTCCCTGTTGGTCTCTCCCCCACAGGTGGGCACATGCCTGGCCTTTGGCCCCAGCAGCAGGCCGAGGCTCTGGGCGCCCTGGCAGGATCTCCCCGGGCGAGGGTAGGCAGCCCAGGTCTGAGCGGGCAGCCCCTCCCTGTGCCCACCCAGGCCCCCCCGGGAGTCTGCCATGGCCCACACGGGCAGCCCCTCCTACCCCACAGCCTGAGTGTGAGAGAATTGGGAACATATGGCGGGAGGCCCTGATAGATGCGGGGGGCAGCGTAGGCACCCAGCAGCTGTGGCCAGGCCAGACTCAGGCCCTGGGCTGCTGGGGTCCCGCCAAGCTCAGGAACCCAATGCCAGAACATGGGGCTGGGGCAGAGGAGGGTCAGGGGTCAGGAAGGGAAAGGTCTGTGAGCACAAGGATTATTAAGATTTTTTTAATTGATTTTTAGAGAGAGAGGCAGGTGTAGCCTGGCCCATGTGGCCCAGTGGATAGAGCGTCGGCCTTTGCCTGAAAGGTCCCAGGTTCGATTCCCGATCAAGGGCACGTGCCCGGATTGTGGGTCGATCCCCAGGAGGGGGCGTGCAGGAGGCAGCCGAGCCATGATTCTCATCACTGATGTTTCTCTCTCCCTCTCCTTTCTGAAATGGAAAAAAAAAAAAAAAAAAAAGACCCAGGTGTAGAGACGGAGGCGGTGACCCCTGCCCCTGTCCCGGGTCACATGGCGGAGGCAGCAGCCCGGGCCAGCTGGTCCCCAGGCGTCGTCCCGGGCATCGCTCCAATGGCCCTGGCCCGGCTGCTCCTCCCGCCTCTCCACCGAGTCATAAGCCCCTCGTTTCCTGTCTGAGCTCCCTTTTGCTCAAAATCGCCAGCGCGGTGTCTGTTTCCTGTAACTAAACCCGGGCTGATACGGAGTGGAAGCTGAAACCTGTAACGCATTGTTGTTTTTTTAAGTCGACAGACACGTTTCTCAGGCCGGCTCCCTGGGCCCTGAGGTGCTGGAGGACAGTGAGAAATGGGCACTTTTTTTTTTATGTAAAAATATATTTTTTTATTGATTTCAGAGAGAGAAAGGAAGACGGAGAGAGAGAGAGAGGTGGGGGAAAGGGAGAGAAACATCGACGATGAGAGAGAATGATCGATCGGCTGCCTCCTGCAGGCCCCACACTGGGGATCGAGCCCACAACCCGGGCATGTGCCCTGACTGGGAATCGAACCGTGATCTCCTGGTTCCTAGGTCAACGCTAACCACTGGGCAACTGACCAGGGAGCCAGCTTCTCTAACTTCTTAGTTACCCTTCTCCTCGGCCCCCGGGGGACATGGCTGTGTGTGACATCACAGGCTTGTTCCCTTCTGGAGCCGGCCCGGCCCCCAGCGCTGGAGGCAGGAGGGCGCCCCTGTCCCAGCCGCGGAGGGGAGAGCATGCCCCGTGGCCTGGCTCGGCCGCACCAATGTAGTGTTTAAATATTTATTTTTAGTGGCCGCTGGTTAAACAAATAGCAGCCTTGGTTTGGTGAGGGCAACCCTGGAAGTAAAAATAAAGCCGATCTGGGCCTTCTCAGTCACTCCTACCAGCGCCTGCTGGGTGGACCCCGGCCTGGAGCCCCGGACGGCCAGGGAGGCCAGGGCCCTGCGGGGGGCCAGGCCAGCGGATGACCACAGCTCCTCGCTGAGAAAATCGCAGCTGGCCCGGCCGGCGTGGCTCCGTGGTTGAGCATCAACCTAGGAACCAGGAGGTCACGGTTCGATTCCCGGTCAGGGCACATGCCCGGGTTGTGGGCTCCATCCCCAGTGTGGGGCATGCAGGAGGCAGCCGATCCATGATTCTCTCTCATCATGGATGTTTCTCTCTCTCTCCGCTCTCTGAAGTCAATACAAATATATATTTTTTAAAAAGAACATGGCCCTGGCCGATTTGGCTGAGTGGATAGAGCGTCGGCCTGCGGACTGAGGGGTCCCAGGTTCGATTCCCGTTCAGGGCACATGCCCGGGTTACAGGCCCCCAGTGGGGGGCGTGCAGGAGGCAGCCGATCAGTGATTCTCTTGCATCATTGGTGTTTCTCTCTCTCTCCCTTCCTCTCAGAAATCAATAAAGATATATTAAAAAAGAATACGAAAAGCAGCAGCCCCCATTATATCGGGTGACTTGTCTGGTGAAGATAAATAAAACCACTTCATTTTGAAGCCTGCGGGGGAGTGAGGTTCCTGCCTGGATGTGGGGGCCGGGGACCCAGGGCACCGGGGCTGGTGGGAAATATGGACGAATTCCCGAAGCAGGTAAGCCAACCGGGGGTGACGGGGGTCCGGGCGGCTCTCCGAGTGGCCCACAGGTCAGCGAGAGCCCCCCGGAGGCCCGGCACATGGGCCAACCCGGTGAGATCCTGCTTCCTGGCGACGGTGGACAGTCTGGCTCCAGTGAGCTACAGGTTTGACTGTTGCCTAGGCCCCTGGCCGGCAAACCGCGGCTCGCGAGCCACCTGCGGCTCTTTGGCCCCTTGAGTGTGGCTCTTCCACAAAATACCACGGCCTGGGCGAGTCTGTTTTGAAGAAGTGGCGTGAGAAGAAGTTTAAGTTTAAAAAATGGGGCTCTCCAAAGAAATTTCAGTCGTTGTGCTGTTGATATTTGGCTCTGTGGACTCATGAGTTTGCCGACCCCTGGCCTAGGTGAACAGGACCCGGCAGATGGCCTGAGCAGCCCCAGCCCGCACCCCGGGGAGCCGCTCAGGCCTCCGAGCAGCTGCTGCGGAGCCTGGAGCCTCCCCTCGGCTCCGGATACTCCCCAGCTGTTCCTGGCGGCCTGGCGATCTGTCCGAGATCTCTGCCAGGACCACGGCCAGCCTCAAAGGACCGTCCGGGGCCGCAGCACCTGGCCAGCCTGGGCCGCGGGCCGCCGCCGCCTGGATGGGTGGATCCGGCCTTTGTTCGCTCCGGGCACCTGGCTGAGGGGGAGGCGGCTCGAGTCCGGGGAGTCGGCCTCCGGGGAGTCGGGGCCCGGACTGGGCGGAAGGGCCGCCTCATGAATGGTGCCCAGGGCGGTCCACGGGGAACCACGTCCAGGGCCCCCTCGGGGGAGAGAAGGCCTTGAACGCCAGGGCTTGGCTTTGCAAGGTGTTTCTTGGTGCGGGTGGTTTTCTGAGGGATTTAGAAAAGTTCTGGTTTGGAAGGAAGCAAAGAGAGAATGGGAGGGAAGAAGGGAGGGATGGAGGGAGGGAAAGAAAGGAAGAAAGAGGCCTAGCCGTTCGCTCAGTGGTTAGAGCATCGGCCTGCAGAACGAAGGGTCCCGGGTTCAATTCCGGTGAAGGGCATGTATCTTGGCTGCAGGCTCCATCCCCTGGTCAGGGCGCAGGAGGCAACCCAGTCGATGTCTCTCTCACACCCATGTTTCTCTCTCTGTCTCCCCCCCTCCCTTCCACATCCCAGAAAAGAAAAGGAAAGAAAGAAAAAGAAAGAAAGGCTTGTGGCAAACGCTGTTGGGGCCTCCGTGGGTGCTGGTGCGTGATCACCGATTTGCATCCCGCTCCTCAGATACTTTGTGGAGCCATCGGGCCCCTGGTGACCCCCCAATGCCCTTTTCTGGGGCCGTGGCAACCAGGTGCCTTGACGCCTGCCCTCCCCGAAAAGCAGCCCAGCCCTGTGAGAGATGGCACAGACCCGGTCACCATGGCATCGAGATGCTAAGCGACTCCAACCTGTCGGCTCTTGTTGCCCGAGTGTGGTTTGTGCAGCAAATTTCACAAGAAGCAAAAAAGGCAGCCAGATACCAGCACAAACCCCCCAATGCTTCATAGCCATTTCGTCCCCCCCTCCGGCCCCCCGCCTGCCTGCTGGTAGGAGAGCGACGCTCTGCAGCCTACTGGGAAGGCCGTTCTGTCCAAGTTGCAAATCGCAAGTGCATTGACCTTGGACCCAGCCGTCCCACTTCTGGGAATTCTCCTCCAGGCTTACCAGCACAAAACGGCACTTGGAAAAGGTTCTTCTTCTTCTTTTTTTTTTTTTAAACATATTTTATTGATTTTTATTTTCAGAGAGGAAGGGAGAGGGATAGAGAGTCAGAAACATCGATGAGAGCGAAACATCGATCAGCTGCCTCCTGCACGCCCCCCACCAGGGATGTGCCCGCAACCGAGGTCCATGCCCCCGACCGGAATCGAACCCGGGACCCCTGAGTCCGCAGGCCGACGCTCTATCCACTGAGCCACGCCGGCCAGGGCAGAAAAGGTTCTTCTTGGCCACGTCGTTGGTGACAGGAAAAGATTAGACCCAAGGGTCCGTTTATAGAGGAAGAGAGAAGTGAGTGACCAGCTTCCGTTCCAAGAACGAAACATAACGGCAGACGTAAACCAGGGAGCAAGAAGCACGCCTTCTGGTGGGGGAGGAAGGGTACAGCATGGTGCGGAACAGGAAGCAGAGAGAAGAGGTTTGCCAGCGTTTTGTTTTATTTTTTTAAATTCTCGGCCAAGAATATGTGACACCTTAATCAATAAAGAAATTTAAAAAAGAAAGAAGTTAATAAATAAGACATTCTCGATGTGAAAAAAACCAAAAAAAAACCATTTAAAATAAATAAATTCTCAGCCAAGGATAGTTTTCCACTGATGTTTAGGGAGAGTGGAAGAGACAGGGAAATACAGAGAGAAACATCACGTGAGAGAAACCCATCGATGGGTTGCCTTCTGCCCATGCACTGACCAGGGCCCAGGCCGGGGAGGAGCCTGCAACCAAGGTACGTGCCCTTGACCAGAATCGAACCCGGGACCCTTCTGTCAGCAGGCCGACGCTCTGTCCGCTGAGCCACACCGGCCAGGGCTTGCCAGTGTTTTTATAGCAAAACACAAGGACGCACAAGAAATAAAAGTGAAACCTTTGGGGTGTGTGGTGGGGGGGGGTGTGTTGGTCGAAAGGAAAGAGGTGAGTGAGATTTCCCAATGGATGATTTAAACTGTGCACCTGGCTTTTTATTCTTTTTAAAAATATATTTTTATTGATTTCTGAGAGGGAGAGAGAGAGATGGAAACATCAATGAGGAGAGCCATGGATCGGCTGCCTCCTGCAGGGGATCGAGCCCGCTACCCGGGCCTGTGCCCTGACTGGGAATCGAACCGTGACCTCCTGGTTCCTAGGCTCAACCACGGAGCCACGCTGGCCGGGCCTCCACCTGGGCTTTTTAATGGTGTGAGCGTATGATCCATCTGACTCTCCCCACAAAGCATCCACTTCCCCCAAGTTGAAGCCCTGAAACAATGAGCAGAATGTTGGTCCCCTAGACCATGGATCCGACGTGAGGGCTTCGCTCCCGTTTACCGGGAGTGGGCCCCGGGCCCACCCGTGTTCCCCCCCGCGTGGGACCAGTCAGAGCCTCCTCAGACCGTGGAAGCGCTCCCACTTCCTTCCGAATCCATCTCTCCGTTCCTCTTATTCTTGCTCCTCCCCGCACTTCCTTTGTGCAGCGCCCGTACCCCTAGGGCCTCGTGCCAGGTGTGGTTTTCCTGCAAACCCTGGAACACTCACAAGAGAGACTCCTCTTCCACAAGCTCTTGGCCTAGTGTACCAAGCAGAGGGCCCAGGGGGCTGGGGCCCGGTGACACTGTCGCCCTCTTGTGATCCGCAGCTGTTACTGTGACCGGGAGGTCTCTCTGGGGCCCAGAGAGAGTCCCCACCAGACCTGTTCCTTCCTGGTCCATCACAGCCCTCCTGCGGCTCTGCAGCCCTGTGCTCCCCCCAGGGTCCCCTTCATTCCTAACATCCCCTAAGCCTGTCCCGTGTTGCCCCTGAAGTTCCTGTTTCAAGGGGAACAGCACCAGCCAGTGGAAAGGGGCTGTAAGGGTCCTGGGTGCCGGTGGGACACGTGTCCCCTTGCAAACCTGCCCGGGTCGCACTGCAGGGGGGTGAGGCCCTCGGGACAGAAGTTTGGGGGGGGGAGCGGGGGCACGTGTTCTCTGCTGCTCTCAAAGCGCTCCCTTTCATCGGTTTGAACTGTGGGGGGCAAGATGGTCTGCACACAATGGCTGCCTCGCTTGTGTGCCCCCAAGCAAGACCCCGGACGCCCCACACCTGACTCAGGGCAAAGGGGACACGCTCTTATCCTCACTGAGTGGCCTTCAGACCGCGCTGGGCCTGGGAGCCAGCCGCTGCCGGACACAGGTTGTCCCCAACCCGCAGCACCTGTTTTCTTCCCCCCGTCCCTGGGGTTCGAGGCAGTTTCCAGGAACTTGCACTTGCTTCAGGGAGAAAGGGGCACGTATGCTGCATGGGAAATGGGAACGTGGGCCCCTCCCGTTCTCCCTGTCCCCGCTCCCGCCCCGTGGGGTACCCGTGGGGGTATGGTGAGGCCCGCTGATCCCCGTGTTTCTCCTCCCGTCCGCAATCCAAACCGCTGGGGGATGAATGGTCCCAGCGATGGCCCCAACACACGCTCGGTGTCGCAGGTGGCCGGGACCCCCAGGGCCCCCCCAAGTCTGACCGGCCCCCCTCCCCTCTCCCCAGCAGACGGGACCTTCTGCGAGATGGTGAAGTCCAACCGGCTGTGTGAGCACAAGCTCTTCATCCAGTTCTGCTGCCGCACCTGCCTCCGGGCCGGGTAGGGGCGGAGGCCAGGCCGCTTCCGTCCGTCCGTCCCTCTGTCCGTCCGT
The DNA here is from genome assembly GCA_025583905.1 of Ia io. NCBI lineage: Eukaryota > Metazoa > Chordata > Mammalia > Chiroptera > Vespertilionidae > Ia > Ia io. The sequence continues at coordinate 19,745,902 of JAJQQW010000024.1, read as the reverse complement.
CCGTCCGCCCGCCTCCAGTTTGAGGTCCAGAGCCCGTTTCCGGGGCAGCGCCCGCCTCTGACAGCTTTACCTCCCGCGGGGCCAGGGCCTGTGGCCGCAGCCGCTGTGGGCGCCCCGCCCGGTGGGTGGCGGCCCCAGGGGGTCCCTCCGGCGACGTGCCCTCCGGTGCACCCCAATGGGCACCCGGGCCCTGCCTGGGCACCCCCCGCCCCCGTTTACCGAATCTGCAGACCAAGGCGCACCCCAATGGGCACCCCCCCCCCCCGTTTACCGAATCTGCAGACCAAGGCGCACCCCAATGGGCACCCCGGGCCCTGCCTGGGCACCCGCCCCCCCCGTTTACCGAATCTGCAGACCAAGGCGCACCCCAATGGGCACCCCGGGCCCTGCCTGGGCACCCGCCCCCCCGTTTACCGAATCTGCAGACCAAGGCGAATGGCTTGGAGCACCTCCAAGGTCAACCTCAACCGCCAGCTGCTCCTCCGGCCGCCACCGAGCCGCCGGGGCGGGACTGTGTGACCTGGGGCAGGAGGGGGTCTGTGTCTGCATCGCCCCGTTAGAGGCCGCGACGCCCGAGGAGGGCAGAGCCCGCGGCCCCGAGGGAAGGGGCTGCCCGTCCCGGAGCCCCCGCTCGGAGGAGGGCGCGTCCGTCCGTGTCCCGGGGTCGGCTCCCGGACCCCGAGCAGCCTCTGCCTTCAACTTCCTCTCGAGCTTGTGCGTCTCCGTCGTGTCCGGCTCCCCCCATCGGACCATCACGCATCTGACGGGTCCCGGGGCGCTGGGGGGCCCCCCCGCAGGGGTGGATGGAACCCAGGACACCGAGGGACACGCCCTCAGAGCAAACGCAGCGTCCACCCTACGTTAATAACGGAGTTGGCAGCCCACAGCCAAGCAGTCTGTGTCTCTCCTGGGCGCGGCGACGGCACGTGGGAGCACCCGGCCGGTGTGGCTCAGTGGTCGAGCTTCGACCTCGGAACCGGCAGGTCGGGCGGTTCCATTCCCGGAGGCAGCACGTGCCCGGGTTGTGGGCTCCATCCGCAGGGAGGGGCGTGCAGGGGGCAGCCGATGGATGGTTTTCTCCAGTCATTGGTGTTTCTCTCCCTCTCCCTCTGAGGTCAATGACATATTTAAAAAAAAAAAAAAAAACACACACAAAACCCTTTTCAAAGCCCAGCAAGCGCAATGGCAAGTAAAACCAGTTTTGTGGTCTGAGCGCGCCGCCTTGTGGACACATCTGGAATTGCGTTACTTATTTAAACTTTTTTTTTTAGTTGATCACAGAGCAAAACAGAGGCGCAATCTGAAATCACCCGTGTGATACCCCGTGACGCCGCCAAACATTTTAATTTCTTTTTCTCCCAAATGCTTCAGGGGCGATTTCCCATAAACCAGGGCGTCCTCCTGCACAACCATCAGAGTCGGGACGTTCACGCTGATGCGTCTGCGCCGCCCAGGCCTCTGGCGGGATTCAAATGTCGCCCGTCGTCCCAGGAATGCCCTTCGCAGGCGGCCAGAGACCCCCCTCCCCGCTGACACCCCCTCCCGTGAGAGGCGCACTCTGCACGGAGTCTCCATCTCTCGCCAGTCCTCCTCCTCGAACCTTTTACAGACTCGAGTGCTTCACGCTCTGCTGAACCAGCGGGTACAAATGTCCGGAACCAGGGACCCGCCAGTCTACAGAGACGCCCCCCGGAAGGTAACCAGAACCGGGGGCGTAGCCAAGGTCCCCGGGACCTCCGAACCCAAAGAGATCGGGAGTCTAGCTCTCCCATTGTTTCGGCCTGGACGCCAAGGGGCCTGCGCGAAAGTCGGCCCGCTCAATTAACGCCGCCTGCCTGCGAGCACAAGGCATGCTGGGAAGTGTACCAGGCAATGGGTGCGACATATGCGCGGTGCACGCCGGGAAGGGTGTAGACGTGGGCGCGTTGCACGACGGGAAGTGCGTCTAGCGACGAAGCGGGCATGCCGGGAAGCGCGTCTTGCGTCAGTAGCGGGGCACGCCGGGAAGTGCGTCAGCGTAGACTCGGGGCATGCCGGGAGGTGCGTCTTACGTCGGCCGCGTGCCATGCTGGGAAGTGCGGCTAGCGTCGGTCGTGAGGTACGCCGGGAAGTGCGTCGGCGTGCGTCGCTGGACCTGACGGGAGGTGCGTCTCGGTGCCGGCGCGGGGCCCGCCGGGAAGTGTGTCGAGTCCGCCCAGTGGTCTGTGTGGCGGGAGGCCCCGGGCGCCGCGGGCCGGAGGAGGGAGGCGGCGGGACGGGGACGCTGACGGCGGAGCTGATGGAGCCGGCGGCGCAGCACTCAGCGCCGGGCGGGACCGCGGGCTGGGCCTGCGGGGTGAGTGCGGGAGGCCGGCCCGGCCCGGGGCCCGCAGTGGGCGGGCTGCGCCAGGCCGTCCGGCCCGAGTGTGGCCGGCGGGGCGGAGGGACCGTCCTGCAGGCTCCCCGCCCGGCCGGCTCGGGGACGGGACTGGGACCGCTTCCCGGCCCGGACCCGTGGGCCCGTGTTCGGTTCGGCCTCGCGGGACCGTTTCTCGGTCTGACCCGCCCGAGCGCCGAGCCCGGACTCGGGGGCGGTCACCCCGGCGCCGAGCGAGCGGCCGGTTCTCAGGAAACGCGTTCCGGTGACGGCGTCCGAGTGCGGACCGGGCGCGACTGGAGCTTCTCTTCTCTTCTCTTCTCTTCTCTTCTCCCAGAGAGAGGGGGAGGGAGGGAGGGGGAGACATGGATGTGAGGGAGACACATGGGTGTGAGGGAGACACATGGATGTGAGGGGGACACATGGATGTGAGAGGGACACATGGATGTGAGAGAGACACATGGATGTGAGAGGGACACATGGATGTGAGAGAGACACATGGATGTGAGGGACACATGGATGTGAGGGAGACACATGGATGTGAGGGAGACACATGGATGTGAGAGGGACACATGGATGTGAGAGAGACACATGGATGTGAGAGGGACACATGGATGTGAGAGGGACACATGGATGTGAGAGAGACACATGGATGTGAGGGACACATGGATGTGAGGGACACATGGATGTGAGAGAGACACATGGATGTGAGAGAGACACATGGATGTGAGAGGGACACATGGATGTGGGGGAGACACATGGATGTGACAGGGACACATGGATGTGAGGGAGACACATGGATGTGAGGGAGACACATGGATGTGAGGGAGACACATGGATGTGAGAGGGACACATGGATGTGAGAGAGACACATGGATGTGAGAGGGACACATGGATGTGAGAGGGACACATGGATGTGAGAGAGACACATGGATGTGAGAGACACATGGATGTGAGAGAGACACATGGATGTGAGAGAGACACATGGATGTGAGGGAGACACTTGGATGTGGGGGAGACACATGGATGTGGGGGAGACACATGGATGTGAGGGAGACACATGGATGTGAGGGACACATGGATGTGAGGGAGACACATGGATGTGAGGGAGACACATGGATGTGAGAGAGACACTTGGATGTGGGGGAGACACATGGATGTGGGGGAGACACATGGATGTGACAGAGACACATGGATGTGAGAGAGACACATGGATGTGAGGGAGACACATGGATGTGAGGGACACATGGATGTGAGGAGACACATGGATGGGAGGGAGACACATGGATGTGAGAGACACATGGATGTGGGGGAGACACATGGATGTGAGGGAGACACATGGATGTGACAGGGACACATGGACGGGCGCCTCCCGCACACGCCCCGACCGGGTCCGGGATCGAACCTGCAACCCAGGTACGTGCCTTTGACGGGAACCGAACCCGAGACCCCGGGCGCTCTGGCCACAGCGGCCGCGGCCGAGTCGGTCCTTTCCGATCAGTCGGGGGAGGCGAAGTCCGGGAGGGAAGCGCTGGTTTCCCGGCGCCTCCTCGGCAGCTTCAGGGGCCCCGGTCCGTCACCCAGACGCCCCATCAGGGGCCGGTCCTCCATGGAAACAGCGCCGCGTGGCTGTGAGGACCCTGAACTGTCCGGTTCCGGGGCTGTTTCTTCCTCAGCTAAAGGCTGACTGCACCCCCAAGCCGTGGCTGCACCCAGATAAGCACCCTCCACCCCCGCCCATGTCAGACCCAGAGAGGGCGGGCTCCCTGGGCCGGGGCAGCGGACCCGGTCAGTCAGCCCTGAAATGCCTCCTCCGGAACTGACCTTCACAAAAAGGAAAGTGTCTGGCCCTGGCCGGGTTCGCTCAGTGGTTAGCGCGTCGACCCATGGACTGAAGGGTCACGGGTTTATTCGAGGTCAAGGGCAGGAACCTGGGTTGCAGGCTCAATGCGGACCCGGTTGGGGCGTGTGAAGGAGGCAACCAGTCCAGGAGTTTCTCACATAGACGTCTCTCTCTCTCCTCTCCCCCTCCCTTCCACTCTCTCTAAAAGGCAATGGAGACGTGTCCCGGGTGAGGATTAGCAACAACAAAGAAGTGGAAGGCCGGGCAGCTGTCTGTCCAGCCGATCAGAAGGTGACGTAGGAAGAAGGGGAAGAGCCACTGCCTTGGGGCTGAGGTGGTACAGTCTGTGCCGGGATTCGCTCCCACGGGGTCCGCAGGGTCTGCTGCTGGCTCTGCTTTGGGCTTAGACTCCTTGCTGACAAAGCCAGGTCCTGCTCTCCTTTATCTTTTTGCTGATCCTTCCTCCGGGATCTTTTCCCATGGGTTTTTAGATAGGGTGGGGGTCAGGGAGAGAGAGGAACATCCGTGATGAGAGGATAATGGACCGGCTGCCTCCTGCACGCCCCCTACTGGGGATGAGCCCACAGCCCGGGCATGTGCCCTGACCCGGAATCGAACCCCAGACCTCCTGGGTCATGGGCTGGCGCCAACCACTGAGCAACACTGGGCTCGCCTAGGTGAACACTTAATGAATGAATGCTGGCTTTTTGAACCAAATTATCAGGAAATTCTGGTCATGTACTTTAGCACCTTGTAACTTCATTAATACCGGTGGGCTTCCCTCTGTCACAGGATATACGATCCCTGCCATCGAGAAACTGGGTGCGACCTTAGACCAGTTCGATGCCATTGATTTTTCTGACAATGAAATCCGGAAACTGGACGGCTTCCCTCGCTGAGGAGGCTGAAGACCCTCCTGGTGAACAACAGGAAGTGGTGAGTGTGTGCGGGCAGCGATCTGTTTCCCGGTGTAAACGCTGTGCCCGCTGCCGGTTCCACCTGCACGTCTCCCCTTTGAAGAAGACATTGTTCTGGTTTTCAGTGATTTCAAAGAGGCAGGGGGAGAGAGAGAGATACAAGCATCAACGATGGAGAGAATCATTGATTGGCTGCACGCCCCACACTGGGGATCGAGTGAGCCCTGGCGTGAGCCCTGACCGGGAATTAAACTGACCTCCTGGTTCCTGAGTTGACTCTCAACGATTGAGCCACGCTGGCGGGTAACTGTTGTCCTTTTTCATTAGACCATCCGAGGGAAAGAGGAATGCCCGACCGAACATCCAGAAATGTTTGTTTGTTTGTTTTCACAGCGCCTGCTGCACAGTTGTCTTCACATTTGTCCATGTTGAAAGGTGACCAGTGTCACCTCCACCCGCCTAGACAATGCAGGGCCTGAGCCATTGCAGCCCCACACACCAGCTCGCTGTGTTTAATGCGCTTTTTAAAGGCAGCGCCACTGGGGGTAGAGAAGCTGTTATGGCCAAGGTGGGAAGGTGCAGAAGCTCAAGGGCATTGGTCCGCTTGTTCGCTAGACGCCGATCAGGTGCCGGAGCGGGAAGGACAGGACCAGGGGGTCCTCGCTCCGAGGCAGCCGGGGTGCGAAGCGTCTCAGCGGGGGGTCTGCTGTCCTCCCACAGGGTGACCTGGACCCGCTGGCGTCGCTCAAGTCGCTGACCTACCTGAGGCAGGAGATGACCCGGTGACAGTGAGTCCTTGACAACAACTCCCTGCCCGGCCTCGACCTAAACAGCCAGTGAGGACAAAGGAATGCTGAACGAAACTTAAACTGGAAAAGGTTTAAAAAACTTTACATATCTATATTTTTCTTAAAAACTCACAAATCTAATTTAGTCTTAGCCGCTATAGAGAGGGAAGGGCACCTGTTACCCACAGTCCTGCCCAGCACTGTTCGTGACCTGTGGCCGTGCTGTGGCTGACCGGTTCCATTCCAGTGCGACAGCAGCCCCACGGCCACCACACTGACTGACTGAGGGTGGCTGTCAGTTTCAGGTCTTGGAGACAGGCATGGAGGCGGGGAGGGGAGAGCAGATAAAAAAAAAAATGTTGGCGCCCTAGCCGGTGTTGCCCAGTGGTTAGAGCGTCGCCTATGACCCAAGAGGCCCCACTTCCTTTCCTGGTCGGGGCACCGGCCCGGGTTGCAGGCTCCATCCCCACCCAGTAGGGGGCGGGCAGGGGGCAGCTGATCCATGATTCTCCTCATTCATGTTTCTCTTCCGCTTCCAAATCAATAAATACATAATGGTTTTTTAACTGCCATTTTTTTTCCCACCGACAGCCTTGCGCGGGGCAGCAGCATTCCCGACTGTGAGCCGGGCACCTACGTCGACTCTCGGAGCTGATCCGATGCGGGCAGTGCCACCCCACCTGCAGGGACCTCCGTCCCCGGTGTGGAGGTGCAGGAGGCAGCCGATTCTCCCCGTGGATGTGTATCCCTCTCCCTGAAATCAATAAAAATTCTTTTAGAGAGAAAACTAATGGCGGCTGTGCCAGCTTGCAGGGTGCGGGTGGGGCCGGCCTGTCAGGGGAGGGGCAGGGGCAGGAGGCCTGGGAGGAGGCCCTTCAGGAGGCAGAGGAACTAGGGTCTCGGGAGGACCCTGACCCGGGGCCGCCTGACCGTGGCTGCTGGTTCACAGGCCGAGGGCGAGGGTTCGAGTCCCTCCCGCAGACCCCGGAGCCTCTGACTTTCAAGCAAACGTTCCTTTGTCTCTGTTCTGTGGAGCTTTGGCTGCAGAGGAGACCATTACAACCACCCACGCCCTCCAGCCGGTGTGGCTCAGTGGTCGAGCTTCGACCTAGGAACCGGGAGGTCGTGCGGTTCCATTCACGGTCGCGGTACATGCCGGGTTGTGGGTTCCATGTCCAGAGTGGGGCATGCAGAGGGCAGCCGATTGATGTTTCTCTCTCTCATCATTGGTATTTCTCTCTTTTCCCCTCTCCCTTCCCCTTTGAGATCAATAGCAGATTTTTTTAAAAAAAACAAAAACACAAAACCTTTTTGAAAGCCCAGCAAGCGAAATGGAAAGTACTCATATGTTGACATATATGCGATGTGATATGTAAACTATTTTGTTGTATTGACGACAAGCTCCAAAACGTCATGGCAAATTTTCTGAAGCCGTTCACATTGTAGATATTTTTACGCCTAAAAATGTCGAGTTTAGTGCCAAAAAAGAGAGCATTTGCGGGAAGTTTGAGTTCATTACTAGTTACTCCATCAAGGGGGGGAAAAATGCGCATTATGAACCGCGATAGCTGGTAAAAAACCAGTCTTGGGCGCTTAGGGCGCCGTCTTGTGGACACATCTGGAATTGCGTTGTCTTTAAACTTTTTTAAGCCATCCCAAAGCGGAGCTACAGAAAAGGGACAAGTACAGCACAGACATCTCTATTCATGAGCAATCTGAAATCACCCGTGTGATACCCTGTGACGCCGCCAAATATTTTAATTTCTTTTTCTCCCAAATACTTCAGGGGCGATTTCCTATAAACCAGGGCGTCCTCCTGCACAACCATCAGAATCGGGACGTTCACGCTGATGCGTCTGTGCCGCCCAGGCCTCTGGCGGGATTCAAATGTCGCCCGTCGTCCCAGGAATGCCCTTCGCAGGCGGCCAGAGACCCCCTCCCCGCTGACACCCCCTTCCCGTGAGAGGCGCACTCTGCATGGAGTCTCCATCTCTCGCCAGGCCTCCTCCTCGATCCTTTTACAGACTCGAGTGCTTCACGCTCTGCTGAACCAGCGGGTACAAATGTCCGGAACCAGGGACCCGCCAGGCTCCAGAGACACCCCCCGGAAGGTAACCAGAAGCGGGGACGTAGCCAAGGCCCCGGGGACCTCCGAACCGCCAGAGATCTGGAGCTGGGGTGACCCCTCTGCAGGGGTGGATCAAACCCAGGACACCCTCAGAGCAAATGCGGTGTTAACCCTGAGTTAATGCGGTGTTACCCTGAGTTAATGCGGTGTTACCCTGAGTTAATGCGGTGTTACCCTGAGTTAATGCGGTGTTGACCCTGAGTTAACAGAGTTAACAGCCCACAGCCAAGGAGTCTGTCTTCCCCGGGCGCAGCGATTACACGTGGGTGCGCCCGGCCAGGGAGGCCCAGTGGTTGAGCTTCGACCTGTGAATCAGGAGGTCTCGGGTCTGATTCCTGGTTCGATGCCCGGGCTGGGGGCTCCATTCCCGGCGTGGAGGTGCAGGAGGCAGCCGATTCTCACCGTGGGTGTGTATCCCTCTCCCTGAAATCAATAAAAATGTGTTATTTTCTTTTAAAGAGAAAAAAAGTAGCGGCTGTGCCAGCTTGCAGGGCTGTGGGTGGGGCCGGCCTGTCAGGGGAGGGGCAGGGGCAGAGGCAGGGGGAGGAGGCCCTTCAGGAGGCAGAGGAACTAGGGTCTCGGGAGGACCCTGTCCCGGGGCCGCCTGACCGTGGCTGCTGGTTCACAGGCCGAGGCCAAGAATTCGAGTCCCTCCCGCAGGCCCCGGAGCCTCTGATTTTCAAGCAAACGTTCCTTTGTCTCTGTTCTGTGGAGCTTTGGCTGCAGAGGATCCATTACCACCACCCACGCCCTCCGGCCGGTGTGGCTCAGTGGTCGAGCTTCGGCCTAGGAACCGGGAGGTCGTGCGGTTCCATTCACGGTCGGGGCACATGCCGGGTTGTGGGCTCCATGACGTTTCTCTTATCATTGGTATTTCTCTCTCTTCCCCTCTGAGATCAATAACAGATTTAAAAAACAAAACAAAAACACAAAACCTATTTGAAAGCCCAGCAAGCGAAATGGCAAGTACTCATATGTTGACATATATGCGATTTGATATGTAAACTATTTTGTTGTATTGACGACAAGCTCCAAAACGTCAAGTCAAATTTTCTGAAGGCGTTCACATTGTAGATATTTTTACGCCTAAAAATGTCGAGTTTAGTGCCAAAAAAAAAGAGCATTTGCGGGAAGTTTGAGTTCATTACTAGTAACTCCATCGAGGGGGAAAAAATGCGCATTATCAACCGGGATACCTGGTAAAACACCAGTCTTGGGCGCTTAGGGCGCCGTCTTGTGGACACATCTGGAATTGCGTTGTCTTTAAACTTTTTTAAGCCATCCCCAAGCAGAGCTACAGAAAAGGGACAAGTACAGCACAGACATCTCTATTCATGAGCAATCTGAAATCACCCGTGTGATACCCTGTGACGCCTCCAAACATTTTAATTTCCTTTTCTCCCAAATACTTCGGGGGCAATTTCCTCTAAACCAGGGCGTCCTCCTGCACAACCATCAGAATCGGGAAGTTCACGCTGATGTGTCAACATAAACCGATCAACAAAAGCCGATCAACATAACCTCGTCAACATAAACTGATCAACGTAATCGCATCAACATAAACCGATCAATGTAACATCGTCAACATAAACCGATCAACGTAAACCGATCAACGTAACCTGATCAACAAAAACCAATCAACATAAACCGCCTCCTCCAGCCGTGGCTCTACACCCTCCCGCTCCCCAGCCGAGGCTCTGCTCTCGGGGGCGGCTCAGAGCTCTGCCTGGTTAAGTTGTGTTTGCACAGCGGCCGGCGGCTTCTTTCCTGTGCTCTCCTTGCTCACAGGCCGCTGCCACCCGGAGGCCTCGCCACCCCTGCGCCCTGGTCACAGCTAACAGGCCCCGAGTGCAGGGTCCGTGCACCGCACACGTGTCCCCGCCCTTCATCCTCCCCGTCACCGCTGCCACTGAGCCACACTGGCCAGGCCCTAAGCCTTGTATTGCTGCATCCAGCTTGCTAATATCTTGTTGAGGATTGTCTGGTCAACGATATTGGCCTGTAGTTTTCTTTTTTTGTCACGTCTTGATCTGGTTTGGGTGTCAGAGCGATGCTGGCCTCCTAGAATGATTGAGGGGCATTCCTTCCTCTTCGATGTTTTTCACAAATCATTTAAGGATAGGGATTAATTCTTTAAAAGTCTGGTAGAATTCACCTGTGAAGCGGTCTGGCCCTGGCCCTTTGCTTGTTGGGAGACTTTTGATTACTACTTTAACTTCACTGCTAGTCAAGTCTGCTCAAGTTTTCTTTTTCCTGGTTCAGTCCTGGGAGGTCATAGGCTTCTAGAAAAATTGAATTTGTTGGCATCCTTAATGTTTTATATTTCTGTGGTGTCATTTGTAACTTTTATTTATGATTTTATTTGGGGTCTTTTTTTCTTGATGAGTTTGGCCAAAGGTTTGTCAATTTTGTCTTTTAAAAGAACCAGCTCTAAGATTCATTCATCTTTTCTATTTGCGGCAGGTGGGGGGGGGGGTGTTTCTTTTTCTAGTTCCTTTAGAAACTTGGATTGTTTGGGATTTTTCCTGTTTCTTGAGGTGGGCCTGCACAGCTATGAACTGCTGTTGCTGCAGCCATAAAATTTGCAAAGTTGTGTTTTCATTTTCTTTTGTCTCAAGGTAGTTTATTTCCTAATTGATTTTGATTGCTTATTCAAGGGCTCTACACCCCATAACCCTAACCCTCTAACCCTAACCTTAACCCTAAACCCTAACCCTAAAACTCTCATCCTAACCCTAACCCTAAAACCCTCACCCTCACCCTCAAACCCTCACCCTAACCTTAAACCCTGACCCTGAATCTAAACCCTAAACTCTGACCCTAGCTCCTAACCCTAGCCCTTAACCCTAAACTCTAAACCCCTAAATCCCTAGCCCCTAGCCCTGGATGTGGCCCTGGCCCTGGCCCTAAACCCTAAACCCCAGACCCCAACCCCAACCCTAATCCCGTCAGCATAACCCGATCAACATAAACTGATGAACGTAATCTCCTCAACGTAAAACAATCAACCTAATCTCATCAACACATGTTGATCAACATAAGCTTAGGGCGCCGTCTTGTGGACGTATCTGGAATTGCATTGTCTTTTGAAACTTTCTTTTAAGCCATCCCAAAGCAGAGCTTTCAAGCAAAGGTTCCTTTTCTCTCTGTTCTGTGGAGCTTTGGCTGCAGAGGAGACCATTACAACCACCCACGCCCTGCGGCCGGTGTGGCTCAGTGGTCGAGCTTCGACCTAGGAACCGGGAGGTCGTGCGGTTCCATTCAGGGTCGGGGCACATGCCGGGTTGTGGGCTCCATGCCCAGAGGGGGGCGTGCAAGGGGGCAGCCGATGGATGTTTCTCTCTCTCATCATTGGTATTTCTCTCTCTACCCCTCTCCCTTTCCCTCTGAGATCAATAGCAGAATTTTAAAAAAAAAAAAAAAACAAACAAAAACAGCCGAAACCGGTTTGGCTCCGTGGATAGAGCGTCGGCCTGCGGACTCAAGGGTCCCAGGTTCGATTCCGGTCAAGGGCATGTGCCTTGGTTGCGGGCACATCCCCAGTAGGGGTTGCGCAAGAGGCAGCTGATCGATGTTTCTCTCTCATCGATGTTTCTAACTCTCTATCTCTCTCTCTTCCTCTCTGTGAAAAATCAATAAAATATATTTAAAAAAAAATAAGCTCTACTTTAAAAAAAAATAAAAATAAAAAATTAAAAAACAAAAACACAAAACCTTTTTGAAAGCCCAGCAAGCGAAATGGCAAGTACTCATATGTTGACATATATGCGATTTGATATGTAAACTATTTTGTTGTATTGACGACAAGCTCCAAAACGTCATGGCCAATTTCCTGAAGGCGTTCACATTGTAGATACTTTTACGCCTAAAAATGTCGAGTTTAGAGCAAAAAAAAACAGCATTTGCGGGAAGTTTGAGTTCATTACTAGTAACTCCATCGAGGGGGGGAAATGCGCATTATGAACCGCGATACCTGGTAAAAAACCAGTCTTGGGCGCTTAGGGCGCCGTCTTGTGGACACATCTGGAATTGCGTTGTCTTTAAACTTTTTTAAGCCATCCCAAAGCGGAGCTGCAGAAAAGGGACAAGCACAGCACAGACATCTCTATTCATGAGCAATCTGAAATCACCCGTGTGATACCCTGTGACGCCTCCAAATATTTTAATTTCTTTTTCTCCCAAATGCTTCAGGGGCAATTTCCCATAAACCAGGGCGTCCTCCTGCACAACCATCAGAATCGGGACGTTCACGCTGATGCATCTGTGCCGCCCAGTCCTCTGGCGGGATTCAAATGTCGCCCGTTGTCCCAGGAATGCCCTTCGCAGGGGGCTAGAGACCCCCCCACCCCCGCCCCCGGCTGACACCCCCTTCCCGTGAGAGGCGCACTCTGCATGGAGTCTTCATCTCTCGCCAGTCCTCCTCCTCGAACCTTTTACAGACTCGAGTGCTTCACGCTCTGCTGAACCAGCGGGTACAAATGTCCGGAACCAGGGACCCGCCAGGCTCCAGAGACGCCCCCCGGAAGGGAACCAGAACCGGGGGCGTAGCCAAGGCCCCGGGACCTCCGAACCACAAGAGATCGGGAGCTGGGGTGACCCCTCTGCAGGGGAGGATCAAGCCCAGGACACCCTCAGAGCAAATGCGGTGTTACCCTGAGTTAATGCGGTGTTAACCCTGAGTTAATGCGGTGTTACCCTGAGTTAACAGAGTTAACAGCCCACAGCCAAGGAGTCTGTCTTCCCGGGCGCAGCCATTACACGTGGGTGCGCCCGGCCGGTGAGGCCCAGTGGTTGAGCTTCGACCTGTGAATCAGGAGGTCTCGGGTCTGATTCCTGGTTCGATGCCCGGGCAGGGGGCTCCATTCCCGGCGTGGAGGTGCAGGAGGCAGCTGATTCTCACCGTGGGTGTGTATCCCTCTCCCTGAAATCAATAAAAATGTGTTATTTTCTTTTAGAGAAAAAAAAAAAGGGGCGGCTGTGCCAGCTTGCAGGGCTGGGGGGGGGTGGGGCCGGCCTGTCAGGGGAGGGGCAGGGGCAGGAGGCCTGGGAGGAGGCCCTTCAGGAGGCAGAGGAACTAGGGTCTCGGGAGGACCCTGTCCTGGCGCCGCCTGACCGTGGCTGCTGGTTCACAGGCCGAGGCCAAGGGTTCGAGTCCCTCCCGCAGGCCCCGGAGCCTCTGATTTTCAAGCAAACGTTCCTTTGTCTCTGTTCTGTGGAGCTTTGGCTGCGAGGAGACCATTACAACCACCCACGCCCTCCGGCCGGTGTGGCTCAGTGGTCGAGCTTCGGCCTAGGAACCGGGAGGTCGTGCGGTTCCATTCACGGTCGGGGCACATGCCGGGTTGTGGGCTCCATGTCCAGAGTGTGGCGTGCAGAGGGCAGCCGATGGATGTTTCTCTCTGTCTCATCATTGGTATTTCTCTCTCTTCCCCTCTCCCTTCCCCTTTGAGATCAATAACAGATTTTTTGTATAAAAACAAAAACACAAAACCTTTTTGAAAGCCCAGCAAGCGAAATGGCATGTACTCATATGTTGACATATATGCGATTTGATATGTATAGTATTTTGTTGTATTGACGACAAGCTCCAAAATGTCGTGGCAAATTTTCTGAAGGCGTTCACATTGTAGATATTTTTACGCCTAAAAATGTCGAGTTTAGTGCCAAAAAAAAAGAGCATTTGCGGGAAGTTTGAGTTCATTACTAGTAACTCCATCCAGGGGGGAAAAAATGTGCATTATTAACTGCGATACCTGGTAAAAAACCAGTCTGGGGCGCTTAGGGCGCCGTCTTGTGGACACACCTGGAATTGCGTTGTCTTTGGAACTTTTTTAAGCCATCCCAAAGCAGAGCTACAGAAAAGGGACAAGTACAGCACAGACATCTCTATTCATGAGCAATCTGAAATCACCCGTGTGATACCCTGTGACGCCTCCAAACATTTTAATTTCTTTTTCTCCCAAATACTTCAGGGGCGATTTCCTATAAACCAGGGCGTCCTCCTGCACAACCGTCAGAGTCGGGAAGTTCACGCTGATGCGTCAACATAAACCGATCAACGTAACCTGCTCAACATAAACTGATCAACAAAAGCCGATCAACATAGCCTCGTCAACGTAAACCGATCAACGTAAACCGATCAACATAATCTCGTCATTTTAAACCGATCAACGTAACCTAGCCAACGTAAACTGATCAACATAATCTCGTCAACATAAACCGATCAATGTAACCTCGATCAACGTAACATCGTCATCATAAACTGATCAACATAAACCGATCAACATAAACCGATCAACGTAACCTCATCAAACATAAACCGATCAACATACCGCCTCCTCCAGCCGAGGCTCTACACCCTCCCGCTCCCCTGCTCTCGGGCGGCTCAGAGCTCTGCCTGGTTAAGTTGTGTTTGCACAGCGGCCGGCGGCTTCTTTCCTGTGCTCTCCTTGCTCACAGGCCGCTGCCACCCGGAGGCCTCGCCACCCCTGCGCCCTGGTCACAGCTAACAGGCCCCGAGTGCAGGGTCCGTGCACCGCACACGTGTCCCCGCCCTTCATCCTCCCCGTCACCGCTGCCACTGAGCCACACTGGCCAGGCCCTAAGCCTTGTATTGCTGCATCCAGCTTGCTAATATCTTGTTGAGGATTGTCTGGTCAACGATATTGGCCTGTAGTTTTCTTTTTTTGTCACGTCTTGATCTGGTTTGGGTGTCAGAGCGATGCTGGCCTCCTAGAATGATTGAGGGGCATTCCTTCCTCTTCGGTTTTTTTTACAAATCATTTAAGGATAGGGATTAATTCTTTAAATGTCTGGTAGAATTCACCTGTGAAGCGGTCTGGCCCCGGCCCTTTGCTTGTTGGGAGACTTTTGATTACTCCTTTAACTTCACTGCTAGTCAAGTCTGCTCAAGTTTTCTTTTTCCTGGTTCAGTCCTGGGAGGTCATAGGCTTCTAGAAAATTTGAATTTGTTTGGCATCCTTAATCTTTTATATTTCCGTGGTGTCATTTGTAACTTTCATTTATGGTTTTATGTGGGGTCTTTTTTTCTTTTTTTCACTTTTATTTTTTTTTTTATTTTATTTTTTTAAATTTCTTTATTGATTAAGGTGTCACATATTTGTCCTCATCTCTTCATTCCCATCCTGGGGTCTTTTTTTCTTGATGAGTTTGGCCAAAGGTTTGTCAATTTTGTCTTTTAAAAGAACCAGCTCTGAGTTTCATTCATCTTTTCTATTTGCGGCAGGTGGGGGGGAGGTGTTCTTTTTCTAGTTCCTTTAGAAACTTGGTTTGGGATTTTTCCTGTTTCTTGAGGTGGGCCTGCACAGCGATGAACTGCTGTTGCTGCAGCCATAAAATCTGCAAAGATGTGTTTTCATTTTCTTTTGTCTCAAGGTAGTTTATTTCCTAATTGATTTTGATTGCTTATTCAAGGGCTCTACACCCCATAACCCTAACCCTCTAAGCCTAACCTTAACCCTAAACCCTAACCCTAAAACTCTCATCCTAACCCTAACCCTAAAACCCTCACCCTCACTCAAACCCTCACCCTAACCTTAAACCCTGACCCTGAATCTAAACCCTAAACTCTGACCCTAGCTCCTAACCCTAGCCCTTAACCCTAAACTCTAAACCCCTAAATCCCTAGCCCCTAGCCCTGGATGTGGCCCTGGCCCTGGCCCTAAACCCTAAACCCCAGACCCCAACCCCAACCCTAATCCCGTCAGCATAACCCGATCAACATAAACTGATGAACGTAATCTCCTCAACGTAAACCGATCAACCTAATCTCATCAACACATGTTGATCAACATAAGCTTAGGGCGCCGTCTTGTGGACGTATCTGGAATTGCATTGTCTTTTGAAACTTTCTTTTAAGCCATCCCAAAGCAGAGCTTTCAAGCAAAGGTTCCTTTTCTCTCTGTTCTGTGGAGCTTTGGCTGCAGAGGAGACCATTACAACCACCCACGCCCTGCGGCCGGTGTGGCTCAGTGGTCGAGCTTCGACCTAGGAACCGGGAGGTCATGCGGTTCCATTCAGGGTCGGGGCACATGCCGGGTTGTGGGCTCCATGCCCAGAGGGGGGCGTGCAAGGGGGCAGCCGATGGATGTTTCTCTCTCTCTCATCATTGGTATTTCTCTCTCTACCCCTCTCCCTTTCCCTCTGAGATCAATAGCAGATTTTTAAAAAAAAAAAAAAAAACAAAAAAAACAAAAACAGCCGAAACCGGTTTGGCTCCGTGGATAGAGCGTCGGCCTGCGGACTCAAGGGTCCCAGGTTCGATTCCGGTCAAGGGCATGTGCCTTGGTTGCGGGCACATCCCCAGTAGGGGTTGCGCAAGAGGCAGCTGATCGATGTTTCTCTCTCATCGATGTTTCTAACTCTCTATCTCTCTCTCTTCCTCTCTGTGAAAAATCAATAAAATATATTTAAAAAAAAAAAATAAGCTCTACTTTAAAAAAAAATAAAAATAAAAAATTAAAAAACAAAAACACAAAACCTTTTTGAAAGCCCAGCAAGCGAAATGGCAAGTACTCATATGTTGACATATATGCGATTTGATATGTAAACTATTTTGTTGTATTGACGACAAGCTCCAAAACGTCATGGCCAATTTCCTGAAGGCGTTCACATTGTAGATACTTTTACGCCTAAAAATGTCGAGTTTAGAGCCAAAAAAAACAGCATTTGCGGGAAGTTTGAGTTCATTACTAGTTACTCCATCGAGGGGGGAAAAAATGCGCATTATTAACCGCGATACCTGGTAAAACACCAGTCTTGGGCGCTTAGGGCGCCGTCTTGTGGACACATCTGGAATTGCGTTGTCTTTAAACTTTTTTAAGCCATCCCCAAGCAGAGCTACAGAAAAGGGACAAGCACAGCACAGACATCTCTGTTCATGAGCAATCTGAAATCACCCGTGTGATACCCTGTGACGCCTCCAAACATTTTAATTTCTTTTTCTCCCAAATACTTCAGGGGCGATTTCCTATAAACCGGGGCGTCCTCCTGCACAACCATCAGAGTCGGGACGTTCACGCTGATGAGTCTGTGCCACCCAGTCCTCTGGCGGGATTCAAATGTCGCCCGTCGTCCCAGGAATGCCCTTCGCAGGCGGCCAGAGACCCCCCTCCCCGCTGACACCCCATTCCCGTGAGAGGCGCACTCTGCATGGAGTCTCCATCTCTCGCCAGTCCTCCTCCTCGAACCTTTTACAGACTCGAGCGTTTCAACACTCTGCTGAACCAGCGGGTACAAATGTCCAGAACCAGGGACCCGCCAGGCTCCAGAGACGCCCCCCGGAAGGTAACCAGAACCGGGGACGTAGCCAAGGCCCCCGGGACCTCCGAACCGCCAGAGATCTGGAGCTGGGGTGACCCCTCTGCAGGGGTGGATCAAACCCAGGACACCCTCAGAGCAAATGCGGTGTTACCCTGAGTTAATGCGGTGTTACCCTGAGTTAACAGAGTTAACAGCCCACAGCCAAGGAGTCTGTCTTCCCGGGCTCAGCGATTACACGTGGGTGCGCCCGGCCAGGGAGGCCCAGTGGTTGAGCTTCGACCTGTGAATCAGGAGGTCTCGGGTCCGATTCCTGGTTCGATGCCCGGGCTGGGGGCTCCATTCCCGGCGTGGAGGTGCAGGAGGCAGCCGATTCTCACCGTGGGTGTGTATCCCTCTCCCTGAAATCGATAAAAATGTGTTATTTTTTTTTTAGAGAGAAAAAAAGTGGCGGCTGTGCCAGCTTGCAGGGTGCGGGTGGGGCCGGCCTGTCAGGGGAGGGGCAGGGGCAGGAGGCCTGGGAGGAGGCCCTTCAGGAGGCAGAGGAACTAGGGTCTCGGGAGGATCCTGACCCGGGGCCGCCTGACCGTGGCTGCTGGTTCACAGGCCGAGGGCGAGGGTTCGAGTCCCTCCCGCAGGCCCCGGAGCCTCTGATTTTCAAGCAAATGTTCCTTTGTCTCTGTTCTGTGGAGCTTTGGCTGCAGAGGATCCATTACCACCACCCACGCCCTCCGGCCGGTGTGGCTCAGTGGTCGAGCTTCGGCCTAGGAACCGGGAGGTCGTGCGGTTCCATTCACGGTCTCGGCTACTGCTGGGTTATGGGCTCCATGTCCAGAGTAGGGCGTGCAGGGGGCAGCCGATGGATGTTTCTCTCATCATTGATATTTCTCTCTATTCCACTCTGAGATCACTAACAGATTTTTTTTAAAAAAAAACAAAAACACAAAACCTTTTTGAGAGCCCAGCAAGCGAAATGGAAAGTACTCATATGTTGACATATATGCGATTTGATATGGATACTATTTTGTTGTATTGACGACAAGCTCCACAACTTCATGGCAAATTTTCTGAAGGCGTTCACATTGTAGATACTTTTACGCCTAAAAATGTCGAGTTTAGTGCCAACAAAAAAGAACATTTGCGGGAAGTTTGAGTTCATTACTAGTAACTCCATCGAGGGGGGGAAAAATGCGCATTATTAACCGAGATACCTGGTAAAACACCAGTTTTGGGCGCTTAGGCGCCGTCTTGTGGACACATCTGGAATTGCGTTGTCTTTGGAACTTTTTTAAGCCATCCCAAAGCAGAGCTACAGAAAAGGGACAAGCACAGCACAGACATCTCTGTTCATGAGCAATCTGAAATCACCCGTGTGATACCCCGTGACGCCTCCAAACATTTTAATTTCCTTTTCTCCCAAATACTTCGGGGGCAATTTCCTCTAAACCAGGGCGTCCTCCTGCACAACCATCAGAATCGGGAAGTTCACGCTGATGTGTCAACATAAACCGATCAACAAAAGCCGATCAACATAACCTCGTCAACATAAACTGATCAACGTAATCGCATCAACATAAACCGATCAATGTAACATCGTCAACATAAACTGATCAACATAAACCGATCAACGTAACCTGATCAACAAAAACCAATCAACATAAACCGATCAACGTAACCTCGTCAACATAAACCGCCTCCTCCAGCCGAGGCTCTACACCCTCCCGCTCCCCTGCTCTCGGGCGGCTCAGAGCTCTGCCTGGTTAAGTTGTGTTTGCACAGCGGCCGGCGGCTTCTTTCCTGTGCTCTCCTTGCTCACAGGCCGCTGCCACCCGGAGGCCTCGCCACCCCTGCGCCCTGGTCACAGCTAACAGGCCCCGAGTGCAGGGTCCGTGCACCGCACACGTGTCCCCGCTCTTCATCCTCCCCGTCACCGCTGCCACTGAGCCACACTGGCCAGGCCCTAAGCCTTGTATTGCTGCATCCAGCTTGCTAATATCTTGTTGAGGATTGTCTGGTCAACGATATTGGCCTGTAGTTTTCTTTTTTTGTCACATCTTGATCTGGTTTGGGTGTCAGAGCGATGCTAGCCTCCTAGAATGATTGAGGGGCATTCCTTCCTCTTCGATGTTTTTCACAAATCATTTAAGGATAGGGATTAATTCTTTAAATGTCTGGTAGAATTCACCTGTGAAGCGGTCTGGCCCCGGCCCTTTGCTTGTTGGGAGACTTTTGATTACTCCTTTAACTTCACTGCTAGTCAAGTCTGCTCAAGTTTTCTTTTTCCTGGTTCAGTCCTGGGAGGTCATAGGCTTCTAGAAAAATTGAATTTGTTTGGCATCCTTAATGTTTTATATTTCCGTGGTGTCATTTGTAACTTTCATTTATGGTTTTATTTGGGGTCTTTTTTTCTTTTTTTCACTTTTATTTTTTATTTTATTTTATTTTTTTAAATTTCTTTATTGATTAAGGTGTCACATATTTGTCCTCATCTCTTCATTCCCATCCTGGGGTCTTTTTTTCTTGATGAGTTTGGCCAAAGGTTTGTCAATTTTGTCTTTTAAAAGAACCAGCTCTGAGTTTCATTCATCTTTTCTATTTGCGGCAGGTGGCGGGGGGAGGTGTTCTTTTTCTAGTTCCTTTAGAAACTTGGATTGTTTGGGATTTTTCCTGTTTCTTGAGGTGGGCCTGCACAGCTATGAACTGCTGTTGCTGCAGCCATAAAATCTGCAAAGATGTGTTTTCATTTTCTTTTGTCTCAAGGTAGTTTATTTCCTAATTGATTTTGATTGCTTATTCAAGGGCTCTACACCCCATAACCCTAACCCTCTAAGCCTAACCTTAACCCTAAACCCTAACCCTAAAACTCTCATCCTAACCCTAACCCTAAAACCCTCACCCTCACCCTCAAACCCTCACCCTAACCTTAACCCTGACCCTGAATCTAAACCCTAAACTCTGACCCTAGCTCCTAACCCTAGCCCTTAACCCTAAACTCTAAACCCCTAAATCCCTAGCCCCTAGCCCTGGATGTGGCCCTGGCCCTGGCCCTAAACCCTAAACCCCAGACCCCAACCCCAACCCTAATCCCGTCAGCATAACCCGATCAACATAAACTGATGAACGTAATCTCCTCAACGTAAAACAATCAACCTAATCTCATCAACACATGTTGATCAACATAAGCTTAGGGCGCCGTCTTGTGGACGTATCTGGAATTGCATTGTCTTTTGAAACTTTCTTTAAGCCATCCCAAAGCAGAGCTTTCAAGCAAAGGTTCCTTTTCTCTCTCTTCTGTGGAGCTTTGGCTGCAGAGGAGACCATTACAACCACCCACGCCCTGCGGCCGGTGTGGCTCAGTGGTCGAGCTTCGACCTAGGAACCGGGAGGTCGTGCGGTTCCATTCAGGGTCGGGGCACATGCCGGGTTGTGGGCTCCATGCCCAGAGGGGGGCGTGCAAGGGGGCAGCCGATGGATGTTTCTCTCTCTCATCATTGGTATTTCTCTCTCTACCCCTCTCCCTTTCCCTCTGAGATCAATAGCAGAATTTTTTTTTTAAAAAAAAAACAAACAAAAACAGCCGAAACCGGTTTGGCTCTGTGGATAGAGCGTCGGCCTGCGGACTCAAGGGTCCCAGGTTCGATTCCGGTCAAGGGCATGCACCTTGGTTGCGGGCACATCCCCAGTAGGGGTTGCGCAAGAGGCAGCTGATCGATGTTTCTCTATCATCGATGTTTCTAACTCTCTATCTCTCTCTCTTCCTCTCTGTGAAAAATCAATAAAATATATTAAAAAAAAATAAGCTCTACTTTAAAAAAAAATAAAAATAAAAAATTAAAAAACAAAAACACAAAACCTTTTTGAAAGCCCAGCAAGCGAAATGGCAAGTACTCATATGTTGACATATATGCGATTTGATATGTAAACTATTTTGTTGTATTGACGACAAGCTCCACAACGTCATGGCAAATTTTCTGAGGGCGTTCACATTGTAGATACTTTTACGCCTAAAAATGTCGAGTTTAGAGCAAAAAAAAACAGCATTGCGGGAAGTTTGAGTTCATTACTAGTAACTCCATCGAGGGGGGGAAAAATGCGCATTATCAACCGCAATACCTGGTAAAAAACCAGTCTGGGGCGCTTAGGGCGCCGTCTTGTGGACACATCTGGAATTGCGTTGTCTTTAAACTTTTTTAAGCCATCCCCAAGCAGAGCTACAGAAAAGGGACAAGCACAGCACAGACATCTCTGTTCATGAGCAATCTGAAATCACCCGTGTGATACCCTGTGACGCCTCCAGATATTTTAATTTCTTTTTCTCCCAAATGCTTCAGGGGCGATTTCCTATAAACCAGGGCGTCCTCCTGCACAACCATCAGATACGGGAAGTTCACCCTGATGCGTCTGTGCCTTCCAGTCCTCTGGCGGGATTCAAATGTCGCCCGTTGTCCCAGGAATGCCCTTCGCAGGGGGCTAGAGACCCCCCCACCCCCGCCCCCCGGCTGACACCCCCTTCCCGTGAGAGGCGCACTCTGCATGGAGTCTTCATCTCTCGCCAGTCCTCCTCCTCGAACCTTTTACAGACTCGAGTGCTTCACGCTCTGCTGAACCAGCGGGTACAAATGTCCGGAATCAGGGACCTGCCAGGCTCCAGAGACGCCCCCCGGAAGGTAACCAGAACCGGGGACGTAGCCAAGGCCCCGGGACCTCCGAACCACAAGAGATCGGGAGCTGGGGTGACCCCTGCGCAGGGGAGGATCAAGCCCAGGACACCCTCAGAGCAAATGCGGTGTTACCCTGAGTTCATGCGGTGTTACCTGAGTTAATGCGGTGTTACCCTGAGTTCATGCGGTGTTACCCTGAGGTAACAGAGTTAACAGCCCACAGCCAAGGAGTCTGTCTTCCCGGGCGCAGCCATTACACGTGGGTGCGCCCGGCCGGTGAGGCCCAGTGGTTGAGCTTCGACCTGTGAATCAGGAGGTCTCGGGTCTGATTCCTGGTTCGATTCCCGGGCTGGGGGCTCCATTCCCGGCGTGGAGGTGCAGGAGGCAGCTGATTCTCACCGTGGGTGTGTATCCCTTTCCCTGAAATCGATAAAAACGTGTTATTTTCTTTTAGAGAAAAAAAAAAAGGGGCGGCTGTGCCAGCTTGCAGGGCTGGGGGGGGGGGTGTGGGGCCGGCCTGTCAGGGGAGGGGCAGGGGCAGGAGGCCTGGGAGGAGGCCCTTCAGGAGGCAGAGGAACTAGGGTCTCGGGAGGACCCTGTCCTGGCGCCGCCTGACCGTGGCTGCTGGTTCACAGGCCGAGGCCGAGGGTTCGAGTCCCTCCCGCAGGCCCCGGAGCCTCTGATTTTCAAGCAAACGTTCCTTTGTCTCTGTTCTGTGGAGCTTTGGCTGCAGAGGAGACCATTACCACCACCCACGCCCTCCGGCCGGTGTGGCTCAGTATTCGGGCTTCGACCTAGGAACCGGGAGGTCGTGCGGTTCCATTCCCGATTGGGCCACATGCCGGGTTGTGGGCTCCATGTCCAGAGTGGGGCGTGCAGGGGGCAGCCGATGGATGTTTCTCTCTCTCATCATTGGTATTTCTCTCTCTTCCCCTCTCCCTTCCCCTTTGAGATCAATAACAGATTTTTTGTATAAAAACAAAAACACAAAACCTTTTTGAAAGCCCAGCAAGCGAAATGGCATGTACTCATATGTTGACATATATGCGATTTGATATGTATAGTATTTTGTTGTATTGACGACAAGCTCCAAAATGTCGTGGCAAATTTTCTGAAGGCGTTCACTTTGTAGATATTTTTACGCCTAAAAATGTCGAGTTTAGTGCCAAAAAAAAAGAGCATTTGCGGGAAGTTTGAGTTCATTACTAGTAACTCCATCGAGGGGGGGAAAATGCGCATTATCCACCGCGATAGCTGGTAAAAAACCAGTTTTGGGCGCTTAGGGCGCCGTCTTGTGGACACATCTGGAATTGCGTTGTCTTTGAACTTTTAAGCCTTCCCAAAGCAAAGCTACAGAAAAGGGACAAGCACAGCACAGACATCTCTATTCATGAGCAATCTGAAATCACCCGTGTGATACCCTGTGACGCCTCCAAATATTTTAATTTCTTTTTCTCCCAAATACTTCAGGCGATATTTCCTCTAAACCAGGGCGTCCTCCTGAACAACCATCAGAATCAGGAAGTTCACGCTGATGCGTCAACATAAACTGATCAACGTAACCTGGTCAACGTAAACTGATCAACATAAACTGATCAACAAAAACCGTTCAACATAAACCGATCAACATAAACCGCCTCCTCCAGCCGTGGCTCTACACCCTCCCGCTCCCCTGCTCTCGGGCGGCTCAGAGCTCTGCCTGGTTAAGTTGTGTTTGCACAGCGGCCGGCGGCTTCTTTCCTGTGCTCTCCTTGCTCACAGGCCGCTGCCACCCGGAGGCCTCGCCACCCCTGCGCCCTGGTCACAGCTAACAGGCCCCGAGTGCAGGGTCCGTGCACCGCACACGTGTCCCCGCCCTTCATCCTCCCCGTCACCGCCTGCCACTGAGCCACACTGGCCAGGCCCTAAGCCTTGTATTGCTGCATCCAGCTTGCTAATATCTTGTTGAGGATTGTCTGGTCAACGATACTGGCCTGTAGTTTTCTTTTTTTGTCACGTCTTGATCTGGTTTGGGTGTCAGAGCGATGCTGGCCTCCTAGAATGATTGAGGGGCATTCCTTCCTCTTCGATGTTTTTCACAAATCATTTAAGGATAGGGATTAATTCTTTAAATGCCTGATAGAATTCACCTGTGAAGCGGTCTGGCCCCGGCCCTTTGCTTGTTGGGAGACTTTTGATTACTACTTTAACTTCACTGCTAGTCAAGTCTGCTCAAGTTTTCTTTTTCCTGGTTCAGTCCTGGGAGGTCATAGGCTTCTAGAAAAATTGAATTTGTTGGCATCCTTAATGTTTTATATTTCCGTGGTGTCATTTGTAACTTTCATTTATGATTTGGGGTCTTTTTTTCCTTTTTTTCAGTTTTATTTTATTTTTTTAAATTTCTTTATTGATTAAGGTGTCACATATTCGTCCTCATCTCTTCATTCCCATCCTGGGGTCTTCTTTTCTTGATGAGTTTGGCCAAAGGTTTGTCAATTTTGTCTTTTAAAAGAACCACCTCTAAGTTTCATTCATCTTTTCTATTTGCGGCAGTTGGGGGGGGCGGGTGTTCTTTTTCTAGTTCCTTTAGAAACTTGGATTGTTTGGGATTTTTCCTGTTTCTTGAGATGGGCCTGCACAGCTATGACTGCTGTTGCTGCAGCCATAAAATTTGCAAAGTTGTGTTTTCATTTTCTTTTGTCTCATGGTAGTTTATTTCCTAATTGATTTTGATTGTTTATTCAAGGACTCTACACCCCATAACCCTAACCCTCTAAGCCTAACCTTAACCCTAAACCCTAACCCTAAAACTCTCATCCTAACCCTAACCCTAAAACCCTCACCCTCACCCTCAAACCCTCACCCTAACCTTAAACGCTGACCCTGAATCTAAACCCTAAACTCTGACCCTAGCTCCTAACCCTAGCCCTTAACCCTAAACCCTAAATCCCTAAATCCCTAGCCCTGGATGTGGCCCTGGCCCTGGCCCTAAACCCTAAACCCCAGACCCCAACCCTAATCTCGTCAACATAAACTGATCAACATAACCTGATCAACGTAATCTCCTCAACACGTGTTGATCAACATAAGCTTAGGGCGCCCTCTTGTGGACACACCTGGAATTGCGTTGTCTTTAAACTTTTTTAAGCCATCCCCAAGCAGAGCTACAGAAAAGGGACAAGTACAGCACAGACATCTCTGTTCATGAGCAATCTGAAATCACCCGTGTGATACCCTGTTTCTCCGCCAAACATTTTAATTTCTTTTTCTCCCAAATACTTCAGGGGCGATATCCTATAAACCGGGGCGTCCTCCTGCACAACCATCAGAATCGGGAAGTTCACGCTGATGCGTCTGTGCCGCCCAGGCCTCTGGCGGGATTCAAATGTCGCCCGTCGTCCCAGGAATGCCCTTCGCAGGCGGCCAGAGCCCCCCACCCCCGCTGACACCCCCTTCCCGTGAGAGGCGCACTCTGCATGGAGTCTCCATCTCTCGCCAGTCCTCCTCCTCGAACCTTTTACAGACTCGAGTGCTTCAGGCTCTGCTGAACCAGCGGGTACAAATGTCCGGAACCAGGGACCCGCCAGGCTCCAGAGACGCCCCCCCTGGACGTAGCCAAGGCCCCGGGACCTCCGAACCGCCAGAGATGGTGAGCCTGGCTGTCCCATTGTTTAGTCCTGATGACGATCGGCGCGGGCGTACGTCGACCGGTGAATTTACGCCGCCCGTCGGCGGGCGCAAGGCTCTCAGGAACGCGTACCTGGGGATGAGCGCAGTGCAAGCTGGGAAGCCCGTCTAGCTGACCCTGCGGCGCAATCCCGGAAGTGTGTCTTCCCCAGCGTGGCGCGTGGGGGAAGTGTGTTGGGCAATGGGCATGCCGGGAGGGACGTCTTGCGTCAGTCGCTATGCATGCTGGTAAGTGCGTCTTCCTTCGTTTGTCACGCACGCGCGGAAGTGTGTCAGCGGAGGCACGGGGCATGCCGGGAGATGCGTCTTGCGTGGGCGCTGGGGTAGTCGGGAAGTGTGGCAGTAGCTGTTTCCGCCGGCCGGAAAGTACTTCGTTTGCCGGCGCGGGGCCCGCCGGGAAGTGTGTCTGCGCTCCGCCGTGTGGTCTTTCTTTCGGGAGGCCCCGGGCGCCGCGGCCGGAGAAGGGAGGCGGGAGGATGGTGAAGCTGACGGCGGAGCTGATCGAGCAGGCGGCGCAGTACACCAACGCCGTGCGGGACCGCGAGCTGGACCTGCGGGGTGAGTGCGGGGAGGCCGGCCCGGCCCGGCCCGAGTCTGGCCGGCGGGGCGGAGGGACCGTCCCGCAGGCTCCCCGCCCGGCCGGCTCGGGGACGGGACTGGGCACCGCTTCCCGGCCCGGACCCGTGGGCCCTCCTTCGGTTCGGCCTCGCGGGACCGTTTCTCGGTCTGATCCGCCCGAGCGCCGAGCCCGGACTCGGGGGCGGTCACCCCGGCGCCGAGCGAGCGGCCGGTTCTCAGGAAACGCGTTCCGGTGACGGCGTCCGAGTGCGGACCGGGCGCGGCTGGAGCTTCTCTGTTTTGAGAGAGAGGAGGAGACGGAGAAGCGGGGGAAGGAGCGGGGGACGGGGGAGAAACTTGAATGAGAGAGAGACATGGGTTAGTTGTGACCACAGCACGGGATCGAACCCCTGACCCTTCCGTGGGTCGGCGCTCTAACCACTGAGCACACCAGCCAAGGCCGGAGTACTTTTACTTCCATGAAATTAAGTTGTTCTTTTGTCCCTTTTTTTTTTTTTCCCCCTTTGGTTAATCCTCACCCGAGGATATTTTCCCATTGATTCTTAGGGAGAGTGGGAGAGAGAGGGAGAGACAGGCGGGAGAGACACATCGACTGGTTGCCTCCCACAGGGGGACCGAGCCTGCAACTGAGGTCCGTGCCTTTGACCGGAATTGAACCCAGAACCATCCAGTCTGCAGGCCGAAGCTCTAGCCGCTGAGCCAAACCAGCCGGGGGCTGAATTTAAGAATCTTAGAGAAAGATTCCGTTCAAGGCCAATGTCCACTCTCCCGGTCCCGGCCCAGGGAGATTGCCACCGTGTCTCGAGTCTGTAGCGTGGACTTGGGGTGCCCTTGAACCTTGGCTGGGCTCCTGTCTTACCTTCCAGCGTCCACGGCATCATCGCCCAGAGTTAGACAAGTCAGGGAGAGCCTGGAGGAATTGTTCGCGGAGAGACTCACCATTGTGGGTGAACCTTTGGCCTCCTGTGTACCCAGTGACCTTGTGTCTGAACCCTTGACCTTCACTTCTGTATCGCGGCCGGGGCAGTGGGCCCAGGGGAGACCCAGGACATTATGGTCGCGTCCTGACGAGTCCCAGGAAGGCAAAGGGAGCTCCTGTCCCGGCCCACACAGGCTGGGAACAAATCCCCTGTAGGTCCCCGTCCTGCCACTGCTCTAGGTCCGGGCCCTGCTGAGAGCGGTCCGGGCACCTTGCAAACAGCCTGATGAATGCCCTCGTCCCCAGGGCCCCTGGCCTCCTCGCTGTCGCCATGTTCATCACCGTGTTCACGGCCACCGCCGACCCATAAGCGTCATGGCAGCTGGGGCTTGGGCAGTGTTTGGCTTGGGTGCTGGGTAAACACTTTTTTCTTTAATTGATTTTTAGAGAGAGAGAGAGAAATCAGCGATGAGAGAGAATCATGGATCAGCTGCCTCCTGTCTGTCCCACACTGTGGATGGAGCCCACAACCCGGGCATGTGCTGTGACCGGGAATCGAGCCGTGACCTCCTGGTTGACAGGTAGATGCTCAACCACTGAGCCGCACCGGCCGGGCCTAGGTAAACACTTTCTGAGTGGTTGCCAGCCTGGGGTCAAATGACCAGGAAGTTCTGCTGATGGGCCTCAGTGCCTCTCAGTCCTGTCAGTCCTCCCGTGGGCTTTCCTCTGTGTCACAGGATATAAGATCCCTGTCATCGAGAATCTGGGTGCGACCTTAGACCAGTTCGATGCCATTGATTTTTCTGACAACGAAATCCGGAAACTGGACGGCTTCCCTCTGCTGAGGAGACTGAAGACCCTCCTGGTGAACAACAACAGGATATGGTGAGTGTCTGCCGGGCACCGATCTGTTTCCCGGTGTAAACGCTGTGCCCGCTGCCGGTTCCACCTGCACGTCTCCTCTCAGGATGAGAAATGAGGGAACTTCTCTCGCAGGTGAGAGCTGAGCTTGGCATTGGGCGGCCCAGCGGTTTCCACCCTTTTTCCTCTCATCTCATGGCGCACACCACCTCATCGCTCACGTTCTGCAGCACACAGAATCTGACCCAAAAATAGACCCTTCTTGATTTCAGAGAGGAGGTAGAGAGAGAGAGAGAGAAACATCAATGATGAGAGAGAATCACCGATTGGCTGCCTCCTGCACGCCCCACACTGGGAGCCCTGACCGGGAATGGAACCACGACCTCCTGGTTCCTAGGTCGAAGCTCAGCCACTGAGCCGCACTGGCCAGGCTGGGGTTCCTCCGTTTCTGGGTGTCCTTAGACAGCGTGGGAGCAGGAGGAGCCCCTGACAGCCGTCGGGAAGCGTGGGTCCCAGCACCATGCCGCTCTCGCTCACCGTGGGGTCGCGGACCAGGGTCTGTTTTTGTGTCTCTGTCGCTCGGGTTTCCGGACAGCAACCTCCCAGGTTCTGGCCACTTGGAGTCTGAACTCCTCCGAGCAGGACGGGGTCACATTGTCCGCGGCTTCCCCATCGCTGACTCGGGGCGTCTGCTGTGTTGCAGCCGCATCGGCGAGGCGCTGGACCAGGCCCTGCCCTGCCTCACGGAGCTCGTCCTCACCAACAACAGCCTCGTGGAGCTGGTGAGCCCCCGGGACGGGTGCCCAGGAGGCGGGAGGCTCCACCCTCCTGCAGAAGCTGGGGAGGTCCGGGCAGTGCTTCCGTCTTCCTCTCCTCCCCCTCCTCTTCCCCCTCCCTCTTCCCCATCCCTCTCCTCCCTTTCCCTGTCCTTCCCCTCCCACCCCTCCGTCTCCGTCTCCTCAGCCTTTGTCTGACTCTGGGAAGCAGCCGTGACGGGTCCCATCCGCCTGGCATCTGTCTCCCAAGGAGCTGGATGGCCCGTCTCTGCGTTTGGTGTGGTTCCTGGTGGATCTGAGTTTGTCTCATTTTCCCTGGAACTGACGTGTCTCGCTCGCCTGTATGTTTTCCCTCCTCACTGCTCCCTCTCACTCCTGTGCGCTCCGGCTCCCTTTTTGTTCGTTCCATTTTCCTGGAACAGCTTAGAAGTTCATTGTTAAGCAGGTGGGTGGGCTCTGTCCTTACCATTCTAGGCAGGGAAACACAGGCATTGTCCACGTTGTCACTGCTGCTGTTGGCACTGGTACAGACGCCCCAGCTCCCGCCTCTCCCACCTCCACCGGCCGCCCCTCCCTCTGGCCGCCACCACAGTGGTCTGTCCACATTTGTCCACGTATAAAGGTGACCAGTGTCACCTCTACCCGCCTAGACAATACAGGGCCTGAGCCATTGCAGCCCCACACAGCAGCTCGCCGTGTGTTTTATGCGCTTTTTAAAGGCAGCGCCACTGGGGGTAGAGAAGCTGTTATGGCCAAGGTGGGAAGGTGCAGAAGCTCAAGGGTATTAGTCTGCTTGTTCGCTAGAAGCCGATCAGGTGCCGGAGCGGGGAGGACAGGACCAGGGGGTCCTCGCTCCGAGGCAGCCGGGGTGCGAAGCGTCTCAGCGGGGGTCTGCTCTCCTCCCACAGGGTGACCTGGACCCGCTGGCGTCGCTCAAGTCGCTGACCTACCTGAGGTAGGAGATGACCCGGTGACAGTGAGTCCTTGACAACAACTCCCTGCCCGGTCTCGACCTTACCAGCCAGTGAGGACAAAGGAATGCTGAATGGAAACTGGGATTGAAAATAGTTTAAAATTTAAAAATATTTATATTGTGTTTAAAACTCATAAATCTTCTAATTTTGTTTTAACCTCCATAAAAGAGGAAGAAAAGAGCACTCTTTAAAAACAATATGCAGCCCTGGCCAGTGTTGCTCAGTGGTTAGCACCAAAAGGTCATGATTCGATATCCGGTCAGAGCACAGGCCCGAGTTGCGGGGTTGATCCCCAGTGTGGGCTTGGAGGAGGCAGCCGATAGATGTTTCAAAATCCCCACAAAGAAAAGATTGCAAATATCCCCTTCGGGCCCAGTGCCCTGTTAACCTTTCCCTGATGCTCCCTGATGTGCATCAGAGACTTTGCGTGTGAAGACGTGTATTGTCCCCTGATCTGTGCGCTCGGGGTTGTGGGAACGCCCTGGAAGGCCCCGCGTGGACGGGCCGGCGTGACGCCGCCCCTTCTTGCAGTATTCTCAGGAACCCCGTGACCAACAAGAAGCACTACCGCCTGTACGTCATTTACAAGGTCCCCCAAGTGCGCGTGCTGGACTTCCAGAAGGTGAAGCTCAAAGTAAGTGTGACTGTGATCGGGAGTCAGCATCCCCTTGTGTGTTTCATATTTGACATTGTTATTGGGTTTTTTAAGTGTCTAATGAGTTTTGCTGTTGGTTTGTAATGCTAACGTGGGAACGAAATCGTTATATCGGATTTTTCCGGCGGCCCGGTCCTGGCAGGCTTTGGGTGAAGCGGGTCGCATGGCCACAGGAGCTGGCCCTCCGCGGGGAGCTGGCAGTGTCCAGTGCGGCAGCCTTGTCACGGGAGTGGGTTCCCTTTACCGGGAGGTTTTGTTCTTGCCTTAAACCAGGGCTGGGAACCTTTCTCTGCCAAGGGCCCTCTGGATGTTGACGTCATTCGCAGGCCATGCAAAGTACGGACTTGAACAGCAGCCCCTCTGTGTGGCCCAACATGTAGTCACTCCCCCAATGCCTCGGCAGGGCCAGGCCAAAGGATTTCTTGGGCCGGATGTTCCCACCCCTGGTTTAAACCTTAGGTGTTTTTATGGTGTGTTTTTTAATATGTTTCTATTGATTTCAGAGAGGAAGGGGGGTGCAGGGATAGAGAGAGAGAGAGGGAGAGAGAGAGAGAGAAACATCATGAGGGAGACCCATCAATCGGCTGCCTCCTGCACACCCCCTACTGGGGATGGAGCCCACAACCTGGGCATGTGCCCTGACCAGGCATCGAGCCGTGACCTCCTGGTTCCTAGGTCGATGCTCAACCACGGAGTCACCCGGGTCGGGCTGAGCCTTAGTTCTCTGGGAGCCCCGCCTCGAGACGAGGAGAGGGCTCGCTCTTCAGAAGCTTCACCCGAGAAGGCAGGAGCCCAGTGTCTCCTCTGAACTTGACCTTGGCTCTTTGCTATGTTGACCAGCCCAGTCTATGTCAGAAGTGTTTTCTCCCGTGTTTTCTGAGGAATGCATCTATACGCGTGTGCTCTTCTATTTCCATTAACTCTGTGTGTGGTGTCGCTGTAGGAGCGTCAGGAAGCAGAGAAAATGTTCAAGGGCAAGCGGGGTGCACAGCTTGCCAAGGATATTGCGAGGAGAAGCAAAACGTAAGCTGCGGACGTCCGCCTTCTCTCCACTTCCCCTTCAGAAACACTTGGCCGCCACGTGGCCTCCTGCAAACGCAAACCAAACGCCTGGGCCTGGCCCAGTGCTGAATTGGCGCCACGCGAACCCAGGACCATCAGCGGTCCGGGCGTCACGTGACATTCCTGCCCCGTCGGTGGGCAGAGCCAACATTTCGAATCCGGTCTCGCTGTCACATGTCACGTGTCCCGCGCTCTGCGCTTTCTGCCATGATCCGAGTGGTGTTTCTGAAGGAGACAGTTCCTCGTATCAGTTTGTTAACAAAGATAAGATACTACACTGGTTGCGTTACTTTCAAAGGCTTTGAAAGTAAGAGAAGCAGTTCCCCCTGGGCTGCCCTTGACCGTCGTGTTCTTCCTCCCAGGTTCAACCCAGGTGCGGGTTTGCCCACTGACAAGAAGAAGGGCGGGCCGCTGCCCGGGGACGTGGAGGCCATCAAGGTGATGCTGGGCCTCGGGCTGGGGGGCTGGTGGGCTGCGGGTCTCATAGAGTCAGGGATGGATCCGGTTCTGAGCGCAAATATGTTTTCAGCTGAAACCGGTTTGGCTCAGTGGATAGAGCGTCGGCCTGCGGACTGAAGGGTCCCAGGTTCAATTCCGGTCAAGGGCATGTACCTTGGTTGTGGGCACATCCCCAGTGGGGGGTGTGCAGGAGGCAGTGGATCGATGTTTCTAACTCTCTATCCCTCTCCCTTCCTCTCTGTAAAAAGTCAATAAAATATATATATTTTTAAAAATAAAATATGTTTTCATTGATTTCAGAGAGAGGAAGGGAAAGGGAGAGAGAAACATCAATGAGGGGAGAAGATCATGGATTGGCTGCTTCCTGCACACCCCCCACTGGGGATGGAGCCTGCAACCCAGGCATGTACCCTGACCTGGAATCGAACCCTGACCTCCCTGGTTGATGCTCAACCACTGAGCCACACCAACTGGGCGCAGCTATATGTTTATTAACGGAGAAACTAGCTTAGAGTTGTTATTTGAGCAGACATGGGCTTGAATTAAGTGCAGGAGCCAGTTGAAGTGGGGGCAGCTCTGGCCTTTTATATTTTCAACAAAATAGTTTACATATCAAATCGCATATATGTCAACATATGAGTACTTTCCATTTCGCTTGCTGGGCTTTCAAAAAGGTTTTGTGTTTTTGTTTTTTATTTTTTATTTTTTTTTAAAGTAGAGCTTATTTTTTTTTAATATATTTTATTGATTTTTCACAGAGAGGAAGAGAGAGAGATAGAGAGTTAGAAACATCGATCACTGCCTCCTGCACACCCCCCACTGGGGATGTGCCCGCAACCAAGGTACATGCCCTTGACCGGAATTGAACCTGGGACCCTTCAGTCCGCAGGCCGCGCTCTATCCACTGAGCCAAACCGGTTTCAGCTGAAAAACATATTTGCGCTCAGAACCGGATCCATCCCTTGACTCTATGAGACCCGCAGCCCACCAGCCCCCCAGCCCGAGGCCCAGCATCACCTTGATGGCCTCCACGTCCCCGGGCAGGGCCGCCCTTCTTCTTGTCAGTGGGCAAATCCCGCACCTGGGTTGAACCTGGGAGGAAGAACACGACGGTCAAGGGCAGCCCAGGGGGAACTGCTTCTCTTACTTTCAAAGCCTTTGAAAAGTAACGAAAACCAGTGTAGTATCTTATCTTTGTTAACAAACTGATACGAGGAACGGGTCTCCTTCAGAAACACCACTCGGATCATGGCAGAAAGCGCAGAGCGCGGGACACGTGACATGTGACAGCGAGACCGGATTCGAAATGTTGGCTCTGCCCACCGACGGGGCAGGAATGTCACGTGACGCCCGGACCGCTGATGGTCCTGGGTTCGCGTGGCGCCAATTCAGCACTGGGCCAGGCCCAGGCGTTTGGTTTGCGTTTGCAGGAGGCCACGTGGCGGCAAGTGTTTTCTGAAGGGAAGTGGAGAGAAGGCGGACGTCCGCAGCTTACGTTTTGCTTCTCCTCGCAATATCCTGGCAAGCTGTGCACCCCGCTTGCCCTTGAACCCTTTTCTCTGCTTCCTGACGCTCCTACAGCGACACCACACACAGAGTTAATGGAAATAGAAGAGCACACGCGTATAGATGCATTCCTCAGAAAACACGGGAGAAAACACTTCTGACATAGACTGGGCTGGTCAACATAGCAAAGAGCCAAGGTCAAGTTCAGAGGAGACACTGGGCTCCTGCCTTCTCGGGTGAAGCTTCTGAAGAGCGAGCCCTCTCCTCGTCTCGAGGCGGGGCTCCCAGAGAACTAAGGCTCAGCCCGACCCGGGTGACTCCGTGGTTGAGCATGGGACCTAGGAACCAGGAGGTCACGGCTCGATGCCTGGTCAGGGCACATGCCCAGGTTGTGGGCTCCATCCCCAGTAGGGGGTGTGCAGGAGGCAGCCGATTGATGGGTCTCCCTCATGATGTTTCTCTCTCTCTCTCCCTCTCTCTCTCTATCCCTGCACCCCCCTTCCTCTCTGAAATCAATAGAAACATATTAAAAAACACACCATAAAAACACCTAAGGTTTAAACCAGGGGTGGAACATTCCGGCCCAAGAAATCCTTTGGCCTGGCCCTGCCGAGGCATTGGGGGAGTGACTACATGTTGGGCCACACAGAGGGGCTGCTGTTCAAGTCCGTACTTTGCATGGCCTGCGAATGACGTCAACATCCAGAGGGCCCTTGGCAGAGAAAGGTTCCCAGCCCTGGTTTAAGGCAAGAACAAAACCTCCCGGTAAAGGGAACCCACTCCCGTGACAAGGCTGCCGCACTGGACACTGCCAGCTCCCCGCGGAGGGCCAGCTCCTGTGGCCATGCGACCCGCTTCACCCAAAGCCTGCCAGGACCGGGCCGCCGGAAAAATCCGATATAACGATTTCGTTCCCACGTTAGCATTACAAACCAACAGCAAAACTCATTAGACACTTAAAAAACCCAATAACAATGTCAAATATGAAACACACAAGGGGATGCTGACTCCGATCACAGTCACACTTACTTTGAGCTTCACCTTCTGGAAGTCCAAGCCCCGCGCACTTGGGGGACCTTGTAAATGACGTACAGGCGGTAGTGCTTCTTGTTGGTCACGGGGTTCTGAGAATACTGCAAGAAGGGGCGGCGTCACCCCGGGCCCCGTCCACGCGGGGCCTTCCGGGGCGTTCCCCCCAACCCCGAGCGCACAGATCAGGGGACAATACAGTCTTCACACGCAAAGTCATCTGATGCACATCAGGGAGCATCAGGGAAAGGTTAACAGGGCACTGGGCCCGAAGGGATATTTGCAATCTTTTCTTTGTGGGGATTTTGAAACATCTATCGGCTGCCTCCCCCAAAGCCCACACTGGGGATCAACCCCGCAACTCGGGCCTGTGCTCTGACCGGATATCGAATCATGACCTTTTGGTGCTAACCACTGAGCAACACTGGCCAGGGCTGCATATTGTTTTTAAAGAGTGCTCTTTTCTTCCTCTTTTATGGAGGTTAAAACAAAATTAGAAGATTTATGAGTTTTAAACACAATATAAATATTTTTAAATTTTAAACTATTTTCAATCCCAGTTTCCATTCAGCATTCCTTTGTCCTCACTGGCTGGTAAGGTCGAGACCGGGCAGGGAGTTGTTGTCAAGACTCACTGTCACCGGGTCATCTCCTACCTCAGGTAGGTCAGCGACTTGAGCGACGCCAGCGGGTCCAGGTCACCCTGTGGGAGGAGAGCAGACCCCCGCTGAGACGCTTCGCACCCCGGCTGCCTCGGAGCGAGGACCCCCTGGTCCTGTCCTCCCCGCTCCGGCACCTGATCGCTTTCTAGCGAACAAGCAGACTAATACCCTTGAGCTTCTGCACCTTCCCACCTTGGCCATAACAGCTTCTCTACCCCCAGTGGCGCTGCCTTTAAAAAGCGCATAAAACACACGGCGAGCTGCTGTGTGGGGCTGCAATGGCTCAGGCCCTGTATTGTCTAGGCGGGTTGGGGGTGACACTGGTCACCTTTATACGTGGACAAATGTGGACAGACCACTGTGGTGGCGGCCAGAGGGAGGGGCGGCCGGTGGAGGTGGGAGAGGCGGGAGCTGGGCGTCTGTACCAGTGCCAACAGCAGCAGTGACAACGTGGACAATGCCTGTGTTTCCCTGCCTAGAATGGTAAGGACAGAGCCCACCCACCTGCTTAACAATGAACTTCTAAGCTGTTCCCGGAAAATGGAACGAACAAAAAGGGAGCCGGAGCGCACAGGAGTGAGAGGGAGCAGTGAGGAGGGAAAACATACAGGCGAGCGAGACACGTCAGTTCCAGGGAAAATGAGACAAACTCAGATCCACCAGGAACCACACCAAACGCAGAGACGGGCCCCTCCAGCTCCTTGGGAGACAGATGCCAGGCGGATGGGACCCGTCACGGCTGCTTCCCAGAGTCAGACAAAGGCTGAGGAGACGGAGACGGAGGGGTGGGAGGGGAAGGACAGGGAAAGGGAGGAGAGGGATGGGGAAGAGGGAGGGGGAAGGGAGGGGGAGGAGAGGAAGACGGAAGCACTGCCCGGACCTCCCCAGCTTCTGCAGGAGGGTGGAGCCTCCCGCCTCCTGGGCACCCGTCCCGGGGCTCACCAGCTCCACGAGGCTGTTGTTGGTGAGGACGAGCTCCGTGAGGCAGGGCAGGGCCTGGTCCAGCGCCTCGCCGATGCGGCTGCAACACAGCAGACGCCCCGAGTCAGCGATGGGGAAGCCGCGGGGCAATGTGACCCCGTCCTGCTCGGAGGAGTTCAGACTCCAAGTGGCCAAACCTGGGAGGTTGCTGTCCGGAAACCCGAGCGACAGAGACACAAAAACAGACCCTGGTCCGCGACCCCACGGTGAGCGAGAGCGGCATGGTGCTGGGACCCACGCTTCCGACGGCTGTCAGGGCTCCTCCTGCTCCCACGCTGTCTAAGGACACCCAGAAACGGAGGAACCCCAGCCTGGCCAGTGCGGCTCAGTGGCTGAGCTTCGACCTAGGAACCAGGAGGTCGTGGTTCCATTCCCGGTCAGGGCTCCCAGTGTGGGGCGTGCAGGAGGCAGCCAATCGGTGATTCTCTCTCATCATTGATGTTTCTCTCTCTCTCTCTCTACCT
Organism: Ia io; assembly: GCA_025583905.1. Lineage (NCBI taxonomy): Eukaryota > Metazoa > Chordata > Mammalia > Chiroptera > Vespertilionidae > Ia > Ia io. Next base: position 19,709,337 of record JAJQQW010000024.1, on the reverse strand, counting down.
TCCTCTCTGAAATCAAGAAGGGTCTATTTTTGGGTCAGATTCTGTGTGCTGCAGAACGTGAGCGATGAGGTGGTGTGCGCCATGAGATGAGAGGAAAAAGGGTGGAAACCGCTGGGCCGCCCAATGCCAAGCTCAGCTCTCACCTGCGAGGAGAAGTTCCTCATTTCTCATCCTGAGAGGAGACGTGCAGGTGGAACCGGCAGCGGGCACAGCGTTTACACCGGGAAACAGATCGGTGCCCGGCAGACACTCACCATATCCTGTTGTTGTTCACCAGGAGGGTCTTCAGTCTCCTCAGCAGAGGGAAGCCGTCCAGTTTCCGGATTTCGTTGTCAGAAAAATCAATGGCATCGAACTGGTCTAAGGTCGCACCCAGATTCTCGATGACAGGGATCTTATATCCTGTGACACAGAGGAAAGCCCACGGGAGGACTGACAGGACTGAGAGGCACTGAGGCCCATCAGCAGAACTTCCTGGTCATTTGACCCAGGCTGGCAACCACTCAGAAAGTGTTTACCTAGGCCCGGCCGGTGCGGCTCAGTGTTGAGCATCTACCTGTCAACCAGGAGGTCACGGCTCGATTCCGCGTCACAGCACATTGCCCGGGTTGTGGGCTCCATCCACAGTGTGGGACAGACAGGAGGCAGCTGATCCATGATTCTCTCTCATCGCTGATTTCTCTCTCTCTCTCTAAAAATCAATTAAAGAAAAAAGTGTTTACCCAGCACCCAAGCCAAACACTGCCCAAGCCCCAGCTGCCATGACGCTTATGGGTCGGCGGTGGCCGATGAACACGGTGATGAACATGGCGACAGCGAGGAGGCCAGGGGCCCTGGGGACGAGGGCATTCATCAGGCTGTTTGCAAGGTGCCCGGACCGCTCTCAGCAGGGCCCGGACCTAGAGCAGTGGCAGGACGGGGACCTACAGGGGATTTGTTCCCAGCCTGTGTGGGCCGGGACAGGAGCTCCCTTTGCCTTCTGGGACTCGTCAGGACGCGACCATAATGTCCTGGGTCTCCCCTGGGCCCACTGCCCCGGCCGGCGATACAGAAGTGAAGGTCAAGGGTTCAGACACAAGGTCACTGGGTACACAGGAGGCCAAAGGTTCACCCACAATGGTGAGTCTCTCCGCGAACAATTCCTCCAGGCTCTCCCTGACTTGTCTAACTCTGGGCGATGATGCCGTGGACGCTGGAAGGTAAGACAGGAGCCCAGCCAAGGTTCAAGGGCACCCCAAGTCCACGCTACAGACTCGAGACACGGTGGCAATCTCCCTGGGCCGGGACCGGGAGAGTGGACATTGGCCTTGAACGGAATCTTTCTCTAAGATTCTTAAATTCAGCCCCCGGCTGGTTTGGCTCAGCGGCTAGAGCTTCGGCCTGCAGACTGGATGGTTCTGGGTTCAATTCCGGTCAAAGGCACGGACCTCAGTTGCAGCTCGGTCCCCCTGTGGGAGGCAACCAGTCGATGTTGTCTCTCCCGCTGTCTCTCCCTCTCTCTCCCACTCTCCCTAAGAATCAATGGGAAAATATCCTCGGGTGAGGATTAACCAAAGGGGGGGGGGAAAAAAAAAAAGGGACAAAAGAACAACTTAATTTCATGGAAGTAAAAGTACTCCGGCCTTGGCTGGTGTGCTCAGTGGTTAGAGCGCCGACCCACGGAAGGAAGGGTCAGGGGTTCGATCCCGTGCTGTGGTCACAAACTAACCCATGTCTCTCTCTCATTCAAGTTTCTCCCCCGTCCCCCGCTCCTTCCCCCGCTTCTCCGTCTCCTCCTCTCTCTCAAAACAGAGAAGCTCCAGCCGCGCCCGGTCCGCACTCGGACGCCGTCACCGGAACGCTTTTCCTGAGAACCGGCCGCTCGCTCGGCGCCGGGGTGACCGCCCCCGATCCGGCTCGGCGCTCGGGCGGATCAACCGAGAAACGGTCCCGCGAGGCCGAACCGAAGGAGGGCCCACGGGTCCGGGCCGGGAAGCGGTCCAGTCCCGTCCCCGAGCCGGCCGGGCGGGAGCCTGCGGGACGGTCCCTCCGCCCCGCCGCCAGACTCGGGCCGGGCCGGGCCGGCCCTCCCCGCACTCACCCCGCAGGTCCAGCTCGCGGTCCCGCACGGCGTTGGTGTACTGCGCCGCCTGCTCGATCAGCTCCGCCGTCAGCTTCACCATCCTCCCGCCTCCCTTCTCCGGCCGCGGCGCCCGGGCCTCCCGAAAGAAAGACCACACGGCGGAGCGCAGACACACTTCCCGGCGGGCCCCGCGCCGGCAAACGAAGTACTTTCCGGCCGGCGGAAACAGCTACTGCCACACTTCCCGACTACCCCAGCGCCCACGCAAGACGCATCTCCCGGCATGCCCCGTGCCTCCGCTGACACACTTCCGCGCGTGCGTGACAAACGAAGGAAGACGCACTTACCAGCATGCATAGCGACTGACGCAAGACGTCCCTCCCGGCATGCCCATTGCCCAACACACTTCCCCCACGCGCCACGCTGGGGAAGACACACTTCCGGGATTGCGCCGCAGGGTCAGCTAGACGGGCTTCCCAGCTTGCACTGCGCCATCCCCAGGTACGCGTTCCTGAGAGACCTTGCGCCCGCCGACGGGCGGCGTAAATTCACCGGTCGACGTACGCCCGCGCCGATCGTCATCAGGACTAAAACAATGGGACAGCCAGGCTCACCATCTCTGGCGGTTCGGAGGTCCCGGGGCCTTGGCTACGTCCAGGGGGGGCGTCTCTGGAGCCTGGCGGGTCCCTGGTTCCGGACATTTGTACCCGCTGGTTCAGCAGAGCCTGAAGCACTCGAGTCTGTAAAAGGTTCGAGGAGGAGACTGGCGAGAGATGGAGACTCCATGCAGAGTGCGCCTCTCACGGGAAGGGGGTGTCAGCGGGGGGGGGGGCTCTGCCGCCTGCGAAGGGCATTCCTGGGACGACGGGCGACATTTGAATCCCGCCAGAGGCCTGGGCGGCACAGACGCATCAGCGTGAACTTCCCGATTCTGATGGTTGTGCAGGAGGACGTCCCTTGTTAAATATTGAAATTTCCCCCGAAGTAATTTGTGAGAAAAAGAAAAATTAAAATGTTCGCGGTAACAGTGGTAGCACACGTGGTGTATTTACCAGATTGTCAGTTGAACAGAGATGTCTGTGCTGTGTGCTTGTCCCTTATTCTGCAGTTTGAGAGCTTTGGATGGCTTAAAAAATTTTAAAGACAACGCAATTCCTGTGATGGTGACCACCAGACGGGGATGACGGGAGGGGGGCCCTACGCGCCCAAAACTACAACTGGATTTTAAATACCCGGTAAATCTCGTTTAATAAGGTGGAGTCTTGCATTTTTTAGGGTTCTTGGGTCCCCCCCCCCTTAAGGGTTTTAGGGAGTGGGTTTAGTAGTGGGTTTTCAGGGTGGTAGGGTTTGGGTTTTAGGGTTTAGGGTTTAGGGATTAAAGGGGTTCGGGTTTTTTTTTAGGGTTAGGGGTTTTTTTTATAGGGTTTTAGGGGGTTTTTTTTCTAGGGTTAGGGGTTTTAAGGTTTTGGTTGGGGGTTTAGGGTTTAAAAGGGGGTTTGGGGTTCTTAGGAGGGTTTTTTTTAGGGGTTTTTAGGGTGTAGGGGTTTTTTTTAGGGGTTAGGGTGTTTTTTAGGGGTTTTTTAAGGTTTTTTTTAGGGGGTTTTCTTTAGGGTTATGCAGGGGTTAAGGGTTTAGGGTTAGGGTAGGGGGTGCTAGGGGGGTTTTTGGGTTTTAAGGGTTTAGGTTTTGGGGTTATTTAGGATTTTAGGGTTTTTTAGGGGTTTTAGGGATTTTTAGGGGTTAGGGTTTCAGGGGTTTTAGGGGTAAGGCTAAGTGTGGGTTTTTTAGGGGTAAAGGGGTTTATGGTAGGGAAATTTAGGGGTTTTGGGTGGGGGTTAAGGGAATTTTTTAGGGGGGTGTTAGGGGGTTTTGGGTTTTTTGGGAGAGGGTTTTTTTTTTAGGGGAAAATTAGTTTAGGGTTTTTAGGGGGGTTTTAGTTAGGAACACTTTAACAAAGGTTTATTTTTAGGTATTTAGGTTATTTTTAGGGTTTATTTTATTGGGTTAGGGGTTTTTAGTTTGGGTTAGGGGTTAAAGGCTTTTAGGGTTTTTAAGGACGTTTTAGGGGAAAAAAATAAACTATTAGGGTTTTAGGGGTTTTTAGGGTTTTAGGGGGTTTTTATAGTTTATTTTAAGGGGTTTAGGGGTTTTTTTTATTAGGGGTTTTTTTTAAAGGGTTTTATTAGGTTTATTTTTTATGGGTTTAGGGGTTTAGGGGTTTAGGGGGTTTTGTTTCAGGGGGTTAGGGGGTTTTTAGGGGTTTTTTTTTATTTTTTTTTTTAGGGGGTTTAGGGTTTTTTTTTTTTGGGGGGTTTTAAATGTATTTTATTGGGGGGGATAGGGGGTTAAGGGGATGTTTTTAGGGTTAAAATTGGGGGTTAGGGTTTTTTTTAGGGGCGTTATTGAGGGTTTAGGTTTTTTTTAGTTAAAAAGGGGTTTTGGGTTAGGGAATTTTGTTTAGGGGTTAGGGGTTTTAGGGTTTTAGGGTTTGGTTTTATAGGGTTTCTTCTGGGGGAGGGTTTTATTTATGGGGGGAGGGTGTTGGGTTTTATAATTAAGGGGGTAGGGGGTTTGTAGGTTTTTAGGGTTTATATTAATACATTGGGTTTTGTAATGGGTTAGGATAAAATTTTGGTAGGTTTTTCCCCATTTTTATGTGCTGGACCCAAATAAAGTGTTTATGGGTTTTAAGTGTTAACATTTTTTTTTTTTTAAGTTTGGTTTTGGGGGTCCTTTTTGGTTAAGTGGTTTGGGGGGATTTAGGTTTATTTTTTTTTATAGGTTTAAGGGTTTTTTCCAGGGTTTTTAGATAAAGGTTTTTTAGGTATTTAGGGTTTTTTAGGGTTAGGGGGGGTTGGGGGTGGTTTTGGTTTTTTTAATTTATTAAAGTTTTTATTGGTTTTTTTTAGTAGGGTTATGGGTTTAGGGTTTTAAAGGGATTTAGGGGTTTTGGGAGGTTAGTGTTATTAGGGTTTTTGGTAAAATAGTAGGGAAAAAGTGGGTTGGGGTTTTTTTAGGGGTTGGGGTTTTTAGGGTGTAAAGGGTTTAGGGGGTAAGGTTTTTATTGGGGGTTTTTAGGGTTTTTTTGGGGGGGGGTTAGTTTTTGTTAGGGGTTTTTTGGGTTTTAGGGGGAGGTATATTATTTTTAGGTTTAATTTGCATTTTTGTTTTTTCACTATCGTTTTAGGGTAAATTTATGTTTTAGAGGGGGGGCTAGGAAAAAGTTAGGGGGTTTAAAGGGTTTATGGGTTTAATGGGGTGAAATTGTTTAGTTTATAGGGATTAGGGGGGAAGGGGGGTTTAGGATTTTTTAGGGTTTCTGGGCCCATGGAATATCAATTAGGGATTTTGGCCCATTTATGGTTGGGGTTTGGTTAAATGGGGGGAAGGGTTTGAGGTATAGAAAAGGGTTTAGGGTTAGGGGGGGGTTTTAGTGGAGAGGGTTTTGTTTTCGATTAAACAAGTTTAAGGGGTTTTTTAGGGTTTTAGTTTTGGGTTTTTTTAGGGGTTTTTTAGGTTTTTTTTTAGTTTAAGGGGTTTTAGGGTTTATTTGGTTTATAGTTTTTTTTTTTTTTTGAGGAGGTTTAGGGGTTAGGGGGGTGGTCCACATCGGTTTTTTAGGGGGCAAGGGGGTGTGGGGTTCCTTGTATGGGGGGTTTTTGGGGTTTTATTTTTTTTGGGGGGGGGGTTTTTTTTTTAGGGGTTGCAGGATTTTTAATTTTTTAGGGGTTTTTTTTTTTTAGGGTTTTCTTTTTTTAGTTGAATTTTTTTAACAAGGTGGTTGGGTTTTTTAGGGTTGGGGTTTTTTTTTTTTAGGGGTAGGGTTTAGTTTTTTGGGTTTAGGGTTTTTAGGGGTTTATAAATACCAGGGTTTCCAGTTTTAGTGGGGTTTCGTTTAGTTATGTTTTTTTTTTAGGGAATTTAAACTGGTTTTTTTTAAAAATTTTTTTTTTTTTGTAGGGGGGTTTTTTTTAGGGAAGTTTGGGGGGGTTTAAGGGGGTTTAACTTTTTTTTAAGGGTTTTTAGGGTTTAGGTGTTTTTTAGGGGTTTTAGTTTTTTGGGGGCTTTTTTTGTAAAGGGTTTTAAACTGGAAAAAAGGGTTTTTTTTAGGGGTATTTTAGGTTATTTAATAGTTTTAATTAGTAGGGTTTTAGGGTAAAAGGGGCATTTTTTCAGTAACATTGGTTTTTTTTTTTTAAAGATGTTTTTGAGGGGTTACCGGTAAGGGGTATACGGGGTTTTTGGTCTTTGCCCCTAAACGGTGAAACCATTTTATTGCGGGTTTAATAAAATTAGAGTTTTGTTATTTTTTTTAGGGGAAAACAGTTTTTTTACGTTCCAGGGTTTTTAACTGGGCATTTTGGGAAAATTTTTTTTTTTGGGGATTTTTAAATTTTTTTTGGGGTTTTTTTTTTAGGGTTTTTAGGGGATAGTTTTTTTTTTTATTGGTTTAGGGGGGTTTAACTTTTTTAAAAATAAAAAGGGAATTTTGGAATTTAATTAGGGCTTTTAGGGGGTTACTTTTAGGGGGGTTTACCCTAGGGGTTTTTTTTTTAGGAGTTTTTTAGGGTTTAAGGGGGTTTAAGGTTAACGCCTCTAGGGTTTTTAGGGGAAGGTTATGGAGGTCAAGTTGGTTAGGGGGAAAAGGTTCTTGTGGGGGTGTTTTGTGAGGTTTAAAGTTAGTTTTTTAGGGTTTTAAGGTTTTTTTTTTACTGTTGATTATTGTTTTTTTTATAGGGGGAATTTTTTTTTTTGGAAGGTGGTTTTTAAGGGGGTTTTTAGGGGTTTTTGTTTTATTAGGGGAAAAACGGGTTTTAAAACTTTTAAAATGTAGGTAGTTTTTTTTTTTTTACCAAATTTGAAGGGTTAGTTTTTTAGGGTTTTGGTTTAGGTTGGGGTTTTTTTAGGTTTTTGGCAAGGGGAAGTTTTAGTGGGTTTTTAACTTTTTTGGGGTGTTTGGGGTTTATAGGGTTTTTGAAATTTTTTTAATGGTTTTTTAACCCAGTTAGATAGGGTTTTTTTAGGGGTTTTTAAGGTTTATAGGGACCCGGGGGTGTTTTTTTGGTCCCCGGGTGAGGTTAGGAAACCCTTTTTTAGGGTTTTAGGGTTTTAGGGTTTTTTAAGGGGTGGGGGGGGGGGGGGATGGGGGGGTATTTTTTTATTAGGGTTTTAGGGATTTTAGGGGGGTTGGGGATGGTTTTAGGGTTTTTAAAGGGGGGCTAGGTGGGTTGGATTGTTTTGGGTTTAGGGGAGAGGTGTTTGGATTTGGGGTTTTTAGTGGGGGGTTTTAAGATTTTTAGGGGTTGTGGATGGAAATTTTTTTTTTTTGGGGGTGAGAATGGTTTTTTTAGGGGGGTAGGGTTTTGTTTGTTTTAGGTTTTGGTATTGGGTTTAGGTTTATTTTTTTGGGGCTTTTTTTAGGGGTTTTTTTAAGGGGGGGGGGTTTTAGGGTTTTTTGGTAGGGTTTTAGGTTACGGTTTTTTTAGGGTTTTTAGTTTAAGTTTTGGGGTTTTTACAGGTAGGGGTTTCCAGGGGTTTTAGGGGATTTTTTAGGGGGTTTTAGGGGATTTAGGGATTTTAGGGTTAGGGTTAAGGGTTTTAGGGGTTTTTAAGGTGTTTTTTTTTTAGGGTTTTAGGGTTTTATGTTTAGGGTTTAGGGGTTAAGGGGTTTTAATTTAATTGGATTTAGGGGGGGTTTTTGGGTTTTGGGGTTTAGGGTTTTTAGTTAGGGGGGGGGGTTTTTGGGTTAGGGTTAAGGGTTAGGGTTTTCTTAGGGGTTTTTTTTGGGGTAGAGTTAGGTTTTAGTTTTTGGTTTTAGGGTGTTTGGTTTTAGGTTTTTTTTTTTTTTTTTTGGGTTTTTTGGGGTTTTATTTGGTTTTTTTTTTTAGTTATGGGTTTGGGGGGTTTGGGGTTTATGGGTTTTTTAGGTTTTTTTAGGGTTAGGGGTTTGGTTAAAGTTGTTTTTCCTTTTTTGGCGGGCCCCCAGGGTTGTTTTTTTTAGGGTTTTTTTTTTTTTAGGGGTTTTTTAGGGTTTTAGTTAGGTTAGGGGGTTTTTTTTTTTTAGGGTTTAGGGTTTTTTTAGGGTTTAGGGGTTTAGGGTTTTTTAGGGTTTTTAGGGTTTTTATTAATTTAGGTTTTTAGGGGGGGTTTTTAGGGGTTTAGGTTTTTTTTTTTTTTTGTTAGGGGTTTAGGGGTTAGGGGGTTTTTTAGGGGGGGGGGGGTTTTTTTTAGGGGTTTTTTTAGGTTTTAGGGGGGGGTTTAGGGGGGGGGGTTTTAGGGTTTAGGGTTTTAGGGTTTTAGGGTTTTTTAGGGGGGTTTTTAGGGTTTAGGGGTTTTAGGGTTTAGGGGGCTTTTTTTTAGGGGGTTTTTAGGGTTTTTAGGGTTTAGGGTTTTTTAGGGTTTGGGTTTAGGGGGTTAGGGTTTAGGGTTTTAGGGTTAGGGGTTTTAGGGGTTAAGGGGATTAGGGTTTTTAGTTTTAGGGTTAGGGGTTTTAGTTTTTTAGGGGTTAGGGTTTTAGGGTTTAGGGTTTAGGGGGTTTAGGGTTTAGGGTTAGGGGTTTTTTTTAGGGGTTAGGGGGTTTAGGGGTGTTAGGGGTTAGGGTTTTTTTTTTAGGGGTTAGGGGGTTTAGGGGTTAGGGGGTTAGGGTTTTTTAGGGGGGTAGGGTTTTAGGGTTTAGGGTTTTTTTAGGGGTTTTTAGGGGGTTAAAAGGGGGTTTTAGGGGGATTGTTTTAGGGTAGGGTAGGGTTAGGGGTTTAGGGTTTGGGTTTTAGGTTTTAGGGGGGTTAGGGGGTAGGGTTAGGGGTTTTAGGTAGGGTTAGGGGGTTTTTTTTTTAGGGGGGGTTTAGGGGGTTAGGGTTTAGGGTTTAGGGTTAGTAGGGTTTAGGGGTTTTTTAGGGTTAGGGGTTTAGGGTTTTAGGGGTTTTAGGGTTTTAGGGGGGTTAGGGGTTTTTTAGGGTTAGGGTTTAGGTTTTAGGTTTTTAGGGGGTAGGGTTTTTTTAGGGTTTAGGGGTTAGGGTTTTAGGGTTTTTAGGGGGTTAGGGGGGGTTAGGGGGTTTTAGGGTTTTTGTTAGGTTTTAGGGTTTAGGGGTTAGGGGGGTTAGGGGTTTTAGGGTTTTAGGGTTTTTAGGGTTAGGGGTATTAGGGTTTAGGGGTTTTAGGGTTTTTAGGGTTTAGGGTTTTTTTAGGGTTTTGGGGGTTTGGGGGTTTTTTTTTAGGGTTTAGGGGGGGGGTAGGGTTAGGGGGGGGTTAGGGTGGGGGGGGGTTTGGGGTTTAGGGTTTTTTTAGGGTTTTAGGGTTTTTGGTTAGGGTAGGGGGTTTAGGGTTTTAGGGGTTAGGGGGTTTAGGGGTTAGGGGGGTTTTTAGGTTTTAGGGTTAGGGGGTTAGGAGGGTTTAGGGGGTTAGGGGTTTTTTTAGGGTTTAGGGTTTTAGGGGTTAGGGTAGGGGTTAGGGTTTAGGGTTAGGGTTTTAGGGTTTAGGGGTTTTGGGGTTAGGGTTTTAGGGGGTTTTTTTAGGGTTTTTAGGGGGGGTTAGGGTTTAGGGTTTAGGGTTTTAGGGGTTTAGGGTTTATTAGGTTTTAGTTTTTATAGGGTTTTAGGGGTTTAGGGTTAGGGGTTTTTTTAGGGGTTTAGGGGTTTAAGGGGTTTAGGGGTTAGGGGTTAGGGGGGGGTTAGGGGGTTTAGGGGTTTTAGGGGTTATTTTTGGGGTTAGGGTTTGGGTTTTGTAAAGGTTAGGGGTAGAGGGGGGTAGGGTTAGGGGGGTTAGGGTTAGGGTTAGGGGGGTTTAGGGGTTAGGGTTTTAGTTTAGGGGGTTGGGTTATGGTTTTTAGGGGTTTTTAGGGTTTTAGGGTTTTATTTTAGGGTTAGGGTTAGGGGGTTTTTTTAGGGGTTAGGGTTTAGGGTTCTTTTTTTTTAGGGTTATTTTTAGGGTTAGGGGTTTAGGGTTTTTTTAGGTTTAGGGTTAGGGTTAGGGTTAGGGTTTAGGGTTAGGGTTAAGGGGTAGGGGTTTTTTAGGTTAGGGGTTTAGGGTTAGGGTTTTTGGGTTAGGGTTTAGGGTTTGGGGTTAGGGATTTTGGGTATTGTGTTAGTTAGGTAGGGGGTGGGGTTTTGTTTTAGGGGGGGTAGTGGTTTAGGGTTAGGGGTTAGGGGTTGGGTTTATTTTTTTTTTTTTGGGGGGGGGGTTTTAGGTTTTAGGGTTGGGGTAAGGGGTTTTTAGGGTTTTTGGGGTTAGGGGTTTTAGGGTTAGGGGTTGGGGTAGGGGTTTTTTAGGGGGGGTTTAGGGGTTGTTTTTTTTTTTTTAGGGTTGGGTTTTTAGGGTGTAGGGTTTTAGGGTAGGGGTTTTTTTTAGGTAGGGTTTTTTAGGGTTTTTAGGGGGAGGTTTAGGGTTTTAGGGTTTTTTTTTTAGGGGTTTAGGGTTTTTATTTGGAGGGGGGGGGAGGGTTATTTTTTTTTTTTTAATTTAGGTTTTATAGGTTTTAAGGTTTTTTAGTTTTTTTTTAGGGTTTAGGGTTAAGGGTTTTAGGTTTAGGGGTTTTTTTTATGGGTAGGGGTTATTTTTAGGGTTTGGGGATTTAGGGTTTTTTTAGGGGTTTTTTATTTTTAGGGTTAAGGGTTTTTAGGGGAGGTTTTTAGTTTTTTTAGGGGGTTTTTTTTAGGGGTTTTGTTTCTTTAGGGTTTTTTAGGGTTTAAGGGTTTTTAGTTTTTTTTTTAGGGGGGGGTTTTTTTAGGGTTTAGGGGGTTTTAACCCTTTAGGGGTTTTAAGGGGGGTTATTTTTTAGGGGTTAGGGGGGTTTTAGGGTTTTTTTTTTTTTTTTAGGGTTAGGGTTAGGGGGGTTTAGGGGGTTTTTTATATTTGTTTAGGTTTTTTAGGGGTTTTTTTTTTTAGGGGTTTTTGGTTTTTTTTTTTTTAAGGGGTAGGGGTTTAGGGTGGTTTTAGGGGGTTTTATTTTTAGGGTTTGTTTTTTTTTGGGCTTATAGGGTTTAGGGGGTTTTTAGGTTTTTTTTTTTTTTTTTTAGGGTGATTTTATTTATTTTAGCGGGGGTTTTTTAATATGTTGGGTGTTTTTAGGGGGTTTTAAGGGAAAACAATAACAGGGGTTTTTTGTTTTAGGTTTGGTTTTTTTTAGGGGTTAGGCTTGGGTTTTAAAAAAATTTAGGTTAAGAATTTTAGGGGGTTTAGGTGTTTTAGGGTTTTTATGGGAGGGTTTTTTTTAAACTATTTAAATTGGGGGTTTTTTTAAAGGGGGGGTTTAATCGGGGGGTTTAGGGGTTTTTTTTTAAAGGGTTTAGGGTGTTAGGGTTTAACTTTAGGGTTTTAGGGGTTTTTAGGTGTTTTTTTTTTTTAGGGGTTAGGGTTAGGGGGTTTTTTTTTTTAGGGGTTTTAGGGTTTAGGATTTGTAGGGTTAGTATTTTTTGGGTTGTTTAGGGGGTTTGGGGAGGGTTTTGGGTGGGTTTTGGGGACATGGTTTAAGGTTTTTTTTGTTAGGGTTTAGGGGGTTTTTTTTATTTTTTTTTTAGGGTTTTTGGGGTTAGGGTTTGGGTTTTTAGGGTTTTTTAGGGGGGTGTTAATTGGAGGTTTTGGGTTTAAGGGAGGGGTTTCAGGGGTTTTTAGGGTTAGTTTATCGGGGGGGTTTTTTTTTAGGTGGGTTTTTTAGGGTTTTAGGTTTAGGTTTAATTTTTTATTTGGAGGGGTTTTTGGGTTTTTTTTTTTTAGGTTTTTTTTTTTTAGGGGGTATTTTTAGTAGGGTGTTTTTATTATTTTTTTTGGCCGGGGGGTTTTTGGGGGTGGGGAGAGGGTTTAGGGGTGTGGGTAAGGGGTTTTTGGGGGTTTTTGGGGGTTTGTTTAGGGTTTGGGGGTTTTTTTTTTTAGGGGTTAAGGGTTAATTTTTTTGGGGTTTTAGGGTGTCTTTAGTTTTTTTTTGGGGGTTAGGGTTTTTTAGGGTAACAGGTTTTTTGGTTTTTTTTAGGGTAGGGTTGGGTTAGGTGGTTTTTTTTATAGGGTTTTAAGGTTTAGGCCCTTGCGGGGTTTTTTTTTGGGGTTAGGGTTTTTTGGGGTTTTGTTTTTAGGGGGGTTTAGGTTTTTTTAGTTTTTTTAGTTTTAGGGTTTTTAGTTTTTAAGGGTTTTTTTTAGGGGTTTAGGTTTTTTGTTTTTAGGGGTTTTTTGGTTTAAACCTTTTAGGGTTTTGGGGTTTTAGGTTTTAGGACGGGGTTTTTAGGGTTTTGGTTTTTTTTTTTAGGGTTTTTGTTTTTAGTTTAGGGTTTTTAATTAGGTTTAAGGGGTTTTTTTAGGGTTTTTTTTAGGTTTGTTGGGTTTTTTTTTGGGTTAAAGGGGGCTGTTTTTGGGCGGGGGTTTTTTTTTATTTTGTTATGTTTTTTTTTAGGTGTTGGGGTTTTTTGGGTTTTTTTTGTTATGGTTTTAGGGGGTTTCTTAGGTTAAGGTTTTGTGTTAGGGTTTTTAGGGTTTTTAATAGGGGGATTTTAGGGTTTTAGGGGTTTTGGGAAGGGATTTTTTTTTTAGGGGTTTTTAGGGTTTTTTTTTTTTTTTATTTTTTTTTAAGGGGGGGTTTTTTTTAGGTGTTTTTGGGTTTTGTATTTAGTTTTTAGGGTTTTTTATTTTATTTTTTTTATCGGGGGTTTGTTTTTCAAAGGTTTAGGGGTGTTTTTTTTTTAGGGGTTTTTGTTTTAGGGGTTAGGGGGGGGAAGGGTACTTTTTTTGGTTTTTTTGGGGGGTTTTTTTTTTAGTTTTAGGGTTTTTTTTTTTTTTTTTTTTAGGGGAGTTAGGGGTTAGGGTTTAGTTTTAAGGGGGGTTTTTTAGGGGTTTTTTTTTAGGGGGTTTTTTAGGGGGTTAGGTTTTTACGGTTTTTTTTTTTTTGGTTTTTTTTGTATTTTTTAGGGTTTAGGGTTAGTGAGGGGGGGTTTAGGTTTAGTATTTTTTTTTAGGGGGTTTTTTTTTTTTTAGGTAGTTTTGGTTTTAGGGGGTTTTAGGGTTTTTTTTTTTTATTTTTAGGTTTAGGGGTTTTAGGGTTAGGGGTTAGTTTATCTAGGGTTATATTGTTTTTTTTTTTTAGGGTTTTTTTTTTTTTTTTTTTTTTTAGGGGGTAGGTTTTAGGGGTTTTTAGGGGTAGGTTTTTAGGGTTAAGGGGGGGTTTTTTATTTTTTTAGGGGTTTTTTATGGGTTTTTTCGTTAGGGGATATTTGTTTTATTTTTTTAGGTTTTTTTTTTTATTTTTTTTTTTTTTTAGAGTTTGGGGATAGTTTTTTTTTAGGGTTTTGGGTTTTTTTTTTTTTTTTTTTTTTTGGTTTTATTTTTTTTTTTTTTTTTGGGTTTTTTTTTATTTTATAATTTTTTTTTTTTTTAGGGGGTTTTTTGGGGTTTGGGGTTTTTTTAGGTTTTTTTTTTTGAGTTTAGGGGTTTTTTTTTTTTTTTGTTAGGGGTTATTTAGGGGTTAGGGTTTTTTCTTTTAGTTTTTTTAGGGTTTTAGGGTTTAGGGGTTTTTTTTTTTTAGGGGTGTTTTTAGGGGTTTTTTTAATTTATTTTTAAGGGTTTAGGAATTAGGGTTTTTTTTTTAGGGTTAGGGGGTTTTTTTAGGGGTTTTTAGGTAAGGGAGTTTTAGGGTTAGTTTTTTTTTTGTTTTTGGTTTAGGGTTTTTTTTTTAGGGGTCATTTTTTTTGTTTTTTTTATTTTTAGGGTTTTTTTTTTTTTTTTTAGGTTAGGGTTTTTTTTTTTTATTTTTTAGTTTTTTAGGGTTTTTTAGGGTTTTGGAGGGTTTTTAGGGGTTTTTGGAATTAGGGTTTTTTAATGTTAGGTTAGGTTTTTTTTTTATTTTTAGTTTTTTTTTAGGGGGATTATTTTTTTTTAGGGGGTTTTATTTTTTTTTGGTTTTATTAGGGGGTTTTATTTTGGTATTTTTTTTTTTTTAGGGGAGGGGTGGTTAGGGGGTCAGTTTTTAGGTTTTGGGGTTTTATGTTTTTAGGGGGGGTTTTTTTATTTTTTTTTATTTTAGGGTTTTTTTTTACTGGGTTTAGGGTTTAAGGGGGGGAGGTTTTTTTTTTTTTTTTAAGGTTTTTAGGGGTTTTTTTTAGGGTTTTGGTTTTTTTTAGGGTTTTTTTTAATGGGTTAGAGGTTCGTTATTTTTGTTTAGGGTTTTAGTTTTTTTTTTTAGGGTTTATCCAGGGTTTTTTTAGGGAAATTTGGGTTTGGTTTTTTTTTTTGGGTGTTTTTTAGGGGTTTAAGGTTTTTAAATTTTTGGGGTTTTTTTTTTGGGGCATTTTTTTTTTTTTTTTTTTTGTTTATTTTCTAGGGGTTTTTATTTAGGAACCTAGGGGGTTTTGTTTTTTTAGTGGGTTTTGTTGAGGGGGGGTTGGGGGTTTATTTTTTTTGTTTTTTTTAGGGGTTTATGGGTTTTGGGTTTATTTGTTTTTTGTTTTTTAGGGGTATTTTTTTTTTTTGGGTTTTTTTTTTTTTTTTAAGGTTTTTTTAGGGTTTTTTTTTTGTTAGGGCGGTTTTTATTTTTTTTTCGTTTTTGTTTTTTATTTTATTTAGGGTTTTTTTTAGGGGTTTTTAAGTGTTTTTTTTATTAGGGTTTTCCATTTTATTTTTGTTAGGGTTTTAGGGGGGTTTTAGGGGGTGATTTTTTTATTTTTTAGGTTTTAGGTTTTTAGGGTTTTTTTAGGGGGTTTTTTTTGGGTTTTTTTTTTTTTTTTTTTTTTAGGCTTTAGGGTTTTGGGGGGCCAGGTTTAGGGTTTTTTTTTTTAGGGTTTTTAGGGGGGTTTTTTAGGGTTTTATTTTTTAGGGGTTAAGGGTTTGGTTTTTTTTTTTGGAAGGGTTTATTAGGGGTTTTTAGTGTTTTTTTTTGGGTTTTTTAGGTTTTTTTTTTAGGTGGGTTAGGGGTTTTAGGGTTTAAGTTTTTTTTTTTTTTTTTATTTTTTTTAGGGGGGGGTTTCGGTTTTTAGGGGGTTTAGTTTTATGGTTTTTTTAGGGTTTAGGGTTTTTTTAAGGGGGTAGGGGGTTTTTTTGGGTTTTTTTTATAAGGGTTTTTTTAGGGTTTTTTAGGTTTTTTTATTTTTTTAGGGTTTTAGGGGGGTTAGGGGGTTTTTAATTTTTTTTTTTGGGTTTTTTTTTGTAGGGATTTTTTTTGTTTATATTTGGAGGGTTTTTTTTTTAGGGGCGGGTTTTTTTTTTAGGTATTTTTTTTTTTTTTAGGTTATTTACTTTAGGGGGTTTTTAGGGGGTTTTATATACTTATGTTTAGGGTTTTTTTTAGGGGTTAGGGGTTTTAGGGGGTTGTTTTTTTGGGTTGGGTTTTCTTAGGTTTTGGGGTTTAGGGGTAACCACTAGGGGGGTTTTTTTTTTTAGGGGTAGGAGGGAGGGTTTAGGTGTTTTAGTTTTATTGGGTTTTTTAAGGGGGTTATTGCGGGTTTGAGTTTTTTAGGGGTTTATTTCTAGGGTTATTAGGGTTTTTGGTAGGGGGTTTTTTTAGGGTTTTAGGGTTAGGGGGGTGGGGTTTTTTGTGTTAGGGGTTAGGGGGTTTTAGGGTTGGGGAATCCGGGTTTTTTTAGGGTTGGGGTTTAACTGGGTTTTGTTTAGGGGTTTAAAGTTTTTTACACGTGTTTTTCTTATAGTAGGGTTTTTTTAGGGGGGTTTGGGGGTTTTTTAGGGTTTTTTTTAGGTTTTTTTAGTTTTAGGGTTTTGGGGAAGGGGTTTATTTTTTTTGGGTTTTTTAGGGGTTTTTTTTTTTAGGGGTTTTTAGGGTTAGGGTTTTTTTTTAGGGGGGTTTTAGGGGGGTTTGGTTTAGGCGGTTTTTTTAGGGGGTTTTTTTTTTTTTTTTTTTTTAGGGGGTTTTTTTTTGGGGTTTTTACTTTTAATGGGAAGGTTTTAGCTGGGGGTTTGGGTTTTTTTTTTTAGGGGTTTTAGGGGGTTTTTTTTTTAGGGTTTTTTTTAAGTTGGTTAGGGGTTAGGGGGTTAGGGTTAGGTTTTTTTATAGGGTTTATTTTTTTTTTAGGGGGTTAGGGGGTTTATTAGGGTTTTGGGGTTTTTTATAGGGGTTTTATTTATAGGGGTTTTGGGGGGCTGGTTTTAGGGGGGTTTTTGGGGGGTTTTTTTTTTTTTTTTAACGGGTTTTTTTATTTTTAGGGGTTTCTTAGGGGGTTTTTTTTTTTTTTAGGGGTTTAGGGGGTTTTTTTTGGGGTGGTTTAAAAATTTTTTAGTTAGGGTTTTTATTTTTTTTTAGGGGTTTTAGGGTTTAGGGTTTTTTTTTTTAGGGGCAGGGGTTTAGAAGGTTTTTTTTAGGGGTATTAGGGGATTGGGTGGTTTTAGGGGTTTTTATCAGGGTTTTTTTTTCTTTTTAGGGGGTATTTTTTTGGGGTTTTGCGGGTTAGGGGAATATTGGGGGGTTTAGGGGTTTAGGGTTGGGGTTTTGGGTTTTTTTAGGGGGTTAAG
This sequence comes from Ia io, assembly GCA_025583905.1. Lineage (NCBI taxonomy): Eukaryota > Metazoa > Chordata > Mammalia > Chiroptera > Vespertilionidae > Ia > Ia io. Next base: position 19,692,842 of record JAJQQW010000024.1, on the reverse strand, counting down.
GGTTTTTTATTTTTTTAGGGGTTAGGGTTTTTTTTTTTAGGGTTTTTGGGGTTTTTAGGGTTAGGGTTTGGGTTTTTTTTTTAGGGGTTTTTTTAGGGGGGTTTTTAGGGGTTTTTTTTATAAAGGGTTTTTTTGGGTTTTTTTTAGGGGGGTTTTTTTTTTTTTTTGGGGGATTCTTAGGGTTTTTGGTTAGGGGTTTTAGGTTTTAGGGTTTTAGCGGGGTTTTTAGGGGTTTTTAGGGTTTTTCGGGGTTAGGGGTGTTTTACAGGTTTTTTTTTTTTTTTTTCTAGGGGTTTTTTTTTTTTTTTAGTTATTTTTAGGGTTTTTTTTAGGTTTTTGTTTTAGGGGTTTTTCCCCCGGTTTTTAGGGGGTTTTTAGGGGTTTTTTAGGGGGTTAGGGTTGGTTTTTTAGGGGGGGAGGAATAAAGGGGTTTTTTTAGGGAGGTGGGGTTTAGGGGTTTTAAGTTTTTTAGGGGTTTAGGGGTTTATAGGGGAGTTTTTTTTTAGGTTAGGGTTGTGTAGGGGGGAGGTTTAGGGGTTTAGGGTAGGGATTTTTTTAGGGGGTTTTTATTGTGTTTAGGGGTTTAGGTTAGTTTTTTTGGGGTTTGGGTTTTTTAGGGTTAGGGTTTTAGGGTTTTTTACGGGGTTAAAATAGGTTTATTAGTTAGGGTGTTGGGGGTTTTTTTAGGGGGGTTTAGGGGTTGTTTTTTTGTGTTAGGGGGGGGTTAGTTTTGAGGTTTTTTTTAGGGGTTTTTTAGGGGTTTAAAAGGTTTTTTAGGGTTTAGGGGTTTAACGGGGGTTTTTTAGGGGTTAGGGGGTTTACTTTTTTTTTAGGTTAGGGGTTTTTTAGTTTTTAGGTTAGGGGTAGGGGGTTTAGGGGACTTTCAAAGGTTTTATTTAAGGGGTTTTTAGGTTTTTGGTTTATTTTGTTTGGGTTTTTGTTTTAAGGGTTTTTTTAGTGGGGGTTGTGGGTTTTAGGGTTTGAGGGGTTTTTTTTTTTTAGGGTTTAGGGTGTTGTATAGGGGGTTAATTTTTTAGGGTTTAAATTTTTTAGGGGGGTTTTTTTTTTTTTAGGGTTAGGGGGTTTTAAGGGTTAGGGGTTTTTTTTTTAGGGGGAGTTAGAGGGTTATTTTTTTAGGGGTTTTTTTTTTAGGGTTTTTTTAGGGGTTTAGTAGGGTTTTTAGCGGGTTTTTTTTTATTTTTTTTTTAGGTTTTGAGGGTAGGGTTTTAGGGGGGTGGGGGGGTTCAAGGGTTTTTTTAGGGGTTTTTTAGTTAGTTTTAGGGTTTTTTAGGGGTTTAGGGTTAGGTTTTTTTTTTTTTAGGGTTTTGGGGGTTTTTAGGGGAGGGTTAAGGGGTGGGTAGGGGGTTTTTTTGGGTTTTTGGTAGGTTTTTTTAAGGGTTTTTTTTTTTTTAGGGGCTTATTGGGTTTTTTTTTTAGGTTACTAGGGGTTTTTTTTAGGGTTTTTTTTTGGGGTTTAGGGGTTTTTTTTAGGGGGTTTCAGGTTAGGGTTTTTTTTTTTTAGGCGGTCTTAGGGGGTTTTTTTTTTTTAGGGTTTAGGTTAGGGTGTTTATGGTTTTTAGGGTTTTTAGGGTTAGGGTTGGGGGGTTAGGTAGGTTTTTTTTTTTGGGTTTTTAGGGTTTATGCTAGGGTTTTAGTGGTTTAGGGTTTTAGGGTTTTTTTAGGTTTTTAGTAGGGGGTTTAAGGGTTTAGGGGTTTTTTTTTAGGGTTTAGGGGGTTTTTTTAGGGTTTATTAGGTTTTTTAGGTGGTTTAGGGTTTGTTTAGGGTTTTTTTTAGGGGTTTTTTTGGGGTTAGGTTAGAGGTTTATAGGTTAGTTTTTTAGGGGGAAGTATTTTTTAGGGGGTTTTTTGGGTTTTTTATTGCCATTTTTTAGGGTTTTTTGAGTGTGGTGTTTATCGGTTTTTTTAAGGGGTTTTAGGGTTAGGGTTTTAGGGTTTTAGGGGTTTTTTTTTTTTTTTATTTATTTTAGGGTTTAGGGGTTTTAAAGGGGTTTTTAGGTTAGGGTTTTATTTTTTTTTTTTTTAGGGGGTTGAGGGGGTTTTTTTTTGAACTTCCCGATTCTGATGGTTGTGCAGGAGGACGCCCTGGTTTAGAGGAAATTGCCCCTGAAGTATTTGGGAGAAAAAGAAATTAAAATATTTGGCGGCGTCACAGGGTATCACACGGGTGATTTCAGATTGCTCATGAACAGAGATGTCTGTGCTGTACTTGTCCCTTTTCTGTAGCTGCTTTGGGATGGCTTAAAAAAGTTTAAAGACAACGCAATTCCAGATGTGTCCACAAGACGGCGCCCTAAGCGCCCAAAACTGGTTTTTTACCAGGTATCTCGGTTAATAATGAGCATTTCCCCCCCCCTGGATGGAGTAACTAGTAATGAACTCAAACTTCCCGCAAATGCTCTTTTTTTTTGGCACTAAACTCGACATTTTTAGGCGTAAAAATATCTACAATGTGAACGCCTTCAGGAAATTTGCCATGACGTTGTGGAGCTTGTCGTCAATACAACAAAATACTATACATACCAAATCGCATATGTGTCAACATATGAGTACTTGCCATTTCGCTTGCTGGGCTTTCAAATAGGTTTTGTGTTTTTGTTTTTTTAAAAAAAATCTGCTATTGATCTCAGAGGGGAAGGGAGAGGGGAAGAGAGAGAAATACCAATGATGAGAGAGAGAAACATCCATCGGCTGCCCCCTGCACGCCCCGCTCTGGGCATGGAGCCCACAACCCGGCATGTGGCCCAACCGGGAATGGAACCGCACGACCTCCCGGTTCCTAGGTCGAAGCTCGACCACTGAGCCACACCGGCCGGAGGGCGTGGGTGGTTGTAATGGTCTCCTCTGCAGCCAAAGCTCCACAGAACAGAGAGAAAAGGAACGTTTGCTTGAAAGCTCTGCTTTGGGATGGCTTAAAGAAAGTTTCAAAAGACAATGCAATTCCAGATACGTCCACAAGACGGCGCCCTAAGCTTATGTTGATCAACTTGTGTTGACGAGATTACGTAGATCAGTTTATGTTGACGAGATTAGGGTTGGGTCTGGGGTTTAGGGTTTAGGGCCAGGGCCACATCCAGGGCTAGGGGCTAGGGATTTAGGGGTTTAGGGTTTAGGGTTAGGGGCTAGGGTCAGGGTCAGGGTGAGAGTTTAGCGTTTAGATTCAGGGTCAGGGTTTAAGGTTAGGGTGAGGGTTTGAGGGTGAGGGTGAGGGTTTTAGGGTTAGGATGAGAGTTTTAGGGTTAGGGTTTAGGGTTAAGGTTAGGGTTAGAGGGTTAGGGTTATGGGGTGTAGAGCCCTTGAATAAGCAATCAAAATCAATTAGGAAATAAACTACCATGAGACAAAAGAAAATAAAAACACAACTTTGCAAACTTTATGGCTGCAGCAACAGCAGTTCATAGCTGTGCAGGCCCACCTCAAGAAACAGGAAAAATCCCAAACAATCCAAGTTTCTAAAGGAACTAGAAAAAGAACACCCCCCCGCCCCCCCCCTGCCGCAAATAGAAAAGATGAATGAAACTTAGAGCTGGTTCTTTTAAAAGACAAAATTGACAAACCTTTAGCCAAACTCATCAAGAAAAAAAGACCCCAAATAAAACCATAAATGAAAGTTACAAATGACACCACAGAAATATAAAACATTAAGGATGCCAACAAATTCAATTTTTCTAGAAGCCTATGACCTCCCAGGACTGAACCAGGAAAAAGAAAACTTGAGCAGACTTGACTAGCAGTGAAGTTAAAGTAGTAATCAAAAGTCTCCCAACAAGCAAAGGGCCGGGGCCAGACCGCTTCACAGGTGAATTCTACCAGACATTTAAAGAATTAATCCCTATCCTTAAATGATTTGTAAAAAACATCGAAGGGGAAGGAATGCCCCTCAATCATTCTAGGAGGCCAGCATCGCTCTGACACCCAAACCAGATCAAGACGTGACAAAAAAAGAAAACTACAGGCCAGTATCGTTGACCAGACAATCCTCAACAAGATATTAGCAAGCTGGATGCAGCAATACAAGGCTTAGGGCCTGGCCAGTGTGGCTCAGTGGCAGCGGTGACGGGGAGGATGAAGGGTGGGGACACGTGTGCAGTGCACGGACCCTGCACTCGGGGCCTGTTAGCTGTGACCAGGGTGCAGGGGTGGCGAGGCCTCCGGGTGGCAGCGGCCTGTGAGCAAGGAGAGCACAGGAAAGAAGCCGCCGGCCGCTGTGCAAACACAACTTAACCAGGCAGAGCTCTGAGCCGCCCGAGAGCAGGGGAGCGGGAGGGTGTAGAGCCACGGCTGGAGGAGGCGGTTTATGTTGATCGGTTTATGTTGACGAGGTTACGTTGATCGGTTTATGTTGATCAGTTTATGATGACGAGGTTACTTTGATCAGGTTACGTTGATCGGTTTATGTTGAACGGTTTATGTTGATCAGTTTACGATGACGAGGTAACGTTGATCAGGTTACGTTGATCGGTTTATGTTGACAGGATTATGTTGATCAGTTCACGTTGATCGGTTTACGTTGATCAGTTTATGATGACGAGGTTACGTTGATTGGTTTATGTTGACGAGGTTACACTGATCGGTTTAGGTTGATCTGTTTATGATGACGAGGTTACATTGATCGGTTTATGTTGACGAGATTATGTTGATCAGTTTATGTTGACGAGGTTATGTTGATCAGTTTACGTTGATCGGTTTATGTTGATGAGGTTACTTTGATCAGGTTATGTTGATCGGTTTATGTTGACGCATCAGTGTGAACTTCAAGATTCTGATGGTTGTGAAGGAGGACGCCCTGGTTTATAGGAAATTGCCCCCGAAGTATTTGGGAGAAAAAGAAATTAAAATATTTGGAGGCGTCACAGGGTATCACACGGGTGATTTCAGATTGCTCATGAATAGAGATCTTTGTGCTGTGCTTGTCCCTTTTCTGTAGCTGCTTTGGGATGGCTTAAAAAAGTTCCAAAGACAACGCAATTCCAGATGTGTCCACAAGACGGCGCCCTAAGCGCCCAAAACTGGTTTTTACCAGGTATCTCGGTTAATAATGAGCATTTCCCCCCCCCTGGATGGAGTAACTAGTAATGAACTCAAACTTCCCGCAAATGTTCTTTTTTGTTGGCACTAAACTCGACATTTTTAGGCGTAAAAATATCTACAATGTGAACGCCTTCAGAAAATTTGACATGACGTTTTGGAGCTTTTCGTCAATACAACAAAATAGTTTACATATCAAATCGCATATATGTCAACATATGAGTACTTGCCATTTCGCTTGCTGGGCTTTCAAAAAGGTTTTGTGTTTTTGTTTTTATACAAAAAGTCTGTTATTGATCTCAAAGGGGAAGGGAGAGGGGAAGAGAGAGAAATACCAATGATGAGACAGAGAGAAACATCCATCGGCTGCCCCCTGCACGCCCCACTCTGGACCTGGAGCCCACAACCCGGCATGTGGCCCAACCGGGAATGGAACCGCAAGACCTCCCGGTTCCTAGGTCGAAGCTCGACCACTGAGCCACACCGGCCGGAGGGCGTGGGTGGTGGTAATGGTCTCCTCTGCAGCCAAAGCTCCACAGAACAGAGACAAAGGAACGTTTGCTTGAAAATCAGAGGCTCCGGGGCCTGCGGGAGGGACTCGAACCCTTGGCCTCGGCCTGTGAACCAGCAGCCACGGTCAGGCGGCCCCGGGACACGGTCCTCCCGAGACCCTAGTTCCTCTGCCTCCTGAAGGGCCTCCTCCCAGGCCTCCTGCCCCTGCCCCTCCCCTGACAGGCCGGCCCCCCCGCCCCCCCAGCCCTGCAAGCTGGCACAGCCGCCACTTTTTTTTTTTCTCTAAAAGAAAATAACACATTTTTATTGATTTCAGGGAGAGGGATACACACCCACGGTGAGAATCGGCTGCCTCCTGCACCTCCACGCCGGGAATGGAGCCCCCTGCCCGGGCATCGAACCAGGAATCAGACCCGAGACCTCCTGATTCACAGGTCGAAGCTCAACCACTGGGCCTCACCGGCCGGGCGCACCCACGTGTAATCGCTGCGCCCGCCCGGGAAGACAGACTCCTTGGCTGTGGGCTGTTAACTCTGTTAACTCAGGGTCAACACCGCATTAACTCAGGGTAACACCGCATTAACTCAGGGTAACACCGCATTTGCTCTGAGGGTGTCCTGGGTTTGATCCTCCCCTGCAGGGGGGCCACCCCAGCTCCAGATCTCTTTGGGTTCGGAGGTCCCGGGGCCTTGGCTACGTCCCCGGTTCTGGTTACCTTCCGGGGGGCGTCTCTGGAGCCTGGCGGGTCCCTGATTCCGGACATTTGTACCCGCTGGTTCAGCAGAGCGTGAAGCACTCGAGTCTCCAAAAGGATCGAGGAGGAGGCCTGGCGAGAGGTGAAGACTCCATGCAGAGTGCGCCTCTCACGGGAAGGGGGTGTCAGCGGGGAGGGGGGTCTCTGGCCGCCTGCGAAGGGCATTCCTGGGACGACGGGCGACATTTGAATCCCGCCAGAGGACTGGGCGGTACAGACGCATCAGCGTGAACGTCCCGACTCTGATGGTTGTGCAGGAGGACGCCCTGGTTTAGAGGAAATTGCCCCTGAAGTATTTGGGAGAAAAAGAAATTAAAATATTTGGAGGCGTCACAGGGTAGCACACGGGTGATTTCAGATTGCTCATGAATAGAGATGTCTGTGCTGTACTTGTCCCTTTTCTGTAGCTCTGCTTGGGGATGGCTTAAAAAAGTTTAAAGACAACGCAATTCCAGATGTGTCCACAAGACGGAGCCCTAAGCGCCCAAAACTGGTGTTTTACCAGCTGTCGCGGTAAATAATGTGCATTTTTTCCCCTCGATGCAGTTACTAGTAATGAACTCAAACTTGTCGCAAATGATCTTTTCTTTTGGCACTAAACTCGACATTTTTAGGCGTAAACATGTCTATAATGTTTTTTTGTGTTTTTTAAAAAAATATATTTTATTGATTTTTTAGAGAGGAAGGGAGAGGGATAGAGAGTTAGAAACAGCGATGAGAGAGAAACATCGATCAGCTGCCTCCTGCACACTGCCCAGTGGGCGTGTGCCCGCAACCAAGGCACATGCCCGCGACCAGAATCGAACCTGGGACCCTTGAGTCCGCAGGCTGACGCTCTATGCACTGAGCCTAAAAGGTCAGGGCAAAATATCTACAATGTGAACGCCTTCAGAAAATTTGCCATGACGTTTTGGAGCTTGTCGTCAATACAACAAAATAGTTTACATATCACATCGCATATATGTCACATATGAGTACTTGCCATTTCGCTTGCTGGGCTTTCAAATAGGTTTTGTGTTTTTGTTTTTTTTAAAGAAATCTGTTATTGATCTCAGAGGGGAAGAGAGAGAAATACCAATTATGAGGGAAACGTCATGGAGCCCACAACCCGGCATGTGCCGCCACCGGGAATGGAACCGCACGACCTCCCGGTTCCTAGGCCGAAGCTCGACCACTGAACCACACCGGCCGGAGGGCGTGGTGGTTGTAATGGTCTCTTCTGCAGCCAAAGCTCCACAGAACAGAGATAAAGGAACGTTTGCTTGAAAATCAGAGGCTCCGGGGCCTGCGGGTGGGACTCGAACCCTTGGCCTCGGCCTGTGAACCAGCAGCCACGGTCAGGCGGCCCCAGGACAGGGTCCTCCCGAGACCCTAGTTCCTCTGCCTCCTGAAGGGCTTCCTGCCCCTGCCCCTCACCCGACAGGCCGGCCCTACCAACAGCCCGCCAAGCTGGCACAGCCGCCACTTTTTTTTCTCTCTAAAAGAATTTTTATTGATTTCAGGGAGAGGGATACACATCCACGGGGAGAATCGGCTGCCTCCTGCACCTCCACACCGGGGACGGAGGTCCTGCAGGTGGGGTAGCACTGCCCGCATCGGATCAGCTCCGAGAGTCGACGTAGGTGCCCGGCTCACAGTCGGGAATGCTGCTGCCCCGCGCAAGGCTGTCGGTGGGAAAAAAAATTGGCAGTTAAAAAACCATTATGTATTTATTGATTTGGAAGCGGAAGAGAAACATGAATGAGGAGAATCATGGATCAGCTGCCCCCTGCCCACCCCCTACTGGGTGGGGATGGAGCCTGCAACCCGGGCCGGTGCCCCGACCAGGAAAGGAAGTGGGGCCTCTTGGGTCATAGGCGACGCTCTAACCACTGGTCCACACCGGCCAGGGCGCCAACATTTTTTTTTTTTTATCTGCCCTCCCCTCCCCGCCTCCATGCTTGTCTCCAAGACCTGAAACTGACAGCCACCCTCAGTCAGTCAGTGTGGTGGCCGTGGGGCTGCTGTCGCACTGGAATGGAACCGGTCAGCCACAGCACGGCCACAGGTCACGAACAGTGCTGGGCAGGACTGTGGGTAACAGGTGCCCTTCCCTCTCTATAGCGGCTAAGGCTAAATTAGATTTGTGAGTTTTTAAGAAAAAGTAATATAGATATGTAAAATTGTTTAAACCTTTTCCAGTTTAAGTTCCGTTCAGCATTCCTTTGTCCTCACTGGCTGGTAAGGTCGAGGCCGGGCAGGGAGTTGTTGTCAAGGACTCACTGTCACCGGGTCATCTCCTGCCTCAGGTAGGTCAGCGACTTGAGCGACGCCAGCGGGTCCAGGTCACCCTGTGGGAGGACAGCAGACCCCCCGCTGAGACGCTTCGCACCCCGGCTGCCTCGGAGCGAGGACCCCCTGGTCCTGTCCTTCCCGCTCCGGCACCTGATCGGCTTCCAGGGAACAAGCGGACCAATGCCCTTGAGCTTCTGCACCTTGGAGGTTGCTCTCCCGACACCCCGAGCGACAGAGGGGCACCATTTTATTTTATGGTTTAAATATTCTCTTACTGATTTCGGAGAGGGGGAGGGAGTGGTGGATGCGCAACCACTGAGCCACAGCGGCGGGCCAGAGCGGCCTGGTGTTAGGACCCACGCTTCCTGGAGGCTGTCGGGGGCTCTTCCTGCACCCCACCCCGCTGTCTAAGAACTAAGATAAGGGGGGACTCCGTGTAGGACAAACCACCTGCCTCCCACCGTGGCTTCTGCGCAGGCGGCACAGAAACAGGCGACTCGGCAGGTCCGGGGCGGGCGCAGACGGACAACTGTTCCGCAAGGGATGGAGAAGGCGAGAGAAGCCCGCCTTTTCCGGCTGCGTACAGAGCAGCATGTCTTCCACTGAAATCAGACGCTGACGGTGAGAGCCCGCACACGCTGGGCTCTGAGGAGATGCAAATAAACCGAGACCAGCTACCTCGCCCGGGTGCGGCAGGCGCTGTGAAAACGTGCCATGGCCGGCTGTTCAGTCGGGCATTCCTCTTCCCCTCGGATTGTCTAATGAAAACTGACAACAGCCCTCACCGGTGTGGCTCAGTGGATAGAGCGTCGGCCTGCGGACTAAAGGATCCCGGGTTCGATTCCAGTCAAGGGCACGTACCTTGGTTGCAGGCACATAACCTGTAGGAGGTGTGCAGGAGGCAGCCGATGGATGTTTCTCTCTCATGGATGTTTCTAACTCTCTATCCCTCTCCCTTCCTCTCTGTAAAAAAAAAATCAATAAAAAAACGTGTTTAGGAAAAAAAGAAGAAAAAATGACAACAGTTGCCCGGCGGGTGTGGCTCAATAGTTGCCAATAGTTGAGTGTTGACCCATGAACCAGGAGGTCAGTTTAATTCCCGGACACCACATATGCCAGGGTTGCGGGCTCGATCCACAGTGTGGGGCGTGCAGCCAATCAATGATTCTCTCCATCACTGATGTTTGTATCTCTCTCTATCTCTCTCTCTCTCTGCCGCTCGGAAATCTTTGAAAACCAGAAAAATGTCTTCTTTAAAGAGGAAACGTGCAGGTGGAACCGGCAGCGGGCACAGCGTTTACACCGGGAAACAGATCGCTGCCTGGCAGACACTCACCACATCCTGTTGTTGTTCACCAGGAGGGTCTTCAGTCTCCTCAGCGAGGGAAGCCGTCCAGTTTCCGGATTTCATTGTCAGAAAAATCAATGGCTTCAAACTGGTCTAAGGTCGCACCCAGATCCTTGATGACAGGGATCTTATATCCTGTGACACAGAGGAAAGCCCACGGCAGGACTGACAGGACTGAGAGGCACTGAGGCCCATCAGCAGAACTTCCCGGTTATTTGACTCCAGGCTGGCAACCACTCAGAAAGTGTTTACCTAGGCCCGGCCGGTGCGGCTCAGTGGTTGAGCTTCGACCTGTCAACCAGGAGGTCACAGTTCCATTCCCAGTCAGGGCACATGCCTGGGTTGTGGGCTCCATCCCCAGTAGGGAAGGTGCAGGAGGAAGCTGATCCATGATTGTCTCTCATCTTTGATTTCTCTCTCTCTCTCTCTCTCAAAATCAATTTTAAAAAAAAAACTCCTTACCGAGCACCCAGGCCAAACACTGCCAGGTACGGGCACAGAGGCCCAAGCCCCAGCTGCCATGACGCTTATGGGTCGGCGGTGGCCGTGAACACGGTGATGAACATGGCGACAGCGAGGAGGCCAGGGGCCCTGGGGACGAGGGCATTCGTCAGGCTGTTTGCAAGGTGCCCGGACCGCTCTCAGCAGGGCCCGGACCTAGAGCAGCGGCAGGACGGGGACCTACAGGGGATTTGTTCCCAGCCTGTGTGGGCCGGGACAGGAGCTCCCTTTGCCTTCCTGGGACTCGTCAGGACGCGACCATAATGTCCTGGGTCTCCCCTGGGCCCACTGCCCCGGCCGCGATACAGAAGTGAAGGTCAAGGGTTCAGACACAAGGTCACTGGGTACACAGGAGGCCAAAGGTTCACCCACAATGGTGAGTCTCTCCGCGAACAATTCCTCCAGGCTCTCCCTGACTTGTCTAACTCTGGGCGATGATGGCGTGGACGCTGGAAGGTAAGACAGGAGCCCAGCCAAGGTTCAAGGGCACCCCAAGTCCACGCTACAGACTCGAGACACGGTGGCGATCTCCCTGGGCCGGGACCGGGAGAGTGGACATTGGCCTTGAACGGAATCTTTCTCTAAGATTCTTAAATTCAGCCCCAGCCGGTTTGGCTCAGCGGCTAGAGCTTCGGCCTGCAGACTGGATGGTTCTGGGTTCAATTCCGGTCAAAGGCACGGACCGCAGTTGCAGGCTCGGTCCCCCTGTGGGAGGCAACCAGTCCATGTGTCTCTGGCACATCCATGTGTCTCTCTCATCCATGTGTCTCCCCTCCCTCCCTCCCCCTCGGGAGGGGAGGGGAGGGGAGAGAAGAGAAGCTCCAGCCGCGCCCGGTCCGCACTCGGACGCCGTCACCGGAACGCGTTTCCTGAGAACCGGCCGCTCGCTCGGCGCCGGGGTGACCGCCCCCGAGTCCGGGTTCGGCGCTCGGGCGGATCAGACCGAGAAACGGTCCCGCGAGGCCGAACCGAACGAGGGCCCACGGGTCCGGGCCGGGAAGCGGTCCCAGTCCCGTCCCCGAGCCGGCCGGGCGGGGAGCCTGCGGGACGGTCCCTCCGCCCCGCCGGCCAGACTCGGGCCGGACGGCCTGGCGCAGCCCGCCCACTGCGGGCCCCGGGCCGGGCCGCCCTCCCGCACTCACCCGCAGGCCCAGCCCGCGGTCCCGCCCGGCGTTGTGTGCTGCGCCGCCGGCTCCATCAGCTCCGCCGTCAGCGTCCCCGTCCCGCCGCCTCCCTCCTCCGGCCCGCGGCGCCCGGGGCCTCCCGCCACACAGACCACTGGGCGGACTCGACACACTTCCCGGCGGGCCCCGCGCGGGCACCGAGACGCACCTCCCGTCATGTCCCGCGGCGCACGCCGACGCACTTCCCGGCGTACCTCGACCGACGCTAGCCGCACTTCCCAGCATGACACGCGACCGACGTAAGACGCACCTCCCGGCATGCAACGAGGCGGCGCTGACACACTTCCCGGCGTGCCCCACGACTGATGCAAGACGCATTTCCCGGCATGCAATGCGACTGGCGCAAGACGCGCTTCCCGGCATGCCCGCATCGTCGCTAGACGCGCTTCCCAGCGTGCACCATGCCCACGTCGACACCCTTCCTGGTGTGCACCGCGCCCATTGCCAGGTACACTTCCCAGCGTGCCTTGCTCCCGCCGACAGGACGGCATTAATTGATTGGGCCGACACTTGCGCTTGTCGCTCGGCGTCCAGGCCAAAACAATGGGAGAGCCAGGCTCCCGATCTCTGGCGGTTCGGAGGTCCCGGGGCCTTGGCTACGTCCAGGGGGGGCGTCGTCTCTGGAGCCTGGCGGGTCCCTGGTTCCGGACATTTGTACCCGCTGGTTCAGCAGAGCGTTAAGCAGCTCGAGTCTGTAAAAGGTTCGAGGAGGAGGACTGGCGAGAGATGGAGACTCCATGCAGAGTGCGCCTCTCACGGGAAGGGGGTGTCAGCGGGGACGGGGGGTCTCTGTCCGCCTGCGAAGGGCATTCCTGGGACGACGGGCGACTTTTGAATCCCGCCAGAGGACTGGGCGGACAGACGCATCAGCGTGAACGTCCCGACTCTGATGGTTGTGCAGGAGGACGCCCTGGTTTAGAGGAAATCGCCCCTGAAGTATTTGGGAGAAAAAGAAAATGTTTGGAGGCGTCACAGGGTATCACACGGGTGATTTCAGATTGCTCATGAACAGAGATGTCTGTGCTGTGCTTGTCCCTTTTCTGCAGCTCCGCTTTGGGATGACTTAAAAAAGTTCAAAGACAACGCAATTCCAGATGTGTCCACAAGACGGCGCCCTAAGCGCCCAAGACTGTTTTTTTACCAGGTATCGCGGTGGATAATGCGCATTTCCCCCCCCCTGGATGGAGTAACTAGTAATGAACTCAAACTTGTCGCAAATGCTCTTTTTTTTTGGCACTAAACTCGACATTTTTAGGCGTAAAAATATCTACAATGTGAACGCCTTCAGAAAATTTGCCATGACGTTGTGGAGCTTGTCGTCAATACAACAAAATAGTTTACATATCAAATCGCATATGTGTCAACATATGAGTACTTGCCATTTCGCTTGCTGGGCTTTCGAAAAGTTTTGTGTTTTTGTTTTTGTTTTTTTTAAAAAATATATATTTTATTGATTTTTTTACAGAGAGGAAGGGAGAGGGATAGTCAGAAACATCGATGACAGAGAAACATCGATCAGCTGCCTCCTGCACACCTCCTACTGGGGATGTGCCCGCAACCAAGGTACATGCCCTTGACCGGAATGGAACCTGGGACCCTTCAGTCCGCAGGCCGACGCTCTATCCACTGAGCCAAACCGGTTTCGGCTGTTTTTGTTTTTTTAAAAAAATCTGTTATTGATCTCAGAGGGGAAGAGAAATACCAATGATTTGAGAAACGTCATGGAGCCCACAACCTGGCATGTGCCACAACCGGGAATGGAACCGCACGACCTCCCGGTTCCTAGGTCGAAGCTCGACCACTGAGCCACACCGGCCGGAGGGCGTGGGTGGTTGTAATGGTCTCCTCTGCAGCCAAAGCTCCACAGAACAGAGAAAAGGAACATTTGCTTGAAAATCAGAGGCTCCGGGGCCTGCGGGAGGGACTCGAACCCTCCCCCTCGGCCTGTGAACCAGCAGCCCCGGTCAGGCGGCCCCGGGACAGGGTCCTCCTGAGACCCTAGTTCCTCTGCCTCCTGAAGGGCCTCCTCCAGGCCTCCTGCCCCTGCCCCTCCCCTGACAGGCCGGCCCCACCCCGCCCCCCAGCCCTGCAAGCTGGCACAGCCGCCACTGTTTCTTTTTTTAAAAACGTATTTTAAAAAATTTTCAGGGAGTGAGAGGGATAGAAAAGAAACATCCATGATGAGAGAGAATCATGGATTGGATGCCTCCTGCAAGTCCCCCAACCCGGGCATGTGCCCTGACCAGGAATCGGACCCGTGACCTCCAGGTTCATAGGTCGAAGCTTAACCCTTTGCACTTGCTTGCTTTTTGCTCGATTCCTTTATTCTAATGCTAACCGTGTCGAGTCACACTCGACATCCGAGTGCAAAAGGTTAACCACTGAGCCACACCGGCCGGGCGCTCCCACGTGCTGTCGCCGCGCCCAGGAGAGACACAGACGGCTTGGCTGTGGGCTGTCAACTCCTTTATTAACGTAGGGTGAACGCTGCGTTTGCTCTGAGGGCGTGTCCCTCGGTGTCCTGGGTTCCATCCACCCCTGCGGGGGGGCCCCCAGCGCCCCGGGACCCGTCAGATGCGTGATGGTCCGATGGGGGGAGCCGGACACGACGGAGATGCACAAGCTCGAGAGGAAGTTTAAGGCAGAGGCTGCTCGGGGTCCGGGAGCCGACCCCGGGACACGGACGGACGCGCCCTCCTCCGAGCGGGGGCTCCGGGACGGGCAGCCCCTTCCCTCGGGGCCGCGGGCTCTGCCCTCCTCGGGCGTCGCGGCCTCTAACGGGGCGATGCAGACACAGACCCCCTCCTGCCCCAGGTCACACAGTCCCCGCCCCGGCGGCTCGGTGGCGGCCGGAGGAGCAGCTGGTGGTTGAGGTTGACCTTGGAGGTGCTCCAAGCCGTTCGCCTTGGTCTGCAGATTCGGTAAACGGGGGGGTGCCCAGGCAGGGCCCGGGTGCCCACTGGGGTGCGCCTTGGTCTGCAGATTCGGTAAACGGGGGGGTGCCCAGGCAGGGCCCAGGGTGCCCATTGGGGTGCGCCGGCGGGGACGTCGCCATAGGGACCCCCTGGGGCCGCCACCCACCGGGCGGGGCGCCCACAGCGGCTGCGGCCACAGGCCCTGGCCCCGCGGGAGGTAAAGCTGTCAGAGGCGGGCGCTGCCCTGGAAACGGGCTCCGGCCCTCAGTCTGGAGGCGGGCGGGCGGGCGGACGGACAGACGGACGGAAGCGGCCTGGCCTCCGCCCCTACCCGGCCCGGAGGCACGTGCGGCAGCAGAACTGGATGAAGAGCTTGCGCTCACACAGCCGGTTGGACTTCACCATCTCGCAGAAGGTCTCGTCCGCTGGGGAGAGGGGAGCGGGGGCCTGTCAGACTCGGGGGGCCCTGGGGGTCCCATCCCCGCGCCCCGGCCCGCCCCGCTCACCGTTGCTGCAGGTGTGGTTGGCGACACACGAGGCCCCCAGCTGCGTGAGGCCCGGCTTGCAGCGGCTGCAGTTCCGGCTGGAACCCTCGCAGCTCAGGCAGTTCTCGTCGCACCTGTCGGGGGACACAAAGGGGACAGGGGTTCCCGCGGCTGGAGGGGGACCAGGCCCCCTGCTCCAGGAGGTCCCGGATCCAGTCCCGGTCAGGGCACATGCCCGGGTGCGGGCTCGATCCCCAGTGGGGGCCGTGCAGGAGGCGGCCCATCATGATTCTCTCTCATCATTAATGTTTCTCTCTCCCTCCCTCTCCCATCCTCTCTGAAATCAAAAATCAATAAAAATAAATAAAAAAGACGAACAGCCCTGGCCGGTGTGGCTCAGTGGATAGAGCGACGGCCTGCGGACTCGAGGGTCCCAGGTTCGGTTCCGGTCAAGGGCACGTACCCTGGTTGTGGGCACATCCCCAGTGGGAGGTGTGCAGGAGGCAGCTGATCGGTGTTTCTCTCTCATCGATGTTTCTCTATCCCTCTCCCTTCCTCTCTGTAAAAAATCAATAAAATATATTTTTAAAAATTTTTTAAAAAGACGGACAGACGGGCGCGTACCTCCGGCAGACTCTGTGGGGCAGGCCGGGCATCGCCTCGGGGTAGTAGCCCTCGCCACAGGCGGGCACACACGTCCAGTCCCGGAAGTGCAGGTTGCTGGCGCAGTGGATGCATTCCTCCCGGCTGGGGCCTGGGGATGGGGGGAGGAACCGACATCAGGGACAGCCCCCACCTCCCGCCCAGGCCCGCTGCATCCTGAGAGCTGAGGTCCTGGCCCAGCGTCCGGAGGCCAAGACCCAGCCAGGTTCCCAGGTGCCCACCGTGCGCCCCTGCTGGGCCCTTCCCATCCTCACCCACTAGGGGGCAGCACACACCCGTTTCACAGATGGACACATGGAGGCCTGAGCCAAGCTCTCCCCACAGCCTGGGCAAGGTCATTCTCCCCTCCCGCCCCCAAAGAGAGGAAAAAAATGTGGGGGAAAAAAACAAAGAAAAAAGAAAACAAAATTATATATATTTAAAAGAAGGAAATGAAAAACAAAAATGTTCATGGGCCCTGATTCCAAATGCTTCCTTTCCCAGCAGGCCCTGCTCCTGCGAGAGCCTCCTCATGTGGCTCCGCCCCCTGAAGTGGGGCTGCATTGGAATGGAACCCGGACCGCCTAGGGCGACGCTCTAACCACTGACCAACACCGGCCGGGCCCCAGAACCTTTGCATCTTCCCCAATTCACCCTTCATGCTATAAACAGCACCCCCGCCCCCCCATCTTGGTATTTGATGCCACAAACCTCACAACCTCACGGCCACCCAGGAGGTCCTAAGGCTTCCTCAGGTCCAAGAGAGGGGAGCCACCCACCCCCTGGGTAACCCGGGTTCCAGGACTGTGGGCCCCACAACCTCGACGCCCGTGGGGCGATGCACTCACCCACGCAGGTCCTGCAGGTGGGGTGGCACTGCCCGCATCGGATCAGCTCCGAGTCGAAGTAGGTGCCCGGCTCACAGTCGGGAATGCAGCTGCCCCGCACAAGGCTGTCGGTGGGAAAAAAAAAAAAAAGGCAGTTAAAAAAAAATGTTTTTATTAATTTCTCAGAGAACTGAGAGAAAGGGAGAGGGAGAGAGAGAAACATCCATGATGAGAGAAAATCATTGATGGGCTGCCTCCTTGATGTCCCCACACTGGGGATGGAGCCCGCAACCCGGGCATGTGCCCTGACCGGGAATCGAACCGTGACCTCCTGGTTCCTAGGTCGATGCTGAACCCCGGAGCCACGCCGGCCGGGCCCCAGTAAAATATTTTTAGAGCAGACGTGTGTGGAGCTTGAGAGAAGAGAGAAAACCAGAGTCTGATGTGGACAGACGCTGAACCTTTATCCCGAGGATTTAGCTTTCAGTCAGCATTGGCAACGACATGGCAATTCAACTACAAAAACGAAAAGGAAAACACAAACAAAAAAAGCAGACCACGTGGCCCGTGTGGTGGGGGAAGAACGGGTCCCACCTGAACCTTTCCTTGCAGACGGTGCACTTCTCGGGGTCATCAACGCACTTCTTACAGCTGGGGTGGCACTTCAGGCATTTTTTCTGGCCTGGAGAAAAGGAGACGAGGGGGACGCGACGGAGAGAATGGGTGGGATCCAATCCCGGCCAGTGGGCCCGGCCCACGTGGGAAATTCACCCCAGAAAGGGGACCCCCGCCCAGCCCGGTGAGGCGGCCGACTCGTCATTTCTATGCCCAGCGACATGCCCCCCACCCTTTTTTTTAACTTAATAATATTCTTTTATTTTTAAATATACTTCTACTAGAGGCCCGATGCACGAAGATTCGTGCCAGAATGGGCCTTCCTTCTCCTGGCTGCCGGCACTGCCTTCGCTCTGGCCAGAGCTGCCTTTCCACCTTCCCATGCTGCTCAGAGGCCCAGAGCAGGTGGGGCGGTGTGGAATGCCTGCACCCCGAACCCCAGCCGCTCGGCGCCTGTGTATGCAAATGAACCCGCCATCTTTGTTGGGTTAATTTGCATACCCACTCCTGATTGGCTGGTGGGCGCTGTGGAAGGTATGGTCAATTTGCATCTTACTCTTTTATTAATGTAGATTGATTTCAGAGACGAAGGGAGAGAGAGACATTAATGACGAGGGAGAATCATGGATCGGCTGCCTCCTGCACACCCCCTACTGGATGGGGATGGATCCTGCAACCCGGGCACGTGCCCTAACTGGGAAGCGAACTGGGACCTCCTGGTTCAGAGGCCAACACCCTAACCACTGAGCCACACTGGCCGGGGCTGCACTTACTTTCCGCCGCGTAGAACCCAGCAGGACAGGGGTTCACGCAGGTGCTCGTCTCCTGGTGGTGGAAGAAGCTGCGGCGGCAGGACAGGCACTGGGTGGGGCTCCGGCCCAAGCAGGTTTCACAGCCCCTGTGGCACCGGCGGCAGCGCCTGGCTGCTGAGTCCCCGAAGTAGCCCACGGGGCACACGCTCACGCACTTCCTGCCGGAGCCAGAGCAGAGGGCACCATCTCCCTCAGCCACACCCCACGCTCACCACCCCAGCCCCCCAGGAAGCAAAGGCCCCAGGGGAGAAGGTTAAACCGTTAACGCCCATTGTCCTTTTTGTTTTTTAAAATAATATATTTTGTATTTGATCTCAGAGAGGAAGGGGGAGAGAGAGAGAGAGAGAGAGAAACATCCATGATGAGAGAGAATCATGGATTGGCTGCCTCCTGCACGCCCCCCACTGGATGGGGATGGAGCCTGCACCCCAAGCATGTGCCCTGACCGGGAATTGAACCCTGACCTCCTGGTTCATAGGTCGATGCTCAACCACTGAGTCACACTGTCCAGGCATCACCAGGATTCTTTTCTATTTTTAAACTAGAGGCCCGGTGCATGAAATTTGTGCACAGGGGGTGGGGTGGGGGAGGGTCCCTCAGCCCAGCCGCACCCTCTCCAATCCTGGACCCCTTGGGGTTGTCTGACTGCCGGTTTAGGCCCGATCCCAGGCCTAAACCGGCAGTCAGACATCCCTCTCACAATCCTGGACCGCTGGCTCCTAATCGCTCACCTGCCTGCCTGCCTGGTCAGCCCTTACTGCCCCCTGCCCAACCAGCCTAGTCACCCCTCACTGCCTGCCCTGCCAGCCTGGTCTCCCCCAATTGCAACCCCCCCCCCCCCCGCCGGCCTGGTTGCCCCCAACTGCTCCCCCTGCTGGCCTCATCGCCACCAACTTCCCTGCTCCCCCGCCGACCTGGTCGCCCCTCACTAACCCCCTGCTGGCCTGGTCGTAGGCAGCCATCTTGTGAGGTCAATTTGCATATTACCTCTTTATTATATAGGACTAGAGGCACTGGGGAGGGGGGGTCCCTCAGCCCAGCCTGCCCCCCCTCACAGACTGGTGCCCCATATTGTTTCTGGGGGGCCGGGCACGTGCCCCGAGCCGCGCGGTGGTGGCTCAGAGCAGGCCCCCAGCCCAGCAGCCCTGTGTTGTGTCTGCAGCCCTCCCTCCCTCTGCGGCCGGGGCGCGGGACGCCATGGGCGCCGCCATCTTTGTGTTGGAGTGACAGTTAATTTGCATATTACCCTTTTCGCAGATTAGATTTTTATGTTATTTTTTCACACATATTATTTTTCTTATATATTTTTTTCACTCGAATGTTTAAGTAGGGTGCCAGCTTTGTGTGTGTGAGGGGGGCTGAGAACATAGCTCAAAACAGACCCCCCCTTTGCCCTGACCAGTGTTGCTCAGTGGTTAGAGTGCCGGTCCCAGCCCTGAAGGGCCTCAGGTTCAATTCCTGGCCCCGGTCTCTCTCACATCAATGTTTCTCTCTCCCTCCCTCCCACTCTCTCTAAAAAATCGATGGAAAATTACCCTCAGGGAAGGAGCAACACAAAACAGAAACAGTTCCCTGGTTGGTGCGCGGGTTCCCCACGCCGCAGACGGGCGCCCCGCCCTCACCTGCCAGTCTTGGCGCTGCCCAGGCTGAAGTGGACGCAGTTGAGGCACTGGTCAGCGCCGGGGCCGTCACAGCCCTTGTCCCCACACTCTGGGTGGCACATGCCTGAAAGAGACCAGCACTGCCTTTCACCCACGGACACACCGGCTCCGTCCGCGCCGTCCCGCGGGAGGAGCCCTGGGTCGGGCCCAGGAGACACTCCCCCAGGAGCGCGGTGGGCCTGTGGGGCTGGGGCTGTGAGGGGCAGAGAGGGAGTGCTGGGGAACCAGCTGTAACTAAGGAATAGGAGTCACGCTCTGTGAACCCTGACTGCGTTGTTCCGATTACAAAGGCACCTCTGACCTGGCTGGGAGCTGCCCATGGGACCTGGGAGCTCACCTGGAAATGCAGCCCGTCCTCCCCACTGGGAGCTGCCTGTGATCACGGGGAGATGAACAGCTTTGCTGCGGAAACCCGAGCCACCAGCCCTTTGAAGACCCCAGCCGTTTGCATACCCACAGGCCTTTGCAAACCTCCAGCCCCCTGACCTGTAAACTGCCCATTTGGCATAACCCTTTTGCCAACATCCCCTGTAATCTTTGTCCTTCCTCCCACTACCAGCAGCTGGCCTATGGTGGGGGCAGAGCAGATGTTTGTGGGTGCCCTGCTGCTCCCAGGATTGGAATCAGCGCTGATGTAGGGTTCCACCCTGTCTCTGCCGAACGGGCTCGGGGAGTGGCCGGCAGCCGGGACCCCTGGGTTGTCCGGTTACTGCACCCCATCCAGAACCTCACCCTCCCTCGGGGTGGTGGAGGGCGTGTCCACACGGAACTGTGGCTCCAGCTCTGTAAGTGCCCGGGGAAGCCCTGTCTGCCCGGGGAGGGGCCGGGGGCCATGCTGAGGGCGTTGGCGTCTTTAGGAAGAGAAAGCAAACACGCCTGCTGTCAGGTCTGCGTTACTGGAGGCGGCGGGAGCCCGGCCAGCAGCAGAGGGATGGAGGGAGGACAAGGGGCCCATTCTCCGTACACAATGGGGCTTTGGTGGCGCACAAAGCCCGCCTCTCTCCTCCCCGAGGGGCCTCGGACCCTCCCGGCGGGGCAGGTCCATGCTGCTTCCCTCCCCGAGGGTTTGATGTTGTGGACGTTTCCAACGTTGGCATTAGGGGCCCCCTTTCTAGGGGGCAAACCCCTGTCCAAGGGGTGTCTGTCCCCGGGGACGCGCTGACTGCACCGCGTGGTCTGGGGTCACCTGAGCGCTGAGCCTCCTCGTCCAGAGCTCACAGCACAGGACACAGCCCCTCCTCACCCCCCCTCACCCCAACCCTCACCCCTCACCCTCTGACCCTCCCCTAATGCCAGTCTATTTGCGACGTGAAGCCCATGCCCATCTGATCTGACTCGGGCTGCAGACCAGCCTTACAGTGAGATTCCCGGGTGGCACAAGGGTAGCGTCGGTAGCAGATTTTATGGGGGGGAAAAAAGCACATTCATTTATGAATAATTACTGAATCTGATTTATAAATCACCGGGGGAAAGAGAGCCGATTAGCCCATTCATAATTCCACAGCCCATGTTAAAGGGAATTTAAATGGAATCGCCCATCATTTATGCTCGAGATGCAATGCGGGATGCGGGGGGTGGGGGGGGAGGCTCCATTGTGTCACCTCCCGCCCCCGATCCCTGCAGCGATTATTACGTAACTCAAAGCATCAAGGTGGTCGGAGAGCACCCTCCACGCGTCACGCAGTGGGAGTGCCGAGCGCAGGGAAATATGCCCAACCAGAAACGCCGAGTTTCTCGCCAATCGCCGTGGGATGGTTCTGGGGGAAGGAACAGCTAATCCTATGGGCAGGGTCTGAGGCTCCATCCCCAGCAGGGGGCGTGCAGGAGGCAGCCGATGGACGTTTCACTCTCACATTGATGTTTCTCTCTCTCTCTCTCTCCCCCCCTCCTTCTCGCTCTAAAAAATCAATTAAAAAATACTTGGGGAAATAAAAAAGTATCCACAATGAGGCACCTTTACTTTCCGGGCGCCGCTGCCGCCGCTTCGTGGGCCTTAAAACCCCATCATGGGTCTTTATCGCAGCCCTTGAGGCCGGCCAACATCTCCTCCTCGCTGTGCCCACGCGACCCGACCCGCCTGGGCCCCTGAGGACCCTGGTCCTCGCCACGCTCTGGCCACGGGGACGGAGAGTGGGTGGGTTTGCGAGGGTCAGGCCGAGAGGTGGGGGCCCGTGAGGAGGCCCCAGCACCACGCACAGGGCGGGTTCGGTTCTGGTTGGGCACAGAGAAGACCCTCGATTTCCCGGCTGGGGCGCGGGGACATACTTACGAGCCGGGCGCATACTTACTGGTCTGGGACACGCTAGGAGGGCCCGGGGAGGACCGAGCTGTGTGGGTGCAAATCAGCAGAGTTACCTCGGCTCCTGGGCTGCGGACCCCCGTGTCAGCCGGGAAGAACCCCACGATTTTTTTGTTTTTGTTTTTAAATATATTTTTAAAATTGATTTCAGAGAGGAAGGGAGAGGGAAACAGAGAGAGAAACATCCATGAGGAGAGAGAACCATGGATCGGCCGCCTCCTGCACGCCCCCTACTGGGGACAGAGCCTGCAACCAGGGCACGTGCCCTTGACCGGGAATCGAACCATGACCTCCTGGTTCCTAGGTCGATGCTCAACCACGGAGCCACACCAGCCAGGCTAGCCCCACGAATTCAGAGTGGAAAACCAGCCCTAACTGGTGTGGCTCGGTGGACAGGGCGTCGGCCTGCGGACCAGAGGGTCCCGGGTTCGATTCCGGTCAAGGGCACGTACCTTAGTTGCAGGCTCCTCGGCAGCCCGGGCCCTGGTTGGGGCGTGTGCAGGAGGCTACCCATCCATGTGTCTCTCTCCCATCGATGTTTCTCTCCGCCTCTCCCGCACTCCCTAAGCATCAGTGGGAAAAGATCCTCGGGGGAGGATGCACAAAACAAAACAAGGAAAAAACAGTGGAAAACCAGTCCTTGCAAGAGGCGGGCGTGCCGCCCGGATTCAGGCGCGTTACCTGTATAGTCCTCCTCGTCCTCCGGGCCCTCGGCCGGGGCGGGCGGCCGGGCGGCCTTGGGCGGCTCCAGCCCGGGGGTGGACAGCTCCAGCATCCGGGAGCGGGACTGGTGGGCGCTGAAGGTGTGGTAGGGGTGCTCCACCGTGCCGTACAAGACGAGGCTCCACTCCTTCAGCTTCCCTGCAAGGCACCAAGCCCCCGAGTCAGGAACCCGCCCACGGCTCCCTCTCCCGCTGGGCCAGCCGTGGCCGGGGTAGGCCTTTGAGTTTTGAAAAAAACCACTCCTGAGCTAATACTTCTTAGGATACAGCCTCCCAATGGGTGATTTTAAAGGTATTTTTATTATTGGTTTCAGAGACGATGGGAGAGGGAGAGAGAGGGACAGAGAGAAACATCCATGAGGAGAGAGAATCACTCATCGGCTGCCTCCTGCACGCCCCCTCCCGGGCACCGAGCCCGCAACCTGGGCATGGGCCCCGACCGGGACTCGAACTGTGACCTTCTGGTTCCTAGGTCGATGCTCAACCCCTGAGCCACACCGGCCAGGCTATGCTGTGTTTTTTGTTTTTAATAAAAAGGAAGTCTCTTTTCCACTCCTGAACCCCTGCCTGCCCTCCAGCCCCTCCTGCTGGCTTCTGGAATTCACTCTTCCCCCGTTTCATTGCGACCTAATGGATGTATGGCACTGAGCACGCTTAAGGTGTTCAGCGTAATGACATGACCCAAGCATATTGCGCAGTGCTCGCCACCATACCTGTAGTTACAGCTATCGTCTCGGTTAGACACACACACACACACACACACACACACACACACACACTGAGTGGCCAGATTATGATGATCTCTGAGCACATAATAATCTGGCCACTCAGTGTATATCCTATATAATAAAAGGCTAATATGCAAATTGTCCCCTTGACCAGGAGTTCGACCAGCAGGCAAGCCGGCCAACCGCCCATGTCCCCTCCCCCTGGCCAGGCTGGCTGAACCCCACCCATGCACGAATTCATGCACCGGGCCTCTAACACACACACACACACACACACTGAGTGGCCCGATTATTATGCGTTTAGAGATCATAATAATCTGGCCACTCAGTGTATATACATGAAAAAACCCCCACAGCATATACTACCTTTCATATCCATAAATCTTTCTAGAAAATGTCAGTTTAATTTAAAAAAAAGCTATGGGCCCTGGCTGGAAAGCTCAGGGGGTTCAAGCATGGTCCTGATACACCAAGATTTAGGGTTTGATCCCCGGTCAGGGCACACACAGGAATCAACCAATGAACACACCCCTAAGTGAAACGACAAATCAATGTTTCTCTCCCTCTCCCTCTCCCTCTCCCTCTCCCTCACCCTCTCCCTCCCTCTCTCATCCATGGGAATACATCACTGGGTGAGGGCTAACAAAAATGTTTTTTAAATGCCATCTTTAAAAAAAAGGAGAGAGAGAGAGAGAAAGGCCCAGAAGAATCCAGGGATCTGTTTCAGGCGAACGCCCCGGCGGACGCTCTTCCCTGCCGCGGTGCTGTGACCCTGCGCTGCCGAGTTTACCGCAGAGGTGCGGGCGGAAGGGGTAAAAATGGCTCCGTCTACTTATAAAAACATAAAAATACACAAGCACACTTTGAAAGAGTGGATTTTATGGTCCGGGCACTGCATTTCCATAAAGCCGTGCTATGACAGACTGTGTAAACACACACACACACACACACACACACACACACACACACACACACACACACACACACACACAGAAATGCCAACCTCTGCCCAATAAATTTAACACATAGTTAAAACCCTCCCATGCAGCCCTGGCCGGTGTGGCTCCGTGGGTAGAGCGTGGGCCATTTGGATGGAGGGGTCCCGGGTTCGATTCGGGTCAATGCAGCTACCAGGGTGCATTCCAAGGCAACCCACCCATGTGTTTCTTTCACACCGATGTTTCTCTCTCTCTCTCTTTCCTCCCTCTAAAAATCAATGGAGCCCTGGCTGGTTTGGCTCAGTGGATAGAGCATCGGCCTGCGGACTGAAGGGTCCCAGGTTCGATTCCGGCCAAGGGCACATGCCTGGGTTGCGGGCTTGATCCCCAGTAGCTGGCGTGCAGGAGGAAGCTGATCGATGTTTCTCTCTCATCGATGTTTCTATCTCTTCCTCTCCCTCCCTCTCTGAAATCAATAAAAATATATTAAAAATACACAAAAAGTAGAAGTAAGGCCAAGAGCCCTGGCTGGGCAGCTCAGATGGTCAGAGCATCGTCCCTAAACGCCAAGGTTGCAGGCTCGATCCCGGGTCAGGGCACGTACACTGAGTGCATAAATAAGTGGAACAACAAATCAATGCTCCCGCCTCCCCCCATCCCCTCCTCTCTAAAATCAATAAAAAGCTGTACGTGCCCAACCCAGTTTGGCTGAGTGGATAGCGTGTAGGCCTGTGGACTGAAGGGTCCCGGGTTCGATTCCTGTTCAGGGCACATGCCCAAGGTTGCGAGCTCGATTCCCAATGGGGGGCGTGCAGGAGGCAGCCAATCAATGATTCTCTCTCATCATTGATGTTTCTCTCTCTCTCCCTCTTCCTTCCTCTCTGAAATTAATAAAAATATATTTTAAAAAAAGGAAAAAGGGGGGAAAAACAAGTCACCCAGAAGAGGCTAATTTCTCCTGCCTTTTTTTTTTTTTTAATCCTCACCCGAGGATATTTTTTCCATTGAGTGTTAGAGACAGTGGGAGGGAGAAGGAGAGACAGAGAAATACTGATGTGAGAGGCACACGTCGATTGCTTGCCTCCCGCACGAGCCCTGGCCAGGGCTGGGAACTGTAACCTGGGCATGTGCCCTCGAACGGAATTGAACCTGGGACCCTTCGGTCCACAGGCCGACGCACTATCCACTGAGCCACACCAGCTAGGGCTCTCCTGCTTTTAACCGATGAACATTTCACTGAGCCCTGCTGTTCTATCCATTGAACCAAACTGCTAGGGCATATATATTCAGATTTTTATTAAAAAATATATTCCTTATTGATTTATTTTTTTTTTACAGAGAGAAAGGGAGAGGGAGAGAGAGTTAGGAACATTGATGAGAGAGAAACATCGATCAGCTGCCTCCTGCACGCCCCCTACTGGGGATGTGCCTGCAACCAAGGTACATGCCCTTGACCAGAATCGAACCTGGGACCCTGGAGTCCGCAGGCCGACGCTCTATCCACTGAGCCAAACCGGTTTCGGCAGCTTTTTTCTTTTTTAATCCTCACCCGAGGATATTTTTCTCTTGATTTTTAGAGTGGAAGAGAGAGGGAAAGACAGAGAGAAACATCGATGTGAGAGGAACACGTCGATGGGTTGCCTCCTGCATGAGCCCTGACCAAGTCCTGGTCTGGGGAGGAGCCTGCAACTGAGGTATGTGCCCTGGACCGGAATCGAACCCGGGGCCCTTCAGTCCGCAGGCGGACGCTCTATCCACTGAGCTAGACCGGCCAGAGCAGACAATTCGGTTTTTTTGAAAAAAGGTTTAAAACGAAGGACATAAACCGATCGAGTCCAATGTGCCAGAGGTGGTATTACTGGAGCTCGCTTATCACTCAGCCGCCTTGATTGCTTCATAAACCTCAGGTCTTATCTGAGATTTGGAAACATTTTACTCAGCTGCCACTGGCACGGAGCTGGCTTTTCTTTGCTGTTGTTGGAAATCGAACAGTCAGAGATTGAGTAAGTAACACAGAGCACAGAGCACTCGTGGGAGGGCCTGCAGCCAGCGGAACGGAGTTGGCTTAAAAACGAAACAAAACAATTAAGTTGTAGAGATTTGAGGGGGAGCCCGGCCGGTGTGGCTCAGGGGTTGAGCATCAACCTATGACCCAGGAGGTCACGGTTCGATTCCTGGTCTGGGGACATGCCCCGGGGTTGCGGGCTCCATCCCCAGTGGGGGGCATGCAGAAGGCAGCTGATCCATGATTCTCTCTCCTCACTGATGTTTCTCTCTCTCTCTCTCCCTTCCTCTCTGAAATCAGAGAAAATGTATTTTTAATTTTTTTAAGTTTTTAAATGAGTTTATTTATTCTTTTAATCCTCACCCGAGGATATTTTCCCATGGATTCTTAGAGAGAGTGGGAGTGAGAGGGAAAGACAGAGAGAAACATCCATCTGTGACAGACACATCGATGGATTGCCTCCTGCTTGCACTGTGACCAGGGCGGAGCCTGCAACCAAGGTACGTGCCCTGGATCGGAATCGAACCCGGGACCCTTCAGTCCGCAGGCCAACACGCTATCCACTGAGCCAAACTAGCCAAGGCAATAAAAACGTATTTTTAAAAAAATGATGAAAATTGTGAAGTGTGTATCATGTGCCTTTTACCTTCATCTACACTAATAAAAGAGTAAGATGCAAATTGACCGTACCTTCGTGACACCCACCAGCCAATCAGGAGTGAGTATGCAAATTAACCCAACAAAAGACAGCAGGTTAATTTGCATATGCAGGCGCAGAGTGGCCGGGCGGGAGCTCTGCCCCGGCTGCTCCGGGCCTCTGGGCAGCGTGGGAAGGCGGAAAGGCGGCTCTGGCAGCCAGGGGAAGGAAGGCCCGTTCTTGCACAAATCTTCGTGCATCGGGCCTCTAGTTTAAAAAAATAAAAAGGGCTAGAGACATCGTAGTGAAAGCAAAGCGCTCGAGCCGACAGAAGGGCCGAAAGAGGAGCGTGGCGCCTCTGACCTTGCTTCTCCGGGTTGCGGACCTGCGACGGCATGTCCTGGATCTCCAGCGTCCACTCCCCCTCGGCCTTCTCTCCCCAGCAGTGCACCGTCATGAACTCCCAGTTGGAAAAGCCTTCGTTGGAGTGGTCCAGCAGCCTGCGAGGGGAGACCGTGGTCAGGACACGGGGGGGAGGGGAGGGGCTGGAAAAGGGCAGGGGGTGGGGGATGGGGGACCAGGGCAGCAGGTGTGAGGACAGCCCTCGTCTTCGTCAGAGGCGAAAGGGCAGGTAAGACCCTGACTGTTGTCCCACCCTTGTTTTTTTCTTATTTTATTTTTAAAATATTTTTATTGATTTCAGAGAGGAAGGAAGAGGGGGAGACAGAGAGGAACATCATTGAGAAGAGAGAATCACAGATTGGTTGCCTCCTGCAAGCCCCCTATTGGGGATTGAGCCCACAACCCGGTCATGTGCCCTTGGCCGGAATCAAACCTGGGACCCTTCAGTCCACAGGCCGACGCTCTATCCACTGAGCCAAACCAGCCAGGACTAAAAAATACATACATTTTTTTAAATGGCCCTGGCCAGTGTTGCTCAGTGGATAGAGTTTCATCCTGCAGACTGAAGGGTCCCAGGTCTGATTCCGGCCAAGGGCACATGCCTGGGTTGTGGGCTCCATCCCCAGTAGGTGGTGTGCAGGAGGCAGCCGATCCATGATTCTCTCTCATCATGGATGTTTCTATCTCTCTCTCCCTTTCCCTTCCTCTCTGAAATCAATAAAGAAATATTTTTTTTAAAAAAAAATGTTTTCTACGATGTGAGATTCGGTCATCAGTTGGCGCTGTCGGGCAGGGCTTTCTCTGACCATCCCCTGTAGGAAAACGCTAATCGGGGAGCCTTCCTGGCCCGGCAAACAGTGAGGGCAGGGGGCACCCCTGCTGTCTTCTGAGAAACAGCCAAGGGCAGGCCGGGTTCCCCACGTGCTGCCACGCGGAATCCAAGGCCCGGGGGACAGAACAAACGGCCTTTGAAGGGCTGTGGCACTCAGGCGTGTAAACTCACCCCCGGGAAAGAAAAAACCTGGCACGCAGAGAAAGCTGCCAACCGAAGCAAAACACGGAGCCCAGGCCAAGGTCAGAGCTACAATCACACCATCTGCCTCGGGGGGTGGGGGGGGGCGGCCTGCCAACGCCCAGGGCTCACGTGGATGCCATGCGGCCTCGGGCGGGTGGACAGCAGCACCCCGCACAAGGGGGGGATTCGGGGACCCCGGGACCCGCTCCCTAAGAATCCGGGGGCTCCCACGCTGGGGCCCTGGAAGGTCCTCAAAGGCCAGGCAGGCAGCGTGGGGCGGAGAGAAGGGCAGCCGGGAGCCGGTGCCGGGAATCGCGCCCGGCATTTTCGTCCATCTGTGACGGGGGGACCTTTTTCTGCCAAGGGCCATCGGGGTAGTTATAACATCATCACCCGCGGGCCACCCACAATCACCCACTTCAATGTGAGCCTGCTCGCCCAGCTGGGGCGGCTCGGTAGATGGAGCATCGTTCCATTAACCAGGAGGTCATGGGTTCGATTCCCGGTCAGGGCACATGCCCAGGTTGTGGACTCCATCCCCAGTAGGGGGTGTGCAGGAGGCAGCCGATCCATGATTCCCTCTCCTCATGGATGTTCCTCTCTCTCTCCTCCTCTTCCTTCCTCTCTGAAATCAATACAAATATATTTAAAAAAATTTTTAAAGGTAATTTTCTTTAAAAAAACAAACACATTTCCAGAGCTGAGGAATAGAGAGAGAAGGAGAGGGGGAGAGAGAGAGTGAGAGAGAAACATCAATGATGAGAGAGAGTCATGGCTCGGCTGCCTGGTTGCCGGGGGAAGCAGCCGGGGTGTCAGTGCGAGAGTCCAGGCTGCGATGATGCCCATGTGGTTCCCTGCCGGCCACGGACACCCACTACCTGCCCCCTGCCCTCTGCCCCCTGCCCCGGCCCGGCCGCACGAGGCCAGAGGCTGGCCTTACCTCTTAGCCAACAGCTGGGACTTGGTTCCCGACGGGGAAATGAGGTGGATCTGGAGGTCGCCGCGGCGCGGGTGGGAGATGGAGATGCGGGCCACCACGTGCTCCAGGTAGCCCACCCGCTGGTCGGAGTGGTCGGCGCAGGCAGTGGTCAGGGCCGTGGTACGCAGTGTCTGCACCACAGGGATGCTCCTGGGGGGGGAGGGGAAGGTCCAGGTCACCCACGGGGGCAGTGAGTGCCAGGTGTGGCCTCTGGGGTCCCCCGCCCCACTCCTCCCGCCCCCCCGGGGAGAGCAGCTTCGGCCCTCCCTTTCAGACACTCTCAGACATTCCTACTGCAGTGAGACCACCGGCCCAGAGGATGGCTGTCCTCTGGGATTCGCTCAGAGAGGCTGAAAGGATGGAGCCTCGCCCTGGCCGTGGTGGCTCCGTCGGCTGGAGCATCGTCCCGTGCACCGAAGGGTCACGGGTTCGATTCCCGGTCAGGGCACACACCCGAGGTGGCGGGCTCGATCCCCAGTTGGGAAGCAACCGGTCCATGTTTCTCTCTCTCCCCCTCTCCCTTCTTCTCTAAGATGAATGGAAACTTAGGCGAAAAACTTTATTTTTTTATTTTAATGTTTTATTGATTTTTTACAGAGAGGAAGGGAGAGGGATAGAGTTAGAGACATCGATGAGAGAGAAACATCCATCAGCTGCCTCCTGCACACCTCCTACTGGGGATGTGCCCGCAACCAAGGTACGTGCCCTTGACCGGAATTGAACCTGGGACCTTTCAGTCTGCAGGCCAATGTTCTACCCACTGAGCCAAACCGGTCAGGGCGAAAATTTTAAAAAAAGAAGGGAGCCTGGCCAGTGTGGCTCAGCGGTTGAGCATCAACCTAGGAACCAGGAGGTCACAGTTTGATTCCCGGTCAGGGCACAGGCCCGGGGTGTGGGCTCCATCCCCAGTAGGGGGCGTGCAGGAGGCAGCCGGTCCATGATTCTCTCTCCTCATGGATGTTTCTCTCTCTCTCCCTCTCCCTCCTCTCTGACATCAATAAAAACATCTTTAAAAATAGATGAAGACAGAAAGGTCCGATGGCTGCCCAGCAGCCCATGGATACATCCCCGAGGCTCGGCCGGCACCGGGCCCGTTTTGGGGAACGCTGTTCCCGCAATGCCGGACCTCCCTCTGGGGTGGGAGGCGTGAAGCCGAGGCTGAGTGTCCCCCAGGAATGACATCGCTCGGCTCCACGGGGCCTGAGTCATAAGAAACCCTCAGATACGGTCACAAACAACGATGTCATTCCCCCCCGAGGCCGTAAACACGCGAAACACATGATGTGTGTGCAGCACGCGTGGGCTGGGGAGGCTGACTGCTTGCATGGCCCGCTCCCAAAGTTTTCTGTCCGCCCGACCGGTCCGCAGACCCCCCGCTGTGGCAGGCGCAGGGCACGAGAGAAAGCTCTGCAGGGTCCTGGAAGGTTCCATCCAGCCCTGCGGGGCCACAGAGGTAGGTCCCTCCGTAAAGCCCTCCCCACACCACCCTGTACTAAGAAGGCACCAAGGGTGTGTTGTGGGGAGGGGACTCTGTGTGCAGTTTCACAGGTGGGCGTCATCTCAGGAGTAGCCCTATGCTGTCAAACTCCTAGCATACCTCTGGGTCCAAGATCAAGATCAAGATCAAGGCCAGGGTGGCTCAGTGGTTGAGTGTCGACCTAGGAACCAGGAGGTCACGGTTCGATTCCTGGTCAGGGCACATGCCCAGGTTGTAGGCTCGGTCCCCAGTAGGGGGCATACAGGAGGCAGCTAATCCATGATTCTCTCTCATCATTGATGTTTCTCTCTTTCCCTCTCCCTTCCTCTCTGAAATCAATACAAATATACATTAAAAAAAAAAAAAAAAGAGTCCTAGCCAGTTTGGCCGAGTGGATAGAGCACGGGCCCTTGGACTGAAGGGTCCTGGGTTCCATCCCGATCAAGGGCACGTACCTCGGCTGCAGGTTCGATTCCCAGCCCTGGTGGGGTCCCTTGGCGGGGAGGCAACCGATGGATGTGTCTCTCCTCCCTTCCACTCTCTCTAAAAATCAATGGGAGGCCCTAACCGGTGAGGCTCAGTGGATAGAGCATTGGCCTGCGGACTGAAGGGTCCCAGGTTCGATTCCGGTCAAGGGCATGTACCTTGGTTGCGGGCACATCCCCAGTAGGAGGTGTGCAGGAGGCAGCTGATGGATGTTTCTCTCTCATCCACATTTCTAACTCTCTATCCTTCTCCCTTCCTCTCTGTAAAAAATCAATAACATGTATTTAAAAAAATAAAAATCAATGGGAAAAAATACCCTTGGGGTAATAACCAAAACAAAACAAAACAAACACAAAAAAACCATTCCTTCCCCGGCTTCCCAGTCCAGGAAAGAGTGTGCGTGCCCGCCAGACGTGTGAGCGTGCACTTCCCCAGAGCGCCCGGCAGCACAGTCAGGGTCAGGGCCAGGGCCAGGAGCCGGGGACCGCGGGCTGCGCCTCACCTGGGCCTCTTGTCGGCGAAGGCGATGCAGGTGTGCTGCGCGGGCACCGCCGTCCACTTCCTCGCCTCCAGGACCAGGGCTTCCGCGTCCACCAGGCCAAAGCCGTACAGATGGCTGACTGGAGAGGCAGGCCCTTCAGACCTGGGGCCCCTCCCCGCCAGCCCCCGACTCCCGCCGATGGAGGGCACCCGACCCCTGACCTTCCTGGCCACCTGGGCTGCTCAGGGCTGGAAGGATCTGACCGTCCAACCGACTGTCCGACCGACCGTCTGACCGTCTCCCGGAGCCCCACAGGGCAGGACAAACCCTACTGAGGATTACTCCCAAGATCCTCTGCGCTCCTCAGTCTCAAAACTCTACTCCCGCCCCGGCCGGTGTGGCTCAGTGGAAAGAGCGCCGACCTGCGGACGGGAGGGTCCCGGGTTCGATTCCTGGTCAAGGGCATGTCCCTAGGTTGCAGGCTGGATCCCCACCCAGCCCTGGTCCCAGCGTGTGCGGGAGGCAACTGATTGATGTGTCTCTCTCCCTTCCACTTTCTCTAAAAATCAATGGGAAAATGCCCTCACGTGAGTTTTAACAACAACAACAAAAAAATAAAAATAATAAAAATTCTACTCCTCGCCCGGCTGGCATGGCTCAGTGGTTGAGCGTCGACCTAGGAACCAGGAGGTCATGGTTGGTTCGGTTCCCGGTCAGGGCACGTGCCCGGGTTGCAGGCTCGATCCCCAGTGTGGGGCGGGCAGGAGGCAGCCAGTCCATGATTCTCTCTCATCACGGATGTTTCCATTTCTCTCTCCCTCCCTCTCTGAAATCAATAAAATATCTATACTAATAAAAGGGTAATATGCTAGTTAGACCGGGTCGACGAGACATCTTCCGGTCGTCCGGTCCTCCTTCCGGACAAAGCCACAGTGGCGGGGCCTGAAGCAGAGGCAGTTAGGGGCCATCAGGCCGGCAGGCAGAGGGGTTAGGGGTGATCAGGCTGGCAGGCAGGTGAGCAGTTAGGAGCCATTGGTCCCAGATTGTGAGAGGGATGCCTGACTGCCAGACATCCCCCGAGGGGTCCCGGATTGGAGAGGGTGCAGGCCGGGCTGAGAAACCAACCCTCCTCCCCTTGCACGAATATCGTGCACTGGGCCTCTAGTATTTAAATAAAATAAAACCAGAGGAAAAATCAACCGGAGGCCCCAGGCTTGACCCCTTGCTTTTCCCCTTTTGCCCTTCAGCTCCCTGGCCGAACGCCAGGCCATCAGGGGGCCAGTGGCACAGGCCAGCGGGCACACGTGAACTGGCCCGGCCCGATGTTGAACCTGGCCAGTGGGAGAGGGTTTCAAAGTTTAATTTACGAAGCCCGGCGGAGGCAGCCGATACCATCTCTCTCCCTCGCTCACGAGGCCAAGATCGAAATGTGGGTCAGCTCTCGTTACGGCGCAGCCCACCACCCCCATTCCTGCAAGACGGAGACGCGCCGGGCCTGATCAATGGCCTCCTTATAGGAAGAGGAATGTCCCCTGGGTTGTGGGTCACAGGGCGTGACCTGTATTTCCCAGGTCGTGGTATCAGGCGCAGTGTTGACATAGTGGGACCTGAGCTACAGAAAAGGGGGTGGCTAGGTGTAAATCTTTTGTAAGTACTTCCAGCGAGAAGCCCAGAGAAATAAAGGCAGTAGCACGGTGCTCTAACGTACCAGCTCGAACCGCGCCAACGTCTGTTAGGGGGTCGGATGCATGGCTACCGGGGCCTGGAACGGGCTGTACAAAGGGGTGCAGGCCTCACGGTTCCGTGAGTTAGGGGAGAGGGGGGGCCTTACCGACAGAAGTTTCACAGTTAGAGAGTAAGTGGTTGTCTGGAGGCAAAGGAGGGCCAGTTTCAAAAACACAGAGCTTGCCCTGACCGGTGTGGCTCAGTGGATAGAGCGTCGGCCTGCAGACTGAAGGGTCCCAGGTCCGATTCCGGTCCAGGGCATGTACCTTGGTTGCGGGCACATCCCCAGTGGGGGGTGTGCAGGAGGCAGCTGTTGGATGTTTCTCTCTCATCGATGTTTCTAACTCTCTCTCCCTCTCCCTTCCTCTCTGTAAGAAATCAATAAAATGTATCTTTTTGAAAGTCGCTAAGTTTGGGGCAGCCTGAACTCTAGTGACCATAGGGATTTCCACGTTGAGGTTCCAGGACACTTTTCACCCTGTGACACACAGTCAGTGCTCTCCGGGGATCACCGAGAACTCATGGCACCCCGAGACAGACTCCAAGGTCGCCCCTGCCCCCAGGGCCCACCAGCACGGGGTGCCTGCCCCCCCTCCTCCCCCGGGCCCCGCACCTTTGTGGCCGGCCCCATTGACCTTCCAGTCGCTTGCCTTCAGGTGGGCCGGGCGGGAAGTCTTCACCAGCAGGTGCTGCACGTCCCGCCAGGTGAGCTGGCTGCTGAAAGGACAGAGGGACACACGCTGCAGCCGCACAGGGTCACACGGACGGACGGGCGGACGGACAAACAGCGGCACGGGGGAGGGGGCCAGCCCCCAGCCTGCGTGCGATGAAGCCGCAGAGGCTCCGGGCCCGGGCAGAGGGTTCGTTCACACACTCTTTTTCTAAAAAAAATGCATTTTTATTGGTTTCAGAGAGGAAGGGAGAGGGAGAGAGAGACAGAAACACCCATGAGGAGAGAGAATCGTCGATCGGCCGCCTCCTGCACGCCCCCTACTGGGGATCGAGCCGCAATGCAACCCGGGCCTGTGCCTTGACCAGGAATCGAACCGTGACCTCCTGGTTCATAGGTCGACGCTCAAACACTGAGCCACACAGGCCGGGCATCAAATACCCCCTATTTGATCTCAGGGCTTACTTCCTAGAAACCATTCTTTACAAAGAGGGTGTGAACTGCCCAGCCTGCATGGCTCAGGGTTTGAGCATGGACCTATGAACCAGGAGGTCACGGTTCGATTCACGGTTAAGGCACATGCCCAGGTGGCATTGTGGCTCGATCTCCAGAAGGGGGCGTGCAGGAGGCAGCCAATCGATGATTCTCTCACTGATGTTTCTCTCCCTCTCCCTCTCCCTTCTTCATCTCTGAAATCAATAAAAATATATTTTTAAAAAAACCTTACCTTCTTTGGTTACTCATTTTTTTAAAAAAAGCCTGGAGATGGATGGTGGTGTGGGTGACTATGTAATGCACGAACTGTATACTTAAAAAATGGTTCACGTGGTACATTTTCTGTTGTGTGTTATTATACTACTAGAGGCCCGATGCACAGAGATTCGTACAAGAACGGGCCTTCCTTCCCCTGGCTGCCGGCACCGTCTTCACTCAGGCCCGGAGCCGCCCTTCCGCCTTCCCATGCTGCCCAGAGGCCTGGAGCAGTGCAGAACGTCTGCATATGCAAATTAACCCACCATCTTTGTT
This sequence comes from Ia io, assembly GCA_025583905.1. Lineage (NCBI taxonomy): Eukaryota > Metazoa > Chordata > Mammalia > Chiroptera > Vespertilionidae > Ia > Ia io. Next base: position 19,657,675 of record JAJQQW010000024.1, on the reverse strand, counting down.
GGGTTAATTTGCATACTCACGCCTGATTGGCTGGTGGGTGTCGCGAAGGTACGGTCAACTTGCATCTTGCTCTTTTATTAGTGTAGACAATAAAAACTTAAAAAAGAAAAAAAAAGAAGGGGAAATGAGTGGGAACTTACTTTGCTTCTAAAGCCAGAGCGATGATCCCCGCCACCATAGGAGCTGAGACCGAGGTACCCGTGTGCCCGTCGGTGCTAGTATTTAAATAAAATAAAACCAGAGGAAAAATCAACCGGAGGCCCCAGGCTTGACCCCTTGCTTTTCCCCTTTTGCCCTTCAGCTCCCTGGCCGAACGCCAGGCCATCAGGGGGCCAGTGGCACAGGCCAGCGGGCACACGTGAACTGGCCCGGCCCGATGTTGAACCTGGCCAGTGGGAGAGGGTTTCAAAGTTTAATTTACGAAGCCCGGCGGAGGCAGCCGATACCATCTCTCTCCCTCGCTCACGAGGCCAAGATCGAAATGTGGGTCAGCTCTCGTTACGGCGCAGCCCACCACCCCCCCATTCCTGCAAGACGGAGACGCGCCGGGCCTGATCAATGGCCTCCTTATAGGAAGAGGAATGTCCCCTGGGTCGTGGGTCACAGGGCGTGACCTGTATTTCCCAGGTCGTGGTATCAGGCGCAGTGTTGACATAGTGGGACCTGAGCTACAGAAAAGGGGGTGGCTAGGTGTAAATCTTTTGTAAGTACTTCCAGCGAGAAGCCCAGAGAAATAAAGGCAGTAGCACGGTGCTCTAACGTACCAGCTCGAACCGCGCCAACGTCTGTTAGGGGGTCGGATGCATGGCTACCGGGGCCTGGAACGGGCTGTGCAAAGGGGTGCAGGCCTCACGGTTCCGTGAGTTAGGGGAGGGGGGGGCCTTACCGACAGAAGTTTCACAGTTAGAGAGTAAGTGGTTGTCTGGAGGCAAAGGAGGGCCAGTTTCAAAAACACAGAGCTTGCCCTGACCGGTGTGGCTCAGTGGATAGAGCGTCGGCCTGCAGACTGAAGGGTCCCAGGTCCGATTCCGGTCCAGGGCATGTACCTTGGTTGCGGGCACATCCCCAGTGGGGGGTGTGCAGGAGGCAGCTGATGGATGTTTCTCTCTCATCGATGTTTCTAACTCTCTCTCCCTCTCCCTTCCTCTCTGTAAGAAATCAATAAAATGTATCTTTTTGAAAGTCGCTAAGTTTGGGGCAGCCTGAACTCTAGTGACCGTAGGGATTTCCACGTTGAGGTTCCAGGACACTTTTCACCCTGTGACACACAGTCAGTGTTCTCCGGGGATCACCGAGAACTCATGGCACCCCGAGACAGACTCCAAGGCCGCCCCCGCCCCCAGGGCCCACCAGCACGGGGTGCCTGCCCCCCCTCCCCCCCGGGCCCCGCACCTTTGTGGCCGGCCCCATTGACCTTCCAGTCGCTTGCCTTCAGGTGGGCCGGGCGGGAAGTCTTCACCAGCAGGTGCTGCACGTCCCGCCAGGTGAGCTGGCTGCTGAAAGGACAGAGGGACACACGCTGCAGCCGCACAGGTCACATGGACGGACGGGCGGACGGACAAACAGCGGCACGGGGGAGGGGGCCAGCCCCCAGCCTGCGTGCGATGAAGCCGCAGAGGCTCCGGGCCCGGGCAGAGGGTTCGTTCACACACTCTTTTTCTAAAAAAAATGCATTTTTATTGGTTTCAGAGAGGAAGGGAGAGGGAGAGAGAGACAGAAACACCCATGAGGAGAGAGAATCATCGATCGGCCGCCTCCTGCACGCCCCCTACTGGGGATCGAGCCGCAATGCAACCCGGGCCTGTGCCTTGACCAGGAATCGAACCGTGACCTCCTGGTTCATAGGTCGACGCTCAAACACTGAGCCACACAGGCCGGGCATCAAATACCCCCTATTTGATCTCAGGGCTTACTTCCTAGAAACCATTCTTTACAAAGAGGGTGTGAACTGCCCAGCCTGCATGGCTCAGGGTTTGAGCATGGACCTATGAACCAGGAGGTCACGGTTCGATTCACGGTTAAGGCACATGCCCAGGTGGCATTGTGGCTCGATCTCCAGAAGGGGGCATGCAGGAGGCAGCCAATCGATGATTCTCTCACTGATGTTTCTCTCCCTCTCCCTCTCCCTTCTTCATCTCTGAAATCAATAAAAATATATTTTTAAAAAAACCTTACCTTCTTTGGTTACTCATTTTTTTAAAAAAAGCCTGGAGATGGATGGTGGTGTGGGTGACTATGTAATGCACGAACTGTATACTTAAAAAATGGTTCACGTGGTACATTTTCTGTTGTGTGTTATTATACTACTAGAGGCCCGATGCACGGAGATTCGTACAAGAACGGGCCTTCCTTCCCCTGGCTGCCGGCACCGTCTTCACTCAGGCCCGGAGCCGCCCTTCCGCCTTCCCATGCTGCCCAGAGGCCTGGAGCAGTGCAGAACGTCTGCATATGCAAATTAACCCACCATCTTTGTTGGGTTAATTTGCATACTCACGCCTGATTGGCTGGTGGGTGTCGCGAAGGTACGGTCAACTTGCATCTTGCTCTTTTATTAGTGTAGACAATAAAAACTTAAAAAAGAAAAAAAAAGAAGGGGAAATGAGTGGGAACTTACTTTGCTTCTAAAGCCAGAGCGATGATCCCCGCCACCATAGGAGCTGAGACCGAGGTACCCGTGTGCCCGTCGGTGCAGCGCTGACGCAGATCCGTGGTGACCTGGCGGGAGGGAGGCAGGAGGTGAGATCAGCTCTCAGGAGAACTCAAGGGCCGGGACACTCAAGATGCTGGTCCTGCCCGGCCAGCGTGGCTCCGTGGTTGAGCGTCGACCTATGAACCAGGAGGTCATGGTTCAATTCCAAGTTGGGGCACAGGCCCGGGTCGCGGGCTCGATCCCCAGTAGGGGGTGTGCAGGAGGCAGCCGATCCATGATTCTCTCTCATCATTGATGTTTCTATCCCTCTCTCTCCCTTCCTCTCTGAAATCAAGAAAAATATATTTAAAATAAAAAGTGCTTGCCATAGGCACCTGTGGTCCTGGGGCCCAGGGATGGAGGAGGCACAATCTGGGCACATTCTTTAAAATATATCTTTTACTGATTTCAAAGAGGAAAGGAGAAGAAAAGAGAGAGAGAGAGAGAGAGAGAGAGAGAGAGAGAGAAATATCAATGATGGGAGAGAATCATGGGTCGGCTGCCTCCTGCACGCCCCCTACTGGGGATGAGGCCTGCAACCTGGGCACGTGCCCTGACCGGGAATCGAACCAGTGACCTCCTGGTTCCTAGGTTGATGCTCAACCACTGAGCCACGCCGGCCGGGCTGGATACGTTCTGGGCGACCAAGCTTTCCTTCATGCCTGGAACTCGGTGCTGATGGGCTTGCTCTCATAGGTAACAAATGGACCCGCTATAGGAACAAACAAGCCCATCGCGGGGTGAGGACGGGGGCGGGGCAGAGGGAAGATGACGTGTGTGCTGAGACACAAAGAGCAGCCCCCCCCTGGCCCGGCCGGCGTGGCTCAGGGGTGGAGCGTCTACCTAGGAATCAGGAGGTCAGGCACCACATGTCCAAGGACATGGTCCCCGCAGCGCTCCCCTCCTGCCGGCAGCCCCCCGCGGCCCCCACATCAGGTTCCGGGATGGGCGTCTGTGTCACGAGACCTCAGCCAGTCCCGGTGCAGATGGGCTCGGCTCCTACTCGAACAGGAAGCCATTCAGGACCCGGCGGCCCGTCCCAGGGGCGCGTGCTCCAGTGGGAAAGAAAAATAACTTAAATTAATACCTTCGTGAGCCGCCCCGGCCGCTGCCAAGCTGGCGGCCGCCATGGGGACCGGCCTTTCCGTCCGTGCAGGCGAAGGGGGAAGAGAGGGAGCCTGTGTGCCCCCCCAAAAAAATGTAAAAATAAATTCGCGGGCCATTTGTAAAGACGTGGCTGAGCGGCAGGAGGAGTGAGAAGATTAAAAAAAAAAAAAAAAAAGGGCATTGCCCGGCCGCTGTGGCTCAGTGGCTGAGCGTCGGCCCATGACCCAGGAGGTCACGGTCTGATTCCCGGTCAGGGCACAGGCCCGGGTTGTGGGCTCGATCTCCAGTAGGGGGCGTGCGGGAGGCAGCCGATCAGTGATTCTCTCTCATTGATGTTTCTCTCTCTCCCTCTCCCTTCCTTTCTTAAATCAATAAAAATATATTTTTTTTAAAAAAATTAAGCCATTTCTGGCCGGCTACATGATCTTGTTTTTCAAATGTCTAAAACCCAACGTGATGGCTGTACATTGGAATTTTGCATTAGTTTCAACTGAACACCCATCCCTCCTTATTTATCTAATTATCATGATTTTTAATCCTCACCCAAAGATGTTTTTCCCATTGATTTTTAAGAGAGTGGAAGGGAGAGGGAGAGGGAGAGGGAGAGACAGAGAGAGAGAGAGAAACATGGATGTGAGAGAGACACATCGATGGGTTGCCTCCCGCACAAGCCTCGACCAGGGCCGGGGATCGAGCCTGCAACCCAGGCATGTGCCCTTGACTGGAATCGAACCCAGGACCCTTCCGTCCGTGGGCAGATGTTCTATCCACTGAGCCAAGCAGCCAGGGCTCCTCTTTCTTTTCTTTTTAAAGTCGGAACACACAAGGGAAAGGAGGAAACGCAAATTCCGTCCCTCTACCCGACGAACACAGGGACTCGGTCAAAGACAAATCACACTTATGCTCACGTGGCGGGCGCACACCGCCGCTCCAGCTCCACGTCCAGAAAAAGTCCTTTTGTTCGGAAGGGAATGCCCAGGGGACCCGCTGGATTCCTACCGTCCTTCAGGAGAGAACCAAGACCCTCTCTCTTCCTCAGCGCTGCACGCCAAGGCTGGCCCGCTCGGTCGGCTGGCTCCCAAGCCATGTGACCACAGAGTTGGAGAAAGCCACACAGAGATGCCGTGGTGAGAAAGCACCTCATTCTTAAAGGGTATTTTTAGACCTCGAAAGCCAGAGAGGGTTTTCATGAGCATTTTGTGCAAAAATGAGCCAGGCGGGATCTGGGGAAGGCTGCCAAGGGTCTGAGGGCGTACGGCGAGTTCGCTGGTGGGTGAGGGGGGCACCCTGGGACCTGGCACACAGCGGCCTGAGCCTGGCTCATCTATTCTTGTCGTTGTTGTGAATCCTCACCCGAGGATCTTTTCCCGTGGATTCGTATTTAAAATTTTTTTTTAAAGGATAGAGCTTTACAAAAAAATCCTATTTAATAAAGATGCAATATGCAAATGGTCGTTACGCCGTGAAGCATAACGACTGACCGCATAACGACCGGATCACAGATCAGCAGGAGGGTGGGGCAGCGAGCTACAAGCAGGCGGCGGAGAGCTACAAGAGGGGGCAGGGCAGCAAGCTATGGGGGGAGCTACAGGAGGGCAGGGCAGCGGGCAGAGAGCTACAGGAGAGCAGCGGTGAGCTACTGGCACACAGATTTGTGCGCTGGGCTACTAGTATATATATATATTGATTTCAGAGAGGAAGGGAGAGGGAGGGAGAGAGAGAGAGAGAAACATCCATGATGAGAGAGAATCATGGATCGGCTGCCTCTTGCATGCCCCCTACTGGGGATCAAGCCCGCAACCCAGGCATGTGCCCTTGACCGGGAATCGAACCCGGGACCCTTCCGTTCGCAGGCTGATGCTCTATCCACTGAGCCAAACCAGCTAGGGCTCCTTTGATTATTTAGAGAGAGTGGAAGGGAGGGAGGAAGGGGAGGAAAAAAAAGAGGAGGTGGAGGAGGATAAAGAGAAGAAGAGGAAGAAGAGGAAGAGGAAGAAAGAAGAAGAGGAAGGAGAAAGCGAGAGAGAGAAACATGGATGTGAGAGAGACACACTGATTGGTTGCCTCCCGCATGTGCCCAGACCTGGGCCAGGGATCGAACCTGCAACCCTGGCAGGTGCCCTTGACTGGGAATCGAACCCGAGACCCTCCAGTCTGCAGGCCGATGCTCTATCCACTGAACCGCACTGGCTAGGGCTCATCTTTTTGTTTTGAGGAAAAGGAACTGGTCCCCGGAAAGCCGGGGTTCCCTCCCCTCCCGAGCCTCCTCCCCCCCCCCCCGCTCCCACCCCAAGCGCTCACGATCTTCCGCTCGTAGAAGGCGCCGCTGCTGTAGGTGGTGGCCAGCGTGGACGGGCACTCCTCCAGGTACCAGGGCTTGTAGCCGTTCTCCGTGGTGCTGCTCACGGAGATGGTGTAGATGCTGTTGGTGTAGCCATCGCAGGAGCAGTGGTCCCCCTCTCTCCCGCCATTGCCCGAGGCCCAGACGAAGATGGAGCCCAAGCCCTGCCGGCCCTGGAGGGGAGGAACAGCCGCCCGTCAGCCTGGCCGGCCGCCGGAGCTGGGCAGGACGGGCCTCGCACGGAGGCCTGGGGCCCTCTTTCCCCAGGCCCTGCAATGGGGCTGGGAATGGTGTGTTCGGACCCTCTGGAAGCCACGGGAGACATGGCTTGACTTTTTTTTTTTTAATTCTCACCCGAGACCCAGCTGGCATAGCTCCATGGTTGAGTGTGGACCTATGACCCACGAGGTCAGGGTTCAATTCCCCATCAGGGCACACACCCGGGTTGTGGGCTCCATCCCCAGTAGGGGGCGTGTAGGAGGCAGCTGATCCATGATTCTCTCTCATCATGGATGTTTCTTTCTCTCTCCCTCTTTCTTCCTCGCTGAAATAAAAAAATATATATATATTTTTTAAAAATTCTCCCCTGAGGATAAGCTTAGAGAGAGGAATTGAGAGAGAGAGAGACAACATTGATCAGTTGCCTTCTGTACATGCCCTGCTGGGGATTGAGCCCACAACCCAGGCATGTGCCCTGTCTGGGGTCGAACCGGCAACCTTTTGGTGCCCAGGACGATGCTCAACCAACTGAGCCACTCCGGCCGGGCAGACGTGGTTTGGTTTTTCACAGAGGGCTCTGTTTGGATTCACAGGGTTGCACTGAGGACAAGACTCAGAAGGACTGCTCTGTTCTTCCTTTTTAAAAAAATGTTTTTATTGATTTTAGAAAGAGAGAAAGAGGAGAGAGAGAGAGAGAGAGAGAGAGAGAGAGAGAGAGAGAGAGAGAGAGAGAAAATCCATGATGAGAGAGAATCATGGATTGGCTGCCTCCTGCACGCCCCCCACTGGAGATGGAGCCCACAACTTGGGCCTGTGCCCTGACCAGGAATGGAACCGTGACCTCCTGGTTCATAGGTCGACGCTCAACCACGGAGCCACGCCGGCCGGGCCAGAAGAACACTTGTTGGAGCGCGAGCTACACCTGACAAGGGAGATGTCTCCAGGACCCCTGGGTCCAGAGGGTGCTGAGTCCCCGTGGCGGCACTTCCGTCAGCGCCGACATGGCCAGGGCGCGGATGCCAGCCAAGGCCAGTGGCTTCCCACCTGCGTAGAGCCCGTTTTTATTTATTTATTTTTTTTAATATATTTTATTGATTTTTTACAGAGAGGAAGGGAGAGGGATAGAGAGTTAGAAACATCGATGAGAGACAAACATCGATCAGCTGCCTCCTGCACACCCCCTACTGGGGTTGTGCCCACAACCAAGGTACATGCCCTTGACGGGAATCGAACCCGGGACCCTTCAGTCCGTAGGCCAACGCTCTATCCACTGAGCCACACCGGTCAGGGCTGGAGCCCATTTTTAAGGACGGGCCCATGAAAGCGAGTCTTTGAGAGATGGCAGCAGGTCCAGGCGGGCTCCTGGTCTCACCCACATCCACAGGACCAATAATTCGGGACCAAAAAACCGAGGGCTCATGCCAGCCAGGGGCAGCGGCTAAAGAGCAGCTCCCCCGAGACCCAGCCGGTGCAAGGGGGCGGGCCTGCCAGGGGCGGGGGCAGCCAGCCCCGTCTCTGCAAGAAACTGGACCCGTGGGGCTGGTCGCTCCGGGGTCCTTGCCAAAGACCCTGCTTTCCAAACACGAGGCAGGAAACGGGTACTTACTGGTGGGCCCCAGGACGGGCCAACTTAGAGAGAAAACTGTCAACGCGACCCTGCCATCCGTCCGGCCCGCCTACGAACCAGGAGGTCAGGGTTCGATTCCCCATGGGGGCACGTGCCAGGGCGGCAGGCTCCAGCCCCAGGAGGGGGCGTGCAGGAGGCAGACGAAAGACGATTTTTTCTCTCATCATGGATGTTTCTCTCTCTCTCTCTCCCCCTTCCTCTCCGGAATCAATAAAAACATATTTTAAAAAATTACTTTTAATTAAAATAAATACATAAATTCTCTAAGTGGGCACTGTTTCCCGTAAAATTCACTGGACTTGCCACCCGTAAAATTCCGAGGACGAGCTAACATGAGGAGGAAGGTGACGATCGGAGGTTTCACAGGTCTGCGGGCCAAGTGTACCGGGACCATCTGGCACAAGACAGGGTTCTTTTCTATTTAGTTCCAAACAACAAAATCCCTTGTATGTGTCCAGGGCCGGTGGGACCAAACCTGCTACCGAGGTAACATGCCCGTGACCGGGCATCGAACCCGGGACCCATTCAGTGAGCGTGGGCCGGCGTGCTAACCGCTGGGAAATCTCAGATCGTCAGGCATTGTCTCACAGAGATGACGGAGGGGCAGAATCAACACCATCCCGAGCACTGACTCCCCTGGGGGCAACGCCAGCTCCAATTTACGGCTTAGGATTAGCTCGGTTTTGGGGAGGTGCCGCCTGTCATCAAGAGCGGGCGCCCGGGTGATGGAGAGGGTGGCAGGCGCGGAGTCCCGGGGAGATGAGACGTGTTTATGGCCCTTGAGGGCAGCCGCTGGTGCAGTCATGCCGGGGTGTTCCAGCATTGAGGGCTCAACCCGCACCAGGTCGGGCGGGGGAGGAGGCCTGAGATCAGGAAGGAGGGGCCCTGGGTTGGGGACATTCTAAGAGATAAGTACTCCACCCCCAACACACAAGGAAATGAATAGCACCCCGGCTGGCATGGCTCAGTGGTTGAGCATCATCGACCTATGAACCAGGAGGTCAGGGTTCGATTCCCGGTCAGGGCACATGCCCAGGTTGTGGGCTCCATCCCCAGTAGGGGGTGTGCCGGAGGCAGCCAAGCCATGATTCTCTCTCTCATCGTTGGTGTTTCTTTGAACAAAGTAACCTGTAGGGAGTAGGCCTAAGCCATCAGTCAGACATCCCCCGAGGGCTTGCGGACTGCGTGAGGGTGCAGACCGGGCTGAGGGACCCCCCCTAAGTGCATGAATTTCGTGTACCGGGCCTCTAGTGTATATATATCTACTGATTGATTTCAGAGAGGAAGAGAGAGAGAGAGAAACATCAATGATAAGAGAGAATCACGGATCGGCTGCCTCCTGCACGCCCCCTACTGGGGATCGAGCCTGCAACCTGGGCACGTGCCCTTGATTCTCTCTCATCATGGATGTTTCTCTCTCCCTCTCCCTTCCTCTCTCTGAAATCAATAAAAATATATTTTAAAATGAATGAATGAATAAGTAAATGAATAAAAGGGCCTGCCTCCTGCCCCCCACCCCCTCTCTCCTCTCGCCAACAGGACAAGTCAGAGGCATCACGCTGCCTGGGATGCCTGGTTTCCTGCCTGAACCCCTGCCAGCATCACCGGGCGCTGGGGCTTGTTGGGCCACCCAGGGCCACCGGACGCTGACCACAGCCCCACGTCGGCTCCAAGAAGCTGTCCTCGCCCTGCAACCCGCCTCGCCACCCTGCTTGTTATAGCTGGGTGAGCGCCAGTCCTCCCTTCCCGCCCCGCCTTTCTGACTCACAGGGACGCAGAGCGACGGGAATGGACCTCCCGGGAGGAGCCTGCAGCGTCCTCTGTGTCCCCTGAGCCTGGAGGCCCAGCCCCCAGAGGTTTGCTCCGTTTAGGCCCTGGAGAGGTGCCACCTCCCAAATTCTACACATCTCGCGCTGCCTGCTGGCAGGGACGGGGAGCAAGCAAGACCAGGACTTCCTGCCCGGCTGGTGTGGCTCAATGGAGGAGCATCCACATAGGAACCAGGAGGTCAGGGTTCAATTCCCGGTCAGGGCACATGCCCGGGTTGCGGGCTCCATCCCCAGGAGGGGGCGTGCAGGAGGCAGCCGAGCCATGATTCTCTCTCTCATCGTTGGTGTTTCTTTGAACAAAATAACCTGTAGGGAGTGGGCCTAAGTCATCAGTCAGACATCCCCCGAGGGCTTGCGGACCGCATGAAGGTGCAGGCCGGGCTGAGGGACCCCCCCTGAGTGCATGAATTTTGTACACCAGGCCTCTAGTGTATACACTGAATGGCCAGATTATTATGATCTCTGAACGCATAATCTGGCCACTCAGTGTGTGTGTGTGTGTGTGTGTGTGTGTGTGTGTGTGTGTGTGTGTGTGTGTGTTAGAGGCCCGGTGCATGAATTTGTGCATGGGTGGGGTCCAGCCAGGGGAAGGGGACATGGGCAGTTGGCCGGCTTGCCTGCTGGTCGAATTCCTGGTCGAGGGGACAATTTGTATATTAGCCTATAAATCTGGCCACTCAGTGTATATATTTATTGATTGATTTCAGAGAGGAAGGGGGGGGGGGGGAGAGAGAGAGAGAGAGAGAGAGAGAGAAACATCAATGATGAGAATCACTGATCAGCTGCCTCCTGTATGCCCCCTACTGGGGATTGAGGCCACAACCCAGGCATGTGCCCTTGACCAGGAATCAAACCGGGGACCCTTCAGTCTGCAGGCCGATGCTCTACCCACTGAGCTAAATCGGCCACAGGGCTGAATCCTTCTTTGGGAGACCCCCGTGCCCCCCAGCGCGGCCCGGCAGCCCTGGGTTACTCACACCTTTTTAATGCCGTACTCGAAGGCCTGCTTGGCCAGCCGGCCCGGCCCATCAACCGTCTTCCCGTCGTCATCCGGCCCCCAGCTTGCACTGTAAATGTCGATGTAGTTGGGCCGGACGCCCAGCGACTTGGCCTCAACCACGTCCGTTACGTCCCCGTCCAGCATGCGGATGCCTGGAAGCACAGAGGGCTCGGTGTGTGTGTGTCCCCGCTGGGGGAGCCCCCAACAGCTGGGGAGCTTGCCCGCCATCATTTTGGTTTTCTGCATTTTTTTTTTTTTTTTATATATATTCTTATTGCTTTCAGAGCGGAAGGGAGAGGGAGGCCGACAGAAACATCAAGGATGAGAGAGAATCATGGATTGGCTGCCTCCTGCACGCCCCCTACTAGGGATTGAGGCCACAACCTGGGCATGTGCCATGACCGGGAATGGAACCGTGACCTCCTGGTTCCTAGGTCCATGCTCAACCACCGAGCCACGCCGGCCAGGCAGGAATGCCTATTATAATTTTTAATATATTTTTGTTGATTTCAGAGAGGAAGGGAGAGGGATAGAAAGATAGAAACATCAATGAGAACCCGTGATTGGCTGCCCCCTGCACTGAAGGGGGATCGCCCGGCAACCCGGGCACGTGCCCCCGGCCGGAATCCAACCTGGGACCCTTGGGTCCGCAGGCCGACACTCTATCCACTGAGCCCCACCGGCCAGGGCGGGATTGCCTATTTTTGAACAGGGAGAACGAGATGCCAGAAGACAGTCCAGAGCACGTAAAAGCACCGGACCTGACCGATTTCCCGACACCCCTCCCAATGCCTTCATGGGGGGGGGGGGAGGTGATGGGGGAAAGGTGAGTGATTGACGAGAAAGCAAGCCTGGAGTATTTAGGGCTTAGCGACGCTGCCAGGTCACCCGCAAAGAAAAGGTAAATATTTCCCTCGGAAACCGCTGTTCCCAGATTAGCAGGAAACGCCGACCGCTCCCTGGACACTGGAATGGGAGGCACACGGGAGAGAAAGGCCCATTGACCCTAAAGGACCAGGTACAAGAATAATCTGGGCAAAGGACTCGGGTAACCGCGTCTTTTCCCGTCTGTATTCGGATGCCTTGACGTCTTAGGGCCTGGCTGAGTCTGGAGGGACTGGCACCCCCCGCCTCCCGCTCCCTCCCGCCCCGTTCCAATCGGCCAATTCCTAGAGACCTCCCCTGCCCACGTGGGTTTCTTTAGCGGCCACGCCCAACCACCTGCTCTATGGGCTCCTACACTCACACCCACGGGCACTCTCCCTCTGTCCTAGTCCCTAGTCACCCCGCGGCCAGGCACGAGACCATGAGGGCCAGCCCCCACACCCAGAGCCCAGGAATTATTCCAACTGGCCCATCCTGAACCTGCAGAACCTGCCTGGCCTGTTCCTTCCTGCAGAAACCACAGCGAGACTTCAGGCCCATGAGTTGTGTCCCCGTGTTTCCCCGTGTGTGGGTGCATGTTGTGTGTGTGTGTGTGTGTGTGTGTGTGTGTGTGTGTGGCCCCGCCTGGAGAACTCCGGGTAACAAACTGTGCAACACACCCTTGTTTCCTGACCTACTGGTCTTACCATTCCTAAATGAATGAAAAAGAAAACTCTATTTAAAACAGGCCACTCCGGCCCTAGCCTGTTTAGCTCAGTGGGTAGAGCATCAGCCTAAGGACTGAAGGGTCCCAGGTTCGATTCCGGTCAGGGGCACAAACCTCGGTTGCAGGTTCGATCCCCAGCCCTGGTCTGGACCCATGTGGGAGGCAGGCAACCAATCCACGTCTCTCTCTCTCTCTCACGTTGATGTTTCTCTCTCTCTGTCTCTCCCTCTCTTTTCCACTCTCTAAAGATCAATGGAAAAATATCCTCGGGTGAGGATTAACAAACAAATACATATGTTAATAGCGATCTATATATATAAAACCCTAATATGCAAATAGACTGAATGGCAGAACAACCGAACAACCAGTTGCTATGATGTGCGCTGACCACCAGGGGGTATGTGCAGAACATGGCAGGCATCGGCCGCAGCGGGATGGTGGAGCGGGTGAGCAGGGGCGCCAGACCAAGGCGGGGCGCCGGTCGCTGTCATCAGGGCAAGCCTCTGGTGGTTACTGAAAATTCTTTGCTCCCGTGCGCCGTGGTCCCGCTGGGCACTTGCACCTGCTGCCAGCGCCGGCCCCACTCGCACCCACCACTGGCACCCAGCACCAGCCTGGCTTGCTTGAGGCTGTCAATGGGTGCGAGCGGCAGCTGCCTGCCCTGATCACCCCTGAGGGCTTCTCCACCTCCCCCTGCTCCTGAGGGGCGATCGGGGCAGCAGCCACTGCTCGCAGCCGCTGACAGCCAGGGGACTGGGGCCTGTGGCAGGAGGGGCCGGGCAGGGCACAAAGGATGGGCCGAGACCCGTTCCTGTGCCCACCGCAATCCCGCGGCCCACAGTTCCTTTCAAGGTGCACGAATCCATGCACTGGGCCCCTAGTAATAATAATAATAAAACAGTTCACTCCTCATCTGGCAGCAGGGGCTCGGTAGTGAAGCTTCGACCTGTGAACCAGGAGGCTGTGCTTGGATTCCGGGTCAGGTTGCACTGCGGCTCGATCCCCAGTAGGGGGCGTGCAGGAGGCAGCCGATCCATGATTCTCTCTCATCATTGATGCTTTTATCTCTCTCCCACTCTCCCTTCCTCTCTGAAATCAATAAAATATATATATGTATATAAAATAAAATTTAAAAAAGGTGCCTTTCTGATGAAAGCCATAACTTTCCAGGCAAAACCCTGCCTCCGGCCCCCGTGGCTGTGTGGGGCTGCCTGGCTGTGGTCAGCCTGCCCAAGGCTTCAGGCCCTGGGGTCTGACACAGCCAGCCGGGGCCAACAGAGGTGCAGCTGCCGAGACCCCCCCAGAATGGGACGCCCTGGCCCCCTGCCCGGCCCGGAAGCTCCCAGCCCCACACCCCGGGCCTTACCTCCGATTTTCGCGTTGTACGCGATGCCCACGATGCAGTAGGAGTTGTTGGCAGAGGCAGCCACTTCGCCCGCACAGCGCGTGCCGTGCCTGAAACGAAAGGCGAGATGCAGTGAGGACGCAACCCGGCAATTTGGGGGAGTTTGGTGCATTGTTCGGGCCTCCTGCAGGGAGCAGCCGCCATTCCCACGTCCAGGAATGACACGGAAGCTCGTTTCCCGCGTCTCCTGACCCCACGAGCCCAGGAGGGAGGTCACACCAGCCTTGGCACAGCCCCAGGCGCCCTGTCCTTCCGCAGCTGCCGGCGAGGAGGCCTGCCCGTGACCTGGGAAATGGCTCAGGGGTCGAATCTTCCTTTATCCCACGTCGGAGAGGGGCAGTTAGGAGTGACCAGGCCAGCAGGGGTGGGCAGTTAGGGGCAACCAGGCAGGCAGGCAGGTGAGCGATTAGGAGCCAGCGGTCCAGGATTGTGAGAGGGATGTCCGACTGCCAGTTTACGCCCAATCCCCAGCATCAGGCCTAAACCGGCAGTCGGACATCCCCCGAGGGGTCCCGGATTGGAGAGGGTGCAGGCTGGGCTGAGGGACAACCCCCTCCAGTGCACAAATTTCATGCACTGGGCCTCTAGTAAAAATATATTGAAGAAGAAGAAGAAAAAAAGAATATTATGGACCTAGCCGGTTTGGCTCAGTAGATAGAGCATCAGCCTGAAGGACCGCAGGCTTGATCCCCGACCCTGGTCGGGGCAGGAGACAACCAATCGATTTCTCTCTCTCTCTCTCTCTCTTTCTCTCTCCCTCCTTTCCTCCCTCTTTTCCACTCTCTCTAAAAACCAATGAAAAAATATCCTTGGGTGAGAATTAACCATAAATGAGGACTTATGTCTCGTGCCTGCTGTACCTGCCACCCCCATGCTCACCCCACACAGCCCTCCTGCCATTCCCACGCCACTGAAGCAGGAGCTGAAGGAAAACGCTCCCCGTGGAGTGCCCCACCCCCGCGGAGGAACTAGGGAGAAACCCTAGAAAAACAAACTGCTTACCCGCTCCCCACCCCTGCCTCCCCCTCCCCCCGCCATGACCCCATCCGCCAAGGTGCTGGTCGCTCCATTCCTCCCACAAGAACAGCGCCTCTTTGAGAAGTGTTCCCCAGGGGACGAGACGCAGGGATGTCCACGTAAAACCGCCTTTAAAAATAGCTGGGGCCTGCGCACCCTGGACCCAAGTCCTCCGTCCTCCGCCCCACGCCCAGCTGCGCACGGGGTCACACCGCTCAGGGTCTGTCGTGCCCCAGATGAACCCCGCCCGGCCAAGGTCACTCACTACGTGGTGGTGTCTGGGTCATGCCTCTTTGCCTTGTGGATGGGTGTGAGGCTGGGAATCGAGGCGCCCTGCACCCCAGGCGGGCTCCCTGCGGAGCGGGAAAGGGCACCTTGGGATGTGAGGCAGGGACGGCAGTCCCTGGGCCGGGCCTCCGCGGGTTCCCGGAGCTGCCAAACCTCCCTGCTCGGTGCCAGGTGGGCACCGGCCTCTGCCCCTCGGAATTGAATCAACCGCAAAGGGAAATGGGAGCGTGGGTAGGACACATCTTGGCCCACGTCCGCCGGGTCAGCAGCGGGGAAGAGAGAAAGGGCTTTTGTTCTTCCCCTGTAAATATTTTTGGAAGAATGCAAAAAAAGCTCAGGCATGGGGCACCCTGACAGAGAGAGGACAAGCAGGACGTCGCCAGGAGCAGGTCGGAGCAACTGGACTCCGACCCAGGGGCTGCCATGGACGGTGCCCAAGTCACCTGACGCCTCCCGATGCCTCCCCCTTCGTCAGCAGAGATGGCGACAACCATGTTGTGTGTGTGTGTGTTTTTATAATCTATTTCTTTTTCTAAAAAATATATTTTATTGATTTCTTACAGAGAGGAAGGGAGAGGGAGAGAGTTAGAAACATCGAGGAGAGAGAAACATCCATCAGCTGCCTTCTGCACGCCCTCTACTGGGGATGTGCCCGCAACCAAGGTGCGTGCCCTTGACCGGAATCGAACCTGGGACCCTTGAGTCCACAGGCTGACGCTCTATCCACTGAGCCAAACCGGTTAGGGCTAAATATATTTCTTATTGATTTCAGAGAGGAAGGGAGAGGGAGAAAGAGAGAGAGAAACATCAATGATGAGAGAGAATAATGGATCGGCTGCCTCCTGCATGACCCCTACTGGGGATCGAGCCTGGAACTCAGACATGTGCCCTGACTGGGAATCGAACCGTGACCTCCTAGCTCGTAGGTTGACACTCAAGCACGGAGCCATGCCAGCTGAGCCCTGCTATGGGCCATTTCAAGGAACGGGGACGGCAGGAAAGAGGGACCGAGAGACGTACTTGTTTTCGTTGCTGGCATCATAGCGTGGTGACGGGTCATAATCGTTTCCATTGACGTCGTAACTTGCATAGGAATCCTACGGGATTAAACCTTAGTGAGCGAAGAGGTGTGGCACAGATGTAGCAACCCTGCCCACGTTATTATTGCACCTCCATTGGAAAACAGAGGAAACAACGTACTTGGTACTCCGTCCCTCTAACTGTCACTTTATCTATGTTTCCTTTCTTTTTTTTTTTTTTTAATTGAATTTATTGGGGTGACATCCTCCTATATAATAAAGAGGTAATATGCAAATTAACCCTCATGCCCTTACAAGATGGCTGCCTACAACCAGGCTGGCAGGGGGGGTTAGTGAGGGATGACCCAACAACTGAACAAGCAGGCTGTGTGGGGCAACCAGGCCGGCAGGGGGGTTAGTGAGGGGCGACCAGGCTGGCGGGGGGGCAGTAAGGGGCAATCAGGCTGGCAGGGGAGTGGTTAGGGGGTGATCAGGCTGGCAGGCAGAAGTGGCTAGGGGCAATCAGGAAGGCAGGCAGGCGAGCAGTTGGGAGCCAGCAGTCCTGGATTGTGAGAGGGATGTCCGACTGCCCATTTAGGGCCTAAACAGGCAGCTGGACATCCCTCAAGGGGTCCCAGATTGGAGAGGGTGCAGGCTGGGCTGAGGGACACACACACCCCCTGTGCACGAATTTCATGCACTGGGCCTCTAGTATAATAAAAGCCTAAGCGACTGTTACAGCAGAACAACCAGAATGACCAGTCACTATGATGTGCACTGACCACCAGAGGGCAGATACTCAATGCAGGAGCTTCCCCCTGGTGGTCAGTGTGCTCCCACAGGGGGAGCACCGCTCAGCCAGAAGCCAGGCTCACGGCTGGCAAGTGCAGCAGGCGGTGGCGGGAGCCTCTCTCGCCTCTGCTGCAGGTGGGCAGTAAGGAGCAAGGGGTCCCAGACTGTGAGAGAGATGTCTGACTGCCAGCTTAGGCCTAGGGGGATTGGGCCTAAGCCGGCAGGCAGACATCCCCCGAGGGGTCCTGGACTGTGAGAGGGCGCAGGCCAGGCTGAGGGACCCACCCCCCAGTGCACGAATTTTGTGCACTGGGCTTCTAGTTGGTCAATAAAATTACATTGGTTTCAGATGTATAAATCTATAATGCATCATCTTTATTTAGGGTTTCAAAAAAAAAATGTATACACGTACTTTGAGTAATGATAAAGGCGGTGTTTACGAAAGTACATTTCACTTTAAAAATTCAGCTATCGCCGAAACCGGTTTGGCTCAGTGGATAGAGTGTCGGCCTGCGGACTGAAAGGTCCCAGGTTCGATTCCGGTCAAGGGCATGTACCTTGGTTGCGGGCACATCCCCAGTGGGGGGTGTGCAGGAGGCAGCTGATGGATGTTTCTCTCTCATCGATGTTTCTAACTCTCTATCCCTCTCACTTCCTCTCTGTAAAAAGTCAATAAAATATATTTAAAAAAAAAAAAAATTCAGCTATCAGTCCTGGCTGGCGTGGCTCAGTGGTTGAGCATCAACCTATGAACCAGGAGGTCAAAGTTCGATTCCCAGTCAGGGCACATGCCTGGGTTGCAGGCTCGACCGTAGTAGAGGGCACACAGTAGGCAGCCGATCCATGATTCTCTCTCATCATTGATCTCTCTCTCTCTTCCTCTTCCTTCCTCTCTGAAATCAATTAATACATTTGAAAAAAATAGAAATAAAAAATACTTTGTCAGCAATAGACTTTAAAAACAAAAAAAAAAAAGAAAGAAAATCACACCATGACAGTATTTATTGGGGGGAGAATCCGTGGATACGGGGACCTGGGCAGTTCCCAGCAGGGGTCCCCTGTGCTGATTTGATGAAGCGCATGTCAACGCCAAGGCTCGACTCACGTAATTGGGGGCCAGGTCCGGGTGGTTCCTCTCGATGCCGTCATCCAAGATGGTGACCACCACGTTCTTCCCCGTGTAGCCTCGCTTCCACGCCGCCTGCACGTTCATTTCCGAGCGGCAGCGGCTGTGCTTGTCCCCGCAGTGCTGTGCGGAAAGACACATGGACAGTCCTGACCCAGGACGGACACAAAGCCAGGCCCAGCACGGGCACCCCATGCAGATCAGAGGAAATGCTCTCTGGCGCCCCCTAGAGTCAGACCGGAGGAAACGCTCTCCTTATTGCCTAGACGTTCTTTTCCTCCGTTTTCGGAAAATCAAGTGTGGGGTCTCTACCTGCCTTTTTTGTCGTTGCTGTTAATCCTCACCTGAGGATATTTTTCCATTGATTTTTAGAGTGGAAGGGAAGGAGAGAGAGAGAGAGAGAGAGAAACATCAATGTGAGAGAGACACATCGGTTGGTTGCCTCCTGCACACACCCTGACCAGGGCCAGGGAACCTGCAACCAAGATAGGAGCCCTTGACCAGAACTGAACCTGGGACCCTGCCGATGCTCTACCCACTGAGCCAGACGGGCTAGGACTCCACGTGCTTCTTCTGTCCCTGGCAACCTACTATTTTCCTAGAGCATTGTCTCTCTTCGGGGCCTCTGTCTGGGGCTCCACCGAATCAGCCCTGCGGCTGCCATCCAATTGCCTCCCGGCTCAATGAGCTCCTCAGAGACTTTCGTATCATTTCAAAAAGAATTCACGCCACCCTAACTGGTTTGGCTCAGTGGATAGAGCGTTGGCCTGCGGACTGCAGGGTCCCAGGTTCGATTCCGGTCAAGGGCATGTACCTTGGTTGCGGGCACATCCCCAGTACAGGGTGTGCAGGAGGCAGCTGATCGATGTTTCTCTCTCATCGATGTTTCTAACTCTCTATCCGTCTCCCTTCCTCTCTCTGTAAAAAATCAATAAAATACATTTAAAAAAAAAAAGATTATGGATATTTAAAAAAAAAAAAAAAAAAAAGAATTCACACCTAGCTGGTTTGGGTCCGTGGACAGAGCATCAGCCTGGGACCAAAGGGTCCTGGGTTCGATTCTAGTCAAGGGCACATGCCCGGGTTGTTGCCTTGATTCTGAAGTAGAGGGCGTGCAGGAGGCAGCCGATCCATGATTCTCTCTCAACATGGATGTTTCTCTCTCTCCCTCTCCTTTCCTCTCTGAAATAAAAATAAAATAATCCTATATAATATCCTATATAATAAAAGGGTAATATGCAAATCGACCAAACAGCAGAACAACCGGTTGCTGTGACGTGCACTGACCACCAGGGGGCAGATGCTCAACGCAGTACGCTCCCACAGGGCTGGCGAGCACAGCGGCGGTGGCGGGAGCCTCTCCCACCTCCGTAACAGCGCTAAGGATGTCCGAATGACAGCTTAGGTCCGTTCCCTGCGGGCAGTGGGCCTAAGCCATCAGTTGGACATCCCCTGAGGGCTCCCAGACTGTAAAGAGGTGCAGGCCAGGCTGAGGGACCTCCCCCCCACCCCCGAGTGCACGAATGTCATGCCCTGGGCCTCTAGTACGGTGGTTGCCAACCTTTCGGGGCTCACAGACCACCAGTGGTCCGCGGACCACCGATGGCGACCGCTACTCTAGTATGATAATAATTCACAGGAAAGCTTGGGTCACCCAGCCCAGCATGGAAAGAAGTGCTTTCCGCTCAAGAGGAAGGGTGTCTGTTTGGAGTCCCTGTGCGGACTCAGCGTTGGGGGAAATGAACCCATCCCAGAGCAGGGCCCCCACGAATGCCCACTCACCAGGTACCACATGTTGGACCAAATGGGGTCGTTGAAGTGAAGGGCCTGGGGGTCGCTGCGCACCTGCCTCTTCACCCTGCGTTTGACCTCCTGCTGCTGGAGCCATTTCACCTGTTGGGGGGAAGCACAGTGACGATATATGTTTATTTACTTAATATATGTGTATGGATTGCAGAGAGGAAGGGAGAGGGGGAGTGAGAGAAACATCCATGAGGAGAGAGAATCATGGATCGGCTGCCTCCTGCACGCTCCCTACTGGGGACGGAGCCCACAACCCAGGCATGTGCCCTGACCGGGAATTGAACCGTGACCTCCTGGTTCCTAGGTCAATGCTCAACCACGGAGCCACTCAGGCCGGGCGCAGCTTTAGGATTTATTTTACGTGATCTCCTGATTTTGTGCAGCTTCTGCGTGGGTGCTGTGGGAGGGTGTGCTTCTCATGAATATCTATGTCCTCTTCGATGTCTTCCCTGGTAAGTTCCAAGGAGACATTTATAAAAATATATATTTTATTGATTTTTTAGAATATATTTTATTGATTCTTTTACAGATAGGAAGGGAGAGGGATAGAGAGTTAGAAACATCGATGAGAGAGAAACATCAATCAGCTGCCTCTTGCACAACCCCTACTGGGGATGTGCCCGCAACCAAGGTACATGCCCTTCACCGGAATCGAACCCGGGACCTCTCAGTCCGCAGGCCAACGCTCTATCCACTGAGCCACACCGGTGAGGGCCCAAGGAGACATTTTCACGTCAAAGGCACCATGGTTGGGACAATGACAACTTGTCTGTGTACGTGGAGGCTCTGAGATCCTCCCTCTGCCTGTAGCCCAGGACCCGGTTCGTCGACCCCACGTTTGGCCCGGTCACACTCCGTCCCCTGGCCCGGACTTGCCAAGAACTCCTTGTTCGAGCACACGGAACCGCCGGTAACATCCCAGCTGCGGTTCGTGGAAAGACCTGCTCGCCTGTTGCCTTATTACGAGGGGGAACCCGAGCTCCAATGAAATGCCGCGGGCAAAGTCCCCTGTTACGGAACAGCACGGCAGCTCCAGTCCTGGAAACCAACATGTTGCAACCTCAGAGAACGAAAATGCTAAAAGAGCCCTCGCCGGTGTTGCTCAGTGGGTAGAGCGTCGGCCTGCAGACTGAAGGATCCCGGGTTCGATTCCGGTCAAGGGCATGTACTTGGGTTACGGGCACATCCCCAGTAGGGGGTGTGCAGGAGGCAGCTGGTCAATGTTTCTCTCTCAACGATGTTTCTAACTGTCTATCCCTCTCCCTTCCTCTCTGTAAAAAAATCAATAAAATATATATATTTTTAAATAAGATAAATAAATAAATAAAAATAAAATAAAAACCAACGGAAAAATATCTTTGAGTGAGGATTCACACACAGACAGACAGACAGACACACACACACACACACATACACACACACACACAAAGGCTCAGTGGAAATCGCAGAAATGAAGGCTTGAGCCCGGCCGGCATGGCTCAGTGGTTAGAGCGTCGACCTAGGAACCAGGAGGTCACGGTTCCATTCCTGATCAGGGGCACATGCCTGGGTTGTGGGCTCCATCCCCAATAGGGGGCATGCAGGAGGCAGCCGATCCACGATTCTCTCTCATCACTGATGTTTCTCTCTCTCTCTCCCTCTGCCTCTCCCTTCCTCCCTGACATCAATAAAAATACATTTAACACGAAGCCTCGGGCTGGAGGCTCCCACGGCCCCGGAGGAGCCGCCGAATAACATCTTTATCTTTCTATTTCTGTCATCCATCTGGCCGGGAGCTGGAAGGGCGGGCCCGGGCTGAGCCGGAATCATCACCCTGAAATGTGAGGGTTGGGAGACATGGGCAGCAGCCTCGGACCGACCGAAGGCCAGCTTGGAAGGGAATCAGAACGAGTAATTTCAGAAAAATGCGGGAGCCCTCACGGCCATTGGCGGGCGCCTCGGTAACGTCCGCCCTTCTCCAGACGTTTGGCCCAGGGACACGCTGCAAACAAATGCTTCCACTTTGCCTCAATGACAGGCTCTGGAGAAAGCCCAGCGACCGGTCCTGGGCCCTCAGCGCGGCCAGCTGCCCTCCCGGGGAAGGGGCCGAGTGTGCGCAGTGGAGCGCCCTGGCCCACGCACGGAAGGGTCCCGGGTTCCATTCCTGCCTCAAGGGCACGTACCTGGGTTGCAGGTCTGATTCCCGGCCCAGGTCAGGGTGCGTGCAGGAGGCAACCAATCAACGTGTCTCTTGCACATCAATGTTTCTCTCACTTTCTCTCTCTCTGCCTCTCTTCCATGCTGTCTAAAAATCAATGGAAAAAATATCCTCCGGTCAGGATTTAAAAAAAAAAAAAACACACCAAGAAAGAAAGTACTTCGAGCCCAGTGGGTGTGGCTCAGTGGTTGAGCCTCAACCTATGAACCAGGAGGTCACAGTTCAATTCCCTGTGAGGGCGCATGCCCGGGTTGTGGGCTCGATCCCCAGTGTGGGGCGTGCAGGAGGCAGCCGATCCATGATTCCCTCTCATCATTGACGGTCAAGGGCACGTACCTTGGTTGCGGGCACATCCCCAGTGGGGAGTGTGCAGGAGGCAGCTGATGGATGTTTCTAACTCTCTATCCCTCTCCCTGTCCTTCTCCCTTCCTCTCTGTAAAAAAAATCAATAAAATATATTTTTAAAAAATAAAAATGAATTATAAAAAAGGAAGTACTTCTAGCAAACTGGCCTTTCATATTTTTTGTTTTTTAAAAATACATTTTTATTGATTTCAGAGAAGAAGGGAGAGGGAGAGATAGAAACATCAACGATGAAAGAGAATCACTGATCGGCTGCCTCCTGGTGGGGAGGGAGCCAGCAACCCAGGCATGTGCCCTTGACCGGGAATCAAACCTGGGACCCTTCCGTCTGCAGGCCGACGCTCTATCCACTGAGCCACACCGGCTAGCGCAAGGCCTTTTAACTTTGATTTTATGTCTTACCATTTTGGCAAAAACAAGGGAAAGTAATTAAGGGTGTAAGGAGGACCGGTGACGAAGGCTGTCTGAACTCTTCCTCCTCCTCTTACGTTAACGAAAGGATGTACGATCAGTACTTCTGGGAGGTGGCGGGGGGGGGGGGGGGGCGGTGCGCACTGAAAATTCCATCCCTTTTCGAGGCACTTGGTACACACAATGGGGACTGCAGCTCATTAAGATGAAATGCTGCCTGCGTCCGACTGACCGTTACCCTCAGCTCCATCGCATTCATTTCCAGTTCGGTCATTCCCGCACGCTGGCGACGTGGCGTTCCCAAGCCCCTCAATCATATTCCGTCGTCTTTTCCTTTCCGTACCCCTATGAACCACACAGCGCTCCAAATGAGAAGCGGGTGCCAAAGAGGCTCGGCGGCCCTGGCCGGTGTGGCTCTGTGGATAGAGCGCCGGCCTGCAGACTGAAGGGTCCTGGGTTCGATTCCGGTCAAGGGCAGGTACCTTGGTTGCAGGCTCGATCCCCCGGCCCTGGTCGGGGCACCTACCGGAGGCAACCCATCAGTGTGTCTCTCTCACATCAATGTTTCTCTCTCTCTCTCTCTCTCCCCCTCCCTCTCTGAAATCGGAAGAGAAAGAGGAAGAAGAGAAGAAGAAGAAGAAGAAGAAGAAGAAGAAGAAGAAGAAGAAGAAGAAGAAGAAGAAGAAGAAGAAGAATTCGTCTTGTAGAAAAGGGATGTCTATTGGAGAAAACCTAAGTGCCACGGCCTTTGCCTACAAAATCTTTCCTTACTCTCATCTCCTTCCTTCAGGGACACAGTTGGCTATATTTTGCCCGCACACGCAAACTGAATATAGTATTTTACTTTATTTCTTAATATATTCTTTTAATTGATTTCAGAGAGGAAGGGAGAGGGACAGAGAGAGAAACATCCACGATGAGAGAGAATCCTTGATCGGCTGCTTCCTGCACGCCCCACACGGGGGATCGAGCCGGTAACCCGGGCATGATTCTCTCTCAGCATGGATGTTCCTGTCTCTTTCTCCCTCTCCCTTCCTCTCTGAAATCAATAAAATTATATTTAAAAAAAAACAAAAACAGAACAGCCAGCAACACCCGAGGAGCGCCCCCTGCCCAGGGCGCGGCCGTACCTGGGGGTCCATGCGGAGGAAGGTGTGGCGGCCTCTGCTCCTCACGGCGGCCCTCTTGAAGGTCTTGCTGTGGTGGAAGTGGTAGTAGTTCTCCAGGCTTCCGATCTTCAAGGCAAGAAACAGGGCGTCATTCGTGAATACAGTCCTCCCAACGGTTTCAAAAACCCCGCATCCCGCCGGGCCGGCCGCCGATCCCTGATTCTCTCTCATCATGGAACCTTCTCTCTCTCTCTCTCTCCCCTCTCCCTTCCTCTCTGACATCCATAAAAAGATATTCCAACACGCTAACCAACAAAACAACTGTGGAACCAAACCAGGGACGGGCAGGTGCCCAGGCGGGTGGGGGAGCAGCCCGGGCTGGGGTGTTCCCGGGAAGAACGTCTCTCTGGCCAGTTTTTTTCTTTTTTTTTTCCTGAAAATACGAGGACAGCCAGCTTCCTCTGACCTCCCTGCCCATGCGGGTCAATCATGAGGTCGAAGGCATCGATCAGGGAGGGCCCGGCTGGCAGGGTGGCTGGGAGAGAGGGGAGGGAGGGAGCGATGACTTCTTGGGGACTCCACCCCTTTTGTACGGTCCATCCAGAGCAGGGCAGCAGGGGCTGTACCGCTGTCCCTGTGGCCCCTGGCCGGTGTGCCCACTGGTTAGAGCGCCGGCCCTGGCACGGAAGGGTCGTGGGTTCGATTCCCGGGCAAGGGCATGTACCTGGGTTGCAGGTTCGATCCCCGGCCCCGGTCAGGGTAGGTGTGTGCGTGAGCAACCAGTTGATGTGTTTTTTGTTATTGTTGTTTTTTAACATATTTTATTGATTTTTTTTTACAGAGAGGAAGGGAGAGGGAGAGAGAGTTAGAAACATCGATGAGAGAGAAACATCCATCAGCTGCCTCCTGTACACCTCCTACTGGGGATGTGCCCACAACCAAGGTACATGCCCTTGACCGGAATCAAACCTGGGACCCTTGAGTCCGCAGGCCGATGCTCTGTCCACGGAGCCAAACCGGTCAGGGCCAGTGGATGTGTTTTGATTGATTTCAGAGAGGAAGTGAGAGGGATAGAAACAACCAATGGATGTGCCCCCCCACCCCATTCCTCCCTCCCTCCACCCCACCTTCCTGAGGAAGAAAAAAGACGACGGGGCACTGTTTTCCGGGTCCCAAAGCGTGGAGGGGAACCCTAACGTACGGATCCCGTTTGATTCGCAGCAAAGGCGCCGAGGAGCGGCAGATTCCACCCCAGATGACATCCGATCGTTCCAAAGGTCCCCCGCCCGCTCAGGCCTCCCATGGACGTGACCTCAGACGCAGGTGCAATTCTGTAAGCTCTGGAGTCAGCAAGCTCGGGGGGCGGGGGGGTGGGGGGAAGGGGGGCAGGGGGCGTGGGGCCAAGCACATACTTTGGTCAGGCCACAGGAGTCCCACCCCGACCTCCCTCCCTCCCGGGCCAGCAGGGTTAGAGCCGCCCGCCCGCCTCCCGGGAGCCGCCGATAAGCAGCTGGGAACGGTCCCAAGTCAAGGTCTCAGCAATGAATGTCCGCTGTATGGCTCCCCGGCCTGCCCTTGGCCCAAACAGATGTTCTTCTTTCTGGTGGCTGCTGTTCGTTTGTTGCTTTTTATGAACTTTTTTTTTTCTATTTATTAATTTTAGAGAAAGAGAGAGAGGGGAAGGGAGAGGGAGAGAGAGAGAAACATCAACGATGAGAGAGAATCATGGACTGGCTGCCTCCTGCACGCCCCCTGCTGGGGATCGAGCCCGCGACCCGGGCCTGTGCCCTGTTGGAACTGAACCGTGACCTCCTGGTTCCTAGGTCGGCGCTCAACCACTGAGCCACCCTAGCCGGGCTCCTTTTTCTATAAAAAAAATTTTTTTTTAATTTAATAATTTTACAGAGAGAGAGAGAGAGAGAAGGGAAAGAGAGAGAAACATCGATGTGTTGTTCCACTCATTCAATGCATTCATCAGTTGATTCTTATAAGTGACCTGACCGGGGATCGAACCGGCATCCTTGGCCTATCGGGGTGATGCTGTAACCCACTGAGCCCCCTCTCGCCCCCCTCCCCCCTCCCCAACAGGGCCTGACACAGCTGTGCTGAGCCCTGTCTGCTCCGAGCTTCTGCAGCTTTTTGGGGGAAGCGCCTGTTTAAAAAGTCGCTGGCGACGGAGTTCAGTTATATAACGCGACGGGTCCCCGTGGGGCTGCTTAAGAGAAACACGACTAATTGGCCCGTAAAATCCTACGCACCAAATGAATTCCGTCCCGCCCGGCTGACTTCCGCCCCAGGAAGGTTATAAACACACGGCGGATGGCCACGGAGCCTATATTTAGCCGGCGCGGGGCTACCTGGTATTTATAATGAAGGAAGTCCAGAGAGCGCAGGGGAGAGAGAGAACGGGCAGTTTGTTGTTATTTTCTTTAATTTTTTTTTTTTTTTTTTAATGAAAAAAATTGAAAAACCCTGCTTTCCATTTCGGTCACACAGACACAGAGCAACATGCTGTGATGGCGATAATGATAATGCCGGCCCACGGTAAGATGCTTGCCCAATTTCCCGGCCTCCCAAATTTGCCTTCTGCAACACGTATCCCCCCCCACCCCCCGCCCCCCCCCCCGAGCATGCAATTAAGCTGCTGGACTTCCTGCAGGTTCCTGAAAAGGCCTTCATTTCCACATAGTCAAGTTCATTTTCTCTTCCCGGAAGCCAATTGGGGGGCTGGCTTTGGAGCAGGGAATGGACTCAGACACCCGGCCTCACCCGCTCCCTTTCACATCCACAAAGGGCCCACGTGTGACAAACTCCACAACCTTTCCCTGGGAGACCTTCCTCTCATTTTTAAACTAGAGGCCCGGTGCACGAAATTCGTGCACGGGGAGGGTCCGAGGCCTGGCCTGCGATCGGGCCGATCAGGTTCCCCGCCTCCCGGCCTCCCCGCCTCCTCCTCCCCTCGCTCCCTCCCTCAGCACCCCACCACCACTGCCGGTGGCCCACCCTGTTCCACGCCACCCCCTGCTGGTCAGCGCATGTCATAGCGAGCGATCGAACTCCCGGTCTCCCGGCTGAACTCCCGAGGGGACAATCTGCATATTAGCCTTTTATTAAATAGGATGTTTATTGATGTCAGAGAGGAAGGGAGAGAGAAACCTCCATGATGAGAGAGAATCACGGACTGGCTGCCTCCTGCACTCCCCCTAGTGGGGATCGAGCCCGCAACCTGGGCCTGTGCCCTGACCGGGGAATCGAACCGGGACCTCCGGGTTCACGGGTCGATGCTCAGCCCCTGAGCCACGCTGGCCGGCCGGGCTGCGGCTTTCCCTTCTGAGCGTGCTTTTAAATTCCTTCCTTGAGGAAATCCTCTCTCATTCATCAATTCGTTCGCTGAATCGTGTTCGTGGGAATCCAGCTTTGCTCCTTGGAGGGGCTGTTAACTTGGTGTCTCGTCCGATCGACGTGTTACCTAAGGAATCCCTGGTCTTCTAGGCAGGGAGTCCTGGCCGCCAGGACAGAGCCGGCAAAGTACGCCTATTTACGTATTTTATCATATTTAACACGTTTTTGTTTCGCCAGCTCCTCTTACAGCCCATTAAGCATTTAATTGGTTTGACTTCCTTGTACAACCGGGACATTTCTTTGCCTCTCAAATGCAATTACCGTCATCACTGGCTCTGCTTGCCCCTAGACTCATCCTAACACTCTCTCCTTTTTAAAAAAATGTATATATTTTGATTGATGTCAGAGAGGAAGGGCAAGGGAGAGAGGGAGAGAAACATCCGTGATGAGCGAGAACCAGGGATCGGCTGCCTCCTGCACGCCCCCACACCGGGGATCGAGCCCGCAACCCGGGCAGGTGCCCTGACGGGGAATCGAACCGTGACCTCCTGGTACACTTTCTCCTTTCCATTGCGAAGTATTTTATGTTTCTGTCCTTATTTTCTCGGACTCTCCCACGAGAGCATGCCCCTCGAGACAGCTTTCAGGAAAATGCCCCATCTTCCTCCTGATCCCAAAGCTGCCGGCTCACTGGACCGCGGCTCCCCGTTGTAGCTTAATGTCCCTTCATTCCTATTACGCGTGACGTGTTCCAAGCTCTATGTCCCCCGGGGCGCTCTTGTTAATAGGACTCGGCGAATCTATAAATAAGAGCAGCTTCGTAGAATAATGCACTCATTCTTCCCCCCTGCCCCTGCCCCCACTTCTCGTACGTGCCCCGAATTCACCAGGAGGCAAGGTGCTCCTGGGAGGGACGCCTTACTTTCAGAAATCACTATTCAGGCCCTAGCCTGTGTTGCTCAGTGGATAGAGCGTCGGCCTGTGGACTGAAGGGTCCCAGGTTCGATTCCGGTCAAGGGCATGGACCTGGGTTGCGGGCACATCCCCAGTAGGGGGTGTGCAGGAGGCGGCTGATCGATGTTTCTCTCTCATCGATGTTTCTCTCTCTCCCTCTCAATTCCCCTCTGTAAAAAATCAATAAAATATATATTTTTTAAAAAAGAAATCCTCTTTCATTTATCAGTTCATTCTAGACTGTGCACGGAACGGCTGCTGGTCCCACTCATCCCTTCAACAGCTCCCAAGAGGCTGAAAAATTCTCTCAAGAGCCAGTCACTCGAACCCGGAACGAGAAATGCAGTGCAAAGTGAAAGCCGGGAAGAGAGGGAGCAGGCGACCCCCCCGCCCCCCCGCACCCTAGCCAGGCCGCGTGCCGGCTGGGGGCGCCCCCGTCCTCGGCAGGCAGGCCCGGGAGCGGCCGGCCTCCCCTCGCTCACGAGCTTTATGGGGTGTTTCTCCCCGGTGCTTAGCCCCTCTGCCCACGGAGCACCAGCACGTGATGGGGTCCCGGAGCCTCGCCAATCCTCCGCGAGGCCAGACCGAGCCCAGAACACACCTTGTAAAAGCCGGGGGCCCCCGAGGCCAGATTCCACGGGGATTTCTGGGGTGACATCACCGGCCCCTTTAAATAAGTCCCTGGGCCTCGAACCCTCATCTCTGGGCACGAAGGGACGATGTCTCCGAGGAGATCCCACGTCACTCCTGGCCCCACCGCAGCCCTCAGACGCTTGTTCTCCCCACATCTGTGGTGGTTGCTGTGAATCCTCACCCAAGGATATTTTCCCCATTGATTTTTAGAGAGAATGGGAGGGAGGGAGGGAGGGAGGGAGGGGGAGGGAGGGAGGGAGAGAGAGAGAGAAAGAGAGAAACATCGACGTGAGAGAGACACATCTACTGGTTGCCTCCTGAACATGCCCTGGACCAGGGCCAGGGATCAAACCCACAACACTTTGGTGACAGGGACGTCGCTCTAACCACTGAGTGCCACCAGCCAGGGCTCTCCCAACATTGGATTATGAAACACTTGTTGGCTGGACTCCCGCATCAAAGCACCACGATCCTCCCCTCCCCACACCCCCCACGGGGAAGGCATAGCACCAGCTCCTGCACGCCCCTACCGGGGATCGAGCCTGCAACCCGGGCATGTGCCCTGACCGGGAATCCAACCCGAGGCCTCCTGGTCCAATCCACCGGACGACGCTCAATCCACTGAGCCACACCAGCCGGGCCCTACGGATCTCTGAGCATCACCCCGTGCCCGCGGTACATGCAGAAACGCAACCCGGCGGCGTCTGCGATTGCATCCTAGCAACGGTCAGTTCGGGCTGGAATGAACTCCTATGAAAATGCCAAAGAACTTGCCCTGGCTGGTGTGGCTCAGTGGATAGAGCGTCGGCCTGAGGACTGAAGGGTCCTGGGTTCGGTTCCGGCCAAGGGCACAGGCCCGGGTTGCGGGCTCGATCCCCAGTGTGGGGCGTGCAGGAGGCAGCCGATCCATGGTTCTCTCTCATCATGGATGCTTCTCTCTCTCTCTCTCCCTCTCCCTTCTTCTCTGCCATCAATAAAACATATTTTTAAAAAATAAATAAATGAAACACAGCCCTGCTCTGAGACCTGCCGTGTAAAGTACCCATAAGCGTCCTGACCACACGGCGCAGGGAAAACGCACACAGCATGGGGAAAACAGTGGCTCCAATCCACAAAGTCCCTAGGCCTCGGGGGGTGGGGTAGGGAGAGAAAGATCTCCCGTGTCACGGAAAGGCGTCCCCGGGGGAGGCCGGGCAGCTGCCCGCCAGGGGAGACGCGCTGGGGCTGGCGGGCCGTCCACCCGCACCGGCCAAGAACAAAGCGCCGCAAGTGCCTGACTCCGGACAGGAAGCAATTGCTGGAAAGTAAAAGCAACTTGGAGCAAGACAAAAAAATAGAAAAGAAAAACACTGGCTGGAAGACAGGGTTTTCGGCAGTTCTCTGCGGCACTGGACTTCTGACTCAGGAAAACAGAAACTCGGCCAGGGCTCTCGGTCAGTGCAAATCAGGATGGGAAGTGCAGCCCGGCCGGCGGGGCTCCGTGGTGGAGCGTCGACCTAGGAACCAGGCGGTCAGGGTTCGATTCCCGGTCGGGGCACAGGCCCGGGTTGCAGGCACGATCCCCAGTGTGGGGCATGCGGGAGGCAGCCGATCCATGATTCTCATCATTGATGTTTCTCTCTCTCTCTCTCTCTCCCTCTCCCCTCCTCTCTGACATCAATCTATACTAATAAAAGCGTAATATGCTAATTAGACCGGACAGCCGAATGACCTTCCGGACAACCTACCAGATGAAGCCGGGCTGCGAGGGCCAAGCCTCTTGCACGAATTTTGTGCATCGGGCCTCTAGTAAAAAAAAATATATATATATATATTTTAAATATATTTTATTGATTATTTACAGAGGAAGGGAGAGGGATAGAGAGAAACATCGATGAGAGAGAAACATCCATCAGCTGCCTCCTGCACGCCCCCCACTGGGGATGTGCCCGCAACCAAGGTACGTGCCCTTGACCGGAATCGAACCTGGGACCCTTCAGTCCGCAGGCCGACGCTCTATCCACTGAGCCACACCGGTTAGGGCTAAAAATACATTTTTAAAAAAGCTAAAGAAACAAGTATCTCCCCACCTCTGATTCCTCCGTCTGTGGAAGATCCTGAGGCCCGGCTCAAATGCCGTTGGGTCGCCATGCCTTCCGGGACCTTCCCAGGTGACACCAGCCCCGACCTCCTCCCCCAGCCTCACGCACTGGGCTCCATCTCCATCCCCTTTGCAACAGGGACTCAGGTTCTTGTCGGTTGTGGGTTCCCTGCCTCCTTCGTCTCGGAATCACCCCGAGGGGCCAGCCCGACGCCTCGCGAACAAACGGACACGTGGACGGCACCTCAGATCACCCCGTGCCCGAGTCCTGTGTTCAGAGAAAAGCAACAGCCCTGGCCGGTGTGGCTCAGTGGATAAGGCGTCAGCCTACGGACTGAAGGGTCCCGGGTTCGACTCCGGTCTAGGGCACGTGCCTCGGCTACAGGCTTCATCCCTGGGCCTGGTCGGGGCACGTGCGGGAAGCAACCCATCGATGCGTCTCTCTCACATGATGTTTCTCTCTCTCTCTCTGTCTCTCCCCTCCCTTCCGCTCTCTCTAAAAACCTACGCAAAAATATCCT
Source organism: Ia io (assembly GCA_025583905.1). NCBI lineage: Eukaryota > Metazoa > Chordata > Mammalia > Chiroptera > Vespertilionidae > Ia > Ia io. The sequence continues at coordinate 19,626,212 of JAJQQW010000024.1, read as the reverse complement.
CGGGGGAGGATGAACAACAACAGAGAAGCATGACCAGCGGGAGAAACATCTGCGATACACTGACCCCGGAGAGGAATATGCATCGGACAGAGGCAACACCCACGAGTTATCGAGATAAAAGATAACCCGGAGGGAAAATGGGCCAAGAACATAAATGAGCAATTCAGAGCGGAATTAGAACGAATAACTTCACGAGGAGGCATCTAAGTTCCAGGGTCTTCGAAAGCAACACCAACACAAACAACAGCAAGCCCGGCCGGCGTGGCTCCGTGGTTGAGCGTCGACCTAGGAACCAGGTCAGGGTTCGATTCCCAGTCAAGGGCACAAGCCCGGGTTGCAAGCTCCATCCCCAGTGGAGTGTGCAGGAGGCAGCTGATCCACGATCCTCTCTCATCATGGATGTTTCTCTCTCTCTCCCTCTCCCTTCCTCTCTAAATCAATAAAAATATTTTAAATAGCCCTCACCGGTGTGGCTCAGTGTACACTATAGAGCGTCGGCCTGCGGACTGAAGGGTCCCGGGTTCGATTCCGGTCAAGGGCATGTACCTTGGTTGCGGGCACATCCCCAGTAGGAGGTGTGCAGGAGGCAGCTGATCGATGTTTCTCTCTCATCGATGTTTCTAACTCTCTATCCCTCTCCCTTCCTCTCTGTAAAAAAAAATCAGTAAAATATATATTTAAAAAAATAAAAAATATATATTTGTTCAATAAATAAGTAAAAATAAAATGAAAACCCACATGTACACGCCCTCCACCTGCCCCTGCCTTTCGCTCAAAGCCGTGTCCGAGATAGCTGAGCAGATCCACGTCGACTTCATTCCTTTCCAATCGCCGGGAGCCACTCCCGCGGGCCGATTCCCTCTCCCCTCCCCGAAGGACAGGGGGTCAGACCGGGACTCGCGCTGCCTGCACAGCGCCCCTGGGCATTTCTAAACACGTCTCCTCGGGCGCTGGTGCGAGGAGGTGACTCCCGGAGGTGAACTCGCTGACCCGCCTCGGCCTCTGGTGGCCGGCCAGCTTCCTCTCTCCAACGTCGGGATGCCGCCCTGGCCGGTGTGGCTCCGTGGACAGCGCGCCGGCCTGAGGACTGAAGGGTCCCGGGTTCCATTCCCGCTCAGGGCTCATGCCCGGCCTGCATGGTGGGCTCGATCCCCAGTGTGGGGCGTGCAGGAGGCAGCCGATCCACGATCCTCTCTCATCATGGATGTTTCTCTCTCTCTCTCCCTCTCCCCCCCCTCTCTGAGATCAATAAAAAAATATATGAAAAACAATAAAAAAAAGTCCTGATGCCACCAAGCACTTCCAGCCGTGGCACCCGTGTGCCCGCTGCTCTGCGCCCTGGCCAACACCGGATGCTAACGTCTTCCCAATCGGAGAGTGTGAAACCGCATTCCTGCCTTAAACCACAGCAACCCCAATGACTCCCAGGGACCGGGCCGTCCTCCCTCATGCTTACCTTTGATTTTTTGGTTAATCCTCACCTGAGGATATTTTTCCATTGCTTTTTCAGAGAGAGTGGAAGGGAGGAAGGAGGAGGTGGGGGGAGGGGGAGAGAGAGAGAGAGAGAGAGAGAGAAACATCGATGTGAGAGAAACACATCAACTGCACAGGCCCACGACCTGAATTTCTTATCTTCTCAGGTGTGGCTGTTGTAAAGGTATTATTTTTTTGGTTTTTTTAAATATATTTTATTGATTTTTTTTTTACAGAGAGGAAGGGAGAGGGAGAGAGAGTTAGAAACATCAATGAGAGAGAAACATCGATCAGCCGCCTCCTGCACACCCCCTACTGGGGATGTGCCCGCAACCAAGGTACATGCCCTTGACCAGAATCGAACCTGGGACCCTTCAGTCCGCAGGCCGACGCTCTATCCACTGAGCCACACCGGTCAGGGCTGTAAAGGTACTGTTAACCAAGCGACGGGTCACCTCTCTTCGCATGATCCAAGTAGTTAGTTTTGTCCTCAGTCCATAGTGACATCTGACTCTTTCCAAGTCTTCTTCCTCTTCTTTAAGGCCTGGTGTTAGGGGGACCTCGAGTAGGATGACGAGTAGAGGAGCAAAAAGAGGCTAACGGGTCTCGTCCCTGACGCCACATACATTTTTGTAATTAATCATCCCCTGAGGATATTTCCCCCCGTTGCTTTTTAGAGACTTTTTAGAGAGTGAAAGGGAGGGAGGGAGGGAGGAGAGGGGAGAGAGAGAGACATCGATGTGAGAGAAAAAAACCTCGACTGGTGACTGGTGGCCTCACACACACGCATCCTGACGGGGGTGGGGATTGAACCTGCCACCCAGGTGTGTGCCCTTGACCAGGAGCCGAACCTGTGACTCTTCGATATGTGAGCCGACGCCCCAACCACTGAGCCAAACCAGCCAGGGCACGATGCCTGTTTTTCTTTCTTTGATTCCAAAGCGGAAGGGAGAGAGAGAGAGAGAAAGAGAGAGAACATCCATGATGAGAGAGAACCACAGATCAGCTGACTCCTGCACGCCCCCTCCTGGGGATCAAGCCCTCAACCTGGGCATGTGCCCTGACCGGGAATCGAACCCGGGACCCTTCCATGTCTATCTAACCAAAGAGCCACTACGGCCAGGGCAGGATGCCTCATTGTCACCGGAGAAGACCCAGAGCTTTTATCAGACTCCCAAAGGCATCCAGGATTGGAGGAAGGTGACTAACCATCTGTCTCCATGACCTCTGCCCCACGTGACACCCAACAGGATCGGGGTACCAGCCGAACGAAGGAAACGTAAAAAGAACCAGGCCAGGACTCAGGGGCGAGCCCAGATCCACGACAGAGGCCGGGCCGACAGTCGGGTCGGGGCAGGTACCAGGACTCCTCACGGCCCAGCCAGGCTTCAGGGAGGGGACCTCACACCAGACAGAGCCGGCGGCCGGCCGCAGACAAAGAGCCGGGACGTCCCGGTCGGTCGGGGGGTAACACACGCTCCCTGTGCGGACGTGAAACCGCTTCCATCCCTGGCCTCTGCTCCCTCCGAGGACTCGCCCGTAAGTCAAAGCTAAGAATATCTCCGTCGCGCGTTTATGAGTCACAAAACCTCCGGGGCTGGGAAGGCACAGGCGGCTTTCAGAAGAGTTCGCACTGAGGAGAGGGGAGGCTGCAGGCGCCCGGGGGCCTTTTCCACCGTGTACCTGCTGCTGGGGGAGCGGGACAAAGGCTGGTTTTGAATAAAGAGTAACAGGCCCAGCCCGCCCGCCCGGGAGGCTCAGGGGTTGAGCACCGACCTGGGAACCAGGAGGTCACGGTTCCATTCCCGGTCGGGGCACAGGCCCGGGTTGTGGGCTCCATCCCCAGTGGGGGGCGTGCGGGAGGCAGCCGATCCATGATTCTCCCTCCTCATCGATGTTTCTATTTCTCCATCTCTCTCTCTCTCTCTCTCTCTCTTCCTCTCTGACATCAATACAAATATATTTGTTAAATAAATAAGTAAATAAACCGAACCCGCGACCCTTCGGTCCGCAGGCCGGTGCTCTATCCACTGAGCCAAAACAGCCAGGGCCAGCTGCTGCTGCTTCTTTTTTTTTTTTTTTTTTTTTTTTTTAATATGGTTCATTGATTTTTTTTATTTTTATTTTATTTTTAGATAGAGAGGAAAGAAGAGGGAGAGAGAGAGAGAGAGAAACACCCATGATTGATTGCCTCCTGCATGCAACCCCAGGTAGGTGCCACCTTGACGGGAATCGAACCCGGGACCCTCCAGTCCGCAGGCCGCCGCTCTATCCACTGGGCCACACCGGCCAGCCCCTGCGGCGGCGGGAGGGCTGCTGGCTCCCCGGGTCAGCTCATCCCCGGGCTTGGCACTTGGCTACCAGTCACCCCGCGATCAGTCCAACAACTTGTTGGCTGTTGGCACCGGGTCCCGGTCCCGGTCCCGGTCCCGGTCCCGGTCCCGGTCCCGTCCCTACAGAGGTCCGGGAAGCGACTGGTCTCGGGTCACACTGCCAGTGCGCGGAGCAAACGGCCCCACCCCACGCCCTGCGGCCCCCCAACACCCCTCCCGCGCGCCTCCGGCCCCCCGGCCACCCCCAGGGCTGCGGGGTGCTGAGCCGTCCCGAGAGCCGCCCTCATCGCGACCCTCGGGCCGGGGCACCGGGCCGTCCGCTCCAGGGGCCGGGCCCACGGAGGGCGCAGGGGGCCCAGGGAGGCCCGGCCACGCGCCGTGCGCCCGCCACCCAACCATCGCCCCGCCGCCCAGGCGCGCGCCCGGGGTCCGGCTCTCTCCGTCCAGGGGGGTCTCGGGCCCAGGGGAGCCCGGCGGGCACGGAGGACGGCGCCCGCGGGCGGCAGGCTGCGCCCTCCACGGCCCCCCGACTCGGGAGGGGCGCGCCGGGCAGGTGTCCGGGAAAGTTTGGGGCGCGCGGGGCGCCCGGCACTCACCGGGCCCACGTTGAGGTAGCCGTGCGCCTGGGCCACGCGGTCCGCCTGGGCCGGGCCGCCCAGCACTTGCACTGCCCAGTGGTTGGTGTAGACGGGGCGCGGCGGCGGCGGCGCGGAGCAGGCGGCGGGCAGCGCCAACAGCAGCAGCCACTTCCAGGGGCGCAGCGCCAGCGGCCGGGGCGCGGGCCGGTCGGCGGCCCCCGCGGCCCCCGCGGCCTCGGCGGCGGCGGCGGCGGCGGCGCGGGGGGCCCGGGCGCAGGCGGCGCGCGCGGAGGCATGGCAGCGGCAGGCAGGCTCCGCGGCGGGCGCCGAGCGGCGAGTGTGCGCCCGGGGGGTGGGGTGCCGCCTTTTTAAAGCCGCTCCGCGCGCTGGGGAAGCGCCGCCGCCGCCGCCGCCGCCGCCGCGCCGCCTGCGCCCGGGCCCCGCGCCGCCGCCGCCGCCGCCGCGGGCGGGAGCGAGGGCGGGGGGCGGGGGGGAGGCGGCCGCGGCGCGTTCCCGCCCGCGCGCCCCGGTGGCGCCCCTGCGCTCGCGCCCCGCTGCCAGCCCCAGGGACCCGGGACGCCCCTCGCCGGGAACTTCTCGCCGACTTTTTGCGGGTTCCCGGGACGCAGGCACAGGCGCCGGGCCGCCCGAGCGAGCGGCGGCCGTGACCTCGCGTGACCTCCTGGGAGGCGGGAGGCGGGAGGCGGGAGCGAGGGCCCCGGGCGCATCCCCGGCGAGGCCGGTTCCCGGAGCGCTGGGGGCGGGCGGCGGGGACGCCGGCACAGGTGGCCGGGCTCCTTCCTGCGGGCGGGCGGGCGGGCGGGCGACCGCGGACTTCACCGGGTCTGCGTTCGACCTGGGAGCCAGGAGGTCCCGGTTCGATTCCCGGCCAAGGGCACAGGCCCCGGGTGCGGGCGCGACCCCCAGTGTGGGGCCGCGCAGGAGGCAGCCGGTCCATGAACCTCTCTCATCCTGGATGTCCCTCTCTGCCTCCCTCTCTCCCTTCCTGTCTGAGACCAACCAATAAAGATATATAGATATAAAAAAGTAGTCACAAGGCAGGGCGGGGTCATGGCACTGTCCCCCCCAAAAGGAGACCTGGTGGTAGGGGCGGTTGGATGGGGCAAAGGCATCCGACCGTCAGCGGGGTTCCTGGGGTGTCCCCGAGACACCAAGTGGTTTGGGGAAGCTCGGGGCCACCTCAGGAAGCGGGGCGGCCAAGCTGTCCCCTGGGTACCGGTGGGGGTCCCCCCCCCCCCCCTGCCCGGAGAGCTGTTGAGAGAATGCCATGAGCCCATGCGTGTGATAAGCTGTTAATAAATGTTGGCTTTTGTGAGCGAGCCGGGGGGGCTGCTGCACCTTAGGGGTTCCCTAGTGGAGTGGGGGCTCGTGGAAGCTCGAATCGTTCCGTGGCTGCTGCCGGGGCAGCCTGGAACCCAAGGGATACGGGTCCGGTGCATCCTGGAGAACTATAGAAATGTTTTTTTCTTGTTTTGTTTGAAATGTATTCTTATTGATGTCAGAGAGGCAGGGAGAAGGGAGAGGGAGAGAGAGAAACATCCATGATGAGAGAGAAGTATGGATCGGCTGCCTCCTGCACGCCCCACACTGGGGATCAACCCTGCAACCCGGGCACATGCCCCGACCGGGAATCGAACCCGAGACCTCCTGGTCCATCAGTGGACGTTCATCCACCGAGCCGTGCTGGCCGGGCACATGGTCACACACGCAAACAAGCCAATGGCTTCAGGGTCTCCTCTCCCTGCCTCCCGAGATCCGGGTCCCTCCTGGCCCCGTGTGGAAAGCCGGCCTTTATTTTCCCCAATTCCTACGGAAACTGGGCCCAGAAGGCCCAGAGGTGAGAGGAGCGGGCTGGCCGGTCCGGGCTCCGTGTCCAGGGGTGTCCCCTGTTGTGTGTGGGGTGCTGTATAGGACTCGCTGGCGTCTGGGGCTAGGCAGGGAGGGAGGGTGGGCGCTGAGGGATGGGAGAGGCCTGGGAGAGGGTGGGGCCCGTGCAGGGGGCTCCCCCAGGTCCTCGCCCGCCTCCCAGTCAGGAGCCCTTTGGTTTCGTAACCCCGTGACTCATTCTGCAGGCATGAGTCACCCCAACAGAGGTGGGAGAGGAGGAGGCGTGGTGGGAGGCCCTACCGGGGCAAGCCAAGTCGCTGTTCACCGGGGCCCCTCGTGGAACCTGCGTGTGGATTTCCCTCCTGTAAAACAAGGATCGTGGATCTAGCAATTATGTGTCACCGTGTTCTCCCCCACGTGGCCCCCTTTTTTCCGGGTCTGGGTGAGGCCGTGCGCCCCTGGGTCCAAAAAAAAGACATGTTTTTATTGATTTGAGAGAGGAAGAAGGGAGAGAAAGAGAAACATCCATGATGAGAGAGAATCATGGATCGGCTGCCTCCTGCACGCCCTCCCACTGGGGATGGAGCCCGCATCCCGGGCACGTGCCCTTGACTGGAATTGAACCCGGGACCCTTCAGTCTGCAGGCCCACGCTCTATCCACTGAGCCGAACTGTGTGCCCCTGGATCCGGGATAGGCTGGGTCCCGGGTCCGGGTGAGGCCTCGCGCACCTGGGTCCGGGTGAGGGGGCCAGGGATCTGGGGGATGTTTGACATCTGGGGCGGGGAGGGCACCGAGCAGCTCCAAGCCCATCCAGGCCACCTCCCCACCCCCCCACTCCCCCTCCCCCGCTCTTTGCCTCTCTGATGAGACTCTCCCTTTCGATCTAGAAGATCGTCACTGTCTTAAGAAAGAGCCTTGTGAGAAACGCTGCTCCTGTAAAACAAGGATCGTGGATCTAGCAATTATGTGTCACCGTGTTCCCCCCTGGGTCCGGCCAAGACCAAAACAGAGGGTGTCACCTGCAAACCATTTGTCCACCACCAGTGGAAATATAGTGTCAAACAAGGAATGTTGGAGCGAAAAAAAAGCTGAAACTCCAACTCCCTGAGTTGCCCTTCCCAACGAATGAACAAGAACAGAGCGGGAGGCTTTGCCACTCAGCTGCTTTATGAGCCTAACCAATGGTTAAGTTCCTTTTCGCCTTGGCTTCCGGGAGGCTCGCGGCCCCATGTGCTAGAAAAGCACAGTCGTTGATTTCCTCCTTGCTGCGGCAGTTGGAATACCTAGAGTACCCATCTCAAAGAAACACAAACAGAAATTTGGTGATAGGCAGGAGGAGAGTGGAGAAAGGCATGCGGGGAGGAGGGCATGGGAAAGCTAAGCTGCCTGGCCGGAATGGCTGGTCTGTCTGGGAGCAGCGTGTGGCTCCACAGAGAGAGGGGGGGGGGTTGGGGGGGGGCAGGGGGCAGGACGAGCAAGAAAGACAGCCCCATCTTGCTAGGGGCCAAGAGGGCTGAGCCTCGAGCCTGCTCCCCACCCTGCTGGCGGCAAAAACTCGAGACAATATAAGTGGGTGCACGAGAGTCCTCGGGAACCAAGACTGAGGTGGGGCCTGGCCGGGGTGGCTCAGTGGTTGAGTGTTGACCTAGGAACCAGGAGGTCACAGTTCGATTCCCGGTCGGGGCACATGCCCGGGTTGTGGGCTCGATCCCCAGTCGGGGGCCTGCAGGAGGCTAGCCAATCGACGTGATGTTTCTCTCTCATTGACGTTTCTATCTCACTCTCCCTTTCCCTTCCTCTCTCTCTAAAAATCAATAAAAGCATATATTTTTTAAAAGGCAAAGAGCTGCCCTAACTGATTTGGCTCAGTAGATAGAGCGTCGGCCTGTGGACTGAAGGGTCCCGGGTTCGATTCCGGTCAAGGGCATGTACCTTGGTTGCGGGCTCATCCCCGATGGGGAGTGTGCAGGAGGCAGCTGATGGATGTTTCTCTCTCATCGATGTTTCTGACTCTCTATCCCTCTCCCTTCCTCTCTGTAAAAAAAAATCAATAAAATATATTTTAAAAATAGTAATAAATAAAAGGCAAAGAGCTATTGAATGGCACAACTTTTGTTACCAACTCATCATTTTTTTAAAATATATTTTTATTGATTTTGGAGAGAAATGGAGAAGGTGAGAGAGATAGAAACATCCATGATGAGAGAGAATCATGGATCGGCTGCCTCCTGCACGCCCCCTACTGGGGATGGAGCCTGCAACCCGGGCCTGTGCCCTGACCGGGAATCAAACCGTGACCTCCTGGTTCCTAGGTCGATGCTCAACCCCTGAGCCACGCTGGCTGGGCAGCCCATCATATAAAGACTTTTCCAGCCCAGCGTGTCCGGCGTGACATTCTGCCCTCCCAGCTCCACCAGGCCAGGGGGCCTCCTGCCAACCCCCGGGGGCGTGGCCCACACTGTGCCAGGGGGATCACCCCCGGTGTCTGAGGAGCGGTGGGGATGCGTCACGCCAGCAGGTGCCGGGCGGCACGCCTGTTAGATGGAGCACGAATAGCCCATCTGGGCCCCGTGATTCTCACACAGTCACGATCTGAGCTCTCCCTCCGGGTGTGATGTGTGTGACGGTGATGTGGCTTCACTTTTTTTTTATATATATATATATTTTATTGATTTTTTACAGAGAGGAAGGGAGAGGAAGAGAGAGTTAGAAACATCGATGAGAGAGAAACATCCATCAGCTGCCTCCTGCACACCTCCTACTGGGGATGTGCCTGGCTTTTGTGAGCGAGCCGGGGGGGCTGCTGCAACCCAGGTACATGCCTTTGACCAGAATCGAACCTGGAGCCCTTCAGTCCGCAGGCCGACGCTCTATCCACTGAGCCAAACCAGTTAGGGCACTTTTTTTTTTTTAATTGATTTCAGAGAAGATGAAAGAGGGAGAGGGAGAGAGATAGAAACATCCAGAATGAGAGAGGACCACGGATTGGCTGTCTCCCACAGGCCTTCTACTGGGGATCGAGCCTGCCACCCAGGTACATGCCCTTGACTGGGAATCGAACCCCGGAACCCTCCGGTCCACAGGCCGACGCTCTATCCACTGAGCCACACTGGCTAGGGCCTGCTTCTCATTGTGGACGATGTGGCCATGCCCTCTGACCTCCAGGTCAAGGTACTTCCCTGAGAGCTTTTCCCACAGAGGCTGGGCGAGGGTCGCGACCCACAGCCCCAGGGGGACAGGCACCCAAGTGGTCATTAAAGTGGAGAACAATGCAAGCCTGGTGACATGCGGAATGTCGGAATGTTGGTGGAGATGCTGACGACACTGAAAACAGCCCAGGGAGTTAGCGAGATGACCTGAATTTCCGGCTGGGGTGAGAATCTTTTCCATGGGAAATAGGTAAGGGATCTGTGGGGTTCCGCCCTCACCCTGAAACGGCAGACTTGATTTAAAGGTCAGAGCGGTGCCCGGCCAGCGTGGCTCCGTGGTGGAGCATCGACCTAGGAACCAGGAGGTCACGGTTCGATTCCCGCCCAGTCAAGGGCACAGGCCCGGGTTGCCGGCTCCATCCCCAGTGTGGGCCGGACAGGAGGCGGCCGGTCCGGTCCATGATTCTCATCCTGAATGTTGGGGTCGGAAGGAAATACCCATGAGGAAGGGATGCTGGCCGCTGACTCACCCCCACGCCCGCAGCCCAGGTGACAGAGGGAGGACGGGTGCTCAGTAGCCTCGTGCCCTGAGGGTCTGAGCATCGTCCCCCATCAACATGTTTTCAGAGCCAGGTCTCAGCGCAGGGAGGCGTCCCCATGTCCGCCGTTTCGTTTACCCACGGAAAGCGTTTCAGAATGTTTTCCTGCGCGTGTGCGGCAGGAGAAGACGTGTGAGGAAAAGCAAGTCACCCGGGGCCATTCCCTTTTCCCACGGGGAGGCCCAGAGCCACCACCTCGGACACTTTCTGCATTTGTCTTTTCTGGCGGTTAGCATCCTGATTTTATACACACTGAGTGGCCAGATTATGATGATCTCTGAACGCATAATAACCTGCCCACTCTAATATATATAGTAGAGGCCCGGTGCATGAATTTGTACATGGGTGGGGTCCGGCCAGCCTGGCCAGGGGGAGGGGACATGAGCGGTTGGCTGGCCTGCCTGCTGGTCGAACTCCTGGTCCAGGGGGACAATTTTCATATTAGCCTTTTATTATATAGGATATACTCTGAGTGGCCAGATTATTATGTGTTCAGAGATCATCATCATCTGGCCACTCAGTGTATAAACACACACACACACACACACACACACACACACACACTAGTGGCCCGGTGCATGAATTCGTGCACATGGAAAGGGATATAATTAGAAGAAATATTTTAATATTTTAATACTATTTGCCCTTTCTCCCTCAGCACCTGGGAGCCAGGCCGCAGCCCCGCTCCCCCTCCCGCGCCCCCCCCCCCCGCCACCGCTGCTGGTCACAGTCTGCAGGGTGATGGGGTTATGGGGGTGGGCATGTGATCAGGCCCAGCTCCACCTGCCTTGGCCTGGCGCTGCCAGCTCACCAGCTCCACCATCCCGCCGCGGTCCCACTCTCATCAGGGCCCATTGGGGCTGCCAGCGCTCGTTGCCAACACTGCGATGTTCCGCACCGCCCCCTGGTGGTCATGCATGTCATAGCGAGCGGTCGAACTCCCAGCTGAACCACGACCTGAGGGGACAATTTGCATATTAGGCTTTTATTTTATAAGATTTTTTTAAAAATTGATTTCAGAGAGGAAGAGAGAGGGAGAGAGAGAGAGAGAAACACCGATGATGAGAGAGAATCATGGACCGGGTGCCTCCTGCACACCCCTTCCTGGGGATGGAGCCCGCAACCGGGCATTTGCCCTGACCGGGAATCGAACCATGACCTCCTGGTTCCTAGGTTGATGCTCGACTACTGAGCCACCCTGTGGGGCCGGGATTCTGTTTGGAGTCACAAACATTGCTGCGGCAAATTTGGCCTCACTCAGATCCCGCCCCAGTGACCATGCCCCCCCACCCCGGCGAGCAGTGGACGGGAAGTTCGTGTGGCTCAGACACACGGCACCGACCGGCTCAGAACTTGAAAGGTTCCACGGCTCCCCCTCAGACGTCTCTCCGAGTGAAGGCAAAACCAATTACGCGTTTATCCTGCCCAAGCTTAAGGGCTCATCCCACGAGGGGCAGGCGGGCTGGCCGTTTCAGGCGGTGGATTTTGCAAATGGGTCTTCCTTTTGCCTCCCACGTCCCAATAAAGAGGGACCAAACGGAAAAACAAAACAATCTCCCACACAGGACGGGGCGGGCCGGTGGGGGGGGGAGGGTAGGAGAAGGGGTTCCGGGCAACCAAGACACGAAGAGGAATCGGAGGGGTGCAGAGCAGGGGGCACAGGGAACAGAGGGCACAGCGCCAGGCCGGGTCTCAGAGGGCATCAGCGATGGGTCACGGCAGGGCCCACCTTCCCAATGAACCCAGAGCGGGAGGGAGGGTGTTAAACAGGATGTTGAACCAAAGGTTTGCTAACAAAACTGCTGCACCGCCCGGCCGGGTGACTCAGTGGTTGAGCGTCGACCTAGGAATCAGGAGGTCACGGTTCGATTCCTGGTCAAGGGCACATGCCCGGGTTGCAGGCTCCAACCCCAGTGTGGGGCGTGCAGGAGGCAGCCGATCAGTGATTCTCTCATCATTGATGTTTCTCTCTCTCTCTCTCTCTCTCTCTCCCCTCTCCCTTCCTCTCTGAAATCAATAAAAATACATTAATATAGCCGAAACCGGTTTGGCTCAGTGGATAGAGCGTCGGCCTGCGGACTCAAGGGTCCCAGGTTCGATTCCGGTCAAGGGCATGTACCTTGGTTGCGGGCACATTCCCAGTGGGGGGTGTGCAGGAGGCAGCTGATCGATGTTTCTAACTCTCTATCCCTCTCTCTTCCTCTCTGTAAAATATCAATAAAATATATTTTAAAAAAAAATACATTAATATATTTATCTATACCCTCAGGTGAGGATTAGCCAGAAATAAAAAACAAAACAAAAACCGAATTCTTGCCCTAGCCCGTTTGGCTCAGTGGATAGAGTGTCGGCCTGCGGACTCAAGGGTCCCGGGTTCGATCCCAGTGAAGGGCATGTACCTTGGTTGCGGGCACATCCCCAGTGGGGGGTGTGCAGGAGGCAGCTGATCGATGTTTCTCTCTCATCGATGTTTCTGGCTCTCTATCCTTCTCCCTTCCTCTCTGTAAAAAAATCAATAAAATTTATTTAAAAAAAAAAAAAGAATTCTTCAGATCTGCCCTCCAGTGACAAAGACACTCCCATTCCCTCGGTATTGCAAGGCCCCTCGGATGCAGGGATGGGCAAGCTCGCAGATGCCACCGTCCCTGGACTCGGTCCTTTTCAATTTCCTGTTTCCCAGCTGCAGGATGCAATTTCCAGCACGGAACTATCTGCCCGGAGCGCGAGGGGCGAGGGAGGGGGGCGCGCACCCCGCTCCACACCTGCAGCTGCCTGCCCTCCGCCTTCCGCTGGTTCGAAGGGTTTAAAAAAAATAAAATAAACCAACCCCAAAACATACCGTTTCCATCGGAACGGCCGCTTCCTGCGAAACCTTGGCTGTAGCCACCGGCCAGAAATACGGGCCCCCGGGTGGCGAGGGAGGAAAACGGTCTCTGTATACAAAGGCCTAACATAACAAACAAGCCGCAGCATTTCCCGGTAAACAGCGCCAGGCAGGCGTTCCTGTCCTCAGCCTCGGCTGCATTCAAAATATTTGGACGAGACCAAGCGTGGCGGTGTGTTATTATCATTCATACGAAGGTTATCCTTCCTGGTTGGGGTGCACCCAGGCCGCCCCGTCCTAACAGGGCGTCGGTGGCAGTGACTTTGGCTTGAATTCTCTCTCTTTTTTGGTAATATATTTTGATTGATTTCTGAGAGGAAGGGAGAGGGAGAGGGAGAGAGAAACATCCATGAGGAGAGAAAATCACGGATCGGCTGCCTCCTGCACGCACCCTACTGGGGATTGAGCCCGCAACCCGGGCACATGCCCTGACCGGGAATCGAACCCGGGACCCTTCAGTCCGCAGGCCGACGCTCTACCCACTGAGCCACACTGGCCAGGGCCAGAAACACGTTCTGACAAGGGCAGCTTGTGAGCAAACCAGCCTACGTTGGAAGCCATGTTTTTCTTGAGAATCGGTTCCGTTTTTCTAAGAAAGTTCGTTCAGGACCTAATCGGTTTGGCTCAGTGGATGGAGCGTCGGCCTGTGGACTCAAGGGTCCCGGGTTCGATTCCGGTCAAGGGCATGTACCTTGGTTGCAGGCACATTCCCAGTAGGAGATGTGCAGGAGGCAGCTGATGGATGTTTCTCTCTCATCGATGTTTCTAACTCTCTATCCCTCTCCCTTCCTCTCTGTAAAAAAATCAATAAAATATATTAAAAAAAAAAGAAAGAAAGAAAGAAAGAAAGTTCAGGGCCTGAGGCTGTCATTGCTCTGTGCCTTCTCGGGGTCGGGGAGGCCGATGGGTCCTAAGCAGCTTTCCCATCGGTCCTGCCAGGGTCACGCTCCCCTGACCCCTCCCGGCCGGCCAGCTCGCAGCCCGTGCCCCTGGGACGGCCCCCCCGCCCCAGACGCCGGCCTCTGACAACGCTCTGAGCCGCGGGCTCGGCCTCCCTCCTCCCTGCGGACCCATCCATGGGCTTTTCAGCGCGTAAGCCGTTTTCTCAGATCGTCCGGCAGCGAATGAGTGACCCGGTGTCCAGCTGGCCAGGCCGGACGACCACCGCGGCGGACCCTGCGCGCGCACCGGATACCGGGTGCCTCCCCGCTCTCCCCTGACGAGAGCTGGCCGCCAGGCCGTGGCTCTGTTGCACGGTGTTGGGGTGTTGGGGCCCGGCACCGGGCTTTGCTGACAGGGTCTGAGGAGACGCGGTACACCCCTGCGAGGCAGGCTCTTCGCCTTTCTCCGGTTAGAAGCAAGCCCGGCCGGTGTGGCTCAGTGGTTGAGCGTCGACCTATGAACCAGGAGGTCACGTTCGATTCCCGCCAAGGGCACAGGCCTGGGTTGTGGGCTCGATCCCCAGTAGGGGGCGTGCAGGAGGCAGCCGATCCATGATTCTCATCATGGACGTTTTTCTCTCTCTCTGTCCCTCTCCCTTCCTTCTCTCTCTAAAATCAATAAAAAAAACCGTATTATCAGCCCTGGCCGGTTTGGCTCAGTGGATAGAGCATCGGCCTGTGGACTAAAGGGTCCCGGGTTCCATGCCCGGTCAGGGCACAGGCCCGGGTTGCGGGCTCGATCCTCAGTGTGGTGCGTGCAGGAGGCAGCCGATCCGTGATTCTCTCTCATCATGGATGTTTCCATCTCTCTGTCCCTCTCCCTCTAAACAAACAAACATATTATCAAAAAGCAATCTCATGCTGAGGATGCTAAGACCCACGGTGAAGAGTGGGTCCTCTGTCCGGGACCAGGAAATTTGTGCCAGAGAGAGAATGAGAGCGGGAGCGAGAGGGGTGAGGAGAGAAAGTGAGGAACAGAGGCAGCGGAGGGGTGGGAAGGTTTGCGGCTTCCCGCCGCGCGTTCTCCAGGGAGGCCGGAGCATCCCGGAGCAGGGCTGCCGGTGGGTCGCCTCGGGACAGAATGGCAATGACTTCAATATCCCCCCCCCCCCCAGTCAGGATACATGCCTGGGTTGCAGGCTCTATCCCCAGCGATGACTTCAATATTTAAAGTGCTGCTGTGAGCCTGTGCCGCCACTCTCTGTTAATATTTAACACTGGGAAAACAACTGTTTACGGGAGAGGTTAGCAAACCCTGCAGATGGCTCAAGGCTTGGGGGGATGAGCCGGGGCGGCGGGGGGGGGGGCCGGGGGGAGGATCGTCAGGGGAACTGCAGCAGCTCAGACCTCGGGGCCGCAGGGGCAGGGGCGGGAGGCCCACAGCCGTCCCTGGGGTCGGTGAGAGGGATAAACATGATCGGTCACGGGGTGGGCGGCCCCGCTCCGGCATCGTGGTTTGCAGGAAACCCAGCCCTGCAGCTGGGCCTGGGAGGTGGCTCCTGGCGAGCCAGCTGGGCCGTCGTCACCGGGGCAGCTGCGTCCTGCGGCCCCCGGCGGGGCTGGGCTCTGGTCTCCTGCACGGTGACCTCGTGGTTCGTAGGTCGACGCTCCGCCGCGGAGCCACAGCTGCTGGGCCCCGGCGGGATCCCTGGCGGCGGCCCCGGGCAGGTGCTGGAGGGCAGCGCGGCTCTGCCGGGTGGGAGAGTCACGCGCTGGTGTGAAGGTCGCCCGGGTCACCCTGGGGCCGGGACAGGCCATCCCCACAGGCGGCAGGCGGGACTGTTTGCAGGGACTGCAGGATAGGCGTCTTTTTTAAAAAAAGTTTTTAAAATATTTTTTGAAAGATGCCCAGGCCGGTTTGGTTCAGTGGGTAGAGCATTGGCCTGTGGACCGAAGGGTCCCAGGTTCAATTCCAATCAAGAGCACATACCTCGCCCTGGCTGGTGTGGCTCAGTGGATAGAGCGTCCGCCTGCGGACTGAAGGGTCCCGGGTTTGATTCCAGTCAAGGGCACATGCCAGGGTTGTGGGCTCGGTCCCTAGCAGGAGGTGTGCAGGAGGCAGCCGATCCATGATTCACTCTCATCATGGATGTTTCTCTCTCTCTCTCTCCCTCTCCCTTCCTCTCTGAAATCAATAAAAATATATATTATTTTAAAAATTGGAAAAAAAAAAAAAAAAAAGCACTTACCTCGGTTGCAGGCTGCATCCCCGGCCCTGGTCGGGTCACGTGAGGGAGGCAACCAATCGATGTGTCTCTCTCGCATCCATGTTTCTCTCTCTCTGTCTCTCCCTCTCCCTTCCGCTGTCTGTAAAAACACACACACACACCCGAGCTCAGTCCTTGAGAAATGGAGAACGTGGCGGCTCCTGTGGCTGCTGAGTTTGGGAGTGGGGTTTATCCTGCCAGGTTCGGGGGTCCCGAATGGAAAACAGGGTCACATTCCAGGTCAAGGGAGTCCCTCCCCGTGTCCATCACACACCCTCACTCGGTGGCCGCACAGAGCACCTCCCGCGGGCAGGGCACGTGGACGTGTGCTGTCCGCTGTCCGTGGTCCTGGCGCGGGAGCCGCAGTGGCCCCGTGGCCCGCGAGGCCCGGAGGGATGAGCTTTGCGGGGAGCTGGTGTTTGGCTCCGGGCAGAGGAGAGGGAGACCCCCAGGCAGCAGGGAAGGCGTTGGTGGGAAGTGAAGTTTGGAGGGGCGCATGGGAGCCGCCCCCAGCCTGCACCTGCTCGCTCCCGGGTGCGTCTGGGGCGGCCAGAGCGCCCCTGTCTGCCCGCACCGTGGCCCTGCACTCCTTAGGGCCCATTTATTCCTTTTATTTCTTTTGTAAGTTTTCTTAAAATATATTTTATTGATCTCACAGAGGAAGGGAGAGGGAGAGAGAAATAGAAACATCCATGATGAGAGAGAATCATAGATCGGCTGCCTCCTGCACGCCCCACTTTGGGGACCGAGCCTGCACAACCCGGGCCTGTGCCCTGATCAGGGATCGAACCGTGACCTCCTGGTTCATAGGTCGACCCTCAACCACGGAGCCACGCCGGCCGGGCCCCAGCCGGCTCCAAGGGCGTCTTAGAACGCAGAGCCTTGGACGCTGTTCCCTGTGCACGTGCTGAGGGGCCATTGTCACTTGGTCGGGTCTCTCGGATGCTGACTGGCCTGCCTGTTTTCCGTGGACGGTTTTGCGCGTGATTCGGGAGCTCCGCCCACGCGGCAACTTTCCTCTCCCGTGGATGCGCCCTGAGTGCGTGCGCCCTGGGACGCGGGCGCCTGGCAGGGAGCGGGGCAGCCGCTCTGAGCCGGCTGCTCCCTCGCAGCTCAGCAGCGCTGTGGTGGCAGGGAACGGGCCCCGGGGACGCAGGCGGGAGTGGCACAGCCCACGCCCTGTTTTCCCGGGTGGACATTCTGTTAGGCTCTCACGGGGGAGGCAGACGTAAACAGGGCATTTAATGAAACGCGCACACACACACACACACGCGGAGACGTGATGGAGAGGAACATGCAGCAGGACAGAGGACAGAAGGGCAGAAGGGCCCTGGGAGGCGGCAATTACATGGGCCGGCGGCGGCTGGCTGGCTGGGTGGGGCCCTCTGCCCTGGTGACATGTGAGAGACGCAGGAAATGAGGTCGGGAGCCGCAGAGGGGGCAGTGGGCCCTGAGCCTGGGGGTAGCCACGAGGGGAGCAGGGCCAGGGGGATGGCGTCCCTGCGGGGCAGGGTGGGTCACGTTGGCCTGTCACCCTCAGAGGGACTGTGGCTCTGTCTCGGTGGGAGCCAAGGCGGCAGGGACACACCGGGCGCGGGAGGCCACGGGAGGGTCCGCAGGGACCCAGGCACGAGGCAGTGACAATAGGGACCGGCCCAGGGGCCGTGGTGGTGGGAACAGTGGTCCCGCGGGGAGTGCACTTCGGAGGAACCGAGGACGAAAGAAGGGGCGTCCAACCCGGCTGGGATGGCTCCGTGGCTGAGCGTGGACCTAGGAGCCAGGAGGTCACGGTTCGATTCCCGGTCAGGGCACAGGCCCGGGTTGCGGGCTCCATCCCCAGTGGAGGGCCTGTAGGAGGCAGCCGATCTGTGATTCTCTCCCATCATGGTTGTCTCTCTCTCTGTTTCTTCCTCTCTTTCTCTAAATAAAAAAAGAGAAGAAAGAAAGCAAGCCGTCAGCAGGGAGAGCCAGTCTGTAAATCACAATGTGGAAAGAACGTCACGGAAAGGCGGGCGAGTGAGGGATCCCGCGAGCCCCCCCTCGTTCCGGTGAAGAGCAAGGCACATTGGCAGGGAAGCGAGGAAAAGCCCAGGGCACTTCCTGCGGGGAATAAGCGGGCCGTCCGTGGACACTACTGGAGGCAGAAGCCGAGTCCTGTCCCTCTTTCCCCCGAAAAAACCCTTCCCTTGGCTCACTGGTCCCTCCCGCCCCCGAAAGCAGTGATTTGTGGGTGACACAGACGCCCCGTTGGGAGCCGCTTGACCAACGTTGCTGGGTCAGCCTCCCGGCGGGGAGCCTTGGGTGCTCGCTGCTCGGTCGGTCGGTGGGGATCTGAGGTTTGGATGTTTTGCTCGCAGCCGTCAATGGCCGGACGTGGATTCCGAAAAGAGCCGGGTACAGAGACTCCGGTCCCAACCACACATTGACTGCATCCACGTATGGGGGTGCCTCGGGGGTCATTATCCTCCCATGGTGGGTGCCCAGAGAGGGCCCCAAAACAGCCACCTCTAAGACCACAATGGACCCCAAAGAGAATGGAGAAGAAAGGAGAGGGAGAAAGAGAAACATCCATGATGAGAGAATCATGGATCGGCTGCCTCCTGCACGCCCCACACTGGGGATCGAGCCTGCAACCCGGGCCTGTGCCCTTGACCGGGAATCGAACCGTGACCTCCCGGTTCCTAGGTCGACACTCAACCCCTGAGCCACGCCGGCCGGGCGCCCTGCCTCTTGTCGGATTAGATAACAGCTCTTGTATTGCACACGATGGTATTATTTCTGCTACTTGCTGCTCAAAGCTACTGACTGTGATGGATGCTCACAGCTGCCCAGCTGGCTGGAGAGGGAACCAGGATAAAAGCCAGGCCAGCGCCCACCCTAACGTGGAGTTGCATGTGTAGAGGTTTCCCGCCCCGTGTGGAGCACACGCCAAAGAGCACACACACTTGCTTTGGGGCCGCATCTTCATCTGAACTGTCAGGACAGGCCCGGCTCCCGGCTCGGCCTCCTCTGGCTCCGCCCACCGGGGACATCCCAGTGCTCTGTCCACAGGCCCGGCTGGGAGTGGAGGCTCACCTACTCGGCATGGGTAGGGCTGGTGCCATGGTTTTCCTGGAGTTTGGCCGATTAGAGCAGGTACTGACGGAAAGTTTTGTGTGTGTGTGTGTATGTATGTGTGCGACTGAGTGAGCAGGTGTGAGTGTGCCTATGTGAGTGTGCACATGTGACTGTGAGTGTGCATGTTTGTGACTATGTGAGTGCGCGTGTATGCAACTCAGTGTGAGTGTGCATGTGACTGTGAGAGTGCATGTGTGCACATGTGTGTGAATGAGCATGTGTGTGAGCTGAGTGTGTGCACGTGTGTGAATGTGAGCATGTGTGAGCTGAGTGTGCACGTGTGAATGTGTGTGTGTGTGAGCTGTGAGCATGTGTGTGTGAGCTTAGTGTGTGCGAGCTTAGTGTGTGCATGTGAGCACATGTGTGAGCTGAGTGTGTGCTATGGTGATGACTCCGCCTGAGGTGGTAGGGCCTCTGACCCTGCCCCCGAGAACGCTGCGGGTTCTAGAAACAGCCCAACGTGCTAACTGCGGGATGAACGGCCCTGGGCGCTGTCTGTCGGGCTCCCATTAGCCGTCATAAAGGAGATCTTGATAAAGGAGTGAGTTCACCCAAGTGACACCTCGTTAATTCAGCCCTGGCAGGAGGCGCCGGAATCTAATTTCCCAGGATGACGGTCATCACTCAAACTTACAAATGCACCCTGTATCAGGAACAACTCCATCCTTACCCGCAGCCTCCCACACCCCGCCCCCGCTCCTCGGTGCCTGTGGCCTCCCTGTCTGCGGAAGATGGGCTGCCCACAGGCCGCTGTGGGACAAAGGTGCATGGGATCCATCCCAGCAAAATGACCCGTCAACAGCATCACCAGCCACTGAAATGCTCTGGCTGAGCTGACACATCGATTGCCTCGTCACCCAGTGAAGTCGGAGCCTGAAGGGAGAGCGGGCTGGAGTCGGGGTTCGGGGCACAGGGACACCCCCATCTCAGCCCCGGGGAGCTATGAGTCAGGTCTGTGTTGTGGGGCTGATCTCAGAGCGCAAATGTAAAGGGGACGCGCCATCTAGTGGCCGGAGCTGGAACTGCAATTCGGGGACACCAAGACACACCTGAGCAGATCTTCAAGGGTATGGTACCCACTGTCCCCTTATAGGTAAATGGCAACGAATAACCTGGTGAAGAAAACCCCGTGAGATTTTTGGAGATATTCTCCAAAACTACTTCACAGCTTCCAAATCTGGCAGGCTGGTCAACCCTTCTCCCTGTTCACAGATGCCCCATTCAAAAGGAAAATGCTGAGTCGGAGCGTTTCGTAAGAAACCTTTGTAAAACCCCTTTTGGATTAACAATTGCTTTTCCTGCCTTGGCCGGTGTAGCTCAGTTGGTTGGGCATCGTCCCGTGCACTGAAAGGATGCCGGTTAGATTCCCAGTTGGGTTGCGGCTCAATCCCCAGTGGGGGGCGTGCAGGAGGCAGCCAATTGATGTTTTGTTCTCACATCGATATTTCTCTCTCCCTCTCTCTCTGGAAATCAATCAATAAATAAAAAAATATATATATATATATATATATATATATATATATATATGTATATATATATATATATATATATATATATGTATATTTTTTAAAATAGCTTTTCTTTCTTAAATTGATTTCAGAGAGGAAGGGAGAGGGATAGAGAAACATCAATGATGAGAATCATGGATCCGCTGCCTCCTGCACGCCCCACACTGGGGATCAAGCCTGCAACCCGGGCGTGTGCCCTTGGCCGGAACCGAACCTGGGACCCTTCAGTCCGCAGGCTGACGCTCTATCCACTGAGCCAAACCTGCCAGGGCAATAGCTTTCCTTTCCATTAAAGGATCTATAGACTCAAAATCACTCCTTGTGCTAAAACACACTGAACACTCCACGGTATGCCAACGACCCAGCCAGCGGTGAACACAGCTGACCGTGAACAAGGGCCTGGACTGTGCTGGTCACCGCTATGCAGAGACCCACGCAGCTCACACTCGTGTTGCTCAAGGGTCAACTGTATTTTCATTCACAGTTGGGAATCCCCGTATCTGCAGGGCTGACTGAACTCCCACGTGGATATTCGACCGCTCTGGATTGGCGCCCTCACCCCGTGCTGTGCAGGGTTCAATTATGCACCTGTTGGAATGGAGCGATGCCCTGAAAAAGACACATTTCACCTCTTTTTTTGTTAATCTCACCCAAGGGTATTTTTCTATTGATTTTGAGAGAGAGTGGAAGGGAAGGGGGAGAGACAGAGAGAGGAACATCCATGTGAGAGGACACATCAACTGGTTGCCTCCTGCATGCACCCCAACAAGGGCCGGGGATCGAGCCTGCAACTGAGGTACGTGCCCTTGTCCGGAATCGAACCCAGGGCCCTTTAGTCCCCAGGCCAAACCGGCGAGGGCACATTTTACCTCTTAATGGTAACAGCTGCTACGATTACTCAGGATGATCTATTAATACAGAAAACAATCTCTGATGTTTCTTAAAGCCAGTTATAACTTTATTAATTTTCCCGTCTCCTCACAACCTTTTACATTACTTACTAATCAGCTTCAAACCACAGCCACCAGATCTGTAAGCTCTAGGTCACTTTAAACAGTCACAGACGAAGACCAGACATACATACGACATCGCACAGCTCTGAAGTGCGGGTGGTCACTCTCTGGGCTAAAGAATGAACCGGTACACCTTCCGCGTCACAGTGGAAAGGCTCCCGCGGGCCGAGCCGTTCAGGCCGAGCGCCGAGCGATACACTTCGACTTAAGCAACAGAAAACGAAGCCACGGGAACGAAATCCATTTCCAATCACTGCAGTGTGCTCCTCCAGTTGAATCGAGTCCCAGTTTTTTCACAGAAAAAAAATACACTTCAGGCAAATGAAACCGAATTCCAGAGAAGCATGGTCCAGTGTTTCCTTCTTTAGTTTTACCTTCATCAAGGCAGGCCACGTACAGATGCTGTACATTAAAAACACACCAACACGTCACTCACGACACCCCTTCCTCCGGGCCAAGGCCTTCCAGGCACCGCTCCCCCCGAAGCACAGATCGCCGCTAAATGTAGAGGGAGCCGTCTGCGGGCCCGACGTAGCCGACCCCGATCAGCAGGACGTCGATGAGCGTCCAGATCCCCAGGCCACCGAAGCTGAAGAGCTTGCCCAGGCCTTCTCTCCACTGGCCCAGGTAGAACCGGTCCGCGCCGAAGCCCCCGAGGGTGATGCTGGAAGACCAAACAGGACTGGATCCACCACACGTCCCCCCACCGCCCGGCCAGGTGTGGCTCCACGACCCGCTGGGCCACACCTGGGAAGGGATCTCCTGACCCCAACCCTCTGTGGGATCACAGGACTAGTACACGCTTTACAACTCCAAATGTTTTCGATCTCCGATCCTTGGTGGGATCAGCGTATGTGAAGGGCTGGCTTTAACCCTACCAGACCGCTGTACCGATTTTTTGGTAATTTCTGAATCTCTGGTGACTCCTAATTTTCGGTACTTTGCCTAGACCTATTTTCTACAATGTCTCCAAGTTCCATCTTATTCTAACCACTTGTTTGCATGTAACTAACATTTTTCTATATCATGTTGATTTTTTTCTCTTTAATGCTCAGGAGCCCAGGTATAGGGGACAGTTAGGTTCAGGGCCTCAGGTCTGGTAGGTTTAAGTTAGACACAGGCTTTTGACTGCGGGGTGCTGACACCCCTACTCCTGTGTCGTTCAAGGGCCAGCTGTAATCACGGGCCAGAGACTTAAAATTTCCATAGGAAATATACGACCTTTAGCTGGACTGAAACCTAAAGTTTCTCTTTAAAGAAAAGTAATGCCCGCTTTGCATTTTGTTCTGGAAAATGGCACATCCCTAGAACAAAGCGTGAGCATGGGGTCACGCATTGGCACCGGGAGGCAGGCAGCCCACCACCCCTGCTGCCCCGGGTCCAGCCGTTTCAGTCTCTCATCTCTAAAAACTTAGTGTGAGGGCCCAGCTGGCGTGCCTCACAGGTTGAGCATCGACCTGTGAACTGAGAGGTTGCAGTGCAATTCCTGGTCAGGGCACACGCCTGGGCTGCGGGCTTGATCCCAGTAAGGGGGGTGCAAGAGGCAGCAATCCATGATGTTCCTCTCTCTCATCATTGATGTTTCTCTCTCCCTCTCCTCCCTTCCTCTCTGAAATCACTAAAAAAAAATTTTTTTTTAAATTTAGTGTTAGGAATAAACGACTTTCAAGATTCCTTCCCGTGCGAAGATCTAACACTATTCGGACAAGTTCTCACTGGATTTCTTTTAAAGCTTTTGCGATGGGACGTTTCAGAGCATGTGAGTCAAGAGAACAGCACAGCTGGCCCAGCTCCCACCACACCGACACGCGGCCAGCCCTGCCCGGCCAGGCTGCGGCCACAGGGTCCCGGGCTCTAACTCGGAACCCTCAGCTGGAGGGAGCACAGCGCTGTAATTAGTGCATCGCTTAAGTACAATTTTTTTTTTTTTGCAAAACTGTTGAAAAGTTGAACAAATACAAGCATGTGAAAATATAAGTCGGTAATTATTTCAGGATGGTGGGGTGATAGGTGGTTTTACTGTTTTTCTTTGATCATTTTCACCTTCCTGGTGGTCAGTATGGAGCATGCAGTACTTTCATAATAAAGGAGAAAGTTAAGCACACACATCGTAAATCCGCCTGTTGCTAACAGCACGCAGGGCTTACTGGCTCGCGGTACGTCAGGGTGGGGTCCCTTAGTGGCTCTGATGCTCTGTAATGACTCAGCTAAGGCATGTGCGGGCTTCCTGGGAGAGAGGGAACTCCTGCCACAACTCCACAAAGGCCTGCTCTGACCCCCGAGCACCTCCCACAGCCGTCTCCTCGGGTCTTAGGAGGAGCTGGTCTGAGCTCCGTGTCTGGTAGATTCCACTGACCCCACCAATTCCCACCGGCCCCCTAGCTTACTGTAAGAGCTCACCTCAGAGCCAGGGCCGTGGACCACTTGTAGCCGCCAGTCCAGTTGCAATAGAGCATCTTGGGAAACGTCCGGTTACCTTTAAGGAAAAAGAAAACTCGCCATTTAGACACATGGGTACAAATATACCCTTACACAGAGACCTAACGGAACTAGTGGCCTTGTAACTAAAAACCTAAAAGTCAGCCTCCTTACAAGAATGCCCACTACGGTGAATGGTAAAAAGGCCTGCCCTGGCTGGTTTGGCTCAGTGGATAGAGCATCGGCCTGCAGACCGAGGGGTCCCAGGTTTGATTCCGGTCAAGGGCACATGACTGGGTTGCAGGCTTGATCCCCATTGGGAGACGTGCAGGATGCAGCCAATCAATGATTCTCTCTCATCATTGATGTTTCTGTCTCTTTTTCCCTCTCCCTTCCTCTCGGAAATCAATAAAGATGTATTAAAAAAATAAAAGACCTGATCATCCCTAAGCGCAGACTTAAAATTTAAATGTTAGGTCAGGCTTGGCCAGTATGGCTCCGTGGTTGAGCATCAACCTATGAACCAGGAGGTCACAATTCAATTCCCAGTCAGAGCACATGCCCAGTAGGGAGCATACAGGAGGCAGCAGATCAAAGTTATGGTCTCACATGAATGTTTCTCTCTTCTCCCTTCCTCTCTCTCTAAAAAGTAACAAACTATTCAATGACAGTGCATTAAACTTCATGCCTTACGGATTTTGTCTTGTTTTATTGCTACATTTTAAAAGATAAAGAGCATTGCAAATGTTCTGGATTTTTATGGTTCCTTTTCATAGCTTGGCAGAACTCCCAAGTGCTGATGAATGCTTCTGGTGAAATAATTTGAACTGGATTCCCAAATGTGTGATTAAGGCTCCATAAGCAAGCTCAGAGAGAAACGCCTCGCTCCCCAGTCTCGTGGATCCCGCCTCACCCAGGCAGTGCACGTGGTCCCGCACCGTGCAGTTGGCGGTGTAGCGCTGCCGGGGACAGGACACCGTCATGCAGCTGGTGGAGTTGGAGCACTCATAGTCAGTCTCCGGAAGCTGCCAGCAAAACCGGCAAGTCATGTTGATGACGAAGTGCTTTTGGGATCTGAAGTCCTGATCCTTCGTGGCAAAGACACAGAACTCATCAGTCAGCACAGAGGAGCTCATTAACATGGCAACAAAACTATGCAGTCACATGGCACAGTGTGCCAGATACTTCATGACCTGGCAGGAAGTGGCAAGAAAATATTTGGACACAAACCATTACGTATCCAAAGCAAATATATAAGGTATGATCATACAATAGTAAAAACATACACCCATATATATACAGGAAAAACATCTAGAGAAACGCACATCAAAATCACTAAGGTTATTTCGGGGTGGGGAGATGAGGTCATCCCTTTATCTGGCTAACTCTGTAATAACCAAGCATACTTCTATACGAAACAGTAGGAAATTTTATAAAGCCAGAGCATGCACAGCTGGAAGGACAGATGGAACATCTGTTCCAGGTCACTGAACTAAAAGTTCGGAGTCGAGTCCAGGCCCCGCCAGTCTCAAATCGCCCCTAATATCCCCACTACAGTCCAGGGCTGTCACTGCTGCTCCCAATACGAGCACGTGATCCACCCACAGGCACCCCAGAAAATCATCAACTCAGGAGACTCACGAGCAGGGACTCAGCACGTGTTCACTGGGGGCCTAAGCTGCTGAGACCAGACTTTTCAATTCCACTGTTAGCAGTCATTATTTTGTTTTCTGCTTACAGAAGGAGCACGTGTTCTTTGTAAGTTGTACATTTGGAAATTGCAGGGGGGAAAAACCAGTAACCTCTGCAGAGAGACCCAATCTTAATTTTTTTTTCCAATTTTTTTTCTGTAATATAGGTTCATAG
Source organism: Ia io (assembly GCA_025583905.1). Classification (NCBI taxonomy): domain Eukaryota; kingdom Metazoa; phylum Chordata; class Mammalia; order Chiroptera; family Vespertilionidae; genus Ia; species Ia io. The sequence continues at coordinate 19,600,276 of JAJQQW010000024.1, read as the reverse complement.
AAGTGGACTTACACTGAACGCATTTTGTAACCTTTCTTACCTGCACGTGACATTATATTGTCATACGTACTTATTTTTAAAAAATATATTTTATTGATTTTTTTAGAGAGAGGAAGGGAGAGGGATAGCTAGAAACATAGATGAGAGAGAAACATCGATCAGCTGCCTCCTGCCGACCTCCTACTGGGGATGTGCCCGCAACCAAGGTACATGCCCTTGATCAGAATCGAACCTGGGACCCTTCAGTCCACAGGCCAACACTCTATCCATCGAGCCAAACAGGCTAGGGCTGTCATATGTACTTCCTAAAATCATCTTTAAATGGTCACGCAATCTTCTCTGGAAGTTATCATATTTATTAAATATTTTCATTTATGCAAAATTACTCTTTTGTACAGAGTACTGCTGTAAACGTCTGCATATTTATAGTGATGTGTTTATAAGACACATTTCTTAGCAACTGTTTTTTGTTTTTAAATGTATTTTTATGATTGATTTCAGAGAGGAAGGGGGAGAGGGGGAGAGGGGGAGGGAGAGAGAGAGAGAGAGAGAGAGATAGCAATGATGACAGAGAATCACTGATCGGCTGCCTCCTGCACACCCTCCACTGGGGTTGGAGCCCGCATCCCTGGCATGTGCCCTGACCGGGAATCAAACCGTGACCTCCTGGTTCATAGGTCGACGTTCGGCCACTGAGCCACGTCGGCTGGGCAGCAACTGTTTTTTCAACTAGTTAATAAATGTACACCTCACTAAGTAGCCAGTTTTGGGAGATAAAGTCAAAGAAGCTGAAACAAGTAACAAAGACCCTAACCGGTTTGGCTCAGTGGGTAGAGCGTCGGCCTGCAGACTGAAGGGTCCCAGGTTCGATTCCGGTCGAGGGCATGTACCTTGGTTGCGGGCACATCCCCAGTAGGAGGTGTGCAGGAGGCAGCTGATCGATGTTTCTCTCTCATCGATGTTTCTAACTCTCTATCCTTCTCCCTTCCTCTCTGTAAAAAAGTCAATAAAATATATTAAAACAAAAAACAAAACAAGCAACAAAGGAATTGAATTCTGGAAAGGTTCCCCTTTCACAGCAAAGTCTGCCCATTTTCACTAAGTACCTACTATGTGCCAGACAATAACATACATAATTTTAAAAGCCTTTAAATAGACCAGATGGCCTGGCTCAGTGGTTGAGCATCAACCTATGAACCAGGAGGTCACGGTTTGATTCCCGGTCAGGGCACATGTCTGGGTGGCAGGCTCAATCCCCAGTAGGGGGCTTGCAGGAAGCAGCTGATCAATGATTCTCTCGCATCATTGATATTTCTCTCTCTCCCTTCCTCTCTGAAATCAGTAAAAAAACACATAGATTAAAAAAACTGCCATCTGAACTCTTGTAATCAAACCTCACTTGGAAGCTCCAGTCTTTGGACCAAGCTGGCTTTCATCCTAAAATATTACTTACAAAACGCAGAGCACTTTCTTTTTTTCTTTTTTAATAATAATTATAGCCTCTTCCTTTCCTTAGCTGAGTTTTCTTTTCTTTTCCATATATATTCGATTGATTTTTTACAGAGAGGAAGAGAGTTAGAAACATCGATGAGAGAGAAACATCGATCAGCTGCCTCCTGCACACTCCCCACTGGGGATGTGCCCGCAACCAAGGTACATGCCCTTGACCGGAATCGAACCCGGGACCCTTGAGTCTGCAGGCCGACGCTCCATCCACTGAGCCAAACCGGTTAGGTCGAGAGCACTTCCTTTCAGAACTTTTCCCGTCCTTCGGTCTAAACTCTCCCGCGAGCTCCAGGTTTACAGCGAGTTTACTTAGAACAGGTTGGTGGCAGCACTTACAACACAGGTCACAGAAGGCTTGACTGTGCAGTCAAAGGTGACAGGCTTCCCGTAGACACAGGAGAAGTTCGTCCTGCACTCCACACAGTCGGCAGGGAGCCTGCTGCACAAGCCATTGCTCGGGCACTTCATCACGTAGGGCGGGATATCGGTGCTTTCTGCGAGAGGCCAGAGAGAAGCTTATTCTCTTAGAGCGCTGATTTAAAACACACACTCACCATTTTTTAAGGTTACGGGGCATGATGGTTAGCAAGGAAGAGACTAGGCTGGAATGGAAAAAGCAAAGCTGGAGCCAGAGACAGCTGCAATTACAGCAGGGCTCTGCCACCAGCCAGCTCTGTGACCCGATGAACAGCTCCACAGCTTAGAAAACAGCACAGAGCCCGGCCTGGGTGGCTCAGTGGTTGAGCACTGACCTATGAACCCAGGAGGTCACGGTTCCATTCCCGGTCAGGGCACATGCCTGGGTTGCAGGCTTGATCCCCAATAGGGGGCCACCCCCCACTGCCCTCCCAGTACTACCAGCCTCCCCAGCCCAGCTCCAGCTCCTCGCTCCACGCCCACGCTACGGGAGCCCACGGGGAAGGTAGGACGTCCAGAAGTTGGCAACACCACTATAACAGCGAAATTCTCATACAACTAAATTCTCGCTTCTAAGCACATCGTTTTTCATGTAAGAAATACATAGCCCAGCCGGTGTGGCTCAGTGGTTGAGCGGCGACCTATGAACCCAGGAGGTCACGGTTCCATTCCCGGTCAGGGCACATGCCCGGGTTGCGGGCTTGATCCCCAGTCCGGGGGCGTGCAGGAGGCAACCCATCCACGATTCTCTCTCATCACGGATGTTTCTATCCGTCTCCCTTCCCCTCTCTGAAATCAATTAAAAAAAAAAAAAAATAAGGGGGGGGGGGGAAGGGTGGGAAGGAAAGTGATTTCATACACTAAAAGACACGTTATCCACAAAAAGCGAGGGAGAACCCAGCAGATGTAAGGACACACATTTACCGGAACACAAAACGTCTAGTACCTGCTGCCCTGGGAACCATTGTGAAAGGGCGCGTTGCGCCCGGATCCCTTAAGGCCCGAGCCAGCGGCTGCGAATGCTCTAGATTTAAGGATCCTACAATCAGAGAAACAGGTTACCCTGGGACATGACCATCTCCGTGTGTGGGCCACGGCAGGGGCCACGCCACGCCAGGACTTGCTCGTGGAAAACCTCACAACTCCACTGCCCAGGAAACAGAAGGAGGAGGCGCCAATAGGGTCAACACCCATTGAGGTCCGGGGGCAACGAGGGAGCAAAGCGCCGCGTCGGGACCCGCCCCGCAGCCCCGGCCGCGCCCCCTGAGCCCTCCGGGTGCAACTTGCGGCCCAGGTGTCCCCGCGCGGAGGGGCGTCCCCCGACCGGCGGCCAGACTTGAGCCGCAGCGCCCGGCCCCCCCTCCGCCCTCTTCCCGTAGGTCTCGGGGGTCCCCCCGGCCACCCAGCCAGACCCAGACCCGACGTGGCCCCGGCCTTGAACTCACCACCGCCCGACAAGATATAAAACTGCGAGAGGAAGAGCAGCACACGGTAGAGGCGGCCCAGGACCCCCGGCCGGCCCGCCGCAGCCGCCATCTTGCCGGCGTGACGCACTTCCGGGGCGCGGGCTAGAGGTCTTCTGAGGGGCGGGGCGCCGGCCTGCGCGCCGGAAAGGGAGGAGCTGGGAGCGTCTCGGCCCCGCCCCCTCACCCCGAGGGGATCCAGGGCGCAGGCGCGAGGTGGCTCTGGCAGCTGGGACGCTGACTGGTTGCCTTGGTTTCCAAGCGCCCCCTTTGCCCAAGGACGAGGCGCTCGCCCCTCTAGAGACCGGGGAAGGGCACCGGGACCGAAAGGCACACCTGAAATGGCAAAGCAGAGGCGGGCACGTTGGCGAGTCGGCACCATTCCTATGTGGCTGGATAGGTATGTTTAGACAGAAGCCGCCCTGTGCTAGGTACTGTGCGACAGTTTGGATGACATTCCATGGCCTTTCATACACAAAAGAACGAGTTTGCAGATGAAGAAACTGTGGCCCAAACTGTATGGGAAGCGACTGAGGCTCTCGGGTGGGCCAGGTGGCCCCGCGATCCTGGGGCTGGCCCAGCCTGTACCCAGCTGGCATCCCTCCGCAGCTGCTGTGGGTTCAAGACACTTGTTAGGTCCAGACGTTCCTCTAAGACTGGGAGAGGCCGGACGTTAAGTGAGCAGGATTCCAGGCCCCCAGGTACCGGGACAGGAGCCCTGGATGTCAGATGAGGGTCCAAGGCCTGGGTCCCTCCCTGGAGGCCAGCCTTGGGGAGGGGAGACAGCCCCCCAGGCATCCTGCGTGCTCAGGTGGCCAACAGTCGACTCCACAATATACTGAACCTGAGTCCTTTGTCAATAACCCAGTGTTCGGTATTAGCTTCTCTTGTGGTTGTTGGTTAATTAAAACAAATGAGAACATACTGTTACTAGAAAATAAGATGTTCTGCCATTTTCTAAAGAGCTTGCAGACTTTTATTTAAAACCTACATTTTAAAAATCACAAATCTTAGCAACAACACCTCATAATCCTCATATCCTGGTATTTTCCCTTTTTTCAATCAATAGCATTTTCCCATATAAGTCTCTCAAGACATTTGGGAAATTTAAAATTTCCCCAAACTTGTTCTCAGACACATTAGTGAATTAAACTTCGTACATATCGGCTACTCATTCATTGTCTCCTCTTCCACCGCCCCAGCAGAGGAACCGTCAGTGGCCCAAAGTTCTCAGAAATACTAACTTTAATTAAGGAAAATGCATTTTGGGGGGGGCGGGTGTCAAAACAAGGTTACACAGAAGGGAGAGCAAGGAAGGACTTCAGAACTCTTCCTCGGCATTTAGTGTACGCGATTTTTTGAGATTCTTCAATTTATCGATGGCAGAAGCGAGTGACAACTCTCCATGAATTCTGTTGTCCCTTGTTCGAACGTTGACAGCATTGTTTGCTTTTTCCTTTTCTCCAACCACTGTGGAGAAGAAAGGGAAATAACATTGTAAATCAACAATTTACAAAAGATTGAGCGAGCAGTCACATGACCAGTGTCTTGAGTTTTTCTTCAGTATGGAATTAAAGTGCAAAAAAAACCCCAAGCATTTAGGAGAACAGATGCAACTTTAAATTACCGAAAATAAAAATACTGAGCCAGCTGGGCGTTCCGGATTTTCTTATTTAGTGTACAGCTATGATCTAAATCGACGTCAGCCATGAATCCTTCTTCAAAAAATGTGCTGGAGACCTACAAGAATAGAAAATGCTGCCGAAACCGGTTTGGCTCAGTGGATAGAGCGTCGGCCTGCGGACTGAAGGGTCCCGGGTTCGATTCCGGTGAAGGGCATGTACTTGGTTGCGGGCACATCCCCAGTAGGGGTGTGCAAGACAGCTATGATGATCTCTATCATCGATGTTTCAGCTCTCTATCCCTCTCCTTCCTCTCAAAAAATGTGCTGGAGACCTACAAAAAAAAAAAAAAAAAAAAAAAAAAAATGCTCTATTATTGTGTCGGCCTGTGGACTGAAGGGTCCCAGGTGTGATTCCGGTCAAGGGCACATGCTCAGGTTATGGGCACGACCTCCAGTAGGGGGTGTGCAGGAGGCAGCCAAACAGTGACTCTCTCTCATCATTGATTTTTTTTTTTTTTTCTCTCTCTCTCCCTTTCCCTTCCTCTCTGAAATCAATAAAAATATATTAACAACAGAAAGAAGTCTTTGTTGTCTTAAGCTGCTAAATTTTGGGGTAATTTGTTACATAGCAATAGGTAGTATAAGTATTCTGTCCTAATAGAGCCACATGGAAAAGAGTAACAAATGTGAGATGTTTTAAAACAGCAATTTCTCAAAAAAACATTAAGAAATAAAATAGTTCTGATACAGTAGACAGGCATGCTTCAGGTGTTCCTCCCAATTGCCGAAAACATGGGTTGGCAAGTGAACGCATTAGTTATGCAGTATTTGAAGGCATGAATACATTTCAAGTAAAAAAAAAATCTTCACACACTAGATGCCAAAATTATTCTGTACTTTGTTGTGTACTTAGTCTGATTTTACCTGAAGTGCATACTTGTCACAAGTCGGCCCCACAGGGATGACCATCACCTGACGAGGAGACAGCCAGAAAGGCCTGAGAAATAGAAAATACGTGTATTTTCAGAATGACCACTTGTTACATGATTAAAAATAACCAAAGATTTTTTTATGAGCTTTCTCATTCAATAGTTTTTTAAAAAATACTTGATTTCAGAGAGGAAGGGAGAGGGATTGAGAGAGAAACATCCATGATGAGAGAGAATCATGGATCAGCTGCCTCTTGCACACCCTACACTGGGGATCGAGCATGCAACCCCGGGCATGTGTCCTTGACCAGAATGGAAACTGGGACCTTTCAGTCTGCGGGCCGACGCTGTATCCACTGAGCCACACCAGCCAGGGCTCATCATTGATGTTTCTATCTCTCTCTCCCTCCCCCTCCTCTCTGAAATCAAATGAAAAAAAGAAATATATATATATACATATATATATATATTTTACACCCGCACTTGAGGGCATTTCACTTCTCCACTTCGCCCCTAAGTGGGGCTGGGCTTGGGGAGCAGTTCTCTTTGGTTTGTGCCAACATGCTGTTCAGGGCCATTTGTGCTGCAGGGTTTCCTCCAAAGTCAGTGGTCAGAGGGCCCCCCACGAGGTAAACACCATGGGATGAAGGGGGGATGGCAGGAGGGGGTACCCCCCTGGGAGTGTGGGCCTTGTGATTCCCAGATTCCAACTTTCAAAGGCTTGAAATGGTGAGAAGATGACTGTATAATGCTACTGAGTTCCCCAAAAGGTAAATGAGACAGTTTCCTGTCACCTGGCCTTTCTTTTCTGGTTCGGCAGAGGTAACAGAAGTTTTTTACTTGTCTCGGGGATACTGGCTAATGATAAGGCAGGAGCCACCCGTTTTCTTTCACGTTAGTTTTATCTTTCAGACGTGACTTCTAAGGAATAATAGACACGTTTCCTTTTCCACGTCACTTACCACTTCCCCCCGTAGTTTTCCGACAGGATGGCGATCATTCTCTCCACTGAGCCCAGAACGGCTCGGTGAATGATCACAGGGCTCTTGTCATCCCCGTCCTTACTAGAAAAGGAAAATGACACATTTCAGGGGTTTATTTTTTTAAATATATTTTTTAATGATTTCAGAGAAGGAGAGAGAGAGAGAGAAAAACATCAATGATGAGAATCATTGATCGGCTGCCTCCTGCACGCTCCCTAGTGGGGATCGAGCCCCCAACCCGGGCATGTACTCTGACTGGGAATCTAACCACGGCCTTCTGGTTCATAGGTGGATGCTCAACCACTGAGCCACACCGGCCAGGCCTGACTGATTTCTGATAAAAGTACAATGGCAAGTCAATGGAGAAAGGATGCTCTCTACAACCAATGATGCTAGAATAATTAGACACCTAGATGTAACCAATGAACTCTGACCTAAACTTTCACATCTTAGACAAAAATTGGACTCCAAATGGATTTTAGACCGAAGTGTAAAACTCAAATACTTGAAAATGTTTAAGATAAAACGTAGGGGAAATCTTCATTGCCTGTGCTTAGGCAAAGAGCGTGCAGACATGATGCCAAAAACATGATCCATAAGAGAAAAACTCTATAATTTAGACACCAGTGAAATACAAAACTTTAAATGAAAGGGAAAGTGAAGACACTGTAGAAGAAGAGGAAGAAGAAAGAAGAACAAGAAAGAAGAAGAAGGAAGAAGAAGGAACGAAGAAGGAAGAAGAAGAAGAAGCAGCAGCAGCAGCAGCAGCAGCAGCAGCTACAGCCCAGCCAGCGTGGCTCTGTGGTTGAGTATCTATCTATCTTTGAACTAGGAGGTCATGGTTCAATTCCTGATCAGGGCACATGCCCTGGGTTACAGGCTTGATCCCCAGTAGGGGGTGTACAGGAGGCAACCAATCAATGATTCTCTCTTATCATGGATGTTTCTCTCCCTCTTCCTTCCTCTCCAAAATCAATAACAATATATTTCTTTTTTTAAAAAGAAAGAAGCTACAGTTTAGGAGAAAATACTAGCAAATCCCATACACATCCAAGGGCTTACATCTAGACTATACAAAGAGCTCTCGACACTCAACAGTGCCACGTGACCAGGAGGTCAGTACTGCACTATTCCCCACTTCTACTCACTCACCTGACGTACGTGAGATTAAACCTCCTCGGGAGCTGGAAGTCCAGCTGGATGGTCGCACACTGATGGGACCTGCCCAGTGCGTCCTTGATGCTGATATCAATCTGCAAAGCAAGTGAGGTCCGCTTAGACACGGTTTCCATTGCTCTTTTCCGCTGACCTCTCTGTTGAAGCATCGGGTCCGCTTACTTTAGGGCCATAAAAAGCTCCATCTCCTGGGTTCAGCTTCCACGGTTTTCCAAATTCCGTCAGGCTCTTCTGCAGTTGCTGTGAAGAAAAAGAAAGATGAGGACGTGCCTGGCTGGCGTGACATCGACCTCTGAACCAGGAGGTCACTGGTTCGACTCCTGGTTGGGGCACATGCCTGGTTGCAAACTTGATCCCCAGTAGGGGGCATGCAGGAGGCAGCCGATCAGTGATTCTCTCTCATCATTGCTGTTTCTCTCTCTCCCTTCCTCTCCCTGAAATCAATAAAAATATATTAAAAAAAAAATTTTTTTTAATTAAAAAAAGAACGAAAAGAACAGCCCTAGCTGGTTCAGCTCAATGGATAGAGCGTTGGCCTGTGAACTGAAGGGTCCCAGGTTTGATTCCAGTCAAGGGCACATGCCTGGTAGGGGGTGTGGGGAGGCAGCTGATCAATGATTCTCTCTCATCATTGATGTTTTTCTCTCTCTCTCTCTCTCTCCCCCCTTTCCTCCCTGAAATCAATAAACATATATTTAAAACAAAAACAAACAATGACAGTGGTTATTAGTGGTTGGCACTGGAGAAAGTAAACAAACCTTGGCATGAACTGTGAAGCGTGACACGCATGTATGGTGTTGCTGTCATCACCATGACACGGAGAGCTGGGTGACTGCGTTCTACAGCTGGCGCATTTGTCCCAGAGCCGCCCATGTCCAACCCCCTGCAGGTGCAGCCCTCCGCACCGGGTGACTGCAGTCACTCGGGTGTTCCCTGAGCCAGCACTTCGTCCCCACCGACCTTCTCAGCCTCATCCCATAACTCGAGCTCGCCCAAGAAGTGTTCCGGCCGCGTTGACAGATTTAATTGAAAGGAGAAGCCGAACGTGGAGTAGACAGACTGCAAGAACTGCAGACACCCCCGGATTTCCTCTTCAATCTGAAATGAGGGCAAAGGAAATGTTTTATAAAAAAAAAAATTGTTTTTTAAATATTTTTATTGATTCAGCCCTAACTGGTTTGGCTCAGTGGATAGAGCATCGGTCTGCAGACTGAAGGGTCCCGGGGTTTAATTCCAGTCAAAGGCACATGCCCAGGTTACAAGCTCGGTCCCTGTTAGGGGGGGTGCAGGAGGCTGCTGATCCATGATTCTCTCATCATTGATGTCTCTCTCTCCCTCTCTCTCTGAAGTAAAATATATATATATTTAAAAGAGATTACTGATCTGTGACCCCAATATGAGAATCACAGACTGTGATGCTGAAGGAGACCTCAGAGATGAGACTGAACTTTGTAGTTCACAGTGACTCTGAGGGACTGAGAGGTGCTGTGAGACCAGGCCCCACGAGTGGGCGCCGCCCGGGCCCCGCCCGCACCGCTCACCTGCTCCACGGTGCAGAAGATGTGGGCGTCGTCCTGCTGGAAGCGCCGAACCCGGGTCAGGCCACTCAAGGTTCCCGACAGTTCGTTTCTATGAAGAACCCCAAAGTCGGCAAATCGGATGGGCATTTCCCTCCAAGACCGCGGGCGGTGGGCAAACATGAGACTGGAAAAGAGGCGGCGACACACAGCTTTCACTCAGCGGGGAGATGGTGAAGCGATTAGCGAAACAGTAACAAGTTATGATGAAGCCTCCAGACGTGTCCCTTTTTATTCTGGTCCTTAGATCACAAGCTTTAAAGAAATTTCTTCTCCCGAGTAACCGCACCTCGGATTTGCATGGCTCCGGCGCCCTAAGAACCTGTCTACCATCTCTCCCAGAATGCATCTCTCCCACAATGCAGCCTCCTGTTCCCATTCACCCAGGGAATTCCCACTCACCGTTTACAACTCATTTCAAAGGCCACGTTTTTTTCTTTTAAAGAATAGGTTATTGCCTGGCTGGTGTAGCTCAGTGGTTGAGCGTCAACCTATGAATCAGGAGTCACAGTTCGATTCCCTGTCAGGGCACATGCCTGAGTTGCAGATCCCCAGTGTGGGGCGTGCAGGAGGCAGCCGATCCATGATTCTCTCTCATCACTGATGTTTCTATCTCTTCCTCCCTCTCCCTTCCTCTCTGAAATGAATGAAAAAGTATTTTATTTTTTTAATATATTTTATTGATTTTTTACAGAGAGGTAGAGAGAGGGATAGAGAATCAGAAACATCGATGAGAGAGAAACATCGATCAGCTGCCTCTTGCACACCCCCTACTGGGGATGTGCCCTCAACCAAGGTACATGCCCTTGACCGGAATCGAACCAGGGACCCTTGAGTCCGCAGGCCGACGCTCTATCCACTGAGCCAAACCGGTTTCGGCAGAAAAAGTATTTTTTAAAGAAAGACTAGTTTAGCCGAAACCGGTTTGGCTCAGTGGATAGAGCGTTGGTCTGCGGACTGAAAGGTCCCAGGTTCAATTCCGGTCAAGGGCATGTACATTGGTTGTGGGCACATCCCCAGTAGGGGGTGTGCAGGAGGCAGCTGGTCGATGTTTCTCTCTCATCGATGTTTCTAGCTCTCTATCCCTCTCCCTTCCTCTCTATAAAAAAAATCAATAAAATATATTTAAAAAAAAAAGAGCCGAAACCGGTTTGGCTCAGTGGATAGAGCGTCGGCCTGCGGACTGAAAGGTCCCAGGTCGATTCTCAAGGGCATGTACCTTGGTTGCGCGGGCTCATCCCCAGTGGGGGTTGTGCAGGAGGCAGCTGGTCGATGTTTCTCTCTCATCGATGTTTCTAACTCTCTATCCCTCTCTCTTCCTCTCTGTAAAAAATCAATAAAATATATTTAAAAAAAAAAAGAAAGATATTTATTGATATTTAGAGAGTGGGGAAGAGTGAGGAAGAGAAACATCCATGTGCGAGCAAAACATCCATCGGCTGCCTCCTGCACGCCCCCAACCCGCAATACGGGCCTGTGCCCTGACTGGGAATCGAACCGGTGACCTCTTGGTGCATAGACGCTGCCCAACCCCCTGAGCCACACCGGCCGGCCTGCTTGACGGTTAATACTCACCAGTGCCCCGGACAGTTCATGGGTTTGAGGGCAAACGTGTCCTTGTCCACACCAAAGGTGAACATGTTCTGGCTGTAGTGCTGCCAGTGGCCCGAGGCCTCCCAGAGCTTACTGTTGAGCACGTTGGGGGAGAGCACTTCCGTGAAGTCTCGGTGGTGATATTCCTCCTGCGAGGAAAGGCAGGGAGAAGTCAACGCCGCGCAGAGTCCTGCTGTGAGCACCCCGTGTGGACTCGGGATTACCTCGCGTTCACTTGCAAGGAAAGTGCCCTCAGTGCTGGGTGTGGTCCCTTCGGGATCGTGAGAGGTGAATGCACACGCTCTATTTTTCACATTAGGTATGTTTGTTTTACGGTATACGACAGCGTATGCTGCTTTAATTCTTTGTGAATTAGCAGCTGGAATACTACACAGAGAGTGTTTATAAAAGCATAAACCTCCAAGGCCAACAAGAAAGGAGAGAAGGTGAAAGCTGCATTCTTTAGAATCAGGAAGGCAGGTCAGGGTCGCCTCCGCCGACCTGCCAGAGCTGAAACCAAATGGGAGGATCTGAAGCACGCCTGCTTCAGCTGATAGAGGCTTCTAGGACCCATGATGATGATGATGATGATGATGATGATGATGATGATGATTACTAGAGGCCCGGTGCACGAAATTCGTGCATGGGGGTGTGTGTCCCTCAGCCCAGCCTGCAACCTCTCCAATCTGGGACCCTTTGGGGGATGTCCAACTGCTAGTTTAGGGGATAGGACCTAAACCAGCAGTTGGACATCCCTCTCACAATCCTGGACTGCTGGCTCCTAATCGCTCACCTGCCTGCCAGCCTGGTCGCCCCAAACTGCTCCATGCTGCCCACCTGGTTGCCCCTAACTGGCCCCTCCCTGCCGGCCTGGTCGCTACTAACTGCCTCTCCCACCCGCCAGCCTGGTCACCCCTAACTGCCCCCCTCCCCCGGTCGCCGGCCTGTTCACCCCTCACAGCCCCCCTGCTGGCCTGGTCGCCCCATGCAGACTGCTTGTTCAGTCGTTTGGTCATCCCTCACTAACCCCCCTGCCAGCCTGGTCGTAGGCAGCCATCTTGTGAGGATGTGAGGGTTAATTTGCATATTACCTCTTTAATATATAGAAGAATTATTATTATTGAAATTTTTTTAAAGTTATTTTTACAGAGAGAGGAAGGGAGAGGGAGAGAGGGATAGAAACATCGATGAGAGGGAAACATCAATAGGCTGCCTCTTGCACGCCCCACACTGGGGATCAAGTCTGCAACCTGGGCACGTGCCCTGACCGGGAATTGAACCGCGACCTCCTGGTTCATAGGTTGATGCTCAACCACTGAGCCACGCCAGCCGGCTGTAGGACCCACATGTTTAAGGCACCGGTTCTGTCCCCTTTCGAAAATAGCACTGCCATTCTGATACCCTTCGCCATGTCTATGCTTTCTCTCTCGGAAAGCCTTTAGAATATTTTCTCTCTCAAGCTCCAGAATCTCTCGGTAATGTGCCTCGGTGGCCAAGGACAGCATGCTTTCACACACAAAAACCCCCGACACCAGACCTGCCTCTGCAGGGAGCGGACACCGTCCCTTGCCCACGTGGGGCCCCCAACGCTACGGAACCCACAGGCAGAGCACGACCGGCTCTCTGGGCAGGATGACGGCCCAATTCCTGGGCACACAGATACACAGCAGAGTGAGAAGGACCACGTCTGGGGTGCAGGGAGGAGCCTCAGCGCTTCCCTATCCCACAACGGCCAGCGGAGAACCCCAGAGACCCAGTAAAGACAGGCCCACTAAGAACCGGGCCCCTGGGGAGAAGATGGAGGTCACCCGCTGGCATGGGTGGAGCGGTATCCCTCCCCCCAAGAAGCCAGGTGGGAGCGCAGAACGCGACCTGGTTTGAAAACAGTCTTTATCAAGGTGGTCAAGTTCAGAGGTCACTGGAGTGGGTCTTAATCCAATGGGACAGGCGTCCTCATAAAAAGAGGAGTTTTGGAGAGGAAGAAAGAGAGAGAGAGAGAGAGAGAGAGAGAGAGAGAGAGAGAGAGAGAGGGAGAGGACCATGTAGAGGAAGGTGACGTGAAGACATGCAGGGAGGACGCCAGGGGAAGGCAGGAGACTGGAGTGAGACACTGACCCGCCAGGGAAGCCCAGCGTCACGGACACGCCACCCCTGGCTGGGGAAAGGCAGGGAGGACGGGCTCCCTGCGGGTCTCAGAGGGAGCACGGCTCTGCCCATGCCTGGATTTTACGGTTCTGGCCTCTGGAACAGGAAATGGACACATTCCTGCTGTAGGCCACTCGTGTGTGTGTGTGTGTGTGTGTGTGTGTGTGTTTTTAAATATATATATATATTTTTAAAATATATTTTATTGATTTTTTACAGAGAGGAAGAGAGAGGGATAGAGAGTTAGAAACATCGATGAAAGAGAAACATCGATCAGCTGCCTCTTGCACACCCCCTACTGGGGATGTGCCCGCAACCAAGGTACATGCCCTTGACCGGAATCGAAACTGGAACCCTTGAGTCCGCAGGCCGACGCTCTATCCACTGAGCCAAACCGGTTTTGGCTTAAATATATTTTTATTGATGTCAGAGAGGAAGAGAGAGGGAAAGAGAAAGAAACATCAAAGGTGAGAGAGAATCATGGATGGGCTGCCTCCTGCACAGCCCCTACTGAGGACTGAGCCCGCAACCTGGGCATGTGCCCCGACCGGGAATCGAACCATGACCTCCTGGTTCCTAGGTCGGCGCTCAACCACTGAGCCACACCGGCCGGGCTGATTTTGCAGCTTTCTGTGTGTGCTGCATGCCCAGGCCACTTCCTTTAACATTCACCTCGGCTATGTCTGCCCCCCATGCCCATCCCAAGACGCGGGGCACAGGCCTCCCCCCAGCACCCTTACCTTGACATGAGAGGCCTGGGGCTGTGTGTCTAAAGGGCTGTGCACCCTGCACCGCACACAGTGAGACCTGGGGCCGCCCCGCCAGCTCTGTGTCGCATCTACGAGAGATAAGAGACCCCGGTAAGGCCGCCCGGAGGCTCTGCCTCGTCTCAGCGCACTCCTCCCGCGGCCTGGAGAGTTCGAGGTGCCAGGGGCCGGGATGCTTTTCCAGCAAAGACGGCGCATTGAGATCAGCAGTCATGTCGGTCCTTGCCCGCCGCTGGCACCTCTGATCAGTCAGCGATTCCTCAAGCCTCGCCGCCCTGCCCTCTGATCGCCTCCTACGGCTTCACGGGAAAGGCCAGCCCAGGTGAGCGAGCCCAGCGTGGGCAGCGTCCAGGGGCGCAGCGCCAGAAGAGGGGACAAAACGCGACGAGTGACTCAGACAGAACCACCAGCACACGCCACGTGCTCTGTCCCTGGGAAGTTCTTTTTTTTAAAATATATTTTTTTACTGATTTCAGAGAGGGGAAGGGAGAGGGAGAGAGAGAAACGTCAATGATGAGAGAGAATCATGTTTGGGCTGCCTCCTGCACGCCCCCTACTGGGGATCGAGCTTGCTCCCCGGGCATGTGCCCTGACCAGGAATCGAACCCTGACCTCCTGGTTCAGAGGTCAACACTCAACCACGGAGCCACGCTCTTCAGGAAGCTCTTGAAGAAAGTGCTTCGCCAAATGAGAGGGATAAGCGAGGAGGAGGAAGACGCGGCATCGTGAGAGAAGAACATGAGCACAGGACGCGAAGAGGGCAGTCGCCAGGATGACGACAGGAAGAAGCCTAAGACATCGCTCTGGAGCGAGAAGACCCGATGGACAGACAACAGAATCACCGAGGGACCCCTAGATCGTCAGAGTGTGCCGCAAGGGCTTTCGGGGGTCCTGATGGACGGCAGAGGGCGAACTCGTGACGGGCACTCAGGGCACGGCGTCGTGGACCTGGTCGCTGGTTCACAGTGACAAAGACAAAGAGCGCAGGAAAGGGACGTCACCCCCGCAGTCCGCGTGGTCACCTGCAGCAGCAGCCACAGCACACGGTCCCATCCCGTGACGGACGCTAGCCCACGCGTGTGTCCCACCACCGAGCACCTTACAGAGCTCTTTCCCTCTTTGCTCTGGAGCTGCCCGATCTCACCAGACGCCGAAGGGGCCCCAGGACCCCGGCCTGGGCCACAGTGAGAATCAGTCTCCCCGGCTGAGCATCCTGTGCCAGCACTCCCCCCCCGCCCCGCCCAGGAGGAGCCCCTCACTGCGCCTGACGCTCACCTCTGCGTGGCACGTGCTCTAGAGCTTACGGCACAGTAGAGGCATCCGATACGGTAAAGCCCGAGGATGCACTTCATTTAGGAAAACGCAAATCACCTCAGCGTTTTTGTTAGAAGGCACCGTCCGGTACCAGGCTCCAAATTCTTACTGTGACTAACACACAGTCCATGGGCTGCCTGGCCATGCGACCAGGAGAGGGGAGAGTGAAAGGCGAGACGGAGCCGGACGAGGAAGGGAGCGCCCAGGGTCCACTTACGCGGATGAAGTCCACCAGCGTGTTGTAAATGCAGGCTCCCCGGGGCAGGAAGAAACAGCTTCCGGGACTCAGGTCGTGGAAAAAGAAAAGCTCCTGATCCTGCAATGAAACCGTAACGGGACGTCAAGTTCCACTGTGGGTGCTTCATGTTTACTGTACACGTGACATGCTAGATATAACATGTGCACGGTCCCCAGGCCCATCCCCCAACCACTGTATCCAGAGTCCCTCAGGACTTCCACCCAACTGTCCCCAACAGCACATGGGAAACAACGCTTTGTATGGATCGTCTCACTACGCTCTGAGCAGTAGCTTTTGCTTCGCCTTCTATTTCCTGCTACTTTCTCACTTGGCATCTTGGAGGATGGATGCCATGGGGAGAAAACACTGCAAAAAGACCAGAAACATTCCCCGCTGGCCCGGCCCGTGTGGCTCAGTGGTTGAGCATCGACCCATGAACTGGGTTTGATTCCCGGTCAGGGCACATGCCCAGGTTGCGGGCTCAATCCCCAGTAGGGGGTGTGCAGGAGGCAGCCAGTCCATGATTCTCTCTCCTCGTTGATGTTTCTCTCTCTTTCTGAAATCAATAAAATATATTTTTTAAAAGACATTTAAGCACATAGGAGGAGAAGTGTTATTTTTGGAACACTTTAGTTTTGGGACAGAATGGCGAGCCGACAAAGGCCGCTCCATCTCAGGGGGGATGAGACGCTAGGCCCACCTTCCCGATCCTCCTGTGGTCTCGGCTCCTGGCCTCCTCCTGGGCCTTCTCCCAGGCTTTCATCATCTTGCTCTCGGGGAAGGACACCCCATAGATCCGCTGCAGCGCTTCCATGGCGGGGCTGCCCTCCCAGTGGGTGGAGGAATTCTAAGCATCCAACAGCGTTTTGGTGAGCGTAGCTAACATTCGGTTATAAATAAAGTCTGCCTTGCATATGCACAGTTTTCCAATACAGCATCAACACAGCTTACATGACGGTGACTTTCCATAGCGCTGGAAAGACGCTTTAGTTGGTTCTAACTAAACCTTCCCCGTCCAAATCCATCAGCAAATTACGTAAAGAGCCCAGCCGGGGTGGCTCAGTGGTTGAGCGTCAACCTATGAACCCGGAGGTCATGGTTCGATTCCTGGTCAGGGCACGTGCCCGGGTTGTGGGCTTGGTCCCCTGTGTGGGGCGTGCAAGAGGCAGGCGATGGATGGTTTTCTGTCATCATTGATGTTTCTATCTCCTCTCCCTCTCCCTTTCTCTCTGTCTAAAAACCAATAAAAAAAAAAAAAAGAAGACATATAGCCCTAGTTGGTTTGGCTCAGTGGATAGAGCGTCGGCCTATGGACTGAAGGGTCCCGGGTTCAATTCCGGCCAAGGGCACATGCCCGGGTTGCGGGCTCGATCCCCAGTGTGGGGGCGCGCAGGAGGCAGCTGATCCATGATTCTCATCACTGATGTTTCTATTCCTCTCTCCCTCTCCCTTCCTCTCTGAAATCAATAATATCTATCTATATATATATCTATATCTATATATATATATATACCTATATATATATATATATATATACAATGTACATATATATAAATTTAAAAAGACATATAAAAAAACCCCCAGTATGTACTACAATATCATAACCAGTTAACTGTCACGATATTTTGAATTTAATTAAAAAAGGCCCGCTGCTTGCATCTATAGAAGCTTACGGCATACAAACGGTAAAACATCCTATGGACAAGAAAAATGCACTGTAACGCAGTAAGGTTAAATGAAAATTAAAGCTACATATAATGTCCTAATCATCAAAATTCTAAAAAAAAATTACACTGTTTTTAGAAGCCCACGTAAACATCAAATAGTGAAGGGTTTTTAAAAATAGCATGATGCTCAGGTTATAGAACATGTGACTGAAATTCCTAATTATTTAGTGTACCTTCAGTCTGCTCTACTAAGAGCAATAAACCCTTACCTTGAAAATTCTTATGGCTTTAATTTTCCCGGTGTGTCTTACGTGGGGGCCTTTACACAGGTCGACGAGTGGGCCGCACCTGTGACGAGATATTTACGACAAGGCCAGGGCCATCCCGACAGACAGACGAAGGAAAAGCAGGGACTTCCCTTTGGTGATAACATTCCCGAGTCCCTCACTGAAGGGACATGCCCACCTGCAAATTTACAGGTAGACCCCCCACCCACCCCTGGCAAACTGCTCCTCCTGCTGATGCCGTCACGAGAACCTCTGTGCAGTCTTAAACCTCACGTACACGTTACCTGTAAACCGTGGTGGTTGGAGTGTTAACCTTCTCGTTCAAAATGCGGCACTTGAACTTATTGTACTACAAAGAAAAGCAAGTTTACGTGTTATGACATAAAATGTTTACGTGGGAAAATGTTCACTTTTTTGCAACAAACACTGAATAGGTGTTTGCTAGGTGCTGAGATCCTGGGGCTATGAAGAGCTCACCGCCCGGTCGGCGTGGCTCTGCAGTTAGAGCATCAGCCTGCACAGCAGATGGTCGCAGACTCTATTCCTGGTCAAGGGCATGTACCTGGGTTGCAGGTTCCATCCCCGCCCCTGGTCGGGGTACATGTGGGATGCAACCAATTGATGTGTCTCTCTCCCATCGATGTTTTTCTCTCTCTCTCTCTCTCTCTGTCCCCATCCCCCTTCCCTTCCACTCGCTCTAAAAATCAATCGAAAAAATATCCTCGGGTAAGGATTAACAACAAAAAGTTGTTTACGTTAATTACTTTCAATCTTCCTATACCCAGGTTTTCTTCTTCTAAACAGCTTCTTGAAATTATCTGGCCCTAGCTGGTTTGGCTCAGTGGATAGAGCATCAGCCTGCAGACTGAAGGGTCCCGGGTTTGATTCCGCTCACGACACATGTCCCATTGTGGACTCGATCCCCAGTAGGGGGCGTGCAGGAGGCAGCTGATCAATAATTCTCTCTCATCATGGATGTTTCTCTCTCTCTCTTCCTCTCTGAAACCAATAAAAAAAATATATACATATTTAAAAAAAAAAATAAATTACCTTAAACATCTCCAGAAGGACATCCTTGCTGACTTCCAATCTTTCAAAAGGTTGCTTTTCTCTTATAATTGTCTTACAGATGCTCTCCAGCGCCGGCAGCTCTGTGCTGGACACGGCTCTGCAGGGGGAGCAGGCGAGAATCAACACACGTTCCAATCATCACCCAGGCCTGGTGTGGACTCGGTCCTGTGGCCTTTGTCACTCACCAACACGCTTTCTCAGCGGAGGAACTTGGTGGTATTTTTTAAATTTATATTTTTATTGATTTCAGAGAGGAAGGGAGAGGGGGAGAGAGAGAGAGAGAGACATCAATGATGAGAATCATGGATCGCCTGCCTTCTGCACACTCCCCATTGGGGATCGAGCCCGCAACCTGGGCCTGTGCCCTTGACTGGGAATCAAACTGTGACCTCCTGGTTCATAGGTCCACGCTCAACCACGGGAGCCACACTGGTCAGTCGGAACTTGGTGTTTTGATGCACCAGGACTTCAGAAAATCAGACATTTGTCCGAAGGCAGATAATCCTTTTCCCAGATAGGGAGACGGCCATCAATGGATGGAATGATCTGCCTTCAGTCTCTTCGACGAGGCCTGCAATTTGAAAGCCCCGTTGGGCCTGAACGGCGTGGCTCAGTGGTTGAGCGTCAAATTATGAACCAGGAGGTCACGGTTTGATTCCGGGTCAGGGCACACACCTGGGTTTCGGGCTCTATCCCTGGTGTGGGGATTGCAGGAGGCAGCCGATCCACGATTCTCTCTCACCATGGATGTCTCTATCTCTCCCTCTCCCTTCCTCTCTGAAGTCAATAAAAATGTATCTTTAAAAAATGTAACCATGATAAAACGACGAGCCCAAAGCACGTGCACTCGGAGTGGACATCGGCGGTGTTACCTGTCTCCGATGAACATGTCGTAATAAAAACCGCTCTCGATGGGTGGGCCGTAGCACAGGTGGCCTCCGTAGTACAGCTCCATGGCCTCGCCCAGGATGTGGGCGCTGGAGTGCCAGTACACCTGCGGGCACAGGACACAGACGCACGCTGCTGGCCATCACATCACATCACATCACATCACATCACGCAAAGGCACAACGGGAGTGAACACATGGTTCGGTGTTAACTCCAGGCCACGGGGCAACATCGACTTAAAAACAAAGCCAATGATATTGTCAACCAGAAAGCTGTGTCCTTTTGTAAAATGCCCCTTGTTGCTGGTGTGCACATTTACCAACTTTACAAGAACACTTTTACTCCGTCATTTTCTCCGTGAACTTACCCAGAGGGCAGGAAGTATTTCTCTCCTGTGGTACGTTATGCACTACATTATAAATAGAATCATCCTATATGATAAAAGGCTAAAATGCAAATCGACCAAACGGCAGAATGAACGGTCGCTATGATGCGTACTGACCACCAGGGGGCAGACGCTCAATGCAGGAGCTGCCCCCCTGGTGGTCAGCGGGCTCCTACAGGGAGAGCGCCGCTCAGCCAGAAGCTGGGCTCACGGCTGGTGAGCTCAGCGGTGGTGGTGGAAGCCTCTCCCACCTCCGCTGCAGGTGGGCAGTAAGGAATGAGGGGTCCCAGACTGTGAGGGCCCTGCACTGCAAGAAGGATGTCTGACTGTTGGCTTAGGCTGGGGGGATCGGGCCTAAGCCAGAAGGTGGACATCCCCTGAGGGGTCCCGGACTGCGAGAGGGCATAGGCCAGGCTGAGGGACCGCGCCACCCCCCGCCCCCAGTGCATGAATCTTATGCACCGGGCCTCTAGTCTTTTAAAATAAAAGCTGGTTTTGCACAGTGGATAGAGCATCAGCCCACGGACTGCAGGGTCCCAGGTTTGATTCCGGTCAAGGCCACATACCTTGATTGCAGGCTTAATCCCCAACCCTGGTTGGGTGCATGTGCAGGAGGCAACCAATCAATGTGTCTCTCACATCGATGTTTCTCTCTCTCTGTCTCTCTCCCTCCCTTCCATTCTCTAAAAATCAATAGAAAAAATATCCTCAGGTGAGGATTAACCAGAAAAATAAATAAATTAAGTTAAATTAAAGAGTAAGAGTTTTCTTTATAAAGGACCCTTGAATTTTTCAGTCAAGCAGAAAATGCTTTCACAAAGTCATTAATTTATCATTTAGTAGACTTGAGTTTTCTAGATTTGTTTTGCTATAGTTTTTTTCTCATGGATATGCAATCAATAGTCATAAATTGGTTGATGTTCAGAGTCTTGTTAATAAGTTCATAATAATAGGAAAATAAAACTCGGGGGGGAAAAATAAATCTTTGGTGGTAAATTACACTAAAAGAAGCATCAGGCCCGGCCGGCGTGGCTCGGTGGTTGAGCGTCGACATGAACCAGGAGGTCATGGTTAGATTCCCGGTCAGGGCACATGCCCGGGTTGCGGGCTCGATCCCCAGTGTGGGGCGTGCAGGAGGCAGCCGATCCATGATTCTCTCTCCTCATTAATGTTTCTATCTGTCTCTCCCTCGCCCTTCCTCTCTGAAATCAATAAAAACATATTTTTAAAAAGTTGTGGAATACTTATTAAATCGCGATAGACACATTTTAAACCTTAGAGTGCCACAACATTCCTTGTGCCTGACTTTGACAGGTGGTTTTAGACGCGTTGTGTACAAACCCCAGTCTGGCTGTTGGCTGCTGAAATACTCACAGCTTGTGCCTCCTCGTTGTCAAACGGAAGCAGCTCCAGCGTGGAGTCCCCTTCCAGCGGGCGGTCCAGGTCCCACAATTCACCATTGACCTTGGCTATGACGGTGCTTTCGGCCCGTTCTCGACTGGTGAGAAAAAAAATCACCGGGCAGTGAACCTTGTCACAGGCTATCGTGATTTGTTAAAGCACAAGAATGAAATCACTCCCAGGGTTTTTGTTTGTTTGTTTGTTTTTTGAAATCCTCATCCAAGGATATTTTCCCATTGAATTTGAGAGAGAGTGGAAGGGAGGGAGAGAGACACATCAATTGGGTGCCTCCTGCACGTGCCCCAACCAGGGCGGGGGATCGAGCCTGCAACCGAGGTATGTACACTTGATTGGGAATCGAACCTGGGACCCTTCAGTCCAAGGGCCGATGCTCTAACCCAGGCGTCCTCAAACTACGGCCCGCGGGCCACATGAGGGTGTTTGCCGTTTTGTTTTTTTACTTCAAAACAAGGTATGTGCAGTGTGCATAAGAATTTGTTCATAGTTTTTTTTAAACTATAGTCTGGCCCTCCAACGGTCTGAGGGACAGTGAACTGGCCCCCTGTTTAAAAAGTTTGAGGACCCCTGCTCTAACCACTAGCCACACCGGGCAGGGCAAGAACAACACCTTTTCAACAAGCTCTGGGCCAACACTTACTACTGAACATCAGCATGGGTGGCTCAGCCAGTGGTTAAGTAACGACCTATGAACCAGGAGGTCAGGGTTTGATTCCCGGGTTGCGGGCTGGATCCCCAGTGCAGGGCAGGCAGGAGGCAGCCGATCGATGATTCTCTCTCATCGATGTTTCTCTCTCTCTCTCTCTCTCTCTCTCCTTCCTCTCTCTGAAATCAATGAAAACATATTTTAAAAAAGGCTCACAATAGCCTAAAAAAAACCCTACAAAAAACACCTGAAATCTTCTTCAATCTATGGTTTACCTAATGTCAGCAGCCACTTGGTACGGTGTGGTTTTCCACGCTTCCCCTTCCACAGTTTTCCCGTCAGCCACTCTTATGGTGATGGCATCGCCGGCACTCCCCTGGCTTCCACCGGGGCCACGTGACAGCTGACGCTCTTTCTTCAATATCTCAAAAAGCGTCAATCTTTCCTTTATGAAGTCTGGTTGATTTTTCACCTGAAAATCATTGGAATGCACTAAGGTTAGCATACGCACCCCCCTTTTTTCTTTCAATTTTTTTTTTTTTTTTTTTTTTAAATTTCAGAAAGAGGAAGGGAGAGGGAGAGAGAGAAACTTCAGTGAGGAGAGAGCGTCGTGCATCGGCCGCCTCCTGCGCGCCCCGGGGGGCGTATTTCGATTGCAGGCAGCATTTTTATACTATTTGCAGGGCAGCCACTTACCTCGCTGTCAGGCCCCTGTTCCTCCTTCCCATTCTGAAGGTCCTTTTCTTGGCTTTGACTAGGAGGAGGCTGGGAGAGAAAGGTAAATGGTAAACAGCTCATGCCCATGACAAGAAAGAGCAACACATCTGAGACCCGAGGGAGGAGGGGGGACATGCCAGCAGGCAGAAAGTGCCCCCTGTTTGGGGGCTCTTAGCTGGGCTGTCGTAAGCACCCCCTACATCCCTCAATGGGCACGTTGTTTTCTGAGGTTTGGTCCTTCCTGTCTGGGAATTCTATATTCTTGCTAAAAACAGGATATATGTATGTATGTATGTGTGTATGTATGTATGTGTGTGTGTGTGTATATATATATATATATATATATATATATATGATTTCAGAGAGGAAGGGAAAGAGAGATAGAAACATCCATGATGAGAGAGAGTCATGGATCGGCTGCCTCCTGCACGCCCCCTACTGGGGATCGAGCCCACAACCTGGGCATTTGCTCTGGGAGTCGAACCCTGACCTCCTGGTTCATGGGTGGATGCTCAACCACTGAGCCACGCCAACAGGGCTATTTTTATATACTTATTGTATTTTAAATCTAAATACATTTAATTATTTTAACACCCCCCTCCCCAAACTTTAAACAAATAATGTCACTGGAAGATGGTTGTGTGGCTGCCACCAGAGACTCTCGGCCCATTATTTCACGAAGATGGGGATAGGGCACCCTGGTTTTCAAGAACTGTGCCCCCCCCCCCGCCCCCGGGCCTGAGAAAGCCTTCAAAACGTAGATTTATTACGTTACAGGAAAATAACTTGTTCTCCAGTGAAGTGAAACAGTGAAACCCTGCACTAAATAACGATGTTCAATACACAGACCTCAAGACAACAAAACCCCCACGTGCCCAGGGAAGACTAGAGCTTTCACCACGCCCGCCTTTTTTTTTTTTTTTTTGGGGGGGGGGGTCCCCAAGCAAAGGAAATGGCTCTTCCTGCTCCGACAGAATCCCGGGCGGCAGCGATGGAAGCGGGGAGCTGAGCGTGCCCCCCCAGGTCAGCCCGGCGGCTGCGGGGGAGGCAGGGGCCCCGGGGTCACGGGAGGGCGGGGCACGCCCTGCAGGGACCAGGAAGGAGCGCGCCCGCCCAGCCCCCAGGGCGCCGCCGGCACCCGCACCGGTCCTTCCGGGGAGAGGCACGCTCAGGGCGCCCCGCGGGGAGCCCCGCCCGCCCCCCGCTACCTGCGCGCCGGCAGCCGCGCGCCCGGCCTCCTCCCGCGCCGCCGGGTGGCTCCGCTCCGCGGCGAGGCACCGCCGCAGGCGGGACAGGCGGCGCCGCAGGTCGCGGTTCTCCGCCCGCAGCTGCGCCACCTCCCGCGGGAGGCAGGGCCCCTCGGCCGGGCCGCGGTCGGGCGCGTCCAGCTGCGCGTCCCGCAGGCGCTGGACCTCGGCCCACAGCCAGCGAATGTCCTCCTCCTGCCGCTGCAGGCGCGACGCCACCGCCTCGGCCGCCAGGGCCTCGGCCGCCATGGCGCCCGCCTCCCTCAGCGAGGGCGCCGCGCGGGGTGGCAGGTGGTGGGGACAGGGAGGACGAAGGGGCAGCGGGGACCGGACACTCCGTGAGGGGCAGGGCGACCGGGAGGGCCGGGGCCACGGGCCCTGGGGAGGCGGGGCTGCGGTACGTACAGCGCAGGGGCGTGGCCATGGGAACCTGGAAGGCGGGGCCACGGGGAGAGGCGTGGCTGCGGTACGTACAGCGCAGGGGCGTGGCCATGGGAACCTGGAAGGCGGGGCCACGGGAACTGGGGAGGCGTGGCTGCGGTACGTACAGCGCAGGGGCGTGGCCATGGGAACCTGGAAGGCGGGGCCACGGGGAGAGGCGTGGCTGCGGTACGTACAGCGCAGGGGCGTGGCCATGGGAACCTGGAAGGCGGGGCCACGGGAACTGGGGAGGCGGGGCTGCGGTACGTACAGCGCAGGGGCGTGGCCATGGGAACCTGGAAGGCGGGGCCACGGGAACTGGGGAGGCGTGGCTGCGGTACGTACAGCGCAGGGGCGTGGCCATGGGAACCTGGAAGGCGGGGCCACGGGAACTGGGGAGGCGTGGCTGCGGTACGTACAGCGCAGGGGCGTGGCCATGGGAACCTGGAAGGCGGGGCCACGGGGAGAGGCGTGGCTGCGGTACGTACAGCGCAGGGGCGTGGCCATGGGAACCTGGAAGGCGGGGCCACGGGAACTGGGGAGGCGTGGCTGCGGTACGTACAGCGCAGGGGCGTGGCCATGGGAACCTGGAAGGCGGGGCCACGGGGAGAGGCGTGGCTGCGGTACGTACAGCGCAGGGGCGTGGCCATGGGAACCTGGAAGGCGGGGCCACGGGAGAGGCGTGGCTGCGGTACGTACAGCGCAGGGGCGGGGCTATGCCGGGTGAGGCGGGGTTGCAGTTACGTACAGCGCAAGGGCGGGACTATAGGAACCGGAAGGGCGGGGGCTGCCGTTACGCACAGCGTAGGGGCGGGGCTACTAGAACCGGAAAGGCGGGGCTGCCGTTACGTACAGCGTAGGGGCGGGGGCTATGGGAACCGGAAAGGCGGAGCCACGGGGAGAGGCGTGGCTGCGGTACGTACAGCGCAGGGGCGGGGCTATACCGGGTGAGGCGGGGCTGCAGTTACGTACAGCGCAAGGGCGGGGCTAAAGGAACCGGGAAGGCGGGGCTGCCGTTACGCACAGCGTCGGGGCGGAGGCATGGGAACCGGAAAGGCGGGGCTGCCGTTACGCATAGCGTCGGGGCGGGGGCTATGGGAACCGGAAAGGCGGGGCTGCCTTACGTACACCGCAGAGGCGGAGCGACAGAAACTAGAGAGGCGGGGTTACCGTTACGGACGGCGGAGGGGCGGGGCTATGGGAACTAGGGGGCGGGGCCATCGTCAGAGGCGGGGCTGCGGCTACGTACAGCGCAGGGGCGGGGCTATGGGGACTGGGGAGGCGGGGCGCCGGGGAGAGGCGGGGCTTCGGTTACGTAGCCGCAGGGGCGGGGCCGAGGCTGGGCACACCGAGGGAGCAGGGGCCCCGGGGTGCGAGCCCCCGCGGTGGCCTGGGCCTGGGGGGTGGTGCGGGGCCTGAGTAAGCTCACGGTGCTTTCAGGCCTCTGCGCTTGTCGCCAGGCGTCGGTTGAAACGCAAATGGTCCAAAATCTTGGGGAGGTTGACCTCTCGCTCCCGGGAACGGCTCCTGTCTCCACGCCCCCGAGTTGTGGCTTCCACTGTTCCCTCCTCTGGGTTCAAGGCTCGTCATTGGACCAAGATCTTATGTGCGTGTATGCGTTACCTGTGGGCACAGGCAGTAGGGTGGCGAGGGCCTGGGCTGGGGTGGGAACGGGGGGGAGGAGGGCTACGGGGGGCAAAAGGAGGGACATCTGTGAGAATCTCAACAACAAAGATTTAAAAAAAAAAAAAAAGGAAGTGGCCACTGAGAACCAGCCTTCTTTGGCCTTCACGCCAGGCTGACCCAGACACGTACGCTTGACCGGGAATCGAACCCACAACCTCTTGGTCCTACACCATCTCATCAACGTCATAACGAAACGACGCTGGGTGAAATGGCGTGATTCGGGGACCTGCTGTACAGGCTGTCGGACGTTGCTGTGAACTCAAAACTGCTCCAAAAAAGTCTACTGAAAAAAAGAAAAAGAAAAAAAAAAAAGAAGAGCCGAAACCGGTGTGGCTCAGTGGATAGAGCGTGGGCCTGCGGACTGAGGGGTCCCGGGTTCGATTCCGGTCAAGGGCATGGACCTTGGTTGCGGGCCCATCCCCAGTGCGGGGTGTGCAGGAGGCAGCTGATGGATGTTTCTAACTCTCTATCCCTCTCCCTTCCTCTCTGCAAAAAATCAATAAAATATATTAAAAAAAAAAAAAAAAAAAACAAAGGAAAAAAATCCACCGTGGCCTGTAAAACTGCAAAAGGGCCACAAGATGGCAGCATTTCCCTCAGAATTTTCGACCCGGCGCCCGATTAACTCGGTGGCTGGCGGGGAGGAGAGCGGCTGGTTCTGGGACCGCCCGCCCAGTCCTCACGAGGCTCCAAGTGCTGCCCAATGTGATGGGTGTGGCCCCAGCCCAGCCCTGGGCGCGTGCTTTCCCCAGTAAATGGATATTTCAAACGTAAGTTTGTGCCCTGGCCGGTTTGAGTGGGTAGAGCGTGGGCCCACGGACTGAAGGGTCTCGGGTTCGATTCTGGTCAAGGGCACGTACCTCGGTTGCAGGCTCCATCCCCGGCCCCAGTTGGGGCTCCTGCAGGAGGCAACCAATCCACGTGTCCCCCTCACATCAATCTCTCTTCCCCTCCCTTCCACTCTCTCTAAAACTCAATGAAAACAATGTCCTGGGGCCCTAGCCGGTTTGGCTCAGTGGATAGCGCATCGGCCTGCGGACCAAAGGGTCCCGGGTTCGGTTCTGATCAAGGGCAAACGCCTGGGTTGTGGGCTCGATCCCCAGTGTGGGGCTTGCAGGAGGCAGCCGATCCATGATTCTCTCTCATCATTGATGCTTCTCTCTCTCTTTCTCTCCCTCTCCTTTTCTCCTTCTAAAATCCAATTGTAAAAACATTAAAAAAAAAAAAAAAAAAAAAAAAGCTATACAGCTAAAGGGTGAGAGCCAGTACCCAGACCCAGGCCATATGCTCCTTCAACCCACAGACCCCAGTGCCATCTCCCCGATTCGATCCTGAGACATGGTCGTTGGGTTCCCCACAAAACGGTGGATGGGGGTGGGAGGGAAGGGGGGTTGGCCCTCGGGTAGAAAACAAAGCAATGGGTGGAAACGCCCAACAGACACATTTCTGCCAGTTTATTGATGATGGATGCATTTCCATGGATAAAAGGGGCTCACTTGTGTTTTGCAAAAAACAAAAAAAAAATAAACCAAAAAAAGAAACTTGGGATGAAAGTGTTCTATTTCCAGCATCCAGGCCTGTCCACATCACCCATAAACGCGGAACACGGGCCCTGCCGGCGGCTTCCGTCTGGCTCTGAGCCATGAAATCTCGACATCCAGGTTTACTCGTTTGCAAGAAGAGACTCCGGGGTGTCACACTCGCATCTATAAAAAGTACTAACAGCCACCGTCGCCACGGCAACGCACGGCCCGCGCCAGGGGCCTCCACAGGCGAACCTGACCTCCACGGAGTGGATTCCCAATCTCCGTGAACACGTGGACCCTCTCTCCTCGGCTCAGAAGTAAGAGCTCAGCCCTGGCCGGGTGGCTCAGTGGTTAGAGCGCCGGCCCCTGAACCGAGGGGTTTTGCAGGTTCGATTCCCTGTTCAAGGGCATGTGCCTGGGTTGCAGGTTTGATCCCCGGCCCCAGGGCAAGGGCAGCCGGCAACACTGATCAATGTGTCTCTCTCACATTGATGTTCCTCTCTCTCTCCTGCCTCTCCTCCTCCCCCTCCCTCCAGTCCTTCCATTCTCTCTAAACATTAATGGGAAAACATCTCTCACCGGAGATATTTTTTCCCAATGATTTCTAGAGAGAGTGAAAGAAAGGGAGGAAGGAGAGAGAGAGAGAGAGAGAGAGAGAGAGAGAGAGAGAAATTGGCTGCCTCTCCCAGTTGCCCCTACTGGGGCGGGGGAACCTGTAACCCAGGTATGTACCCTTGACCGGGAATTGAACCCACAACCTTTTGGTCCTCAGGCCAGTGCTCTCACCACTGAGCTCACCAGCCACGGCTCCTCCCCTTTTCAAGGCTGTATAATAGTCCGTCGTGTGTACAGACCACAATTCACCGAGTCGTGTTCGTCCTGTGCTTAGCCTTGCTTTGCCTGTGGGAAGAAAATGTCTTCTAAAAAGGCTTAGACTGTTTGCTGAGTTTGTGGCACTAATATCTCCGGGTAAATGATCCTCTTTAGCGTCCAGTACAAAATATTGCCAGAGAAGCCCGAGCTGGTGTGGCTCAGTGGATGGAACGCCGGCCTGCGGACTGAAGGATCCTGGGTTCGATTCCAGTCAAGGGCACATGCCCAGGAGGGGGCGTGCAGGAGGCAGCCAGTCCATGACTTTCTCTCTCCCTTTCCCTTCCTCTCTGAAACCAATAAAAAAAGAAACATTTTTTAAAAAATATTGCCAAAGAAGGTGTTGATGCAGGATCCAATAATCCACTCAGATTTTCTTCCCAGTCTGTTATTTGCCTGCAGATAGAAATAGACAGAGCCTGCCCTGACCACTTTGGCTCAGTGGATAGAGCGTCGGCCTGCAGACTGAAAGGTCCCGGGTTCGATTCCGGTCAAGGGCATGTACCTTGGTTGCGGGCACATCCCTAGTAGGAGGTGTGCAGGAGGCAGCTGATTGATATTTCTCTCTCATCAATGTTTCTAACTCTCTATCCCTCTCCTTTCCTCTCTGTAAAAAATCAATAAAATGTATTAAAAAAAAAAATAGACAGAGCCCTCCACTCAGAGCAAAGGGCTGCGTGCGGAGTTCACTTAGTGTTATAATTAAAACTGCGGTGAATCCGTGGCTTCCTTTTGCAGAGGTGGAGAAAAACACCACTTTTCCGTTTGGTTCAAGTAAATCCATACGTCCTGGCTTCTGTTCTGTGTTTTAGGACTGACAGATGGACCTGGGTTTAAAATAAAAATGTAGCCCCGTCCAGTTTGGCTCAGTGGATAGGGAGTCGGCCTGCGGACCAAAGGGTCCCGGGTTCGATTCCGGTCGAGGGCATGTACCTCGGTTATAGGCTCCTCCCTGGCCAGGAGCCTGGTTGGGGCTCGTGCAGGAGGCAGCCAATCAATAATTCTCTCTCATCATTGTTGTTTCTCTCTCTCTCTCTCTCTCTCTCTCTCCCCTCTCCCTTCTGCTCTGAAATCAATAAAAATATTTTTAAAAAGAATAAATGATAAATAAAAATAAGCAAGAAAACCCTCCTCTAACATGCAGCCACCCTTATCTGCTGTCATTTGCAGCAACACGAATCCCAAAGCACAGACATCCAAAGGGAACAAATGAATGGGGGATTGTGCCTCAGGGTGGCCAGCAGGGCCCCAGCATCAAAGCATAAAGGGCCTCTTGTGTCAGGCGGCTTCCTGATCAGCTGAGTCCGCAGGACACTGGGAGCCCGGCTGCTCCCAGAACCTGCACCAACCAACCCCCCTCCCCCTTTGTCTGCAATGGGCTCAGCAGGGAACCCTGACCAATCAAACGTGCAGACACCCTACAAGCGAGTCTGCCCAGGCAAGTGCCCATCCCTCCCTGGTTGGTGATTCTGGCCCAACTCCAGCTTGCCCAGAAGGTAGCAAACGTTGTGTAGGAAACCATGGGCCCTTCTGCAAATTCAACCTGGATTTATCTGTCTTTCCTTTAAATCTCGGAGCGCCGGTTCCTTGCAAAGCAGATGTTGCAGGCACATTGAGATGAAGTATGGGATTTGGCGGGGGAGGGAGGGGAGAGAAACTCATTTTTTTTTTGCACTTGATCATAGCCAAAAAGCCGAGAAGCAGTGGGAGCTAATGAAATTGTGGTAAATGCATGCAACAACATTGACTGTTTCCACTATCTGAAAGTATAGAATTCAGAGGCATTTAGCCCACATATGTTATATAACCACCACCACAATCTAGTTTCAGAATCATTTCTTGTGGGACAGTTGTGTGGAGGTTTAGGAAGTAAATGAAGAGGATTATTTGGTTACTAGTGTGGGATTGGGCCTAAACCAGCAGTCCGACATCCCTCTTGCAATCTGGGACCCCTGGCTCCTAACCGCTCACTTGCCTGATCGTCCCTAACTGCCTCTGCCTGCCTGCCTGCCTGCCTGATTGCCCCCAACTACCCTCCACTGCCGGCCTGATCTCACCCCCAACTGCCCTCACCTGCAGGCTAATTTGGTTCTGATTGGTCGGTTTCTATGCCAGTCAGCATCAAAAGCTCCACCTCCTAAGCAGCCATTGGCTCTTCACACTTCACCCAGATTTGGTTCTGATTGGTCAGTTTCTATGCTAGTCAGCATCAAAAGCTCCACCTCCTAGGCAGCCATTGGCTCCTCACAGTTGACCCAGATTTGGTTCTTTTTTTTTGGGGGGAGGGGCTGTTTATTAAGTGGTTATCACAGGGGTCAGACCACATAAGTGGTGTCAGCCCCGGGAATGCGACCTGTCAATGTTGATCACAAAGCCCCCAAGGCTGGTCCTGGTGATCCCCAAGGTCAGAAATGAAACTGAAAGGCCTCGGTCACATGCTGCTTCCAGGCGTCCAGGCTGGGCAGCAGGGAGGAGATGCCCATGAGGTGCAGGGCTCCCCATCGAACACCACCGAGGTCTGGTAGGACAGCAGCTGCACGCCTGCCTCTGCCAGGAGCCCGATCATGGTAGGCAGCATGGCAGGGTTGGAGGGCTGAGCCCGTAACAGGAGCAGGGGCAGACCCCTGCGGAGAGGCGCTTCTGGACTGAAGGCAGCTCCGTTGAGTGCCTGCAGCACAGGTGTGGTGCCCTGGACAAAGCCCACAGCCTGGTAGGGGGCACCTGCCAGGGCCACACTCAGGAGGCCTTCCCCGCATCCTTGCTCTCCTGGCACAGTGGGGTTATGGGAGGTGGTTACATTGAGGCCGGCCTCCTTCACCAGCAGCTTGGCGTTCACCGAGTTCACATCCGCATGATTAGAAGCGTCTTTGAGGAGGCCGACCATGACTGCGGGGCTCAGGCAGTTCCCAGCATTCCTCAGGGATAAGCCCTTTGTTACCCCTGGATGGTC
This sequence comes from Ia io, assembly GCA_025583905.1. Classification (NCBI taxonomy): domain Eukaryota; kingdom Metazoa; phylum Chordata; class Mammalia; order Chiroptera; family Vespertilionidae; genus Ia; species Ia io. The sequence goes on along the minus strand of JAJQQW010000024.1, from coordinate 19,568,765 downwards.
CCTTTGGGGGACCCTGCCCAGGCTCGCATCAGAGTCCCCAGAGCTTCTGCCAGACCGATCCAAGGTTTGGTGTGCGGAGAGAAGGCGCTGGTAAGTGCCTGGGCATTCACGACCCCCGCGAGGGCTCTCCCCTTCACCCTGTCCACGAACTGGACAGCGATCTCCTCCCCGCAGCAGCTCTGGGCCTTCTGGGTGCTGGCGCCCAGGTGGGGGCAGCTGATGACGTTCTTGTGGTCCACCAAGGCGCGGTCCCGAGGCGGCTCCTCCGTGAACACGTCCAGCGCTGCGCCCCCACACTGCCCCAACTGCAGGGCCCGGAGCAGGGCGCCCTCATCCACGATCCCTCCACGGGCTCAGTTCACCACGTGCATGCCCTTCTTGCACAGGGTGAAGGTGCTGTTGTTCAGCTGGCCTGTCTTGGAGGGCAGGAGAGGGGTGTGCACAGTGATGAAGTCACAGAGGGGCCAGATCTCCTCCAGGGGCAGCTGCTGAGCACCGAAGGAGGCCGAGACCTCTGGTGAGATGATGGGGTGGTACCCTACAGTCTTCATCCCGAAGGACTGCATCCAGACGGCCACCTCTCTCCCGATCCTCCCCAGGCCAAGAATTCCCAGGGTCTTTCCATTCAATTCGGTTCCCATGAACTTCTTTCGGTCCCATTTGCCATCTGTCATCGAAGCCGTCGCCTGGGGAATCTGCCTGGCCAGACACATGACCCTCCCACAGGTGAGCTCCGCGTCACTAAGCCTGTTCCCATCGGGAGTGTTCATGACCAGGATGCCCTTCCTCGCGGCGGCCTCCAGATCCTCGCGTTGTCCACGCCGGTGCCCGCCCTGCCCACCACCTGGAGCTTCTCTGCTGCGTTGATGACATCCGCGGTCACCGTGTGGTGGCCGAGCGGACAATAAGGCCTTGGCAGTCCTGCAGCTCGGCTATCAGCTCCTCTTTGCTCAGATTCTGCTTCTCCACCACCTGCAGCCCTCCATCTTGCAGGATCTTCCGGCAGCAAGGGTCCGGGCTGTCACTGATGAGCACTTTCTGTAGATTTGCGAAGGCCATTGCTGGAGCCCGCCTGGGGATCCACCGCTCTCCCTGGACAGAAACACCTCTAAGCCCCCAGGTTTGGTTCTGATTGGTCAGTTTCGATGCCAGTCAGTGTCAAAAGCTCCGCCTCCTAGGCAGCCATTGGTTCCTCACACTTTCACCCAGGTTTGGTTCTGATTGGTCAGTTTCTATGCCAGTCAGTGTCTCTGGGCCTATCAACGGGGCCTGGTCAGAAAGGCGGGGCTGATGAGCAACCCTGGTGGCATCCTGGAGAGAAATGGATGCTCGGGCTGCTGGCCAGGCTCGGTGGGGGAGAGAGAGAGAGAGGCAAGTGCTGGTCAAAAGCTGCCACAGGGGATCAGTCCCTGCTTCTCTCTTCAGGCCTCTCTCTGGCCCTGATTCGCAGCCCTCTGAGCAGTCAGTGCTGGGGCGCTGTGCCTGCAGGGGAAGCAGTCAGCTCTGGGTTGCCACGGCAACCCAGCACTGACTTCCGGTCTGGTGGAGCTTCGGTCGTAATGTTGTTACACCCTGGCTCTTTAGTATAGAGATTATCAGGTTCGTGCCAACAGCACCTCATTGCTCTTCAGCAACTCTTTTTTTTTAAAAAATATATTTTATTGATATTTTAACAGAGAGGAAGGGAGAGGGATAGAGAGTTAGAAACATCCATCAGCTGCCTCCTGCACACTCCCTACTGGGGATGTGCCCGCAACCAAGGCACATGCCCTTGACCGGAATCGAACCTGGGACCCTTCAGTCCGCAGGCCGACGCTCTATCCACTGAACCACACCAGCCAGGGCTTTTGGGCAACTCTGGACTGGGCCGTGCTGAAGGGTCAAACTTCAGCGGTGTTTACCATTTAAACATAAGGTCCCTTTAAGGCCACGGCGCCTTCTCTGGCTCCTTCTCCCGGTCAGACTACCGGCATGGCGGACACCGGGAGCATGGCGGACGTGGACCTGTTGATGGAATGTGAGGAGGGGGAGCTGGCCCCGTGGCAGGAAGTCAGTGATGTCATTGAGGATTCTGCAGCGGAAGATTATAATAATCCAGTGGATAAAGCCACTCTGGTTCCTGTGAGCCCGCAGCCGGCCCCCGCTCCAGTGCCCATCACTCTCGACGCTTCTGTGGCTGGGCACCTCTCCGCATCCGCCACCGTTAGTCGCCATGGGGCACAGAACGGCCGCAGCACAAAGGGGACTCTCGTCAGACTAACTGCCGACGACAGCGCCGAAAGAAAGCGGCGTCGACAGAATACGTCCGAAGACCCACGACTGCCACCACGCACCTCTGCCGCCGAGAGAAGCCGGCGTCGTCGACAGAATATGTCTGAAGAACAGCGATCGGCCCAGCGGGCCTCGGCCGCCGAAAGGAAGCGCCGCCGTCTACAGGGTATGTCCGAAGAAGAACGGCTGGCACAACGCACCTCTGAGGCCGAAAGGAGCCGGCGTCGTCGGCAGACGATGTCCGAGGAGCAGCGACTGGCACAGCGGGCCTCTGCCGTCGAAAGAAGCCGGCGGTATCGGCAGAAGATGTCTGAAGAGCAACGACTGGCACAGCGCGCCTCTGAGGCCGAAAGGAGCCGGCGTCGCCGGCAGAATATGTCCGAGGAGCAGCGACTGGCACAGCGGGCCTCGGCCGCCGAAAGAGTCCGGCGTCACCGGCAGAAGATGTCCGAGGAACAGCGGTCGGCACAGCGTGAACGGAGACGGCGGCGGCGACAGAAAATGTCTGAAGACCAAGGACTGGCACAGCGCGCCTCTGCGGCCGAAAGAAGCCGGCCACCGACAAGTACGACCCATACTGGCAGGAACTGGCTTCCTGGCGAAGACGAGGTACATGAGGAGGCCAAGAGCGAACACGGTTGTGGTGGCATGTAACCCGTGTGGCGTTCCATGTCAATGGTGCCTGCGACGAAATGGGAGTTACGTGTTGCTTCCTCTCGCGTTCGAAGAGTGTGTGACGTTCAAGTTGTAAATGCTTCGTCCCAAGGGAAGTCAGTCAAGCGCTCTGAAGGTGTTTTCACTCTTCAGGTGGTGTCCAGGGAGATAGTAGAGTGCGTTGAATCAGTTGATCAGTCATTGTTTGTATCAGTTGCTTTTATGTCGTGTTTTTGTTGTTTTTAGATCATGTTTTTGCTGTTCTCCTATGTCGTTGTGGCTGTTATATCGTGTTGTTACTGTTTATTTGTTAATGAGTTTATATATTATTTTCATGTACATTTTTTAAAAATATATTTTATTGATTTTTTTCAGAGAGGAAGGGAGAGGGATAGAGCCACCATCTTTGTCCTTCTAATTTGCATATTCCCTCCTGATTGGCTGGTGGGCGTAGTGGAGTGATGGTCAATTTGCATGTTTCTCTTTTATTAGTGTGTGTGTGTGTGTGTGTGTGTGTGTGTACATATGTATATATATATATATATATGTGTGTGTGTGTGTGTGTGTATGTATATATATATATATGTGTGTATGTATATATATATATATATATATATATATGTGAGTGTGTGTTATTATATATATATAATATCATGTATATATATCTATGGTATTGCTGTAGCTAATGGCAGTGGCTTCATTTGCCAAGTTGAACATACAGTTCAGAGGAGTCCATCTTACTCGTTGAGGCAATATTTGCTTTTTTTTAAAAAAAATGTATTTTATTGATTTTTTAGAGAGGAAGGGAGAGGGATACAGAGCCAGAAACATCTATGAGAGAGAAGCATCGATCAGCTGCCCCCTGCACACACCCCACTGGGGATGCACCCATAACCAAGGTACAAGCCCTAGACCGGAACCTGGGACCCCTCAATCCCCAGGCCGATGCTGTATCCACTGAGCCAAACCGGCCAGGGCCAATTTTGCTTGCTTTTTATCTTTGATTTAGGTATATTGGCTCCCCCAATTTTCTATCTGGTTTTAGAATATCTGTAAGTTAGAAAATACAGTATTGAGATTTTTTTTTTTTAGCCAAATGTAAGTAGGACTTAAAGACATTTACAAAATTGCTTTTCTCACAAATGAAAAAGAATGTAAAATATTTCAATAACAATTAGCCCAGTTTATTAGTAGGTGTTTATTCCTATTTATTCATGAATGAATCATCACCTTATTAAGTCATCCTTTTTACTTAATGGCTATGGACCAGATCTTTTCTTTATCAGTCTTTTTTTTAAATTTATTTTTTATTTTTTTAATTTCTTTATTGATTAAGGTGTCACATATTTGTCCTCATCCCCCCATTCCCATCCCACACCCCTCCCCACGGATGCCCCAACCCCCTGTTGAACTTAACCATTGGTTAGGCTCATATGCATGCACACAAGTCCTTTGGTTGATCTTTCCCCCTCCCCCCACCCTCTCCTATCCTCCCTCTGAGGCCCGATAGTCCGATCGATGCCTCCTTGTTTCTGGTTCTGTTCTTGTTCATCAGTCTATGTTGTTCATCATTTCCCCTAGATGAGCGAGATCATGTGTCACTAGAGATATACTTATAAGAACTGAATGTGAGACGAGCAATAATAGTTATGCTGACAGGCAAATGAATCAGTCTGTAGTGAGTTTCTTTCTGGACCAACAGTTCTTTTGAGACCCAATTTCAATGTCCACCAGTTCCTTATGTGTACATGTCAGTACTGACCCCTCAGTTCTGGATGATGGACAAATGGTGGTAATGCAGGTCCGACACCCTCTGGTTTGGTCTCAGCCGGACCCAGGGGCACGGCTTCACCCGGACTCAGGGGCACGTGGCCTCACCCGGACCCAGGGGGCGCGTGGCCTCACCTGGACCCAGGTGCGTGCGGCCTCACCCGGACCCGGGACCCAGCCTCACCCGGATCCAGGGGTACACGGCCTCACCCGGACCCGGGATGATCCAGCTTCACCCGGACCCAGGGGCTCGTGTCTTTATCAGTCTTGATGACATAAAGAGAAAGGCCCTCACCGGTGTGGCTCAGTGGGTAGAGCATCGGCCTGCAGACTGAAAGGTCCCGGGTTTGATTCCGGTCAAGGGCATGTACCTTGGTTGCGGGCACATCCCCAGTGGGGGGTATGCAGGAGGCAGCTGATCGATGTTTCTCTCTCATCGATGTTTCTAACTCTCTCCCTCTCTCTTTCTCTCTGTAAAAAATCAATAAAATATATATATTTTTAAAAAGAGAAAGAAGGAAGCCTATCAATCTCTGAGTTTCCATACCTAAGACCAGGCGTCCTCAAATTATGGCCCGCGGGCCACATGCGGGTGTTTTTGCCGTTTTGTTTTTTTACTTCAAAATAAGATATGTGCAGTGTGCATAGGAATTTGTTCATAGTTTTTTTTTTTAAACTATAGTCTGGCCCTCCAACCGTCTGAGGGACAGTGAACTGGCCCCCTGTTTAAAAAGTTTGAGGATCCCTGCTAAGACCATGGTTGTTGAGAGAGTCTTTTGCATTTCTGAGATTTGATTCACTAGGAAGAGATGCCATCTTTTTTTTTTTTTTAATATATTTTTATTGATTTCAGAGAGGAGGGGAGAGAGAGGGGGTGGAAGGGAGGGAGAGAGGCACTGATGATGAGAGAGGCATTCATTGTTTGGCTGCCTCCTGTGTGCCCCACATTGGTGGTCGGGCCCCCAACCTGGGCATGTGCCCTGATCGGGGACTTGAACCATGACCTCTTGGTTCATAGGTCGATGCTCCACCCCTGAGCCACGCTGGCCGGTTGAGATGCCATTCCTTAAAGTCTCTGTAGTTTGCTGAGTTAATGCTTATTGATGAATATAACTCCTATTAAAAAAGAATTAGGTGGTGGGGGGCAGGCGAGAAGGGGTCAATGGGGGGAAAGGAGGAATCTATGGAATACTTTCAACTAGGAAGATTTTTTTAAGTTGGGTTAGCAGCAAATTACATTCTGACAAAATAGGTGTTACCTAGTTAAAATATGGTGTTCTTTTAAGAAAAACGTGTTACTTTATTTGTAAGAAAAATAAACTTATATGTTATTCTGTTTTGCTGGGAAAAAAATAAAGAAACCTCTCAAGTTTTTTAAAAAAAAGAATAATTTCTTGTTGTCACTCGTCACCCGAAGATATCCCCTCCCCCCCACTGATTTTTATTTATTTTATTTTTTAAAAATATATTTTATTGATTTTTTACAGAGAGGAAGGGAGAGGGATAGAGAGTTAGAAACATCGATGAGAGAGAAACATCGATCAGCCGCCTCCTGCACACCTCCCACTGGGGATGTGCCCGCAACCAAGGTACATGCCTTTGACCGGAATTGAACCTGGGACCCTTCAGTTCGCAGGCCGACGCTCTATCCACTGAGCCACACAGGTTAGGGCCCCCCCATTGGTTTTTAGAAAAGGGTGGAAGGGAGGGAGGGAAGAAGGGGGAGAGAGAGAGAGAGAGAGAGAGAGAGAGAGAGAGAGAGAGAGAGAGAGAGAGAGAAATATCGATGTGAGATAGACACATCGATTGGTTGCCTCATGCACACACCCCAACAGGGGCTGGAGAATCAAACCTGAAACCCAGGTGTGTGCCCTTGACTGGGAATCGAACCGGAGACCCTTCAGGATACAGGCCGCGCTCTAAACACTGACCCACACTGGCAAGAGCCAGAATCAATTTTGAAAAGACTTCTGCACTTCCAACGATCTTCTCTCTTCTTTTATATTAAGTTAGGAAAATTTTGTTTTTCTTCCTTTTTTTTTGTTGTTCAACCAGGGCTCATTTGATCCACCCAGTCTCGAAGATCTTCTCATGCCATTTTTGCACTAAGGACAAAAGGTGAATGTAGATAAATACCTGGAACTTTCTTCTGACTAAAGGTATGCAAAGGACTGTTGTGTGGGTGTGTGTGTGTTCATCCTCACCCGAGGACATTTTCCCGTTGATTTTTACAGAGAGTGGAAGGGAGGGGGAGAGACAGAGAGAAAGAGAGAGAAACATTGATGTGAGAGACACACATCGATGGGTTGCCTACCGCACGCACCCTGACCAGGGCCAGGGATCGAGCCTGCAACCCAGGCACATGCCCTTGACCAGAATCGAACCAGGACCCTTCAGTCCATGGGCTGATGCTCTATCCACTGAGTGAAACCAGTCAGGGCAAGGACTATTTTCGATTCATGAATAGTCTACATTATTATTTTTTTAATTCTTACTTATACACCCCCCCCACCCCTATATATAGCCTAAGCTGGAAAAATCTAAACAAGCTACAATCCAAACAGAAGAGGGAAGTCGCTAATTATATACGTGCTATTCTTCCTAAATTCAAAGCAACTGTCTCACTTCTTTTAATGTTTTTTAAAAAAAATGGCACAACCATGAATGTTTTTTAAAGTTCCTTATTGCCTGGTGGGATAAACACATTGCCCCTTTCATGTATCCTCCAATGCATTTTTAAAATATACATATATTATTGATTTTTTACAGAGAAGAAGGGAGAGGAATAGAGAGCTAGAAACATCGATCAGCTGCCTCCTGCACACTCCCTACTGGGGATGTGCCCGCAACCAAGGTACATGCCCTTGACCGGAATCGAACCTGGGACCCTTGAGTCCGCCGGCCGACGCTCTATCCACTGAGCCAAACCGGTTAGGGCTCCTCCATTGTATTCGAATACAGAAAGCAAACACACTCACCGTTTAAAACTTTCGGACCATTAGGATGCTAGCTCCGTGGAGGCAAGAGTCCAAAATACTGGCACCACCAAAACACTGTTGTCGGGAAAATTGGGGGTTGTTGTCTTCATAATATCAGACTGATTAAGGCTGTTTGTGGCTCCTTGTTGTGGGTGGAGAAGGCTGTGATTAAGTTCTCCTTCTTTTTATGGGTCCTAGCTTTTCCTTAGTCTTATCTTTTTATAGCCACCTTCCCCGACTAGTAAAAACGTCAGCCTAAATTTGGGGTCTGAGGTCCCTTCTTACAGAAGGACCAGCCACAGGAAGAAATGATTGTTCAGCCATTCATGCTCCCTGTGTTTTGATTTGTTTTTAAGGTTTTTATTGATTTCAGAGGGGAAGGGAGAGGGAGAGAGAGAGATAGAAACATCAATGAGGAAAGAGACACTTTAATCGGCTGCCTCCTGCACGCCCCCTACTGGGGATCAAGCCCACAACCCGGGCACGTGTCCTTGACCGGGAATAAATGAAGCATGCGGCCCGCCTGCTGGGAGTTTGACATGCTTGACAAAGAAATAAGACACTTGCCCTAACCGGTGTGGCTCAGTGTGTAGAGCATCGGCCTGCGGATTCAAGGGTCCCAGGTTCGATTCCGGTCAAGGGCATGTACCTTGGTTGCAGGGCACATCCCCAGTAGAGGTGTGCAGGAGGCAGCTGATAGATGTTTCTCTCTCATCGATGTTTCTAACTCTATCCCTCTCTCTTCCTCTCTGTAAAAAATAAAAAATATATATATATTTAAAAAAAAAGAACTCTAGCTAATTTGGCTCAGTGGATAAAGCGTCGGCCTGCAGACTGAAGGGTCCCAGGTTCAATTCCGGTCAAGGGCACATGCCTGGGTTGCAGGCTTGATCCCCAGTAGGGGATGTGCAGGAGGCAGCCGACCAATGATTCTCTCTCATTATTGATGTTTCTATCTCTCTTTCCCTCTCCCTTCCTCTCTGAAATCAATAATGATATATTTAAAAAAATAAAAAAAGAAATAAGACACTTGAATTCTCAATGTTTGTAACCTGTTAAACCACAGTGTATTCAGTGATTAGTTTTATTTATTTATTTTTCATTTCCCTTGACATTGATAACCCTCAATGAAGAGAGTGTGGAATATGTGGGTACATTTTTTAAAGAGCCCAGAACTATCTTAGTTTTCCCCGTTGACTAACAAGATAGTTTGGTTTGGTTCATGGTCACTGTCCCAAGCTACCGCGCAAGTCAGGACTGCATGTACTAGTATGTGTGTGTATACTTTTATGTATATACACTGAGTGGCCAGATTATTATGACCACGTGACGTTTGTAGGCAAATTAGCTGTACACTGCATCGTATGGGATATGGAAGCCGAAGGCCTGTTCAAACACCTTTGCTGTCTGCAGTTACCAAGATAAAACGTCTCCAATTCGCACAGGAACACAAGGATTGGACAGTCAAGCGTTGGGAAAAAGTCATGTGGTCCGATGAATCACGTTTCCAGTTGCATCATGCAGATGGCAGAGTGAGAATTTCGCGGAAACAGCATGAAAGCATGCACCCCACATTCATGAGTACAACCCTTCAAGCTGGTGGGGGCAGTGTTACGGTTTGGGGCATGTTTTCCTGGCATGATCTGGGCCCTTTAATTCGTGTGGAACAACGTCTGAATAGCACAACACACCTAAGTATCATTGCTGATCAAGTTCATCCTATCATGTTGATGGCGTATCCCAATGGAGATGGCTTCTCCCAACAAGACAATGCACCATGCCACGGTGCACAATTGTGCAGGAGTGGTTTCAAGAACATGAGGGAGACTTGACCTTGCTTAGGTGGCCCCCACCATCACCAGATTGCAATCCAATTGAGCATTTGTGGGACGAAGTTAAAAAAGCCATCAGGCAGCTGGTTCCACAACCATCAGATCCCACAGAACCGGACAGTGCTGTTCATCAGGCATGGTGTCAGGTTCCTCGCATCACCTTTCAACATCTCGTGGAGTCCATGCCAAGAAGAATCGCCGCAGTATTGAAGGCAAAAGGTGGCCCAACGAAGTACTGATGGGGTGGTCATAATAATCTGGCCACTTGGAGTATGTGTATAGGTGTGTATATATGTCTATACACGTGTGTATGCATGTGTATAATTAAGTGTACATACATATATGCGTATAGATACATATATGTATATAATACACACACATATATATATATATATATATATATATATAATAAAAACGTAATATGCTAATCAGACCGAACAGCTGGGCGACCTTCCGGACGTCCTTCCAGATGACCTTCCGGACGAAGCCGTGGTGGGGGCCGAGGCAGAGTGGTTAGGGGCGATCAGAAAGGCAGGCAGAGGCGGTTAGGAGCCAGGGGTCCCGGATTGCGAGAGGGACGTCCAACTGCCTGTGGGATTGGGCCTGGACCAGCAGTCAGACATTCCCCTGAGGGGTCCTGGATTGCAAGAGGGTCCAGGCAGGGCTGAGCGGAACCCCCCCCCCCCCCCCCCCCCCCCCCCCGCCTCCGGTGCATGAATTTCGTTTACAAACACTCCTCAACAGCGGGAGTTGAATTGTAAAATATATGTTTTCAAAATGCAATGCAATTGGAGAAAAAAACATATATTTTTAATATAATTTTTTTTTAATATATGTGCACCGGGCCTCTAGTCTATACATACATGCATATACATATACATACACATATATGTGTATGTATATGTGTATGTGCATGTGTATGTATATGTATATGTATATGTATATATGCATATGTATATGTATATGCAATTTATAGACATAAAATCTCCAGCCGCTCTCGGCTGAAAGCAGACACGCGGTTGGAAGGCTTCGCACGGCCATTCTGAGTGTCAAGCCGCCCTTCCTCGCTCCGGAAGCCTGTCGTGGGGTCTCCCGGGGGGACCAGGGCTGGATGACAATGATGAGCTTCGCCAGCTCGGAGGCGGTGGGGAAACTGAGGCCGCGGGGCGGGGCTGGCGCCGCGGGATGGGCGCCTCGCAAGCGCGCCAGGTGCCAGGTGCGCCCCGCGAGGGCGGCAGAGGGGGAGGTGCGGGGGGGGGATGGGGAGGGCCCACGGCCACGCACGGCGACGGCGGGAGCGCCCCGCACGCACGGCGGCGGCGGCGACGGCGGCGGCGGCGGGCGCGGGCGCCTGGGCCACGCAGGGCCGCGGCGGCGGGCGCGGGGCGCGGGGCGCGGGGCGCGGCGGCGGCGGCGGCGCGGGGCGCGGGGCGCGGGCTGACCTATGCGGCGCCTGGAGGGGCTGTGTCTGCGGCGCCGGCGGCGGCGGGGCCCGGCCCGCGAGCGCGGCGGGGACAAGATGAAGTACCAGAAGTACCTGACGGTGCTGCAGATGGCCATCGGCGTCACCCCCTCCAACCGCGGCAGCCTGCTGCCGCTCAAGAGGCGGCTGTGGTGAGCGCGGGCCGCGGGGCGCGCGGGGACCCGAGCGCGCGAGGGGGCGCGCGGGGCGCAGCCGCCGCCTGGGCCCGGCGGCCGGGCGCTCTCCCCAGCATCCGCCGCCTGGACCCTGGCGGTGCCGGGCGACACCTAGAGGGCGGGCGGGCGGGCGGGCGGGCCCCGGGCCCTCGGGCACCCTCGGGCACCCTCCCCCGCCCCAGGCTGGCTGGGGCACCGCGGACCCTGCCCGCTCCCCGCATGCGCTCTCCGTGGTTTCTCCATCGCCGGCTGCCGGGAGGGCGGGCGAAGGGACCGGCCGCTTCCCGCAGCCCGGGGACAGGTGGCCGGGTTGGAGTTGCAGGATCGGGGCGCGGGGGGGGGGGGGGGGGGGGGGGGGGGCGCTGCATGCGCCCCAGTTCCTCCGACCTGGACACGGTGATCGCGGGGACGCCGAGAGCACGCCCTGGGCGCACAATGCCTGGGAGGTGGCCAGGTCTGGCGCCCACATTTGGGTTTTCTCTCGGATTGCATTGCATTTTGGAAACATATATATATATATATATATATTTTTTTTTTATTGATGTCAGAGAGGAAGCGAGAGGGAGGGGATAGCAACACCAAGGAGGAGAGAGAATCACGGATCGGCTGCCTCCTGCACGCCCCCTACTGGGGATGGAGCCCGCAACCCTGGGCATGTGCCCCTGACCGGGACTCGAACCCTGACCCCCTGGTTCTGTCCCTTAAAAGGACACTGGTGACCGGACTGAGGGCCACCCCTGTGAAGCAGGATAATCTCATCCTGAGGCCCTTCAGTTAAAGCACCCCTGCCAGGTCCCCTGCTCCTGCTCCCGGGGTTAGGCAGTGTGGGGAGGAGGGTCCCCCTCCAGCCCTGGACAGACCCCCAAGGCCAATTCCACGCCCGCTGTTCAGCGGGTGTGAAGCCCACACAGTAGTGACTTGTCTCTTCGATGTGAAATAGGTTTTCATCATGATTTTATGGTTGTCACGAGTCTTGATTATTGCAACGAGTGTTTTTAGGAGTGTTTGCACCGATCTTGGGTGGGTGGGTGGGTGGGGGGAACGGGGTGTCCATTTCGTTCTCTTCATGCCTGTAAATATATTCCTCCTGGTTAGTATTTTTTAAAATTTGTTTTTATTGATTTTTTTTTAAGAGAGAGGAAGGGAGAGGGAGAGGGGGATAGAAACATCGATGATGAGGGAGGATCATGGATCTGGCTGCCTCCTGCACGGCCCCCACTGGGGATCAAGCCCACAACCCGGGCACGTGCCCTGATCAGAAATGGAACGGTGACTCTCCACCATGAGCCACACCAGCCGGGCATAGTTGATTCCGTGATGATTTTGTAAGCCATGAAGTAGCCATTCATTCGTTCGGGGCAGTCATCCCACAATCAGGTTCTGAAACTAGTAAGAGCTGCCAGGCATTGAACTTCTTACCTGCGGGTCCCTGGGTAAGTGCTTTGCAAGCGTCCTCTCATTTAACCTACCGCCCCTAGGGGGCGCTGTATCCCTCCAGTTTGACAAATGAGCCAGTACTTACCCAGAGTCACACATCCGGTTTGATGCCAATCCTTGGGGTTAAAAACACATTTGAGCAGGGACGTGACGGACTACAAGCGGAGAGCTGAAAACAGGCACAAAATGCCTGGCAAGTGTCTTGCAGAATGTTGTTTTCCCAACAGTGGCCTACTCCTGGGATGGGATGCAAATGCCCTAGCTGGTTTGGCTCAGTGGACAGGGCGTCGGCCTGCAGACTGAAGGGTTCCAGGTTGGAATCCAGTCAAGGGCACATGCCTGGGTTGGGGGCTCGATCCCCAGGGCGTATATTCTTTATATATGTGTGCAGGAGGCAGCCGATCCATGACTCTCTGTCATCATGGATGTTTCTATCTTTCTCTCCCTTCCTTTATGAAAGTATCCTATATCATAAAAGACTAATATGCAAATTGTCCCCTTGACCGGGAGTTCAACCAGGGGGTGGGGCGGCTGGCCAATAGCCTGTGGTCCCTCCCCCCGGCCGGCCCAGCCCAATTGTCCCGATTGGGGCGGGCTGGCTGGACCCCACCCGTGCACGAATTCGTGCACCGGGCCTCTAGTATTTTTTTTAAAAAGAAAGAAAATAAAAGGAAATGGCTATAGTATCCAGGTTCTTGCTTGGTTTCTTTAATGAGCAAATTACAGGCAGTTGCACACATCATCGTCAGTATAGCGACTCAAGGCCATTTTAATATCAACCTATTAAGTAAGCTCTTAAGGTTTCTGAAGCCTTATACTTATAAAGGAAGATTAGCATTTTACTGGATTCTGCTGAAGCGTCCTTCAGAAAGCGTCAGGATTAGAGTGACGTCAGCTGCTTTGTGTATTTATTGGTATCTCTAGGCTCCTGTGCTCACGCCCTGGTTTGGAATCTCCCCCGACCCCCATTGGGGGAAGGATGCTTCATTCTCTTGAGGTGGTCATCGCTGTCCATTGCTGATATTTAAAAAGAAATATGTTGTGGAAGGTTTATTAAGTCTTCCTTTTGTTCTTGTGTAACTAACTTTTTTTTTTACCATCTTGATTATTTTTGCCCAATTCTTTGTTATTCTTTATATATGTGTGTATATCTATATATAAAAGCCTAAGCAACCGTCCGACCAGTAGCTATGATGCACACTGACCACCAGGGGGCAGACGCTCAACGCAGGAGCTGCTGAGCTGCAGTGACGTGGCAGCTGCGGTTCTTGGGTGATGCACCTGGAACCAGAGAGAAGAGAGCCTAATTCCGGGGTGCGTCACAAGAGAGCTGCCTTCTTGCAATCCGGGTCCCCTCGGGGGATGTCGGAGAGCCGGTTTGGGCCCGATCCCCACAGGCCAGGCCAAAGGACCCCACTGATGCACAAATTGGTGCACTGGGCCTCTAGTGTATGTGTGTGTGTGTGTGTGTGTGTGTGTGTGTGTGTAATCAACCTAATTTAAACATGCTAGTCCAATCTAGCTAATATCACATACTAATTTAATCAGCTCAATACAAGCTGGCTTAGCTCATAAATTGATTTAAGCAAACTAATCCAATAGAGCTGATCCCATCCACTGACTCAGTCAACTAGATCTATCTAGCTAATCTAACTGAAAGCTGGACTCAGCAACAATGTAAAGCATGGCTCAGCAAAAAGTCAAGTATCGATTCTTTGCTGAGTCATGGTATTGATTTTTTGCTGAGTCACGTTGCCAATTTTTTGCAGAGTGTGGCTCAGTAGGGGGCATGCAGGAGGCAGCCGAGGGATGTTTCCCTCTCATCAATGTTGCTATCTCTCTCTCCCTCTCCCTGAAATCAATAAAAACATAATTTCTAAAAACATGCCTTTAAAAAAACAAACAAAAACAAACAACGTTCCCCGTTCTTGCAGGGTAACGCCGTCCTCTGAGAATGGTGCTACTTCTAGTAACAGCCAAGGAAAGCCTTCCCTCCGACGCATCAAAGGGAGACTACACAGAAGCAAAAGCCTCGACAGCGTTGATTTCTGCGAACTCACTGTGAGTAGATGGTTCCGTGCTTTTCTCATATTTCCAAGAACATGAACAATTTTTGTTTCTTTTTTTAAAAAAATTTGTTTTTCTTCATGAAAATACAACAGGCTTATGTTTGCGTAAGCATGTTACCAGCCGGCATGCTTTCTTAACTGGTAGCTATATGGTTCATGTATAATAAGTGGTTCATAATGATGGATTCTGGTTCAAATACCGCCATAAAAGAAATGCTTCTTGAATACCACAAAGACTGAATTAAGTGTGGCGGAGTCAATTTGTAATGTAGTGTAATAGGATCCTATAGAATAAAAGCCTAATATGCTAAGTGTCCGGTCTGCCGTTCAACCAATCAAAGCGTAATATGCTAATGAGATGTTAAGGCCACTCAACCGCTTTCTATGATGTGCACTGACCACCAGGGGGCAGACGCTCTGACCGGTCGGTTTGCTTGCTGCTGGGGTCCGGCCGATAGGGACTGAGCAAGATGGGCCGGACACGCCCTGGAGTCCTCCTGCGGTTCCTCCCTGGCTGGCCAACCTCCCGTGTCCCTCCCCGGCCCCGATCTGCACCATTGGGGTCCCTAGGCCTGGCCTGCACCCTCTCGCAATCTGGGACCCCTCGGGGTAATGTCGGAGAACTGGTTTCGGCCAGATCCCGCAGGCCAGGCCGAGGGACCCCACTGGTGCACAAATTCGTGCACTGGGCCTCTAGTGTATAATATAATGCAAACTATAATATAATATAATATAATATAATAATATACATATCTCAGAAAATGACAAACCCACATATTAATGACAGTAGAGACCTACGTATTTGATAAACCTCAAACACCTTATTCGTGGTTTTGACTTTTTGCTGTCATGCATTTGATTTCTTGCTGAGTCATGGTTTTCCATTTCTTGCCGAGTCGTGCTTTTGACTTAGAAGATAGTTATTCTGATATTATTAGGACAGATCTCAGTGTGCTTAATGATGGTGTTTTCCATTCTAAGTGGTTGACGTGAGGGGTCTTATTTTTTTCCAAGCTAAGCGTCAGGTTTTCAAACGGATATGTGATAAATTCATGCATGTTTTTTTCCCTAAGAATTGTATTGTCCTAGACCAGTGGTCGGCAAACTCGTTAGTCAGCAGAGCCAAATACCAACAGGACGACGATTGAAATTCCTTTGGAGAGCCAAATTTTTTAAACTGAAACTTCTTCTAACGCCACTTTCTTCAAAATAGACTCGCCCAGGCCGTGGTTATTTTGTGGAAGAGCCACACTCGAGGGGCCAAAGAGCCGCATGTGGCTCGCGAGCTGAAGTTTGCCAACCACGGTCCTAGTCCATAAGAGAGCTCAGTGCCATAAAGAGACTACTAGAACTTTCTTTGCTGTGAGAAGGTTTTATTCTTTAAAAAATTTTTTTAAAAAATATATTCTTATTGCCCTAGCCAGTTTGGCTCAGTGGATAGAGCGTTGGCCTGTGGACTGAAGGGTCCCGGGTTCATTTCTGGCCAGGGGCACATGTCCAGGTTTCAGGCTTGATCCCCAGTGGTGGGTGTGCAGGAGGCAGCCGATCCATGATCATCTCTCATCATTGATGTTTCTATCTCTCTCTCCCTCTCCCTTCCTCTCTGAAATCAATAAAGAAATATATTTAAAAAAATAATAATATATATATTTTTATTGATTTCAGAGAGGAAGGGAGAGGGAGAGAGAGAGAGAAACATCAATGATGAGAGATGATCATGGATCGGCTGCCTCCTGCACACCCCCCAATGGGGATGGAACCCGCAATCCGGACCTGTGACCCAACCAGGAATCCACACGTGACCTCCTAGTTCATAGGTCGACGCTCGCCCACGGAGCCCCGCCAGCTGGTCTCTTCCTCTCTCTTTTTGCTCTCCAGAGGAGGAATAATGTCATGTTTCATGCAGTCACAGAACGAGAAGAGCCATGACCTCTTCCAAATCCACCGAGCTGATGTCATGGGTCTGACAGTTCTGTCACATTTCTATGACAGTTGCGGCCTCCCCCCGAATCTGTGAACAGGGCCCACGCCAGTGGAACTCACCCCGGGGTGCCGTGCTCATGGTGATGAGCTGGGGCGGCGTGGGGGTGGGGAGGGACATTTGGAGGTAGTTGGTGACATTGGCCAAGGGCAGTGGGGCGGGCACGCCGGCCAGAGGAGGCTGCAAATATAGAAATACAAAGATAGAATTTCCTCTGTGTGTGCTGAATGAGTGCATTTAGAGAAAGAATTATTTTCTAGCTAACGTGGCTCGGCTGGCCCGGCCGGCGTGGCTCAGTGATTGAGCATTGACCTCTGAACCAGGAGATCATGGTATGATTCTTGGTCAGGGTACATGCCCGGGTTGGGTTGCAGGCTCGATCCCCAGTGGGGTGTGGGGGTGTGTGTGTGTGTGCAGGAGGCAGCCGATCCATGATTCTTTCTCATCATGGCTGTTTCTCCCTCTCTCTATCTCCCTCTCCCTTCTTCTCTGAAATCAATAAAAATATGTGTAAGGTAAGTAAATAAACAAAGTGGGTCGGCTGTGGCTTTTCAGAGACCATCTTGTATTACTTCATGTCTTTGCACTCATTGACCTGAATGGTCTGAGTTCCACGTTGTCATTGAACAGATGAACAATCTCCGGGAAATGCAATAAATGAGGTGGTATGTCGGCGTCTGGGTGCAGAGAAGTTCAAGTTTATGGAGAGCCTGGTTGTTGAGGTCTTTGAGACTGATGCCCGTGCTTCCCTGTTGGTGCAAACGAAAGCGTGGTAACTTGTTTGGTGTTTCTGCGGCGTCTGAGCATTCGGATGAGAAATGCAAGTTGCAGAACATGTTCTGTTTTAGGGAAGCCCACATCTTTTAAAAAATATATATATATATTGTTTGGATGTCAGAGAGGAAGAGAGAGAGAAACATCCATGATGAGAGAGAATCACTGATCGGCTGTCTCCTGTACGCCCCCCACTGGGGATTGAGCCCGCAACCCGGGCCTGTGCTTTGACCGGGAATCGAACCGTGACCTCCTGGTTCCTAGGTCGAATCGACTCTTAACCACGGAGCCACGCCGTCCGGGCTGACATGATTATTTTAGACCTAAATCTTCTCCCTGGGCCCAAGGCAGGGGGCCGGCTACGGAGCAGGTCAGCGGCCACATGGGGGCAGGACTTCCCAGCCAGTGATGCCGACAGCCTGGCGGCGTGTCCAGCAGGGTCCTTCTGGGTTAAAAAACCTCATTCTTGCTGCTTCTCACCAATAGAATCGCCACCTAAATTGATTCCTGGACTTTCAGGTGCAAATGAAAATGGAAAAACCTTTCTAATTTGAAATGATTTGGGTTGTTTGAATGGCTGGAAACAGTTGATCTTTGGAGAGATGCTATTTCAGGCAGAGTGGAATTTCCAGCCACCCTGTGCTGATTTAAACGTGATTTATGGCTCAGCCAGTGTGGCTTAGCGGCTGAGTGTTGACCTATGAACTAGAAGGTCACTGTCAGGGCACATGCCCGGGTTGTTGACTCGATTCCCAGTACGGGGAGTGCAGGAGGCAGCCAATCCATGATTCTCTCTCATCATTGATGTTTCTCTCTCTCTCCCTCACTCTTCCTCTCTGAAATCAATGTAAATATATTTTTTAAAAATGAGGAAGAAAAAAACACACAGAGTCATTGCTAATAACAAGTTCAGAAGTCAAATAGAAAGCCTTTATTTTATTTTTTTTTAAAAATATTTTTATTGATTTTAGAGAAGAAGGGAGAGGGAGAGAGAGAGAAACATCAATGATGAGAGAGGATCATGGATCGGCTGCCTCCTGCACATCCCCTACTGGGAATCGAGCCCGCAACCCAGGCATGTGCCCTGACCGGGAATCGAACCTGGGACTGATCTTCAGTCCGTAGGCCAGCGCTCTATATCCACGGAGCCACACCAGCTAGGGCCGAAAGCCTTTAACATCGAATGAACTTCAAGGAGAAACTTGAGGATAAATTCCCTGTTGAAGGAAGAGGAAAGAAATGGTGTGTGGAGGCCTGTGAACTCCCTGGAGAGTTCAATGCCAGGGTGACGCCGCCTGGGCGGGCCAGAGGGCTGCCGGGGTGTGTGCCAAAGAGCACACAGGGTTCTGGTGAGCAAATGGGAGAAACACCCGTGGAATGAGGAAGAAGGCGGGCTGGTAATGTCACTGTGATGTCATTTCTCCAGAAAAACCCCAAGAGGGGGACGTCTCAGTTTCCCTCCTGGCGTGGGTATCACCTCGCTGCCTTCCCACGCTTCACTTCCTGGTTTATCTTTCTTTTTTTTTTTTTAAAAAAAAATACATTTTATTGATTTTTTACAGAGAGGAATAGAGAGTTAGAAACATCGATCAGCTGCCTCCTGCACACCCTCTACTGGGGATGTGCCCGCAACCAAGGTACATGCCCTTGACCGGAATCGAACCTGGGACCCTTCAGTCCTCAGGCCAACGCTCTATCCACTGAGCCAAACCGGTTAGGGCTATTTTTTTTAAAAAAAATCTTTATTGTTGAAAATACTACATAATTCACATTCTCCCCCCCCCCCCGCCATGGAGCCCTTCTAGCCCACCCCTGCCCCCCCACCCCAGGCCTTCACCCCCCTATTGTCTGTGTCCATGGGTTATGCATCTGTGCCTACACGTTCATTGGTTAATCCATTTCTTCCCACCCGCCTGCCCTCCCCCGCCTTCCCTCTGAGGTTGGATAGTCTGCGTTGAACATTTCTGTAAAGCCACGGCCAAAGGAAGATCTTTGCAAGCTTTATTTCCTCCAAACCCATGAGCTCTTTAAAAAAAAAAATTATATATATATATGTGTGTATATATATATATATATATATATATATATATGTTATTGATTCTTAGAGAGAGAGGGGAAGGGAGAGGGAGATGGAAACATCCATGATGAGAGAGAATCGTTGATCAGCTGCCTCCTGCACGCCCCCCACTGGGGATGGAGCCCGCAACCCGGGCCTGTGCCCTGACCGGGAATCGAACCGTGACGCCCACAGGTTCACAGGTTGACGCTCAGCCACTGAGCCACACCCACCCATCCATTCTTCACGCACCGCTTCCGACAAACAAAGCTAATGCCTTTTGCCTCCAATAAACGTTTGTAGTTGACGTGGGAAACTAGGCTAGATGCCCCGGATAGGGGAGTCGTAGGCATTCGTGAGGCACCTGCTTAGAAGGCCAGCGATCTTTTTCAGGCTTTTTGTGACTCATGCCTTTCAGATCTCTTTCTAAGGAGCCGTGACAAAGCTCCCAGAGCCGTCTCGCTCCTCCAGTTTCCTAGGTTGACGGTCGGAGGATGTCTGGGTGAAGGTTTGAACTTGGTGTCGCTCGGGGCGGGGCTGCGTCTTGGTTGGCAGGAAGGGGAGCGTGGGGGCTTCGTTGTGGAAAGAGCTAGAAAGATCCCACGGACAGCCCGGCCCTCCGGCTTGGTCACAGAGGAGCAGCCTCGATACCACGGAGGACAAGCCCCGTGAATCATCGCGTCCCTCGTTTCGCCGCAGATGTTCAGGAAGACGTGGGCTGGGCTGCTTCACCTTGAATTGTTTTGCTTTTCATCCTGGATCTTAAAAATAGCACTGACGTCATTCACTGCAGAGCACGGAGGCGTTCGTGGCCAAGAGCACGGACAGACATGTGTGCTCTCCAAACATAACATACAAAGAAGTCAGTATGTCCCTTCTTTAGGGAAATCGGAGCTTGTCAGTCATGGATGTCGGCGGCGAACTGGTTTTGTTGTTTTTGTTTTAAATCCTCACCCGAGGATAGTTTTTCCCTTGATTTTTAGAGAGAGGGAAAGACAGAGAGAGAAACATCGATGTGAGAGAGTGCATCGATTGGTTGCCTCCCGCACCTGCCCCGTCCAGGGCCCAAGCCAGGGAAGAGCCTGCCACCGAGGTACAACCCCTTGACTGGAATCGAACCTGGGACCCTTCAGTCCGCAGGCCAACGCTCTGTCCACTGAGCCAAAACCAGCCAGGGCAGTGAAGTGGTTTTTAAAAGTCCCCTTAGCCCTAGCTGGTTTGGGATAGCGCATTGGCCTGCAGACTGAAGGGTCCCAGGTTCGATTCCGGTCAAGGGCATGTACCTTGGTTGCGGGCACATCCCCAGTAGGAGGGGGGCATGCAGGAGGCAGCTGATCCCTTTGATTCCCTTTCATCATGGATGTTTCTCTCTCTCTCCCTCTCCCTTCCTTTCTGAAAGAAATAAAAATTTTTTAAAAATAAATGAATAAATAAGGTATATGTGTAATTAGTTTTCCAATTTATTCTTATTAAAAAAAAAAAAAAGATCAACCCTTGCTGGTTTGGCTCAGTGGATAGATTGTCAGCCTGCAGACTGAAAGGTCCCAGGTTCGATTCCGGTGAAGGGCATGTACCTTGGTTGCGGGCACATCCCCAATAGGGTGTGTGCAGGAGGCAGCTGATCGATGTTTCTCTCTCATCGATGTTTCTAACTCTCTATCCCTCTCCCTTCCTCTCCGTAAAAAGTCCATAAAATACGTATTTTAAAAAGAGATCATGTATTCTATCCCTAGAGCTTGTTTCTCGGGGAGAGTTTTGGGGTCATGGCGTAGTGAGGGAAGTCGTCTGCGCTGGTGTACGGCCCCCTCCCGGCCACCAGGAGGTGCCGATGAGGCGCTGAGGGCGGCCCTGGCTTTGATGGGGTACCCAAGAAAACACAGCAGAGGAGTTGGGGGGCGGGGGGAGAAAGATGTGGGGAGAACAGAGAATGCTGCTTTACGGTTTGACCTTCTTTCCCAGGCTGTTTGAGGTCTGCCTGTCCGTCCCAGAAACCACTGAACCCTACCCTTTACGTGCGTCAGTTTTATGGTCTGGGAAACCGACCTCAATAAAGTGATAAAAAAGGGGAGAGCCACCTGTCAGGAGAGTTAGAGGGGGACGTGTAGGAAGCCGACCTGCCCACGGAGTCCGGGAGCCTGCTGGCTCTGCGTGGCAGCTCCTTCCAAGTACATGACATCGCTCCCAAGGAGAAGTGTGTGTGTGTGTGTGTGTGTGTGTGTGTGTGTGAATGCTTTCCTGGGCTCTTGGTCATACGTGCCATGCTTAGAGCTTGGAATGATCATGTCCACAGCAGCCGGTGGATTGGCATCTTTTGTTTTTAAATGCCATTTTTTTAAAAAAAAATTCTCGCCCTAACCGGTTTGGTTCAGTGGATAGAGCATCGGCCTGCGGACTGAAGGGTCCCGGGTTCGATTCCAGTCAAGGGCATGTAGCTTGGTTGCGGGCACATCCCCAGTGGGGGGTGTGCAGGAGGCAGCTGAATTGATGTTTCTCTCTCATCGATGTTTCTAACTCTCCCTCTCCCTTCCTCTCTGTAAAAAAATCAATAAAATATATTAAAAAAGAAATTCTCACCTGAGGATATGTTTCCCCATTGATTTCTAGAGAGAGAGGAAGTGAAGGAAGAGGGAGGGAGGGAGGAAGGGATGAGGAGAGAGAGAAAGAGAGAAACATGGATGGGAGAGAGACACATCGATTCGTTGCCTCCCACACACGCCCTGGGTATTTTTTCTGTTGATTTCTAGAGCGAGTGGAAGTGAGGGAAGAGGGAGGGAGGGAGGAAGGGATGAGGAGAGAGAGAAAGAGAGAAACATGGATGGGAGAGAGACACCTCAATTGGTTGCCTCCCACACAGGCCCCGACCTGGGCCTGGACCTGCAACCGAGGTGCATGCCCTTGACGGGACTCGAACCCAGGACCCTTCAGTCCACAGGCCGGCACTCCATCTGCTGAGCCACACCGGCCAGGGCCCAGCCCTTCTTGCTGTTCCCGAAGTGGGGCCAACTCTGCTCCCTGTCGGAAGAGGCCCGAGGGAGAGCAGGGTGCAGCCCGGGGAATGAGGAGGGCCTGCGGGCACACCCTGGGCGGGAGCGAGCCCCATCCCCTCAGCCCGCAGGAAACGGTGACCTGGCCCCGCAGCCACGCCCAGGCATCACGCTTTGGACGAGCGGTGAGACATCTGGCCCGGCCTGGGCGCTCATTGTGTGCGTGCGGCCTGACAGCTCTGAGATGACGCGCCGTGGTCGGAGCAGGTTGCACGAGGTGCTCCAGGGAGCCGCTGGCGCCGGGCCACCCCGGCCAGCCGTGTCCCCGGGATTAGGGCTGCCCTTGGCGGCCGGGGTGAGCGGGGAGGTGTCTGCCTCTGCATTCCAGCGGAGGGAGCTCACAGGAACGGGCGATGGAATTTCAGCTCCAGCGAGGAGCCAGGGCCGCCCTGGGGGGCGGGGAGGGGAAGCCTGCACCCAGCAACATTCCGCAGATAACTCCGGGCTGCAAGAGCCCTGCGCACGGGACGGGGCCTGGGGTTCGAGGGCTGTGGGGCAGGGGGGAGCCAGGTTGCATCTCATGGTCTCACTGGCAGGCTTCTTTCTTGTTTTTTGTTTTTTTTTAAATGTATCTTTATTGATTTCAGAGAAGAAGGGAGAGGGAGCGGGAGAGAGAGAAACATCCATGAGGAGAGAGAATCATGGATCGGCTGCCTCCTGCAAGCCCCCTCCTGGGCCTGCGCCCTATATTCTTTCCTTCATACTTCCTTGTTAATTTTGTGTTTGTCCCTGGCCAAAACTTCATGACTTCAGGAGTAAGTCTACCTAGATATATTTTAAAAGCTGGGAAATTTTAGTATCACCTTTTAATCTGTTTGGACATGAATGTTCGTAAAATGAGATACGTAGAAGAGTTATGCTATTATTAAGATATTTTTAGCCCTAGCTGGTGTGGCTCAGTGGATAGAGCGTCAGCCTGTGGACTGAAAGGTCCCAGATTCGATTCTGGTCAAGGGCACATGCCTGGGTTGCAGGCTCGATCCCCAGTAGTGAACATGCAGGAGGCAGCTGATCCATGATTCTCTCTCATCATTTATGTTTCTATCGTCCTCTCCCTCTCTCTTCCTCTCTGAAATTTGATTTGATTGATTTCATTGGCTTATAGGGTTGATTTTACTTGATTTGATTGATTTCATTGGCTTATAGGGTTGATTTTACTTGATTTGATTGAATTGATTAGATACGATTGATTGGTTTCTTTGATTGATTTGATTGGATTGATCTGCTTTGCCTTGATCGATTTGATTGACTTACTTTGTTTTGCTTGATCTGATTTGATTTGTCCTGTTTATTACTGATGACCTGACTGGCCTCACCTCCATCAGCTAATGATTTATCCTCTTCGGCCAGGGCTCTCACTAACATGTAAAGAACATACTAACATCGATGTCAAGAGGGAAATGCAGCCTGGCTGGTATGGCTCAGTAGCTGAGTGTTGACCCATGAACCAGGAGGTCTCCGTTCGATTCCCAGTCAAGGGCACATGTCCGGGTTGCGGGCTCGATCCCCAGTGTGGGGCGTGCAGGAGGCAGCTGATCCATGATTCTCTCTCATCATGGATGTTTCTCTCTCTCTCTCCCCCTCTCCCTTCCTCTCTGAAATCAATCAATCAATCAATTAATCAATCAAAATAAATGTATTCTCCTGGATCAGAGGTCAACGTTCAACCACGAAGCCGCACCAGCCGGGCTGAAATATATATATATTTAAAATATATTTTTTTGATTTTTTACAGAGAGGAAGGGAGAAGGATAGAGTGTCAGAAACATTAATGAGAGAGAAACATCGATGAGCTGCCTCCTGCACACCTCCTACTGGGGATGTGCCCGCAACCAAGGTCCATGCCCTTGACCGGAATGGAACCTGGGACCCTTCAGTCCGCAGGCTGACGCTCTATCCACTGAGCCAAACCGGCCAGGGCTATTTCCTGCATTCTAAAAACAGTGTACACTCTCCGATCGCCCTCTTGAGCGCCCTTCCCTCATCCCTGTTAAGTGCATCGCCTATGTGACCGGGTGGGGCGGCGCCCTCTCCCGAGGCCCCTGCGGCACGAAGCGTGTGGGAAGGAGGCCTGGGCTTGGAGCCGGCGGTCTGAGAAGGACTTTGAAGATTGTTTTCTCACCTGCTCTCTATTTTTCCTCCCAAGCGGGGGGGGGGACGGCGGGGCAGCTTATCTCTGTCTTTCTCCAGAAATCCTTTGGCTCCCTACACAGAGAAGAGTCTGCAGCTAAGCGTGGCGTGGCGGGAAAGGTGAAGCGCTCGGTGCTTTGAAGTGAAATCATTTCTTTTTTTTTTTTGATTTGTCAGTGGAATGAGACCCCCTGTGTTCCTCGCTCCTCCCCCTCCTCCCTCCGCTTCCCAGGTCGCCAACTAGCATCTTTATTATAGTCATCTGTAAATTCCCCCTTTCTCTCACCCTAGCCCGTTTGGCCCAGTGGATAGAGCGTCAGCCTTCAGACTGAAAGGTCACGGGTTCGATTCCCGTCAAGGGCATGTCAAGGGCATGCACCTTGGTTGCAGGCTCGATCCCTGGCCCCCGTGGGGATGGGGGCAGGTACAGGGGAGATAGCCAAGCAATGCGTCTCTCTCACATGGATGTTTCTCTCTCTCCGTCTCTTCCCCTGCCCCCTCCCTGCCACTCTCTCTTTAAAAAAATTAATGGAAAAATATCCTCGGGTGAGGATTAACAGCAACAACAAAAAACAGCCAAACGTTTCTTTCTACAAACAGCATGTAACTATGATATCAGAAAATACTTTACAAGTGGAAAGGTTAAGGGAGGGATGAAAAGTGTTCAAAAACAGGGCTGTGGCCCGGCCGGCGTGGCTCGGCGGTTGAGCATCGACCTAAGAACCCGGAGGTCACGGCTCAATTCCTGGTCAGGGCACAGGCCCGGGTTGTGGGCTCCATCCCCAGTGTGGGGCGTGCATGAGGCAGCCGATCCATGATGCTCTCTCATCATGGATGTTTCTCTCTCTCTCTCTCTCTCTCTCTTTCTCCCCCTCTCCCTTCCTCTCTGAAATCAATAAAAAACATATACTTTAAAACAAAACAAAACTGCCCTGGCCGGTTTGGCTCAGTGGATAGAGCGTCGGCCTGCGGACTGAAGGGTCCCGGGTTCGATTCCAGTCAAGGGCATGGACCTTGGTTTTGGGGCACATCCCCAGTGGGAGGTGTGCAGGAGGCAGCTGATCGATGTTTCTCTCTCATCAATGTTTCTAACTCTCTATCCCTCTCCCTTCCTGTCTGAAATCAATAAAGATATATAAAAAAAAACACACAAACACACACACAACACAACACACACACACACACACACACACACACACACACACACACACACGGGGCTGTGGTTAGGACTTCCCAGCGAGGGGCCAGGCACTTTGGCAAAGACTCGGGGACCGTAGCCATGAACGTGGGTGGGGTCAGCAGTGTCAGGTCAGTGTGTGCACGCCGGTCTTTCAAGCCATGAGCAGGCTTTGATGTCACGGAGCGAGGGAGCGTGCACAGAACACACGCCCCACGGTTCTTCCTTCTCGGGTTTCTGCGGCTTCGCCCGCATCTTAGGAGGAAAGGCTCTGGGGCCCCTCCCTCCCGTTGTTCCTCGAGGAAAGCGGGTGTTGAATATCGACTCAGATCTGGGGCGGTGAGTGTAAGTTCAAATGGTTCCTCCAGATGAGGCGTGGTCTCCCCGAGGGTTTTTTTTTTTTTTTTTCCCCTTCCCTAGTACAAATAAGCATACAGCACGTCGCCTTTTCCAGTGTTTTCTGATTTCCATGCAGATATTCCAGCCTTTTGTAGAGCACGAATGTGGATTGTTCTAGAAATTGCTGTGACGGAGAGGAAGGGAGAGGGAGAGAGAGAGAGAGAAACATCCATGAGGAGAGAGAATCATGGATCGGCTGCCTCCTGCACGCCTCCCACTGGGGATCGAGCCTGCAACCTGGGTATGTGCCCTTGACCGGGAATCGAACCGTGACCTCCAGGTTCACAGGTTGGCGCTCAATCACTGAGCCACACCAGCTGGGCGTATTGTTTTATTTACTTATGCATTCGATGGTTGATTCTTTTTATTTTTTAATATATCTTTATTGATTTCAGAGAGGAAGGGAGAGATAGAAACATCAATGATGAGAGAGAATCATTGATCAGCTGCCTCCTGCACGTCCCCTACTGGGGATCAAGCCTGCAACCCAGGCATGTCCCTTGACTGGAATTGAACCTGGGACCCTTCAGTCTGCAGGCTGATGCTCTATCCACTGAGCCAAACCAGTTAGGGCTCTTGAACGGTTCTTGAATGCGTTTTCAGATTGTCTGCATTCCCCCCCGCCCCCCGCCGGACTGTGATGATTATCTCTGTGCACGGCAGTATTTATTACGTGTGACTGTTTCCTTAGGCCAGTGATGGGCAACCTTTTGAGCTTGGTGTGTCAAACTTCGCCAAAAACTGAGCATAGCTCGGGTAGTGTGTCACTTTGAGGAAAAAACTAACTCCAAGACTCTAGTCGCAAATGTTTCATCCTCAGGAGCAGCAAATGTTTCATCCTCGGCATGCGGCCGTGTGTCATCAGAAATGGCTACGCGTATCAGTGCTGACACGCGTGTCATAGGTTCGCCATCACTGCCTTAGGCTACGCTCCCACAGGTGGGATAACTGGGTCACAGCCCTGGATAGATTTAAGATCGCAGTTACAGATGTTGCTAAATTGTCCTCCCAAAAGTTTGTCCTAGTCAACAGGCTAGTAGCAAAATATCTATGCTAATAAAAGGGCAATATGCTAATTAGACCGGGAGACCTTCTGGATGTCCTTCCAGACAAAGCCATGGGGCTGAGGCAGAGGTGGTTAGGGGAGAGCAGGTGGGCAGGGGGGGCAGTTGGGGACGAGCAAGGCCAGAAAGGGGGGCAGTTGGGGGCGAGCAGGCTGGCGGGGGGGGGCAGTTGTGGGCAAGTAGGCCAGAAGGGAGGGCAGTTGGGGGCGAGCAGGTTGGCAGGGGGGGACAGTTGGGGAAGAGCAGGCCAGCAGAGGGGCAGTTGGGGGCGATCAGGCCGGTAGGCAGGGGCAGTTGGGGGTGACCAGGCCGGCAAGGGGTGCAGTAAGGGGCGACCAGGCCAGTAGGGGGGGCACTAAGGGGCGACTAGGCCGGCAGGAGTGGGCAGTTGGGGGTGACCAGGCAGGCAGGCAGGTGAGCAGTTAGGAGCCAGTGGTCCTGGATTGTGAGGGGGATGTCCTGTGGATTGGGCCTAAACAGGCAGTCGGACATCCCCCGAGGGGTTCCAGGTTGGAGAGGGTGCAGGCTAGGCTGAGGGGACCCCCCTCCCCCCCCCCCCCCCCCCTCTAGTTTGCATATAATGCGTATTTGCATATAATACGTATTTGCAAAGAGGCTACAGCAGAGTGTGCTTACACAGCCCCTTTATTCCTGTGGATTCAGCTTAGTGCTTGGTGTCTGGCAAACTCAAGGTTTACGTGTTGGACCTTTCTGAGATTTTTTTCACCGCAAAATATTTTTTTAAATCATCACCCAAGGATATTTTTCCATTGATTTTTAGAGAGTGCAAGGGAGGAAGGAGGTGAGAGAGAGAGAGAGAGAGAGAGAGAGAGAGAGAGAGAGAGAAACACCTGTGTGAGAGAGACACATCAATTGGTTGCCTCCTACATGCGCCCCCAACTCGGGCTGGGATCGAGCCTGCAAGCGAGATATGTGCCTTGACCGGAAAGGAACCCACAATCCTCTCTCTCCCTCTTCCTCCCTTCCACTCTCTCTAAAAACCAATGGAGCCCTCGCTGGTCTGGCTCAGTGGATAGAGCGTCAGCCTGCAGACTGAAGGGTCCCGGGTTCGATTCCCGGTCCAGGTCACATGCTTGGGTTGTGGGCTTGATCCCCAGTAGGGGGCGTGCAGGAGGCAGCCGGTCCATGATTCTCTCTCATCATGGATGTTTCTCTCTCCCTGCCTCTCTGAAATCAATAAAAGAATATTAAAACTTAAAAAAAAAAAATCACTGGAAAAATGTCCTCGGGTGAGGATTCCCAACAACAAAACACACGGAAGAGCCTTTTGCATTCCGTGAATTCCCTGAGCACTCTGCACCCGACAGCCACCAGGTCCCTCCTGTGCACCCTCCCCGCAAACCGCCCCCCTTCCTCCCCAGGACGGGGCCCCAGGCTTGCTCTAAGTCCCAAGGCCAGCCTAGAGCTTGGGAGAAATCTCTCTCTTTATTAGATTCCGAATTAGATCTCTTTGCCCGCCGCTGGAGGAAACAGACAGTTCTCCAGGGGCCCCGCGACGCCCACGGCCAGGCCGAGGTCTCTCTATGTGAGGGGGAAAGGGTATTTGCTAGACATTCCTTTCTGGCCAAAGCAGGAGTCCTGACACGCAAGTGGGGGCACATTTTTTATTCTTATATGAACGAGACCAGCGCTTTCAAAACAACCAATTTAAGGAACTGGAACGCGTTAGACATCTTTGTCCTCCTTCCTTCTAGACGTCCAAGGAATGGGAGGGTCAAAAGGGGCCCCTGAGCCCGGCCAGGGTGGCTCCGTGGTTGAGCATCGACCTATGAACCAGGAGGTCAGGGCTCGATTCCCCATCGGGGCACGTGCCCGGGTTGCGGGCTCCATCCCCAGTGTGGGGCGTGCAGGAGGCGGCCGATCCATGATTCTCTCTCATCAGTGATGTCTCTGCCCCTCTCCCTTCCTCTCTGAAACCAATACAAATATATGTAAAAATAAATAAATAAAGCCTTTCCTGATTGAATAAGAAATTAGCCTTTTTTTTTGTCTCAAAAGCGCTAGGCATCAAGTTTGCAAACAAGTAAAAAAATGTCAAATTCTAAAATCGTTGCGCACAATGATTTTGCTAGTTTTCCCTCAATTTAGAGACTTTCATGACCACGGATTCCGAGGGACCAGCAGTCCCTCTAGTTCAGTGGTCGGCAAACTCATGAGTCAACAGAGCCAAATATCAACAGGACAACGATTGAAATTTCTTTGGAGAGCCAAATTTTTTAAACTTACACTTATTCTAACGCCACTTCTTCAAAATAGACTCGCCCAGGCCGTGTATTTTGTGGAAGAGCCACACTCAAGGGGCCAAAGAGCCGCATGTGGCTCGCGAACCGCGGTTTGCCGACCACGGCCCTAGTTTATTGTGTTGCTGGTGTATCAGCTCAGAACGGACGGGCGCAGCGATTTGCTGAGATTTGCTGAGATTTGCTGAGGTCCCTGCTAGTTCCTAACAGGGTGCATTCCGCGTTCCCCCCGGGGCATTGTCTCAGACGGCTGTCTGCCACAGGCTTGTCTCGTGGTTGACCACGCCAGTCCCGGGCGAGTCCCGTGACCGAGATGCGCTGTGGGTGAGGCTGGCTCCCCTCCCCCCACCGCTGCGGGGACCAAGCTCCCACGAGCCGAGGGCCTGATTCATTCCGACAGCGCACAGTGGGGGCTTTGCGGGCTCTGCGGCCCCCTGCCTGCCATGCTCGCTGCTGTCCCACCCTGCAGGCCTTACTCACCCTGTCGGCTACTTCTTTTCTTTTTAAAATATATTTCTATGGATGTCAGAGAGGAAGCGGGAGGGAGAGAGAGAAAGATGGAAACATCCATGATGAGAGAGAGAATCATGGATCGGCTGCCTCCTGCATGCCCCGCTCCTGGGGATCGAGCCCGCAACCCGGGCACGTGCCCTGACCTCCTGGTTCATCGGTGGGCGCTCTAACCACTGAGCCACGTCGGCCGGGGCTCCTTTGTCTTATTTTAATTTAGATCTTTGAGCCTATGGTTCAGAGCGATGTCTGATGCGGTACTTGGTGCGGAACCTCAAATTCTCAGCAAAACATAAGGTAATCTGGAGATCTGTTGACACCAGAAAGATCTCTAGATTTACCTAGAGAGAAACATCCCTTTGGTCCATCCCCTGTGAGATCCTCACGTCAGGAATGGCTTTATTTATTTATTTTTACATATATTTTTATTGATTTCAGAGAGGAAGGGAGAGGGAGAGAGAGGTAGAGACATCACTGATGCGAGAGAATCGTGGATCGGCCGCCTCCTGCACGCCCCACACTGGGGATGGAGCCTGCAACCCCGGGCATGTGCCCTGACCGGGAATTGAACCGTGACCTCCTGGCTCCTAGGTCGACGCTCAACCACTGAGCCACCCTGTCCGGGCTCGGGGGCCCCTTTTGACCCTCCCATTCCTAGGACGTCTAGAAGGAAGTAGGAAAAGGTGCCTAAAGCGTTCCAATTCCTCAAAGCCACAAAGCCTGGTCTAGGCAAGGAGTAGGCATCACACCCTGGCCGAAAGGAAAGCGGGTCCGCACTTGAAATCCACCAGGTGGGAGCCCGGCCGGCGTGGCTCAGGGGTTGAGCGTCGACCTATGAACCAGGAGGTCACGGTTCGATTCCCGGTCAGGGCACATACCTGGGTTGCGGGCTCATCCCCAGTGGCGGGCGTGCAGGAGGCGGCCGATGGATGATTCTCTGTCATCGTGGATGTTTCTCTCTCCCTCTCCCTCTCCCTTCCTCTCTGACATCAATAAAAAAAATATTTTCAAAAAAGAAAAAAAGCTCAGAGCTGCTCGAGTTCCCCGAGCTGTCAGGGTGCAGCCCCACCCAGTGTGGGTGCTATTCTGTGCAATCCCACTCACCCTGCGAGGAGGCCACTTTCAAGTGCAGCTTTGAACCTCCCAAATCCCTTTGTTGTCTTGCCTGGGGTCCCCCTTGGCTTGTTCAGGGTGAGGCAGCCCGGAGGACACCTGACCTCCTCACCGCCAAGGACCCGCGCTCTCCTGGGTCTGAAAGTATGTTTTTGTCCAAGTCTCTTGGAATTGGATTCTGTTTTTTTTTTACTTTTTGTTCCAGCCTGCGCTTTCATCTTTGTTTTCTATTTTGCATTTGAATTTGCACTTCAAGGCCCTGCAGAGTCCTCTCGGATTGAAATGCACTAAGACTTACATCTCCAAGGAAAAGATTTCGATCCGGAGCACGGAAGGCACGCGAGAGGCTGTTGTATAATCGAGGGACAGCACAAGCCATTCTACAGGTGTGCTCACCTCTCTCTCCTCGCCCGGGAGCGTTCTAGAGTTTGTAGGAGAAATAACCAGCAGGGCCCGGCCGGCGTGGCTCAGTGGGTGAGCGCCAAACCATGAACCAGGAGGTCAAGGGACGATTCCCGGTCAAGGGCACATGCCTGGGTTGTAGGCTCCATCCCCAGTAGGGGGCGTGCCAGAAGCAGCTGATAATCATTCTCTGTCATCCCTGGTGTTTTTTTATTTTTATTTTAAAAATATATCTTGCCCTAGCTGGTTTGGCTCAGTGGATAGAGCGTCGACCTGTGGACTAAAGGGTCCCAGGTTCGATTCCGGTTAAGGGCATGTGCCCGGGTTGCAGGTTTGATTCCCAGGAGGCAGCCGATCCATGATTCCCTCTCATCATGGATGTTTCTATCTCTCTCCCTGTCCCTTCCTCTCCGAAATCAATAAAAATCTATTAAAAAAATATATATGTATCGTTATTGATTTCAGAGAGGAAGAGAGTAGGAGAAAGAGATAGAGACATCCATGATGAGAGAAATCATGTATCGGCTGCCTCCTGCACACCCCCTACTGAGGATTGAGCCCAGCATCCCGAGCATGTGCCCTTGACCGGGAATTGGACCGTGACCTCCTGGTTCCTAGGTCGACGCTCAACCACTGAGCCACACCAGCCGGGCTCATCATTGGTATGTCTATCTCTCTCCCTCCCTCTCCCTTCCTTTCTGAAACCAGTAGAAACATGTAAAAACATATCCTCATGTCACCGTGACTCCTGCTGCATCTGAGGGATCTCGCTCTGACCTCATTTCCTGTTTTGCACACTTTCTTAGCGCGGTGTGTGCGGGGAGCCGCCCACAAGCTGGCCGGGAGCGCCGGGCGGGCGGGCCCTGGTCACCAGCCCTCCATGCGTGCTCCGTGCCTCCCGAGAGGAGGGTCTTGGCTCCGCTTTGGTGGGAACACTGTGGGCATTCAGAGCCCGGAGCGCTGGGTCACCTCCGCCCTGCATCCCAGCCCGCCTGCGAGGGGTGGCCCAGGAGCCCAGCGAGGGGGAGGGAAGCCCAGGAGGCCCGTCCCCGCGACCTTGACCTTGGGCGGGTTATCGGGCGCACATGGCCTGGGCTTCCTCCCTTTGTCTGCAGGCATCAGTCAGTAGACCTGCGTCGTCGTATGCACGGCCCATCCGTCCTCGGCCTTCCCGTCGCTCTTGCCCTCAATGCTAGATGGTTCTCTCGCCCTGGCTGGTTTGGCTCCGTGGATAGAGCCTTGGCCCGAGGATCGGCGGGTTCCGGGTTCAATTCTGGTCTAAGGGCATGTACCTGGGTTGCAGGCTCTATTCCCGGGCCTGGTTGCATGCAGGAGGCAACCGGTCAAGGTGTCTCTCGCACATTGATGTTTCTCTCTCCCTCTCGCTCTCTCTCTCCCCCTCCCTTGGGGAAAAAAAAAAGATTATTCTCTGTTTCTCTCTCTCTCTCCCCCTCTCTCTCTCTCTTTCTCTCATTATTCTCTGTTTCTCTCTCTCTCTATTTCTCTCTCTCTCTCTCTCTCTCTCTTCTCTCTCTCCTCCTCCTCCTCCCCCCCCCCGCCCCCAGGCAGGATGTTTCTCAGCAGCAGCATCTCTGCTTCTCGCTCACAGCCCTGCGAGGGACAGAGCGTCCCTGCCGGGAATTGATAAGCCGCGGCATGTGAGACCCACAGGGCACGGCTCTCCCGTCAGGTCACCGCTCGGTGGCGAGGGAAGAGGCCTCCTCCACGGAAGCATGTTCCGCGTGCATCCGTCCCAGAGCCCGTCCTGGGGGCACGGGACACCCTGCCCGGCCGTTCCCGGGGACAGGGTGCTGCCCAGGCCCGCCTCCCAGCGAGCCGCTTTCCTCCGGTCTCAGCCAGCCCGCGACACAGGCAGGGGCCATCGCACCATGACTCCTGTGGCTGTCGGTGTGCGAACATCCTTCTGCACGCTTTCTGTGAAAATAGCCTGGCCCGGCCGGTGTGGCTCAGTGGATAGAGCGTCGGCCTGCGGACCGAAGGGTCCAAGGTTCGATTCCGGTCAAGGGCACATACCTTGGTTGCGGGCACATCCCCAGTAGGGAGTGTGCAGGAGGCGGCTGATCGATGTTTCTCTCTCATCCATGTTTCTAACTCTCTATGCCTCTCCCTTCCTCTCTGTAAAAAAAATATTTAAAAAATAAAAATAAAAGAGTTGAATAAAAGGATGCTCAGGCCTCGTGAGGAGGCATCCGTGTCCACAGGGCCGTGCAGGGAGCTTAATAATGGTGTGATTTCTGTCCGGTGCCCGGCTGGTGTGGCAGCGAGGGGGCCCTGGGGGCGTGGCTCGAGCAGAGTCCGTGGGAGGCGGGTTGAACCTGATTCTATCCTGAGTGGCCCTGCTCCTTCGGCGACCTTGACCTCGGAGCGGAAGCCTGGGCCCTGGGAGTGTGTTTACAGGGTACATTCTTTGTGGGCCAGAGAATGCGGAGACGCAAGCTTTCTAACGTCGGACAAACACTGCCAATGCCCCCAGACACGGGACATCTTACACGGGCGCCCCTCCCCAGCCTCTCGCGGCCTCACCCCAGGCCCTGCCCAGCGATTTGCATGGGGATGGGGAAGTCAAACAGCATCATCATGGTGTGTGTGTGTGTGTGTGTGTGTGTGTGTGTGTTAAATTTTTTATGAAGTGCATCTAATTTTTTAAAGAATATATTTGTATTGATTTCAGAGAGGAAGGGAGAGAGAGAGGGAGAGAGATAGAAACTTCATTGATGAGAGGGAATCATGGATGGGCTGCCTCCTGCACACCCCCTACTGGGGATCAAGCCCACCACCTGGGCCTGTGCCCTGACCAGGAATCGAACCCAGGGTCCTTCAGTCTGCAGGCCAACGCTCTATCCGCTGAGCCACACCGGCTAGGGCACCGTGGCTTCGATGTTACTTCTGGAAGTACGTGTGAAGTTGAAGGTCTTCTTAGGGTTTTTGTTTTGAGGTTTGTATTTCTCTTCCCGGGGATTTTCTGTGTGCTTTCCCCATTCTGTTGGCTTATCATTACTGTTATTTTTTTATTGATCTCAGAGAGGAAGGGAGAGGGAGATAGAAACATCCATGATGAGAGAGTCATGGATCGCTGCTTCCTGCACGCCCCCTACTGGGGATCGAACCTGCACCCCGGGCCTGTGCCCTGACTCCTGGTTCAGGGATTGATGCTCAACCACGGAGCCGTGCCGGCCGGGCTGCTGGTTTATTTTTTTTTTATTTATTTATTTTTATATATTTTATTGATTTTTCACAGAGAGGAAGGGAGAGGGAGAGAGAGTTAGAAACATTGATGAGAGAGAAACATTGACCAGCTGCCTCTTGCACACCCCCTACTGGGGATGTGCCCGCAACCAACGTACATGCCCTGGACTGGAATCAAACCCGGGACCCTTCAGTCCGCAGGCCGACGCTCTATCCACTGAGCCAAACTGGTCAGGGCGACTGGTTTATTTTTTTTATCTGTTCATAGGAGCCCGTTCTAAATGAAGGAAGTTAGCTCTTCGTGTCCCCATTGCGAATATTTCCCCGACTAATTGTTTGGTGTTGAGTGTCATGTCCTGCATAGAAAGTGACTGTCCTTCCCATCCCTGCCCCATCCCCGCCCCCCCCACCCCATATCCACTCTCCGCCCAGGCTTTCTCTTATGACTCCGTTTTTACATTTAGAAACTTTGATCCTCTGACATGTGGAGACTTTGACATTGAGGTGGGTATAAGGAGTGAGAGGAGTCTGGCTTTGTCTTTTCCCAGCTAGCTACCTTCCCTAGCGCATTAACCACGCCGAGCAGTAACCTCTTTCCTTCCCATGCTGCCTTTACAGTAACCTCATACGCCTTTTCCGTGTACCTTTATAGGACCTGACATTCTCTTAAGCATTTTGAATCCTTTATCGAGGTCCACTGATCTGTCTAGTATTGCTTCTCCGATTCCAAACTGGTTTTTGTTTTTTGTTTTTTTTTTTTTTACCCTCACCCCAGGATGTTTTTTCTCCCAGTGACTTTTAGAGAGAGTGGAAGAGAGAAAGAAAGAGAGAGAGGGAGAGAGAGAAAGAGAGAAACATCAACGTGAGAGAGACACATCAATTGGCTGCCTCCCACACGCGCCCTGACCTGGCCCGGGGATTGAA
Source organism: Ia io (assembly GCA_025583905.1). NCBI lineage: Eukaryota > Metazoa > Chordata > Mammalia > Chiroptera > Vespertilionidae > Ia > Ia io. The sequence continues at coordinate 19,533,074 of JAJQQW010000024.1, read as the reverse complement.
CCTGCAACCCAGGTACGTGCCCTTGACCGGGAATCGAACCGGCAACCCTTTGGGCCCAGTGCTCTAACTACTGGGCAAAATCAGCTAGGGCGAGGCTTCCCTGTTTTTATTAAACCCACCTCACCCCTCACTTGTTTTCGCGAAAGGCGAGTTCTCCTTTTCAACAGATCAGGCCCCGTGCAGGGCTCTCTGCACATTCCCCCGTCCTGTTTTCCGACCTGACATTTGAGTTCCATGAAAGCAGCCTGTGTTGTGTTGGCTATTTTTATTTTGTTGGGTTTTTTTTGCCCGTGAATAAAATGTCCCAGCCTCAGGATGGCTTTGTCCTGCCGTAGATCAGCTCCCACACACATTCCGCGGACACACTGCGTGGGGAGCGCACATAATAAGACGAGGAATGCCGCCCGTTTGTTTGCGAACCACGGTGGAGTGTGCACCCTGCACCCCCCTCACCTCCCCCCCCCGCCAGAGACACATTCAAGTACAGAAACGGCCTAGACAGCTGGCTCAGAGGTCAAGCATCGACCTAGGAACCAGGAGGTCACGGTTTGATTCTGGGTCAGGGATCCATGATTCTCTCTCATCATTGATGTGTCTCTCTTTCTCCCTCTCCCTTCCTGTCTGAAATCAGTTTTAAAAATATACAGAAATGATGTGTTTAGACCAGTGGCTCCCAACCTTTTTTTGGCCACGGCCCACCTAAGCATCTCTAACATCCTAATGCACCCCTCTGTGACATAGAATTCTTATTATTAAAAAAGCGAGCTCCCCTTCACATGGAGGAAGCCTCAAAGGCCATGAACTTGGTCTAAACAAGCGTCCCAAGAACATGGCATCCATGAAAGAGAAAAACGAAAGGACCGTGGATGTACTGAGGAAGAAATCACTATGGAATTGTTAAAAAAATAATAATAATAATATGAAGGGCTATGAAAAAATAGCAAATAAAGTTTCAAAAAATAATACAGAACTGAGATGCATAAATATGTCACCGTATATATGTATAGGCTGTCTACAAGGCCCCTCGAACCGTAAGACATGCAAAACATTCACTGTGAATAACGCATTCTCGAATCGCCCCCCTTAAACATCAAACTGCCCCCCTGGGGGCGTGTGCCCCATATTGGGAACCGCTGGTCTAGACACAGTGGACGCTTTTTCTTCATCAATAAAACACACCCATCACAGCAACCCTTCTATTTCTCGAAAGGTGGAAGGCGAGCTCTCAATATAGTTCGTGACGTAAGCCCGTGCTAAATCTGAGAGGGAAAGGGTGTTGGCGTTTAGGTGGGTGTCGTCAGAGGAGCAGGACTGTGTGTGTGTGTGTGTGGGGGGGGCGCAGGACTCAGAGACATGGGTGTCAATCATGCCAGACCTTCATGCAAGTCTCCATGGGAAGCTCTAGCAGAGAATTCCTACGCTGCTGTTTTTGAAAGGGAGAAGGCGTCTGATCACCGAAAGAAAAAGGAAAAGGGAAAGAAAGCTTAAAGCTGCATTGACATCCAGGTCTCTGGCGGTTCTATATTTCCTCTCTTCCAATTGCCAAGGGTGGGAGCATGCTGTCTGCTGACCAATCATGGGCAGAAAGCTCCTTTTTTTATTTTATTCTATATCTCTTTATTGATCTCAGAGAGGAAGGGAGAGGGAGGGAGGGAGAGAAACATCCATGATGAGAGAGAATCATGGATCGCCTGCCTCCAGCACACGCCCCGACCAGGGCCTGAGCCTGCAACGGAAGTCCATGCCCTTGACCAGAATTGAGCCCGGGACCCATCGATCCGCTGGCCAATGCTCTATCCACTGAGCCAAACTGGCCAGGGCCAAAACATCACATTTTGCACATGGATTTAGAGTTTGGCAAACTATATCTATTCTAAGTAAGCAGCGCCGCCGAACAGTCTTGTCATTTCCCCATGTGTTATAAGCCGGGTGGGAGCCCGGGACAGATCAGGTGCCTCATACATGATTCATGGGCACCCAGCGGCGGCGTGGTGCGCGCCCAGCGACCATCTGCTGGACAGGCAGGTGCATGTTGCTCCTCCCACGTGTGGCGTGTCTCTCTTGTGAGAAACACACCGTGGCATTTCTGTGTGTGTGTATGTGTGTGTGTGTGTTTTAAAAAATATATCTTTATTGATTTCAGAGAGGAAGGGAGAGGGAGAGAGGGAGAGAAACATCCATGATGAGAGAGAATCATGGATCGGCTGCCTCCTGCACGCCCCACACTGGGGATAGAGCCCGCAACCCGGGCATGTGCCCTGACCGGAATTGAACCCGGGACCCTTCAGTCCACAGGTTAACATTCTATCCACTGAGCCACGCCGGCCAGGGCCACCTTATCCTGTAACGCGGGATAACATGGTGTAAGTCGCTCTCACAGGCTACCATTCTTCCGGCAGATTTGGGTGTGGTCTACGGAAATCGCTTTCATGTTCCTGAAGACAAGCGCCTTCGATCCCCTTGTAGAAGTACATTTTATAGAGCTTTGAGTTGTCTTCTTCTTCTTATTTTTCTTTGGTGTTTATTTTCGTTTCACTATGTGGGTAAGTCACCACGGGGGATCGGTTCCTCTGATTCAGCTTTTATGGCACAGCCATTGTGTTCAACATGAAGCTGGTGTGTGTGTGTGTGTGAGGAAATAAAGCCCCTCTAAAGGGTATATTTCTCTTCATCTAACCTTTATAAATACTTATAACAATTACAAATGTTGTGCCCGGCTGGTGTGGCTTAGTGGTTGAGTGTCGTCGACCTATGAACCAGGAGGTCTCCGGTTTGATTCCCGAGTTGCAGCCCGATCCCCAGTAGGGGCCGTGCAGGAGGCAGCCGATGGATGATTCTGTCTCATCATTGACGTTTCTCTCTATCTCTTCCTCTCCCTTCCTTTCTCTGAAATCAATAGAAACATATTAAAAAAGAAAAGAAAATGTAGAAACGAATAATAACATATAAGGCCCTGACCGGTTTGGCTCAGGGGATAGAGTGTCGGCCTGCGGACTGAAGGGTCCCAGGATCGATTCCGGTCAAGGGCATGTACCTTGGTTGCGGGCACATCCCCAGTAGGGGGTGTGCAGGAGGCGGCTGATCGATGCTTCTCTCTCATCGATGTTTCTAACTCTCTGTCCCTCTCCCTTCCTCTCTGTAAAAAAATCAATAAAATGTATTTAAAAAAGTAATATATAAGTATCAAAAAGGTACAGAGAGCCTGGCCCACATGGCTCACTGGTTGAACGTTGACCTATGAACCAGGAAGTCACCAGTTTGTTTCCCGGGTTGCGGGATTGATCCCCAATAAAAACATTTAAGAAGAAGAAGAGGAAGAGGAGGAAGAGGAAGAGGAAGAGGAAGAGGAAGAAGAAGAAGAAGAAGAAGAAGAAGAAGAAGAAGAAGAAGAAGAAGAAGAAGAAGAAGAAGAAGAAGAAGAAGAAGAAGAAGAAGAAGAAGAAGAAGAAGAAGAACAACAACAACAACAACAACAACAACAACAACCACCACCACCAAGGGGGAATGTGCCTGCCTAAGGCTGACCAGAAGGGGTGCGAGCCCAACCCCTCCCCATGCGCCTGGAAGGCCAGCTGGACCTTAAACGTGGCTGTCAGGCGCTGAGCCCGGCGCTGCCGATGTCGTCTGCACCGGGTTGAGGTCGAGTCTGGCTCGGTCAAGCCAGAAAGCTGACCGAGCAGAAAGGCAGGAGGGGAGAGGAAGGGGGGCTGTTTCAGCCCCAATATTGAGCCCACGGGAAATAATTGATGCTTGTGTACAAAGGGCCTGCTGATGGAACACGGCTCTTAGCTACTCATTAAAAAACAGACCCACCCTTCGGGGCTGTCTACTTCGCAACACTTCGTTACCCTGTAATTGGAGTTCCCCGGTCAGCAGAATCTGAAACGTTGGCAAGTCCCTGGATGCTGTAATTTTACTTTGTGGCTAATTCCAACTTGCTCGGCGCTCCGGGAGTCTGACCGGGAGTCTGACCGAGGGGCGTTCTGTCGCGGATAAGCTGTCAAGTACTGATACGTCTCTCGGCTTTACAGCCAGAGGGAGCAGGACCAGTAACATCTTCAGTTTTTTTTTTTTTTTTAAATACGTTTTATTGATTTTTTTTTTTACAGAGAGGAAGGGAGAGGGACAGAGAGTTAGGAACATCGATGAGAGAGAAACATCGATCAGCTGCCTCCTGCACTCCCCCTACTGGGGATGTGCCTGCAACCAAGGTACATGCCCTTGACCGGAATCGAACCTGGGACCCTTCAGTCCGCAGGCCGACGCTCTATCCACTGAGCCAAACTGGTCAGAGCAACATCTCCAGTTTTTTTTGTTTTGTTTGTTTTTAATCCTCACCCGAGGATAATTTTCCATTGATTTTTTTTTTTAAGAGAGAGAGGAAGAGAGAGGGAAAGACAGAGAGGATCATCGATGTGAGAGAGACACATAAATTGGTTGCCTCCTGCACACACCCCGACCAGGGACCAACCCGGGGAGGAGCCTGCAACCGAGGTATGTGCCCTTGACCGGAATCCAACCCAGGACACTTTGGTCTGCAGGCCGACGGTCAAGAGCTCTCAAAAAGTTACCGTCAAGATGTTCGCCCGGCCGGAGTGGCTCAGTGGTTGAGCATTGACCTATAAACTAGGAGGTCATGGTTCGATTCCCAGGGAGGGCACGTGCCCAGGTTTCGGGCTCGATCCCCAGTGGGGGGCGTGCAGGAGACAGCCGATCTGTGATTCTCTCTCATCATGGATGTTTCTATCTCTCTCTCTCCTTCTTCCTTCCTCGCTTTGAAGTCAATTTTTAAAAAGTATAACAAAAATTAACAAGCTTTTCCTGGAAAAATCCTGTGAAAAAACCAGCTATACATTGGGAAGAAAATATTTGCAAACCAGTCCTTGTATCTAGACTATATAAAGAACTCTCAAGACTCAGTAGTAAAAAAAAAAAAAAAAAAAAAAAAAAAAAAAAAAAAAAAAAAGAAGCCCTGGCCAGTTTGGCTCAGTGGATAGAGTGTCGGCCTGTGAACTGAAGGGTCCCGGGTTTGATTCCCAGTCTAGGGCACGTGCCTGGGTTGCGGGCTTGATCCCCAGTGGGGAGGCATGCAGGAGGCAGCCAATCCATGATTCTCTCTCATCATTGATGTTTCTATCTCTCTCTCTCTCCCTTCCTCTGAGATCAATAAAGTTATATCAAAAAAAAAAAAAAAAAAAAAAGTCCTGCCCAGCTAACGTGGCTCGGTGGTTGAGCATCTACCCATGAACCAGGAGGTCAGGGTTCGATTCCCCATCAGGACACATGTCCGGGTGGCAGGCTCGATCCCCAGTAGGGGGCGTGCAGGAGGCAGCCGATCCATGACTTTCTCCCATCATGGATATTTCTCTCTCTCTCTCTCCCTCTCCCTTCCTCCCTGACATCAATAAAAATATATTTAGCCCTAACCGGTGTGGCTCAGTGGATAGAGCGTCGGCCTGCGGACTGAAGGGTCCCAGGTTCGATTCCAGTCAAGTGCATGTACCTTGGTTGCAGGCATATCCCCAATAGGAGGTGTCCAGGAGGCAGCTGATCGATGTTTCTCTCTCATCGATGTTTCTAACTCTCTATCCCTCTCCCTTCCTCTCTGTAAAAAAATCAATAAAACATATTTTTTAAAAAAGAACAGGGAATAAAAAACTTTATCAGTACAATATTTAAAAAAATAAAAAAATAAAAAATAGACAAAAGACATTGACATGGAAAGGGATGTGCAGGTGGCGAGTAAGCATGGGAAATGCTGTTTCACATCCCAGCCATTAGAGAGATGCAAAAGGAAGCCGGGAGATAGCATCACACACCTGTCAGGACGGCTAAAACGAGACACAGCGGCAACAGCCAGCGCCGACCAGGGTGTGGAGAAACTGGACTCCGCGTGCGCCGCTGGTAGGAGTGTAGGATGGCACGGCCAGTCCGGAAAAGAGCTTGGCAGTTCCCTCCGCAACTAAAAATGGATTTACGACAGGACTGAGCATTTGAATTCTCAGGCACGTATCCCAGAGAAGTGAGGAGCTCTTTGCATGCAAGGGTTCGCACACAAATATTCATAGAAGGCCCTGGCCTGTGTGGCTCAGTGGATGGAGCATCGGCCTGTGGACTGAAAGGTCCCGGGTTCGATTCTGGCCGGTCGGGGGCATGTACCATGGTTGTGGGCACATCCCCAGTGTGGGGTGTGCAGGCGGCAGCTGATCAATGTTTCTAACTCTCTATCCCTCTCTTTTCCTCTCTGTAAAAATCAATGAAATCTACACTAATAAAAGAGAAATATGCAAATTGACCGTACCTCCACATAAAACCCATCAGCCAATCAGGAGTGAGTATGCAAATTAACCAAACAAAGAAGGCGGGTTAATTTGCATATGCAGGCGCGGAGCGGCCGGGTGGGGCGGGACGCCTGCGATGAGGGGGAGGGCAGGGGGTGGAGGGAGCTACAGAAACGGTGCTCTGGCTGGGAGCGAGGACTACAGGCTCCCGGGTGGCCAGGAGAGATGCCAGGGGAAGGAAGGCCTATTCTTGCATGAATCTTCATGCAACGGGCTTCCAGTATATATATAAAAACAAGCAAACAAATATTTATAGAAGGTTTAGTCCTGAGAGCCAACAGCTGGAACCTACTCAGGTGTCTTCCAATGGGTAACGGTGATGTCAGAACATCCACATAGTGGAATACTACTGAGCCATAAAAAGGAAGGAACTGCCCGGCCGGCGTGGCTCGGCGGTTGAGCGTCAGCCTATGAACCGGGAGGTCATGGTTCAATTCCCGGTCAGGGCACATGCCCGGGTTGTGGGCCGGATCCCCAGTAAGGGGCGTGCAGGAGGCAGCCGATCCATGATTCTCTCTCATTGTGGATGTTTTTCTCCCTCTCCCTCTTTCTTCCTCTCTGACATCAATAAATACATTTTATTTTTTTAAAAAAGGAAGCAATCTGTGATACATGCAACAACGTGTGTAAACCTCCAATAAATTGTGCTGAGTTGAAAAACCCAATTCAGAAAAGGTCACACACTGTGTGATTCCAGTTATGTCATATTTGTGAAGGAATATAATTATAGAGATGGAGAGTGGATTTGTGGTGGCCAGGGGTTAGGGATTGGGGGTGGGGGGAGAAGATAGTTGTGCTCCCTCTCTTCCTCTCCCTCCCTCTCTCTCTCTAAAATCAAACAAAGCATGCCCTTGGGTGAGGATTAAAAAAGGAAAAAACCTGAGAAAAAAATTCAAAAGACGGGCACGTCGTAGGAAGAGATAATGTAAATAATGCGTTGAACAGGGAAAAATGAATGAAGGAGTGAGTGAAAAGTAGGCTGTGTTGCTAAATGTTCCTGTCCAACTGCCTGGACTATCTCTAAGAAAGGAATTCAGACGAGAACCGTCTTAGTTGAGTTGCATGGATTGTATGTGCAAGAAGGGTTTTATGCTATTTTAGGCGCCGGTTTCTTTCTGCCTTCGGGATATCAGAGAAATGAATTTGGCTCAAGAATGTTTCCACTCAACCCCAAGAGTCAGGAAACCACACCCTTTTAAAACACAGCCCTTGCTCTCTCTCTTTCACACACACGCACGCACGCACGCACACATGTTGAAGCTCAGCCTGGTGTGTGTGTGTGTGTGTGTGTGTGTGTGTGTGTGTTTTTAATGCGCCCAGCTTTCATACAGCTTTTCATTTCCATGGAATACGCGCTCGCCAATGGAAGTATTAATCACGTTTAAAATTAGAGCTTGTCCCAGAAACAAAGTATGTAGCGTGATGATATGTTATCTTTCCACCATGGGTTCGATCCACAAAGAGCCACATCCCACGCGGGCCTCATCGTGTCAGGGAGGAACAAGAGCTTCGGCTTGTGACTCTTCAGAGCCCCAGGAGTTATGGCTAGCAAGGGCCTTAGGATGCGTCTGCCTCGGCCCCCACTCACGCATACCCCCCAGCCCCCCATGGGACCCCAGTTCTGTTGTGCCCAGGAGACCACTTTTGCACCAGAAGATCTTTCCCAGATTGTCCAACTCATGCTCTTCTTAAAAAAAAAAAAAAAAAAAAAAAAAAAAAAAAAAGGTCAGGGTTCGATTCCTGGTCAGGGGCACATGCCCGGGTTGCAGGCTGCATCCCCAGTGCGGGGAGGGTGTGTGCAGGAGGCGGCCGATCCAAGATTCTCTCTCACCATTGATGTTTCTCTCTCTCTCCCTCTTTCTTCTTCTCTCTGAAATCAATAAAAACATATTAAAAAAAAAGAAAAAGTCTATATTATCGATGTCCTCTCCCTCTCCTGTGATGTGTTCTTAGTTGTCCTTCCACTGTCTCTTTTGCAAATAAATGTAGATATTTTACTCCCTTTTAAAAGTTATTTGAAATATAAAAATCTATTTGCTCCCTTTTAAGTGGAGTTGCACTAATGTTTCTATATTTTGTTTTAAAAGATCATTATTATAAACTAGAGGCCCGGTGCACAAATTTTGTGCTTGTGGGGGGGGTCCCTCAGCCTAGCCTGCAACGCCGCCAGCGTCCCTCGCCTCGGCCTCTGGCCAGAGGCCCCTCCCCTCCCTCAGCACGGACGCTGGGCTCAAGTTGCCAGGGCGATGTCGCCAGTGTCCTGCCCCGGTCGCTGTGGGTGCTGCCATCTTTGTCATGAAGTGATGGTTAATTTTGCATATCACTCTTTTATTAGATAGGATGCTTTTTAAAAAAATATATTTTATTGATTTTTACAGAGAGGAAGGGAGAAGGATAGAGAGTTAGAAACATCGATGAGAGAGAAACATCGATCAGCTGCTTCCTGCATGCCCCCTACTGGGGATGTGCCCACAACCCAGGTACATGCCCTTGACCAGAATGGAACCTGGGACCCTTCAGTCCGCAGGCCAACGCTCTATCCACTGAGCCACACCAGTTAGGGCGATAGGATGCTTTATCACAAACACTGTAAAAATAAAAATCCAAACATTACCCTCAGAGGGACTGGACCATTCAGCTTCTTTTTAGGAATCAGTCTCTCTCTCTCTCCATATATATGTGTAAATAAATACACAGAAATTGATCTGGAAATATACTCTCTGTGTATTTGTGCCTAAAAAGATCTTCTTTATTTAATGTTACAATGACTTTATGAGCAGAGGAAAACGCTGAATCAATTTATAGAATTTTTAACTCCCCCCTCCACACACTGAGTTATGGCATCAGAGTAAGATCAGGAGTATTATTATTATTACTATTATTTTTACAATGCTTTGATACAGTACTCCTACTTGTAGTATTTTGTATGTCGTAGATTCTCTCCTGGGACATAATCGAGAACCTCCTGTTCCGTCCCAGTGTTCTGGTACTTCCCCTTTGCATTTCATACATACACTCCTATCTCGGGCCCGAAATAACATAAATATTTCTTTCTAAGGATATATATATATTTTTTTTTTTTGTAACGGAAACATATACATAGAAAACATAAACCTGTAACATGTGCGTGTGCCCATTGTTACTCCTTGGGTCACGGCTGTTTTGCCAAGTGGCTCATTCTAAGACTCACGAAGATTTTGCACACGCTGTGTTTTTTTTCCTTTTTTTTCTTCATTCTGAGCCGCAGACACCAAAAATCCCACAGGAAGTTGTCTCTGTAAGTGTTGTGGTTGTTTCGCTTCCTGTTCAGTGTGCATGAGATGATCAGAAATGAGATAAAACTGTGGAACCGAAAGAGATTCTTGGGGGAAGCGTTACTTTGGGGGAGAAGCTCAAACGTGCGTGTATTTCTTCCCAACCACAAGTCCGGAGGAGCTCTAACCACTCTCCTACCTCAGCCTTAACGTTGTGGTGGAATGTCCACATTGTTTTTTGGTGTTTCATGGGTAAACTCTTCATTGCTAAAGGGGCAACTGAATTCTGCTTTCCACGTCTTAGTGAAAGCATCTCCCCAAAAATAAACCAAAGCGATGGAGCGGTCTTTTTAGTGTTTGACCACAGTGTTTTACCATTATTATTATTTTTTATTAATCCTTGCCTGAGGATGTTCTTCCATTGATTTTCAGAGAAAGAGTGGAAGGGAAGGGGAGAGACACAGAGAGAGAAACATCGATGTGAGAGAGACACACTGATTGATTGCTTCCCCAATGGGCCCTCGTTGGGGCCGGGGATCCAGCCTGCCTCCGAGGTACTATGTGCCTTTGACTGGGATCAAACCGGAGACCCTTCGGTCTGCAGGCCAACGCTCTACCCACTGAGCCAAACCAGCGGCTAGGGCTACCATTATTTTTACAAAGGATACAAACTTTCTCTACGTTTTTGGAGCAAAGGTGACACATAAAATATACATCCGTCAGTTTAATTTAGATATAAATACCATGGAACAATTTAAAAAGGACACTATAATTCAAGGAAGGATTTTTAAAAATATATATATTTCATTGATTGTTTTTTACAGAGAGGAAGGGAGAGGGATAGAGAGTTAGAATCATCGATGAGAGAGAAACATTGATCAGCTGCCTCCTGCCCACCCCCTACTGGGGATGTGCCCGCAACCAAGGTACATGCCCTTGACCGGAATCGAACCTGGGACCCTTCAGTCCGCAGGCCGACGCTCTATCCACTGAGCCAAACAGGTTAGGGCCACAACTACCTTTTAAAATGAAAAGTCTCCCACCTTCATAAGAAATAGCGCTTGCTCATAAGGACATATTAATTACAGTTCTTATAAGAAGAAGTAACACTTTGCCTAAAAACAAAAAAAACACACACACGACTTTCTAAAAAAGTGACTTTAACCATTTCTAGGCAAGGAAGGTTGGCGAAGGGGGGGGGGTGATAAGGCTTTGATATGAAGAGTGCCATTTATCCTGGTTCAGGTAGCTTCGGATTGCAGAATATATGGCACTTTATATTGAAAATCTTAATTGTTCATGTATGACATACAGATACTTATTGGTTAAGATAAGTGTGATCTTTTCATACCGCTGAATTCGAAAGAGAAAACCATCATATAGAACTTGATGTTTGCGCTTTTATCCAGCTCTGGTGTACCTGTAGTGGCTGTATCCTGGGTTCTTTAAGGGTGTTATCATTTAAGGTTACTAAGAATTCCTGGCATGTGTGAGGAGCTTTGCATTTTACAAAGTGCAGGGTAACGCTCCTTTGCATGTTCCTTGGTGTTTATCAAGGCCGCCGGCCAGCACGGTGGGCAGTTTGAGTAATGGCCCAGTAAACCGGGCCGTGGACTGCACGTCTTTGCACAGGCTGAGCTGGAAGAACTGGGTTTAGAATGCCAAGGCAGCCAGACTCCTCTCCACTCATTGCTAAGAATGTCAGCATTTAAAAAAAAAAAGAAAAAAAAATATATTACTGATTTAAGAGAGGAAGGGAGAGGGAGAGAGAGAAACATCCATGATGAGAAAGAATCATGGATCGGCTGCCTCCTGCACACCCCACACTGGGGATCCATCCTGTAGCCGGGGGGCATGTGCCCTAAACTGGGAGTCCAACCGTGACCTCCTGGTTCATAGGTTAACGCTCAACCACTGAGCCACGCTGGCCGGGCAAGAATTCCAGCATTTTTGATGGCAACATGTATTTTTTTTTTTTTTTTTTTTTTTTTTTAAGATCTGGCTCGTTGCACTTGGAGAAAAAGACGTCGGATAGACCTCGAGGGCTTAATGTGAGTGAACCAGCCTGCTTGCCCGGAATGCCCGTGACCTCATTACCGGTTTCACTCAGGCCAGTCGGGTTGTCAAGAATCAGTGCAATTATTTTGACCTTGTTAGGAGCTCATCAGAGATGAGAGCCAGGATGCACTTTGCAGAAAGAAACACACAAAAAACACACCGCACGCCACAGGCATGTTGCCTCCCATGGAGCAGCAGGCCCCCAACACGTGGTGCAGCTGTGAGCACCGTTATTTCCCAGGTTAAGGAAGGATGCGCGGGTAGGAGGTGCAGGGGCTGGGGCTGATCTGGGACAAAATGGATAAGTATCTTTAGAAGTTTACCAAAAAAATAGGATGGGGCTCAGGGGCTTGTTGCTTGGGGGCGATTTCCGCCGGACCCTCAGTTAAAAACAAACAGGAAGGCTCGCGCGCCAGCGGAAACCAGGCCTCCCCAGTTACTGCGGGAAACTGGCCTTTTCCTTCCGCGACGGGGGGCGGCCTGCAGCAGGAAGCGGGCGGGTGGGGGGCGCTGGCCCCGCCCACCGGCACGGCCCCGCCCACCACATCCAAGACCACGCCCCCAACGCGCCCCTGCCCCGCAGCGTGGCCCCGCCCCCTCCCAGCTGAGCATGCTCAGTGGGCCGCGCCGCGCCGGCAGGTTTGCGTGGCCGCCCGCAGTTGCCGGCGCCGGCTCAGACCGCCGACGCCGCGTCCCTTCCCCGCGCGTTGTTCCGGCGAAGTTGCGCTGAAGCCGGTTTCCGAGGAACCTCCGGGCGGGCCGCGGGGACGGCAGGAGGTCCCCGGAGGCTGCGGAGGGACGAGCGGGCGAGGCGGACGCGGCCGGGCAGCCCGAGCTCGGGGAGGCCGCGCGGGGCGGCCCCCCTCGGAGGGAGGGAAGGAGGCGCCGGCCGGGCGCGCCCCGCGGAGAGGACCCGGGCGGGGCGGGCCGGCCGGGCGGGCGTTCCCCGGACTTTTGTCCGAGTTGAGTCCCCTCCCCGTGGGCCGGGCCTCTCGGGCCTCTCCCCCCCGCCTTCAGCCCCGCTCGCTCCCGGGAGATGTTTATCTGGGCTGTGGCGTGAGGAGCCGGCGGGCCGGTGGCGCGGAGTTTCGGGTCCGGGGAGCCTCGCGCGGCGCCGGAGGGAGACAAGATGTCGGCCAGGGCCGCGGCCGCCAAGGTGAGCGAGCGCCTCCCAGGGCCGCTGGGGTCCGTCCCGAGCGCGAGTGCGGCCGCCGCCGGCGTCGGGCCCGCGCCCCGCCCTCCTCCTGCCCGCGGGCGGCGGCCCGGGGGCGACGGCGGGCACCCCGGGCGGGGGCGGCGGCGGCGGGCGCGCGGGGCCGCCGTCGGGCAGGTGCATCGCCGCGGGCGGCGGTGCCAGGCTCGGGCTCGCGGCGGGCGGGCGGGCGGGCGGGCGGGGCGGGGACGCGCAACAGGTTCCGCGCCGGGGACCTGGGCGTCGGGAGTCGGGGGTGCGGGCCTCCTGCGGCGGGACCGAGGTCGGGGTTGAGGGTGCGGGGGGGAGGTCCCCCCGCCAGCGAGCCCGGTAGCCGTGCGTTTGCAGGGATGGGGTGGTGGGTGGTTCGGGGCCGGCGAAACCGTGCAGTTTCGATCTGATGTCACCCGCGGTGGAATGCGCGCCCCGCCGACAAGACGTCGAGGCTGTAAAACACGCAGCTGGGCCGGGGGAGGTGGTCTGTCTCTCTTCTTCCCATCCTCTATCATGTATCGAAGGCAGCATTGAAAATTTAAAAAAAAAAAACAAACAAAACACACACACACACACACACAAAAAAAACCACCACTTTTTAATAGTTTGGTTTGCATTTAAAACTTCCAAAAAAGTTAACACCAACTACCCTCCTACCTACCGAGTGGACAATGAGATGAAACTCTTAAAAGTGAAAACAAAGATCTGTGGGTCTCAGCAAAAAAAAAAAAAAAAAAAATAAAATAAAATAAAAAGTAACACTGTTCTCTCTCCATTTTTTTTTTTTTTCTTTTTTTCCCCTCCCCGATGCGTTTTGAAGTCTTCTGCTGTTTTTCTGGGTGTTTCGACACCTTGTTTCGAAGAACCCGTGAAAAATCCTCTCCTCCTGTACATTGTGATCTCTTTCATCAGAAAGAAGTTACTTGTTCTTCAGGAACACAGAGGTGTGAAGGGTAAAAAGGCTCCCCCTGTAGAAGATAAATTCACCACTTGAAACGGTTTGGGAGTACTTGGGCAGTTGGTGGTTATAGGTATTTGTTTGTGTGTTGTGTTTTTTTTTTGTTTGTTTGTTTTTTTCTATTTGAGATGTTTATTCAGAGTATCTGGGGGCAGGTACATAATAAGGCCCGGAGAGAAGTGGTTACCTTTAGTCCTGAGTAAATTCTTTTAAGGAATGTAGTATTCTTTCTTTAAGAAGACTTTAATTAAAAAAAAAAAAAAAAAAAAAAAAAAAAGACAAGGAAAAAAAAAAAAAGACAACTTTAATCGGGTTCTTTTGACTTGATAGCGATGAAGAACAACCTAAAAATAAAACTTGATCCGATGACTTAAAAAAAAAAAAAAAAGATTTTTTTTGCTTTGATTTTAAAATAAACGCACGGTATGTACCGCTGATGGGGCTTGCTTTCCGGGGAGGAAGGCTTTGCTGCCCAGATTACAGAGAATGTCACTTTGTTCCCCAAGTGGGATCTCTCCCGCTTGATAGCCAAGACAGCACACTTTTCAGAGGTTTTCTGGAGGCTGGGGAGAAGTGAAGTTTTCCGTGGGTTGCCACAGTAAGACGGTTTAGAAGGCGTCATACTTTCCCCCCCCGAATTACGGCATTGAGGTTTTACGCCGTAATGAAAAGCATCACAGGTTAAATACTGCATTGTAGGGAGTGTGCATTCTTACGAGTAGAATGTGAGTTGACAGCTTATTTTTGTTTGTGTGTTTTTTAAATCCTCACCCGAGGATATTTTTCCATTGATTTTTAGAGAGAGAGGGAAAGACTGGAGAGAGAGATCGATGTGAGAGAAACACAGTGATTCGTTACCTCCTGCACACGCCCTGACCAGGGCCTGGCCTGGGTGCCCTTGACCGGAATCGAACCCAGGACCCTTTGTTCTGCAGGCGGACTAGGGCTGAAAACTTATTTTTTTAAAATGCTGTATTCCGAAATGAAATAATACTCAGCCATCTGTTTTCAAGTCACATTTATTTCTTTAAGGGAATTAAAGTGCTTACTAAAAGGTAGGCTCTGTACTCAGTCTCTTTCATATCATACTCTTGTTTCTCCCCCCCCCCCCCAGTTTAAAAAGGAAGACATTAATTTGGCAGCTTGCTTTTTTATTTTTAGCATAATAGTTTGTAGAACTCTAATACCTTTGATTTGATGTTCTTTGTAATGGTTGAGTGGTTTTCTGTCCCAGAAACCTGCTATGGATCATCATTGCCTAACTTGTTCCCAGGATTTTGCTATTGTAGTAAGCAGCGTTATATTTTTATATTTATGTACTTATGTAGTATTACCATATGTCGGATTTTTTAAAATGTAATTTTTGGGTCAAAGGGTATGTGCACTTAAGTTTCTGATAAATACCAGTAATTTTTTCTCCAAAAAGATTGTACCGAGGAATACATATAATAATTATTGGTAAATTGGCAGCAAGAGGGAAAATTAGAATATGTGATTAAAATAACGTAGATTATTGGAGAGAGGATGGATTATTGAGTAAATAGTGCTGGGACTGTTGGTTAATTTTTTTTCTTTCTTTTCATTTTAAGTCTGAGTTTTCCTCAGGCCATAGGCGAAAAAAAAGGGGGCTTTATTTTTGTTTTGCCTTTTTGCAAAAGAGCAAATAAAGCAAATCCTAGAACACTAGAAGAAAGTGTAGGGTACTTGTAAGAAATACATACCTGAGTTGCAAAGGGCTTCTCTGTACTAATATTGACTTTAGAAGTAATAAAGGAGAAGGTTTTGATAGGTGTGATACACACCTGGATTTGTGAACACAATTGCTAGTGTATCTGATACAAAATGACTCAGATGTTGCAATCAGGAATTGGAGGGTGGCTCTCCGTCTCACCAAAGCATTGTTAATCATGCAAGGAAGTGGTATGCATAATTATTAGAATCATTCCCATTGGTTGAATCACGGAAGTTGCAGTGGCTTCTGCATTTTCAAGCTGTGTCACTTGGTGGAGAAGTTATAACATTTAAAATTGTGCTATTATATATAAGCTTGCCAGGTCTTCCTGCTTGCACATTTTCATTGTGTCACAGGGACAGCACCTTTTTCCCTGGTCATCTCTAAAAGTGTAGTGTGGTTTGGTATGAAAATTACGTACACCTCTTCTTAGGAATCAGTTCATTGTATCAAGTGGAGCATTAGTAGAGGAACACTGGGAAGTTAAGAACTGTAGAAATTAGCCAAGTTAGTGAACCAAATCAATTGAAAATTAGCCTTTTCAGACAGGAATTGTGTCCGGAATGGCTGTTACAATGTAGTTCTAATGTTGATACTTACTGATGAATGCGTATCTGTTTCAGATTGCTTTAAAGGTAAAGGAAAAAGTCACTGTCCTTTCTGAGGATTCACTTGGTTGTGTAGTAAATTTTCCTGGACCTGATAAGTTTATACGATAATCATTACTCACTAGAAATATTTTGATAGTATTTAAGGCAAAAGGCTTTTAATTTTTTATGTTAGCGTGTTTGGCATTTTAGACATTCCTGGTCAAACTTTAATTTATGTACTTAGCGGATAATCCTGACTACAGTTGCAACTCTTATGTTTGTTTTAGGACAGCTCTGTTAGCTGCCTTTTTTTCTTGAAATCTTCACCTGAGGATATTTTTCCATTGATTTTCAGAGAAAGTGGAAGAGAGAGAGAGAAAGAGAGAAACATGATGTCAGAGAAACACATTGATCGGTTGCCTTCTGCACACGCCCTGACCAAGGCCCCGGGCTGGGGAGGAGCCTGTGACCGAGGTACGTGCTCATGACGGGAATTGAACCCGGGACCCTTCAGTCCGCAGGCCTACGCTCTATCCACTGAACTAAAGTGGCCAGGGCTCTGTTAGCTAAATTATCCTGCACTTTTAGGAAAGATCTCTCTCTCTCTCAAATGCTGATGTTTTCATGTTAGGGGCTTGCAGACTTTTGTTTCATATTCAAGAAAGGCTCCTGCTGCCCATTGATTGCTGTCAGCAAGTGATAAGAGGAGTCAGCCCTCCGCCCCAGCAAATACTGAGGTTGAGCCCAGTGTGACTGAGGGCTGTCGTGCAGCGTGGAGAGCACTGTTTCCTGTTTGGTTTGGAGGAAAAGATTACAGTAGTTTCACTCCGTTTTTTCAGTCCTGGAAACAATGTACTGGCTCCGACTTTTACTTGCTCTTTCATCTTTTGTCTATTTAGAGACCAAATGTAAACTCACTACAGTTCTAAGAATAAAACGGAGTGTAAATAAGACAGTCAGATCCCTGTGCTGCTGAGGAAAGTGGCTTTACAAAGAATAATTTTGGTGAAAAATTTGGAAATGTAATTCAGTTTCTGGGTGTGACCCTACTGTGATAAAAATTCTCTTTCTACTGAAAGACCCCGAATCTGGCTGTAAGTTCAAGGGTAGTGCCTGCCCCCCATGCCTGGCTCTCGGTCACCCCTCAGTATGGGGTGCTGGTGCACATGGCAGTGGCTGAAGACAAGTTAGTGGGTTGATCAAAGCTATTTTTTTTTATTACTAGAGTTATTCTTTAAAATCAAATGTTAAGTAAGATGAAAAGATAGTTGATGTCTAAGAGGATATTTCTGAAATACTTGACTGGAACTTGCTTTGCATCTCTGAGTTTTGAAAGACAATCTTTTAGGGAGAGAGAATTTTAAATGGAATTTAAAATTGGCGTGTGCGTTTCAGAGCAGATTTTCAGGGTAAGGTAGCGGTAAAAATAGGCCTTGCGCCGTCTCCGACCTAGAGTCCTCCTGATTTATTTATTGCCGAGAAGGCGGCTTCAGGTTCCTCCTTTATGGGGCAGCCAGGTGCTTTATTTCCATTCCTCCTCAAGCAGGTACATTCTTAATCATGAGCGTGTGTGCTGAGCACATGCGCAGGGAATTTCATTTTACACACGAGGAATGGATGACAATAACTAACTCTGATCAGCTAGACCACAGAGGCACTGCTTTAAGGCATCCGAAAACTGCCCCGGCCGGTTGCTCAGTGGATAGAGCTTTGGGCCTGAGGGTCTCCTGATTCCCGGTCAAGGGCAAATATGGGGTTGCAGGTTTTGGTCCCCCAGGCCCTGTGTGGGAAGCAACCAGTCCATGTGTCTCTCTCACATCCGTTTCTCTCCCCTCCCCCTCCCCACTCTTTGACTCCTTCCCACTCTCTAAAAACCAATGGAAAAAAATAAAAAATATTCTCAGGTGAGAAAAACACACACCAAAATAAACAGAAAATCAATGTTGCCAGAATTCATATCCTAAAACACACCATTTGCGATTGAAGAACAAACACCTGACCATTGTGCACGTAAGTTAGCTACTGAATCTCAGATGGCCCTTAACATGATTAGCTCTCTCCATGTAGGACATGATGATCAAATCTAGGAGGGAATCGGTAATGACTGAGTTTTTTGCTTAGTTCACCAAACATTAACTGAACACATTTTGTTTTGGATCCCTGTTCTTCAGAAGCTTATGGTTTTCAACTGTATACTGTAATAATCGGTTGTGAACTCATAACTCATTTTTAAAATCCAAAGAATACACATTGCTTACTCATGAAAAATAAGTGTGAGCACAATTGTGGTCATCTTATAATAACAGCATTCTGGTGTACTTTTGGTGGGGGAAAGGGATGCAATTATATCTAAACTCGGGGCTTGCTGAAACAGTTGATTTTTTTGCATTCTTTGTTTATTTTTTTAAAAAGCTTTCATTAAATCTGGATACATCCATGTGTTTAGTAAAAGTATTTCCCTAGGGGAAAAGGTTAAGAACTAGAAAGTAATTCAAATTTACTTACTTATGACACCTAGAATGTACTGCTGTGGGAAACATACAGTATGCTGTTGGCTGTACTGCTTATTTAGGGTCGGACAAGCTGTGAAATATGTAACAGTTTGGATTTTTTTCAACAGATACTGCAAACCTGGCATGGCCCAGGCACTGTTTCAGACTGGAGATAGAGCCGTGCACATAGGGTTGTTTGCACCCAGGCAGCGTTTTAATGGTGTGGGCAGAGAGCAACAGGTGAAATGCTATGCGTAATGAAGAACGCTAGAATCCCTAGCGTGCTTTCTGTGGTGCCCATTTTGTGGCTTTTCTTTATAATTTCACCGCTTAATCATGGATGCCATGCACACCGTAGTTTTGCCTGTGAACTTTGCGCAGTCTGTTGTGTGTGGTTGCTGCTGCTCAGTATTGTGTCAGATGATTGATGTTGTGGGTAACTGTAGTTCATTAGTTCTCATTGTATTCACGCATGAAATTCCTAGTACTCCATTGTGTGATGGCTCGCTGCCAAATTGTCTGGGAAAAAAGACTTTGAATTAGACGTTGGTGATTTCTTGGAGAAAAGTAGTGTATACCTGTCAGGGGCAAGAGTTAGATGAGTGTGCTTACTAGTCACCGGAGTGCTGACACCATGGGAGCGAGAGCCAGCTGCTTTTGGTGTTCACCTTGAAAGCCAGTGTCAGCCCAGCCGAGGTGGCTCAGTTCGCTTCCACCTCTGCACCAGGAGGTCACGGATCGATTCCCCATCAGGACACATGCCTGGGTTGTGGACTCGATTTCCAGTGTGAGGCGTGGAGGGGGCAGCTGATCAATGACTCTGGCGCATCATTGATGTTTCTCTCTCTCTTTCCTTCTCCCTCTCTGAAATCAATAAAAATATATTGAAAAAATAAAAAGAAGCTAGTTTTAGTTTTGAGGGCATTTTATGGCTAAGGTCTTAAAATCCATCATCTTAAAGTACATTTTTATAGATACCCATTTATTTGACTCTGATCAGACCAGTAAAAGCCAGAATCAGGCAAAATACATGCTTTGGACAGAAACAACTAAAAAGTCTACTTTTCAGAGCATGCATGTAGGGAATTTGCCCACGTGGCACTTAGAGGCACTCTGGGAGATTTATTTACTGATGGTTTTTGTCTTTCGCAGTGCTAAGTGTTGGAATATTGAAACACACAAACATATCCCAGCTCCATTTGGATGCTGCGTGCCTCTAAAGTCAGAAGGCAGCGGCCATGGCAGGAGATTTGCCCTCTGGTTGTAAATATGAGGATGTGTGTCGATAATAAAGGATGGCCCCGTAATGTCAAACACCGACTCTGACAAGCTAAGGGTTTTGTGTGCGCATTTCACTTCATCTTAACGCTGGTAGGTACTATTTCTATTTATGGGTGACGACTCAGGTAGCTAATCGTACCCCTGCATGTACGCTTTGTAATTCCTACGCGCAGATGCAAGAGGTTCTCGCCCTGGCGGAGTGTCTGGAGCTGCCTGGAATGGCGCTGGGTGAGTCCATGAGTCATGAGGCCGGGAGAGAGTGGGGTCAGAGAGCGCAGGCTGGGCTGCGGGAAGTGGCTGTTGCCCAACTCCAGCTGGTGGTTGGCACCAGGGAGCCAGGCCAGCTCTTCCAGTTTCTTAACGCAGGTGGTAACCCAGATATTTGTGTAACTTACCCCGTAGGTGTTGCCAGCTGATGTCATTCTCTTCTCTTTTCACTTTGAAATGCATTACCTGTATAAAAATTATCATGTAGTAACCCCACAGAAACACCATCCAGGTCAAAGACTGGAACAGTGCCAGCTGCTCAGACGCTCCACCCACTGCTTGCCTCTTCCTGGTGACGGCACCCTATGAAATGGAAGGGCGCACTGTCCCGACCGCAAGCTCCATATGTGGTGGCCTTCCTGTTCACACCTTCCTCCCCCAAGGCAGCCACTGTGCTCACCTCGCTTTACGATTCAGATGTGGTTGCATATGCATCCATTCATCTTCACTGCAGCCCAGGATTCTGTTGTATGACTAGACCATGACTGCAGACAGCTGTCCAAGATTCTGTTGTATGACTACACCATGACTGCAGACAGCTGTCCAGGATTCTGTTGTATGACTACACCATGACTGACAGACAGCTGTCCAGGATTCTGTTGTATGACTACACCATGACTGACAGCTGTCCAGGATTCTGTTGTATGACTACACCATGACTGCAGACAGCTGTGCAGGATTCTGTTGTATGACTAGACCATGATCGATAGACAGCTGTCCAGGATTCTGTTGTGTGACTAGACCATTACTAACAGACAGCTGTCCAGGATTCTGTTGTATGACTAGACCATTACTAACAGACAGCTGTGCAGGATTCTGTTGTATGACTAGACCATGATCGGCAGACAGCTGTCCAGGATTCTGTTGTATGACTAGACCATGACTGACAGACAGCTGTCCAGGATTCTGTTGTATGACTAGACCACGACGGACAGACAGCTGTCCAGGATTCTATTGTATGACTAGACCATGACTGACAGCTGTCCAGGATTCTGTTGTATGACTAGACCATGATCGACAGCTGTCCAGGATTCTGTTGTATGACTAGACCATGATCGACAGACAGCTGTCCAGGATTCTGTTGTATGACTAGACCATGACCGACAGACAGCTGTCCAGGATTCTATTGTATGACTAGACCATGACTGACAGCTGTCCAGGATTCTGTCATATGACTAGACCATGACTGACAGCTGTCCAGGATTCTGTTGTATGACTAGACCATGACTGACAGCTGTCCAGGATTCTGTTGTATGACTAGACCATGATTGACAGACAGCTGTCCAGGATTCTGTTGTATGACTAGACCATGATCGGCAGACAGCTGTCCATGATTGTGTTGTATGACTAGACCACGATTGACAGCTGTCCATGGTTCTGTTGTATGACTAGACCACGATCGACAGCTGTCCAGGATTCTGTTGTATGACTAGACCATGATTGATGGACATCTGGTTATCTCCTGATTTTGGCTGCTAAGAATCATGCTTCCATGAACACGTGACTGTGTCTCTTGGTGAACATTGCACATATTTATGCGTGTAGGCACTGCCACTGGATTATTTAACATGTCTTCAGTTTTAGTAGGTAACGTCTTTTGCATAGAGGTTGTACCACTTACACTCCTCTTCTCCGTGGCTGGGAGTTTCTGTGCTCTGCGTTTCCAGCACACTTGGTGCCAGGTCCTGTAAGGTGAGCCCTTCCAGTGGGTCTGAAGTGTCATCTCACTGTAGTTTTCATTGACGTTTGTCTGACTGATGAGCAACTTAAGAAAAATTTATTTCAGAGAGGAAGCTAGAGTGAGAGAGAGAAACATCATTGATGAGAGAGAATCATAGATCTGCCTCCTGCATGCCCCACTGGGGATCGAGCCCACAACCCAGGCATGTGCCCTGACCGGGAATCGAACCGTGACCTCCTGGTTCATAGGTTGACGCTCAACCATTGAGCTACACCGCCAGACAGTGAGCCACTTTTTATGTTTATGGCCTGATCAAGTCTTTCGTCCGCTTTTATTTGGGATTATTTTTTCTTGATTTGTCTCATATTTTGGGGGGGATCAAAACTAGATTATATGTACTGTAGATACAGTTTTCAGCCTGGTAGTAATGTCTTCATGGTGTTTTCATGACAGGAAGTTCTTAATTTGAATGTGGCCTGAGTGTAGTGGCCCAGAGAAAGGCCAGCCAGGGAGGCGTTTCCAGAGGGGACCTGTCAGCTGGCATGATCTTGCAGAGAGGACTTGGGTACAGTCACCCTAAGTCTTTATGGGTTTATGGCTCTAGGCTCTGGACTCTGAGTCCTGGGTCTGCCACTTAGGAAGGAGCTGATTGCTTATCTCTGAAATGCCGCAGATAGAATACCAGCATCCGCTCAAGGTGGCTGTGGGCTTGCTCAGCACAGGGCCCAGCACACCGTAAGCCCCGAGGTTAGTTCAGAAACATCCGAGTGAAGCCCATCTTAGTGCCAGGGAAGAGGCACACAGGAATCATGTCTGTGCGTACACTTATATTGACAATATAAAGTGTGTGTGTATTTATATATGTGATACTGGACAAATGTCAGCCTGAAGGTTAGGAGTCCCAGCCCAGCAAGATGTGCTGTGGTTTCAAAAATGACCCTTGAGCTCCCGAGATACTTTTTAAAAATTGCAATCACATGAAAGAAGAGATGCAGTCTTTAGTCGGATGGATTTGGGGATGGAGAGGAAAGACTTCCCAAACCAGTGCCCCTGGCTCAGCTGGGAGGTGTCCGGTGGGTGACTGAGTGACAGCACATTCTGTTCAGTTTTTACCTCCGGAGACCTCGTCTCTTTCTACTGTTCCATCTGTACTTTTTACCATTTACACACCCTTCCCCAGCACACATACACACACTATCATCTGTTATAATCTCTATTCCTGTAATAGCCTCCTAAGCAGTATCATGTCCCCACCCCCCTTACAATCTGTTTTTCTAAAAAGATCTTTTCAAAATCCCTGTTTTTTAGTGGCCCCCCGTGCTCCGGGGCGCACACTCATTCTGCAACTCCTGGGCTTCTTACTGCCTCTAGGAGTGAAAGCCAAACCCCATCCCATGGTCACTAGGCTCCCCCGGGATCACTTGGCCCTGCCTCCGCCTCCAGCCTCATCTGCATCTTTCTCCTTCGTGCTCGCTGATCTCAAAGTACGCCGGCCCCTCTGGTTCCTACAGGTCTGCGAACCCGGTCAGGTTCCTCTGGAGTTCACTCGTGGCACTGTTTTCCCTTTTTTTGTATTTATATACGCCTGTGATTACTTTTTAATTGTGGAATTTTTTTGGTCATCTAGTTCTCCCACTAGACTGTATGCCCCATGAGATCAAAGGTCGTGCTGATTGTATGACTGTCCGGCATAGAATACTCTCAAATATTGTTTGAATGAATGAGAGAAGCATGCTCCTAACCTAGGGCTCTTGCATGAGCTGTTTTCTCTACCTAGAAAGTTTCCCACCTCCATCCCTCCGTCACCCCGTCCCTCCGTCACCTTCACCTGTCCAGTTCCTTTCCTCTGGAACCTTGCCCTGAACCAGAAAGGAGGCTAGCGCTCTGCCTTACCTCCCCTTACTTCCCCTTTAGAGACTTCCAACAGTTGTACCCACTGACTGCTGGCTGTTTGCTTTGCCTGTATCCTCCCTGGCTTCTCCTCAAGGTGGTTTCGTTCTTCCTTTTTTCTTCTAAAACATTTGTAGTCCCCAGGGTCATCTTGGTCCCTAGGTAACTGGACCTGTTCTCTCGGGTTTAATACTACTTTGCTGATTACTCCTGAGCCCTTATCTCCTCCAGATCTCGGTCTTGACCTTCAGACGAACTGCCCACTGTCCATATCTCTGTGGCAATCGTTCCACAGACACCTTAAATTGAGGATTTTAAACTAATATGTATAATACTCTTCCTGCCTTTTCACTCAGTCACCTAATTCAGAAACCTGTCATCCTTGACTCCTCCCCTTTTCACTTTAGCTTTCTAATTGGTCACCCTCCCTCCAATCCATCTCCCACACAGCAGCCTTCAGAAAGAGTTCGACTGTCATTCGATTGCCTTAAACGCCCTCGTGTTTCCACTTGAGCTTACGATGGTGGCATTACGAGACCTGTTGCGATGGTGCTTGCAGCTTCTCTTTTCACTCCTTCCACTCCACACGTTGTACTTTCCGGCCAGATCACAGCCAGCGTCATGTGCAGCTTCATCACAGCGTCAGAAGCCTTGCCGACATGCTGTTTCTGCCCCTGAAACAACTCCCCCTTTTCCTGGCCATCCTAGCTCGAGCTCAAGTGCTTTCTCGGAGATCCAGTCTGTCTCATAGCAGGCAGGGTCCTTGCCATCCTCCGTGGTCACCTCTCGTGTACACCATTCGTGTAGTGTGGTCAGCCTTCCCCTGGAGCCCTGGGGAGGAGGAGGGACCTCATTTGCCTCCACAGCACTGAGTATATCTGGTCAGTGTTTGTCGAATGAATGAACGAACGAATGAATGAATGAATGAATGAATGAACGAACCTCTTACTAAGTAGCCACAGGGTGGTGACATTGAACTGGCTGCCTATACTCCTATGCATAGATGCAGTTAAGGAGGGAAGGTTTTCTTTATCTGGAGAGCACTTGCTGTATTTATTGTTTTGCACCTGGCCTTCTTCCAGCGACAGGTTCGCCTGTGTTTTCAGTTCTGTCCTCCGGCCTTTCCCCCGTTGCTTTGTCGTCAGCCCTGGAGGACGGGAACCTGCGGAGACTCGGGATCTGGAGTTTGGCCGGAAGCCCTTCAGAGTTGGTGATCTGAGCGGTGTCTTTGCCAGCTGGAGCGTAGAACAAAGAAACCAAACAAACTCTTGGTGGAGTCTGAAATGCAGCTTTTTGCTTCTTCAGAAATTGCGATTCTAGTCAGCGATGCTGACTTAGAAATGCACGGAGAACCCAGAGCCCAGCAGCCACACGGTGCAGTGTCCCTGCTGGAGTGCGCCATTGATTCTGAACCTGCAGCCTGTTTGGAACTGGAATGCTATTGGACCACAACTGGAATTACAGTCTAATGGCATTGGGGGCCAGGAAGGACTTTTTACTTGAGCAAATCTCATCCGATCCCCTAACTTTGGGAGGACAGCTAAGGTCACCTGTCTAGGTGACAGCAGATTTGGGCTCTGATCTCGCTATTTCTGCTCTAGTTCGTTTTCTGTTTAACAGCATTTTTTCAGTTACTGAGGAGTGACAGACAGTGCTGGGATCATGCAGTAGGAGCAGCACCTTGTCCATGGTTTCCCACAAACCTAAATGCTTTGGGAATGAGACTGATAATCAGAAAGTCTTTGTCCAAGTTATACAATTATGCTTTTTGCTTTTAAATATATTTTTATTGATTTCAGAAAGGAAGGGAGAGGGAGAGAGAGATAGAAACATCAGTGATGAGAAAGAAGCACTGATCGGCTGCCTCCTGTATGCCCCACACTGGGGATGGAGCCCGAAACCTGGGCATGTGTCCTGACCAGGAATCGAACCGTGACCTCCTGGTTCATAGGCTGATGCTCAACCACGGAGCCACGCTTGCTGGGCTCTTTTTTTTAAATAAGAAAAATGACAAGCACGTTTACAATAAGGATGTTGAGTTTTAAAAGTCATTTATTTGACTAGGTAACAGATGAACCTGATAGAACACTGCCACAGGGCTCCTAGTGGAGGAAAACAGGATTCCCCCGCCTCCCCCCCATTTCCATTTCTGCCCCCCGGGGGCACTTGCTGCTTAGATAGTCTCCAGAGGAAACCCTCCTGCTCTTGCCTTTATGCAGCGCTCTCGAAGGAGTGCTCATGCCTTTCCTAGTGCAGACGTCTCACATGAGTGTGAGCCTCCGGTGTCTGAGCCACTCACTGCAGGCCCCTGCCCCTCTGCCCTTCAGCAGGTTATAGGGTGCTTTTCACCGTAGCAGAGTGGAAAGAATTCTACGCTGGGAACCATGGGCCTGACAGCTAGGCTTTCGTTCTGTTGTTCCTCATTTGCACACCCCAAGTCTGTGTCTTCATCGATCTGCTCCCCCTCGGCGCATTGAGAACTCTGGGTCTGCCTGGTTCCACAGCAGCCTGGGGAGAATTGTGCTGCTCTTGCCACTGAAGGAGCCCAGGGGCTGGAGAGAAGAGATGACAGGGTTCACTGACTGAACTGGGAGTGCCCCCCCCCCCCCCCCCCCCCGTGTGTTTTATGTGATAGGATTGCGAGGCATAACTCATTTATATATTTATTCTGGATTAAATTGGGTTAGTGTGTTTGCTGCTCAAGAGCCTAAGAGCTACCTACCCTTTCTGCTGTTTCACTCTCTGTTGCCTTGTACATAGGCCTCCCGTCTGGTAAGTCACGCTAACAAGACTCCGCTTGGCTTTCCTGGAGAAGTGAGGTATCTATATATGTAAAAGCCTAAGTGACCGGAACGCCCGGTCGCTGTGACGTGCACTGACCACCAGGGGGCAGATGCTCAGTGCAGGGGTTGCCCCCTGGTGGTCAGTGTGCTCCCACAGCCAACCTCCCATGGCCAGCCAACCTCCCGCGGTCCCTTCCCCTGTCCGGCAGGCCCCAGTCGGCAGCTGGAAGGCCCCAGTTGGCCCTGATTGCTGGCCAGGCCTATGGACCCCACCCATGCACAAATTTTGTGCACCGGGCCTCTAGTTATATTATCACCCTTCTCGGGGAAGCCATTGAGCTAGTTGAGAGGTGTATTTTTCTAATCCCTCCAAAGAAGAAACATACTTGGATTGGAATGCTGAGAAGAATTATTTTAGTATTTTTATTTCCCCCCTTATCTTACACAAATAAAATGACTTGAATTTCTCTTACTGAATGCCTCGATATAAATCCCTTAGTAACAGTAGAATAAATACCTTTCATAGTTAACAATGAAACAAAATAATCTTCTTAAATATTATTTGGTTTTCCTCAAAGCTAAGTGAAAAACAGATATTTGAAGTTTCAAATGGGATTTGGCAAATGTGGTTTAAGAGACTGGGGATGGAGAAAGGAAAGGCAGGAGCTAAAATGATCCCATAATCCCTTCACTGGAAGATGAGCGATGCCAGCACTGTGTCTGTCCTTGCGGCCTCTTCCTGCTCACGTCAAACAGGTGAGGCTGACAGAGTGGAAGCTGCTTCAAAGAGCATCTCCCATTGGATTAACCTCCTCTTACAAAATGGAAAACTGTGGTCATCACAGCCACACGGAGGACGATAAACCCTTTCGTACCAGAGACCTTACCCAGGCATTTGCTGTTACCAGGTCACTGACAGTTGGCACGATGGGGAAGGGATTGAGGAGGCAGGGGCGCATGCCACTGGGTAGAGGAGTGGGTCAGCAGGAGCTGAGCTCGAGCTATGCAGGCAGTTCTCATTTTTGTATGTCAGCCAGGATGAGGCAACCTGGAAATTACTGCAGTATCTTGATCATGTATATTTTAGTAGAACTCTTTTAAAAAATATATATATTTTTATTGATTTCAGAGAGGAAGAGAGAGAGAGAAACATCAATGATGAGGAGAATCATTGATCAGCTGCCTCCTGCACGGCCGCCAGTGGGGATCGAGCCCACAACCTGTACATGTGCCCTTGACCGGAATCGAATCTGGGACCGATGGTTCAGTCTGCAGGTCGATACTCTATCCACCGAGCCAAACCTGCTAGGGTTATTTGAGTAGAATTCTTTTTTAAAAAATATATTTTATTGATCCTTTACAGAGAGGAAGAGAGAGGGATAGAGAGTTAGAAACATCGATGAGAGAGAAACATTGATCAACTGCCTCCTGCACACCCCCTACTGGGGATGTGCCCGCAACCAAGGTACATGCCCTTGACCGGAATCAAACCTGGGACCCTTCAGTCCACAGACCGACGCTCTATCCACTGAGCCAAACCAGCTAGGGCTTGAGTAGAATTCTTAATGCTTAGCAGAATTACTGATACCATCATTGCTTCACATTGGTGGAGGAATTTTCTTTTAGTACATTAAATCCTGGTCAATTTTCGTTAAAAGCACAAAACAGATTTGTTTCCAGCAGAGGTCTCATTAAAGGGAGGTTTGGCTGCACTTGATGGGAAGATTGAAACGAAACGCTGGGAAGGCGGCGGTTTTATCTGTGGGAGCGAACAGAGAGCCTTTCTCTCCCTCTCATTCATCCGGCAGGAAGGCGAATCCAGTTGCTGTGAATTTAGGGAAGCAGGCTTCATACGGATTCATTTTCTAAAGTAGCATCAGTCTTCCATCAAAGTTGCTGTGGGGAAGGAGAAATGGGCCCCGGGCACCTTGCTGGGCCTCTCCCCTCGATGGGCATCTCCTGTGATGTTAGTGATGTTAATGACAGCGGTGCAGTAAATGGAAAACAGACTCAGTGTGACACAGGCAGGTACAGCAGTGGTAAGGAGTGACACTCTGAGAATGCCATGCTCAGCATTCTCCCCTCCACCCCTGTGGTTAACTCTGCAGAGGCTTGAAAAAACTTGTTTATAGCCCTCGCTGGTGTGGTTCAGTGGGTAGAGCGTCGGCCCGAGGATTGAAGGGTCCCGGGTTGGATTCTGATCAAGGGCACACACCTCAGTTGCAGTCTCCCATTCCCAGCCTGTGCAGGAGGCAACCGATCGATGTGTCTCTCTCACATTGATGTTTCTCTCTCTTTCCCTCTCCCTTCCACTCTAAAAATGAATGGAAAAATATGCTCGGGTGAGGATTGACAGAAAAACCAACAAGGTTTGTTTATAGATGTATTATATTCAGGAACACTAATTTCAAAAGTGGTCACAGTAAAAGAGATGGAATCACTTCAAGCTTCCAAGATCCATTAACCCAATTTATAGGACATTTATTTTGAATTCTTTAGTGCTCACCAGTGGATGGTAATGCATTTCCCTCCCTTGTAAGCGTTTCTTTATAGTAGATGACTCTCAGTGCACAGTGGTTTGAGTAGTGCCTTCATGGGAGCGTGCATCGCCCTAATTTTATGATGATTCTTGGGGAGGTGTTTTTGGAGCTTTTCTTCATTGTGTGTGTGGATGTGTGTGTGCAGTGGTATCCTAGAAAAGCCGCTTTTTTTCCATAGAAACAAAGCCCAGAAGACAAATCTGTAGCAAAATCTTACCTAGGCGGGGCAGAATGTTAACGGTGATAGTAAAGCAACCACTGAGCAGACCTGTCAGATGGTCCCATCTCATTTCCTGGAGCCTGAGTATTTGTAATCCTGGAGCCCAGAGGTGTTGGACTTTCCCTTTTCTTTGCATAGCATACGGAATGCTTTAAACTGTCGCATGTGTCAATAGATGTTTTACAACAATCCATTCCAACTTTGATTCTTCCCTACCTCACGTTAAGTATAAAGTTGCAGCGTGAGCTGGGTCTGGCAAGAAAATGAACACAGAACGGCCTCTGTCCAAATTAACTTAAAAACACAGGAAGTTCCTGTGAGTCGTTTCCTGTCCCTTCCAACAAAAGCAAACAAAAAAACCTCCCTAGTTACGCAGCTCTGTTCAGAGTTGCTAATGTTAATAGTATGACTTCTAATGTGCTAAACGGTTTGCTGGCTGTTCTCGCACACTTGGTTAAGACGTTTTCCTCAAAGACAAATGCCTCGTTTTTCTTTCTCTCCCCAGAGCACAGCCATGGAGGAAACGGCTATCTGGGAACAGCACACGGTGACGCTTCACAGGGTGAGTTCTGCAGTGAATCATGGTGTGCAGCTCAGGATGTTGGCAGCTCCGGGACACAATGGGGGAGAGCAGATGTCAGGAAGCCGAAGAAAGGGGCAAGCTTTCCTTTGCCCTGCTTCAGATTAGAATCGCATAAACTCTCCCCAAGGTCAGCACTGACCCGGCTACTTTCCAAACATCCGTTCCCTGGGCATCTGTATGTTTGCCTTTTACTCCTGACGGAAGAGATCACTGACTTTGTCAATTTGGAGGGATCAGATAAAAGACGCTGTGCCCTGTACACGTGGTAAACTGCTTCAGCATTTCTGAGGACAGATGAATGTGTTGTAGGCTTGGGGTTTTACATTAACCAGGTCCTGTGGGCAGTAAAATCTTAAAGGATGCTTGTGGATGTGGAACACGTAGACCCCAAGCCATCGCTTAAGCCAGTGGTCGGCAAACTCATTAGTCCACAGAGCCAAATACCAACAGTACAACGACTGAGATTTCTTTGGAGAGCCAAATTTTTTAAACTTAAACTTCTTCTAACGCCACTTCTTCAAAATAGACTCGCCCAGGCCGTGGTATTTTGTGGAAGAGCCACACTCAAGAGGCCAAAGAGCCGCATGTGGCTCGCGAGCCGCAGTTTGCCGACCACGGGCTTAAGCAGTTGCAGATGGACACAGAGCAAGTAGCAGGAAGCTGGGTCAGAGTAAGAGCTTGTCTGCCCTGCACTTGCATCCTACGCTGTCTCTTCTCCTTTAGAAATGGGCAGGCGATCCCATCCCCTTCTAAAGTTGTGGTCTCCACAGGTGGTGGTGTTTTTTTTTTAACTTATTGACGAGAGAGAGAGAGAGAGAGAGAGAGAGAGAGAGAGAGAGAGAGAGAGAGAGAGATAGGGAAACATTGATTTGTTTTTCCACTTCCTTATGCATTCATCAGTTGCTTCTTGTATGTGCACTGACCGGGGATCAAACCTGCAACCTTGGTGTATTGGGACGATGCTCTAACCTACTGAGCTACCCGGCTAGGGTCCACAGGTTTAAATTGGGCTAATGGCACCTATTTGTGCTTGACATAAAGTAAGTCTCTCCCATGACCCCCCCTCTGAAGAGAGCTGACTATTACCCTGCCCTGTAGAGAGCGAACAGAAAGAGATTAGAGAACATACTTGGCCCTCACCAGCCGTGTCCTCACTAGGAAAGTGGGACGGGGAAAGCATGTTCTGAACTCGGCCCTGGTTACCTCAGGAATGTTTGAATCTGCACATGATCGATAATGGGCGAATTAATTATTAAAAACAGCGATTTCAGATAAGATGCAGTGGGTTTTTCTTATGCCTCCCTAAAGGATGATAAAAAAATCACTAAATAATACTAACGTTAACTGTTAATTTATAAGGCTAAAATATGGCTTCTGTTTGTTTGAAATGTACTGGTAGGTAAAATATTTCAACCAGATTAAACATATAAAATAACTTCATACCTTAAAGTTATTTAATTAGCTGGTATTATTTTATCACATTACATTTATTTTCTGAATACCTTTATTGTTTTCATTGGTATGACTGACATACAGTAAAATTCATGTGTACAGTAAAATTCCAACTGTACAGCTTAGTGTACAGTTCCGAGTTTGGCAAATACATGTAGTCATGTAACCACCACTACAGTAAAAATATAGAGCAGCCATCACCCTGAAACTTGTGCCCATTTATAGTCAGCTCTGCCCCTCACCCCAGCACATAGCAACCGCTGATGTGTGTTCTGTTCTTACACAGAAATGTCTAGCCTTTTCCAGAATGCCATGTCAGCGAGCTCACACTACATATATGTAGCCTTTTGAGACTGGTTTCTTCTAACGTATTTGAAATTTCTTGTATCAGTAATTCTTTGTTTTGTTTTCTTTTGTTGTTGTTAGTTTCTTCTTATTGCCCAGTAATATTCCAGCATATGAATGTAGAGAGATTTACTTATTCATTCTCCAGTTTTGATACATTTGGCCTGTTTTCAGTTTTGGGTGATTATGAATCAGTCTGCTCTAGTATACACGTTTTTGTATGAACCTAACTTTACATTTCTCTTGGGTAAATACTTAGGATGGAATTGCTGTGTGTCTTATGGTAAATGAATATTTATCTTATAAGGCGCTGCCAAACTGCCTGTACCATTTTGCATCCTCGCTGCTAGTATGTACGAGCTCCAGTTGCTGTGTATTTTCACCAACCCTCGATATTATCAGGGTTGTTTGGGTTTTTTGTTTTTTTAATTTTAGCCACACAGATAGGTGTGTAGTGGTATGTGGTTGTGGTTTTAGTTTCTAGTTCTCTTAAGACGAATGATGTTGAGTATCTGCTTATGTGCTAACTTGTCGTCTATATAGCTTCTTTGGTAAAATGTGTTCACATCTCTTGCCCATTTTTAATTGGGTTATTTGTTTTCTTATTATTGAGTGTTTTCTTATAATTGTGGTAAAATACACCAAACATAGAATTTACCATCTGTTCAAGTCCTTTGCCCATTTTTTAATTGGCTCATTTGTTTTTTTAATTGTTGAGTTGTAGGAATTCTTTACCTCCTTTACATATTAACCCCTTATCAGATATATGACTTGCAAATATTTTTTCCTATTCTATGGGTTGCCTTTCCATTCTGTTGAGGTGCACAAAAGTTGTTACTGAGTTTTGAGAGTTGTTTCTCTATTCAGGATACAAGTTTAATTTCTTGCTGTCTTTGTCAAAAGTCAGTGACCATTTGTGTGCGGTCTTTCCTTGGTCCCTTCTGTTGGTCGAAGTGTCTGTCTTCCTGCAGTTACTTCTGCCGTGACTGTCACAGCTTTAAAAACGGTTTTCTTCTTCGTCTGTTGGTGTGGTCAACTTCTTGCTTTTGGAATGTTGAACAGTCTTGCATTCCCACGATAAATTTCACTTGATTGTGATACAGCATCCATTTTCTGTATTGGATTGATTTGCTCGTATTTTTTGAAGGTAAGTGTTTCTGTGTTCATAAAATACTGGTCCGTACTTGTTGTGTGTGTATTGTTCTTACCTGGTTTTGGTGTCGGGGAAAAGCTACGCGCCTCAGAACAATCCCTGCACAGTTGATGCTACTTCTTCCTTCAGTGTTTGGTAGAATTCATCTGGACTCTTCTTTGTGGGAAGGCTTTTAACTATAAATTCAGTTGGTGATGTTGTGTAGGACTGTCCAGTTATGTATTTCTTCTTTGTTAGTGCTTCTTTTTGGGTAGGTTTGGTAATTTGCATCTTTCAGAGTATTTGTCCCTTTCATCTAATTTATGAACATAAAGTTGTTAACAGTGGTCTCTTATTTTACTGCTATAGGGTCTGTAATGAGGCCCTGTTCTTATTTTTGGTATTGGTAATTTGTGTCTTCTTTTATTTCTTGGTCTGGCTGGCTAGAGGTTTAGCAATTTCGATTGATCTTTTCAAAATACCAGTTTTTGTTTTCATTGACATATTTTGTTTTGTTTTTTTATTTGATTGATTTCTGCTCTTATTTTTATATTTCCTTTTTTCTGCTGATGTTGGGTTTAAATTGTTCTCTTAATAAGTTCTTAAGGTAGAAGCTAGCTCATTCTTTTGAGACCATAGGTGTAATTTGGCATTATCACATTCCATTTGTTTTTCCCTAATACCTTTTAGTTTTTAAATAAACAAAATGAAATAAGACCCATTAGCTAAAATATGTTTCTCCTTCCTACTATTTTGCCTCGCTTTGTTTGGAATGCACGTGTGGGGAACACTGTATTTACTACAGATCATTAGCTGAGAGAAAGCGGGAAAAACTCTTGAACGTTGAGAAATCAGAAACAGCTTTTCTGAATGAGCTAAGTGTCACACGTCCTCGGCACAGTGGGCATAATCCCCGGGCATGCCTGAGAGCGCCTGTCCAGAAGATGAGGGTCCGTTTCTGCTGTAGCTGCCTCTTCCGTGCTTCAGTGTCCTCTGCCATGGGAAGGGGCCAGCCCACAAAGCTGTCACCACAAGTTCCGTGGCGATGAGATGGGGATGCCGTTCCCAGAGCTGCTGCGCTGGGCCTCATCAGAGCGAGTCCCCGACCGAATGGGAGTCCTCGGCACTGTCCCTGCGGGCGTTGTGTTTTGGAGGTTCTTGCCAATAGCCCTGTTGGTGCGAGCTGACTCACACCAGCCACGCTCCACTCGGCTCACTCTCCGCCGCTGCAGAAGGGGCGTTCAGGTAGCCCGTCCCTGAGTGTTCTGAGTTGGTCCAGAGTAAAATCTGGCTCTGCGAGAATATTGGCGGCTAGCTTTTCCTGTCAAGAGCCAGGTGATATTTTAGGCTTTGCAGGCCGTAAATCTCTCACGACTACTCAACTCTGCGTTGGCATTGCAAAAGCAGCCATAAATAGTAGATGGACAAGAGGGTGTGGCTGGGTTCCAGTAAAACTTTCTTTACAAAACTGGGCAGCTTCCCAGATTGGCCTGCAGGCCAGGGTGTCTGACCACTGGCGGAGAGCAGTGACTTCCGTTTTCTTACTGTGAAGAGAATCCACGGGCCATCCCATGGCCTGTGAGGTTCTGAGTCCCTCTGTCTGCCTCTGCCTAAATCTCCCGTTGAAACGGAGGGCCACGGCCTCCGGCTTCCATTTCTGAGAGGCATTGCCAGAGGAATGAGAAGAGCAGTAAGTGAAGGAGGTGATTGGAGGCTGTCATTTCGGCACTAGCCATGTGTGGCCAAGTAAGGACAAATCCGTGTTCTTTGACATCTGATGGTCAATTACATGTAAGGCAGAAGTAACTTTGTTAAAAGAATAAAAAGTCTGTAGATGAAAACACAATAGTTTCTGCTGTTAGCTGTCAAGAATAATGCACGATGTGCTTCTGCATTGCCCATGCTTCTGTTGGCATTCCCAGAGGAGACTTTCTTCACCTGCGAGTGTTAGATACTCTGAGGCCCACTCTCCCAGGCGATCGGTGGCCTCCAGCCAGCCTGCCCTCTTTAAGACATCCTATTCACTCTGCCAGGCTGAGGACGTTGTGGCTGGTCCGCTGTGTGCCACGCACTGTCACACCCCTGGAATGATGCCGGAGAAGAACTACAGGCCGACTCCTGGCCTCGTGGGCTCTGCTCTGCCCACTGGCCCTGAATGACAGTGGATATGGTCCTCAGGTAGTTGTCCCCCCTGTCTCCTATGCATCGTAAGCTCCTTAAGGGGAGGAAATGTTCACCGGTGTTATATTCCCGTAGCGCTCAGCACTTAGTTAAAAGCCCAATAAAAGTTAATTTCCTAGGAGACCACCCTAGTCAACAAAGTCACTCTCAGGAAGTCCGCATAGCAGCCTTATGTATGTAATGCAAAGACATACATAATTTACGATTGTCTAGCCTTCTTATTAAAGATATAAGACGCAGGTGAAATTAATTTTATAGATCTTATTTAGCTCAGTATATCCAAAATAATACCATTTTCAACATGTGAACAATATTTAAAAATTGATGTACTTTACTTCTGTTTTTCCATAGAGTCTTACAAAGCCAGTGCACATTTTACAATTTCAGCACATCTCTGGTAAGACTAGCCACATTTTCAGCACTCAGTGGTTACATGTTTTTTGTTTATCACAAATTTAGTTTCCCTACCAGGCAAAGGTTTGAACACAAAAGCTATTGCCACTCATGGCTGCTAATGGTCTCAGAAAGATGAACTATGGTGAGAGGAAAATTCTTGGATGCTTTTTCTTCCATTCAAAAGCTACAACATAAATGTGTGTGCACATGAAAATAAGTGAGATCATATTATACTGCTTTAACCCCCCCCCCCAAAAAAAAATAATAAACATTATCTTGGACATTTTCTCATGTAAAAACCAACTACCTTCTGACACACCTAAAAATTTGTGTGGTAAAGAGATATGAGAAAATAGAATATTTTGCATTTCTATTGAGAATTCCACCGTAGTCTCTCAGTGAGTCCAGCCCTGAGCCTGCGATTGCCTCGGAGAAATAATAGTTCTCCCGCTGTCAGTGTTGATGACTGGGAACAGGATTAACATGTTTTCACACGTGCTGTTCCTCTTCCCCTGTAAACAAATGGCTTTCCCACGTCTCCTGCAGCTGCTGCTAATGCAGTTCTTCCCCTAGTCCTCGTGGAACCTTACCACCACAAGTAAGTGTGTATTCCGTGCTGTCGCCGGTCCTCTCAGGGTCTCTTGTCGCATGCAGTGTCAGGGCGTCACCCTCGGTTAGCGTCCCGAGGCCGGGCGTGGAGACAGCACCCCGTCTCCTCACACGTTCGCCAGCTCCTTGATGCCCTGGCTCCCTGGAGGTCCGTTTTACTGGATAGAACTCTCGGGCTCACTGTTCTGTTCCTCTGGAGTATCTCTACATTGTCTTTGGCATATCACGTTGATATTCAAATATGATGATAATCTAAGTTTCTTTTCTTTGTAAGTTATGAGCTCTTTTTAAAGTTCCCAGTTAGCTCTTGAATTCTGTCAACTCAGTTCATGCTTGCATGTTCTGTAGGGGAGTGACTCTGCTGCTCCTTATCTTCATCGTGATGTTGTAAGGGATTCGATCCTGACACTCTTTTTGCTTATTTTTACGTGAAATTAGTTTCTTTGAGGTTTTAGAAATTGGCTTAGTTTCCTCGCACGTGTGCGTGTGTGTGTGTGTGTGTGTGTGAGAGAGAGAGATGCATGTGCTATAGAACATACCTGCTGCTTTCTGACACATTTTTTTTTAAGCAAGAGTCTTGTCATACTTTTTTTAAATATATATTTTATTGATTTTAGAGAGGAAGGGAGAGGGAGAGAGAGAGATAGAAACATCAATGATGAAAATCATTGATTGGCTGCCTCTTGCACGCCCCCTACTGGGGATCAAGCCCGCAACCCAGGCTTGTGCTCTTGGCTGGAATCGAACCTGGGACCTTTCAGTCAGCAGGCTGACGTTCTATCCATTGAGCTAAACCAGCTAGGGCTGACACTTACATCTTATCTCTGCGCCCTTTGGACACGTCACCCTGGCCGTGCTCTGCTTTGTCTCTGTTGTTCCTGTCCCGCTCAAGGCCTCTTCCCTGCCAGCAGCGCCTCCTGTGTGGAGCGCCGGGCCGAGGGCGTGGCGCCCAGTGTGCAGAGCCTGGGGTTACACAGCTCCGGGGTTCAGGCTCCATGGCAGGTCCTGTTCCCTCCTGCGGTTGGAGTAGGCAGTCCCTCCCGTGTCAGCTGCTGTTCCCACGTTGTTTTGCCATTCTTCCCAGCAAATGCCTGTTATTATTTGGGGTTCTCAGTCTTGGGTGTGTCAGACACCTGTGGCTTTCCTCCCAGGTAGCTTAGCACCGATGTGTTCTATGCGCTCTATGGTTTCAAGTCTTTAATCCCCTTGAGTTAATTTGTGTGTATGGTGTAAGACAGTGGGGTAGTTTCATTCTACTTTCTGTGTCTGTAGATTTGTCTTTTCTGAACATTTCCCATGAGTTGAATTACACTATAGATGGTCTTTTATGAGTGGCTTCTTCACTCGGCATAATGTTTTCAAGGTGGTTCATCTATTTCATAGCATCTACTAGTACTTCCTTTCTTTTTAGAGCACATAAGAGTCCATTGTAAGCATGTACCACACTTTATTTGTTGGCTCACCAATTGGTGGGCATTTGGGCTGTTTCTTTCTGTGGCTCTAGTAAAAGCTGCTGTTAGGAAATGTGGGTGTAAGTCTTCGTGCAGGTAGATGCATTCATTTTTCTCGGGCCTGTAGGCGTGAAGTTGCAGGTGGTTTATTCTTTTTTAAGGAGAGTTTTTTCCTTTTTGCCACTTGAGTAGGCTTTGGGGTGGGAGTGAAGGTCGTGACATACACCCAGGCCCCGGTGGACATGGTTTCGTGGTTTGCATGGCAGAGGGCTGTGGAAAACATGCGGGAAGATGCTGCTCTGGCTTATGATTCCCGACCTCGGAGAACTGAGGTTTCCTTACACTGCTCCGCATATTTCACTTCCTCTTCAGAAAGCGATGGTGTGGATTTCTTTGAGATTATCTTAGCTCTTAAAGAACATTCAAGTAATTGGCAGTTCTTACTATTCTCTTATGCCATTTAATGCATTAGAGCGCATGCCCATTCCAGGCCAGATCCTTCGGTGAGTAACCATCCGGGCGAGGGAGTGGGGACCATAGACGAAATACTATTGTCATTTTTGCATTTCAGTGTTTTTCGTTTGTAGAGTGTGACATAATGAACGGTTATTTTTCTTAATTAGTGACATTTTACTGTGATTATTACTCTAGGCTCCGGGATTTGGATTTGGAATTGCGATCTCTGGTGGGAGAGATAACCCCCACTTCCAGAGCGGGGAGACCTCGATCGTCATTTCAGATGTGCTGAAGGGAGGGCCCGCTGAAGGGCAGCTGCAGTAAGTGTGTCCCCTGGGCGCTGTGCACGCATGGTGCTGGCTCGGGCCCTGGGCGCTGTTCACTGACCGCCCAGCAGGTTCTCTAAGTGAATGTGTGTTTTCCTTATCTCGATCCTGAATGGAAAGTAAGTATATGAACCTTAAATAGAAGGTCACTGTGAAAATAGTGGAACAAACAGCGTTTACTCAGTTTTAGGTAGAATCTAGCCTTTAGGAACCTCACCCTGAGCCTTGCTGTTTTGTTCAGTAAGAAGATCAAGAGAAAGAGGCCAAAGATACACTAGCAAAAAAGTAAGAGTATAATCAGAAGGATTAAAAGAAAATCCAAGGAGAAGGAGTATTTATTTTTTGAAAGGGAGGATAACTTTTCCCGGCTATACAAATAGTATCATTTATGCCCTGTACTTGTCCCAGCGGAATTACTCTGTGTGTTGTGGTACCTGCTCAGTCCTTTAGGAAACCTGTGTTAATGGCTTTGTTTTGTTTTTGTTTTTTAATATATTTTTATTGATTTCAGAGAGGAAGGGAGAGAGAGAGAGAAACATCCATGATGAGAGAGAATCATTGATCAGCTGCCTCCTGCACGCCCCCCACTGGGGATGGAGCTCGCAACCCGGGCATGTGCCCTGACCAGGAATGGAACTGTGACCTTCTGGTTCAGAGGTCGACGCTCAACCCCTGAGCCACACCGGCTGGGCCATGTGTTAATGGGTTTTAAAAATGAATGACCTGTGGGTACTTGCTAATAAGCGTGTTTGTGAGAGATCTGAAAGTAAATAGTTTGACATTTCATCACTGATCTGAAGACAAATAGATTACCTAGTCCATAATTACAGTATTTTTTTTAGAAGTACTCATCTTGAAAATACCTTCACAAACTTATCTGTATGTTTTTCTCTTAACGTGCTATTTTGGTGGCTTTTTTCTTAGGGAAAATGACCGTGTTGCGATGGTTAATGGAGTGTCGATGGATAATGTTGAACATGCTTTTGCTGTTCAGCAACTAAGGAAAAGTGGGAAGAATGCAAAAATTGTGAGTCTCTTTTACCTTTAATCAAGTAAAGATACCAGCTTTATTGTCGATAGCATTTCTGGTGTTTGACTGTGTCCTTCCTCTTTAAGAAAATGAAATCTGGGGAATATTGAGGAGTAGGGGAGGTGAAGTGGCACTGATCTCTATCGATGTGTTAGCGATTCCATAGGAAGGGAAGAGGCGGACAGAAGCCTTGCCGAACAAGCAAAATATTTCTGTCCAGTAAAATGAATTGTAGAGGCCCTCATCAGCAAAGCATGGACCTGCAGCCAGCTGAGGGGAAGATAATTCAGGGCTGGAGTTGTCATGGCAGATGATTGAGGGTCAAGAGGAAGTCATTTAAATATTGCACATGATCTCTCATGCAAACGTGGGAGAACTGATGGACTGAGAGAATAGGAGAGGATGGAGGAGAATCGCAAGTAAGATAGATATGGAAAGGCGTCAGAAGTAAAAGACAGGGCGTGGTACCCAAGATGCTACAGCCCTCTGATGAGACCAAGTGAGTACCAGGTGAGAAGGCCAAGGGCAGACCAGGCCTCAGAGGCCACTTGACCAGGAAGTAGTGCATGTAGACCTTGACCTCCAGGGAGCGAAGGAAATAAGTGGACCCGGAAAGTTGGACCAGTGACGAGAGTCATTAAGGAAAGAGAAACTGGAGAAGTAACTCACTCACACCAGAAATTACATCCTGGGGAGACAGAGACACTGCAGGCAGAGTGTGCTGGTGACGGGGAGCTGCGTCTGAGCGCTGACACTGAGCTGAACATAGTGTGGAGGTGGAATAAGTTTCTCTCCTGGAGGTCCAGCAGGACCATCACGGGCCTTGATACTGATGGTTCTGAAGTTCTTAAGGAGTCAAGTAGGGCTTGCAAGTTTGCTATGGTTTGGTAGCAACCACAATAGTATTTTTAAAATACATTTTTATTGACTTCAGAGAGGAAGAGAGAGGGAGAGAGGGAAAGAAACATCAGTGATGAGAGAGAATCATTGATCGACTGCCTCCTGCACACTCCCTACTGGGGATCAAGCCTGAAAGCCAATCGAACCGTGACCTCCTGGTTCATAGGTTGATCGATGCTCAACCACTGAGCCACGCCAGCCGGGCCTATAGTACGTTTTTGTTATTGGAGTAGAGTGCACCATTTATTTATTCAAACCACCAATAATTATTAGTTTTCCTTTAGGCTTGTGATGATTGCACCCAGAAGGTCTTTCTGAAGTAAAGCAAGGACTTTCTGAGGCCCACTCTCGTAAATTTGGTTCTTAAGCAGATCTCTTTATCAGGAGAGCAGAAAACCCAACCATATGGGACTGTATTCCTTGGTAATGTGTTATCATTGTTCCTTATATCTCTCTGACTCATAATTAACTTAATTAACGTGGCACCAGAATGGTGTAATTTTCCTCTCTCAGGAACGGAAGCCTCCTGTGCTTGAAAGCAGTCACTCACTTGACAGTCTTTTTCTCTGTAGACCATTCGCAGGAAGAAGAAAGTCCAGATTCCTGTGAGTCGTCCCGACCCGGAGCCTGTGTCCGAGAATGAGGAGGATAGTTATGACGAGGACGTGCCTGATCACAGAGGTGGCCGTGGGGGCACGGTCAGCAGGCGGAGTGAGAAGAGCTGGGCGCGGGACAGGAGCGTGAGCCGGGAGAGGAGTCTGTCCCCGAGGTCCGACAGGCGATCGGTGGCCTCCAGCCAGCCTGCCAGACCCACCAAAGTCACGTTGGTCAAGTCTCGGAAAAATGAAGGTATCCATCTTCTTGGTTATCATTTCCACGGAAAAATTTTACACGAATTTTAACGAGAAGTGAACGTGCATCTCTTCCTGTCTTTGCTTTTGTTCCCTGTTCTCTCCGTTCTTGTGTCCTGCTGCTGCTGTAAGTCAGCTCCTGCTAGGACAGCTTCAGACATTACCTGTTTTCTCTTCTTTTTAAATATATTTTTATTGGTTTTAGAGGGGAAGGGAGGGGGGGGAGAGAGAGAAACATCCATGACGAGAGAGAATCATTGATCAGCTGCCTCCTGCACGCCCTTGGAGTAAATGAATAAATTAGTATAAGGAATATTTTGGAATCATCTTTGTTCTGGTCATTTGTTACTTTTAAATTTTGAATATGGACAGTTTTCCCCGTATTTCTCTGTGACACAACAACCGTTTCTGAACCACATCGTAGATGGCCTAGATCCCCTAGAACAGCGGGCGCCAGCAGGTCGTCCGTGGACCCCTGGTGGTCCGTGAGGTCCGAAAGGTTGGCGACCGCTGCCCTCGAGAGTCATTTTCCTTTTCCACCCGAGTCTGTTCCTGCTTGTGGGTACTCTGTATGTTTGCCTTAAGTTAAACTGTAACCAATGTAGCTTTTAGAAGTTCGAGTGGTTCTGTTAACTTACCTCCTATTAAAAAGTTCTCTACTTCCCATCTTGGTTCTTCTTCTTCTTTTTAATGTAGTGGCACTAAGAGTCCTTTTCCCCCTTCTAGTAGCACTAGCAGTAACCCTTCTTCTATTGGCACTGTGTTGTAGTCATTGTTCTAGTGAAAAAAGAAATGTACAGCTTTGCAGACCTCTGGACTCTGCTGGTGGTTTCCTCAACTCTGACCGACTCCTCGCCCACGGAGGCAGTTACTGTTGCCTCATTCCTGGCTCCTTGGTTGGTGTGAAAAGGACAGGAGTGGCTGTCTATCTCCAGCCCAGACCCACCTGGCTAGCTGTCAGCCTTTGTCTGCACTAACACCCAGGAGTGTGTGCTAATGAATGCCCTGGGCATGGCTCTCCAGGGCCACAGGCACGCAGGATCAGATAGAAAGACTTTTGCTCTAGAAACTTGGGAAAACAAAAACAGAACATGCGTGGTAAGGCAGGCCATCCCTGGAATTGTCCCTTTCCAGAGTTCTCCGCCTCACCCGAGGTGCGTCTTGGAATTGTATTCACTCAGCTTGGGAAGCTAGTGTGCCATGCCCCATGGCCAGAGAGAACGGGTCTTCTCTGTGAGGCGGGGCCCCTTCAGGAAAATGGGAGCGCGGTGTGCGGGCCATCTTGTGTTTGCACCACGCACTTGCCTCTGCTTGCACACTGAGTGCAGGCTCCCTGAGGGTGAAAGGAAACGCTGTCTTACAGAGCGGCCAAGAATAAGTTCTTGGTACTGATTCTGTTTTAAAACTAAAAAATACATACATTTTTATTGATTTCAGAGAGGAAGGGGGAGAGAGAGAGAGACAGAGACAGAGACAGAGACATCAACAATGAGAGAGAATCATTGATCGGCCGCCTCCTGCACGCCCCCCACTGGGACAACCAGGGCATGTGCC
Organism: Ia io; assembly: GCA_025583905.1. Classification (NCBI taxonomy): domain Eukaryota; kingdom Metazoa; phylum Chordata; class Mammalia; order Chiroptera; family Vespertilionidae; genus Ia; species Ia io. The sequence continues at coordinate 19,490,535 of JAJQQW010000024.1, read as the reverse complement.
TTGACCAGGAATCGGAACTGTGACCTCCTGGTTCTTGGTTGACGCTCAACCACTTTGCTACACCAGCTGGACTATTTTAAAACTCCTTATTCAGTGATACTTTTAAAAGTCTGATACTTTTAAACTTTGTTTAAGTGTTTAGGATTTTACACTAAAGACATTTCAATATGTTATTTCAGAATATGGTCTCCGGCTGGCCAGCCATATATTTGTGAAGGAAATTTCACAAGATAGCTTGGCAGCGAGAGATGGCAATATTCAAGAAGGCGATGTTGTCTTAAAGGTACACTCTTACGTTGTAGTGAATGGAAACAGAAAGCGAGTTCTGGTGGGACCACATGGCTTCTGCCCACGTTTGAACAATTTTCCCAAAAGAATTGAAATTCAGGGTTTGGGGGGCTGGCTACTTTGCCACTGTTTTGTTTTATATGTCAACACCGATGCCCTTCGTTAGGCATAGAGTCATCCTGAGAGAATGCATCGCTCTGAGTTTATATCGCTCATTAGTAGAGCCACGGTGTAGGAAGCTGTGTTCCTTTTTATACCACAAGTGGTTTTGACACCTGCTTTGGATATTATTGAGATGTTTAGTCTGTTAATTTGCTGTATAAATAATAGAAAGTGGCGGCGTTGGGAAAGGGGCCAGGGGATGTGGGTTTTCTTTCAGGGTCACAGTGTAGTAAAGATGTTACTATTCCGGGAATACAGCAAAGGGTGAAGAATGTTTTGGGTTGTACAGCGAGCCAGGGAGCAGTGTAGCTATTCCTGTTCCTAGTGGATGTGAGTGACTGTTTGTATTTGTGTCATTTGCTTCCCACCCATGGCTGCTTTTCTGTTGCAGATCAATGGGACCGTGACGGAAAACATGTCCCTGACGGACGCAAAGACGCTGATCGAGCGGTCTAAGGGCAAGCTGAAGATGGTGGTGCAGAGAGACGAGCGGGCCACGCTGCTGAACGTGCCCGACCTCTCGGACAGCATCCACTCTGCCAACGCCTCGGAGAGGGACGGTGAGGGCGGGCCTCGTCCGGGTTCCCTTACATGACCCGGTTCTTAAAGTGCTAGGGACACTCGACGTGTTCGAGCGAAATAATTTCCTACAAGCCAGCCACCTTCAGATCTAAGAATTACAAATGTATATGCATGGTTCATTTTACTTGCCCCAGTTTTACAGAGAAGTAATTAACATGCATCAGTGTATAAGCTTAAGGTCTAAGTGTGGTGATTTGATTGCATGCATGCTGAACTGATTGCCACGGTGATGCTGGGGTTGGCTGTTTTTGTTTTTAAGTGTCCACATGCAAGTGAGGCCACGCAGTATTTGTCCTTGTCTGACTTACCACTTAGTATGATGCCTTCCAGGCCCATCCATGCTGTCACTCTATGTATGTTTTCCTGTGGACAGCACACTGCTGCTCATCAGTGGCCGCTGAAGTCATTGCTTAAATCAGCCATTTTACATGAATTAGATTTTGTGCTTATCTCCATTGTCATTGGAGTATCTTATATTTCACTGAACTCATTTCATGGGAAACTAAATGGCCCCCTTTTATTTAATAGACATTTCAGAAATTCATTCGCTGGCATCGGATCATTCTGGTCGGTCACATGACAGGGCTCCCCGCCACAGCCGGTCGCGATCTCCTGACCAGCGGTCAGAGCCTTCTGACCATTCCAGACATTCGCCACAGCAGCCCAGCAGCGGCAGGTAATCACAGTGTTTTTTAAAAATATATATTTTTATCGATTTCAGAGAGGAAGGGAGAGCGAGAGAGCACGAGAAACATCATTGTTGAGAGAGAATCATGGATCGGCTGCCTCCTGCATGCCCCCTACTGGGGATCGAGCCTGCAACCCGGGCATGTGCTGACCTGGAATTGAACTGTGAGATGATTCATAACTCAACTCTCAACCACTGAGCCACACTGGCCGGGCGGTAATCACACTCTTGTCCAAAATAGAATAGTTATGTGTGCTAGGTCTGTGTTTCTAGCATTACTTACAAATAAATCTAGAATATAGATTATGTCTGTTTTTCTTAATCAATTTAGGTATTTCTTATCTAGAAAATCAGAGGTCAGACTTCTCCTTAAAGGGCCAAATAGTAAAATATTTTAGGCATGTGAACCATGCAGTCTCTTGTCACTACTCAGCTGTCTTTGTATCACAGAAGGAACCGTAGACAATATGTAAATGAATAGGCCTGGCTGTGTTCCAATAAAACTTTATAAAGACAGTTGGCCCACAGCTGCACTTTGCTGAGGCCTGCAAGCTTACGTAATCCACTGCTCAGGGAAGGTAACCATAGTAGGAGTCCTCTATTAGTCTGGTGTATAGAACACGGGTTCCAGAGTGCAACCTAGTTTTGCAAATAAAGTTTTATTACAACCCTTTCTGCAATGACATAATTAAGAGGTTGCATCAGAGGCTGCATGGCCCACAGCAGAAAAAGTTAGCCAATCCCTGATCTAGAATGTTAAAATAGTTTTGTTTTTAAGCTAAAAAACAATACACGGGTAGCGAGAAGGATTACACTGATTTTCTTCAGACCTTGTAGTTTGTTGCTCAGTTTGTTTTGTGTTTTATTCAGTCTTGTTTCAGAGCTCACTCTGGGCCAAGACTTGTGCCTGTGTGAAAACACCAAGTTTTAATGTGAAGTCTAGAATACGTTCAACAGCACAGCTCTACGTCTGCATGTATTATTGAATAATGCCTCCATCTCTTGGTAGATAACAGAAATGCACTAAAGAGAGCATTGGTTTTTCAAATATTAAGAAAAATGTAATGGAATTATGTGAGTCCCATCTGAAATGTTAATGAAATCATAATAATTGTATTACATAATAATTGTACTATAATCATAATACAGTATTTTCATTGGCTGCCTTGTGCACCCTCCCTACTGGGGATGGAGCCCGCAACCTGGCATGTGCCCTGACTGGAAATCGAACCATGACTTCCTGGTTTATAGGTCGGCGCTCAACCACTGATCCACGCCGGCCGGGCACCTGCTGGCTTTTTATAACAGTTTGAGAGCTATTAGAGGAAGCCCTGTCATCGTTTTTTAAAGTTGTTCTCTTACAAAGGACGTTCGCAGCCTAATTCACTCCCGTGACTTCTCGTTTGATCCTTGTGTAGTCACCGGAGCAGAGAGGAGGAGAGAGCGTCCAAACCTGGGACTGTCTCGCCGCCCGTGAAGCATGCGGACGATCGTGCCCCGAAGGCAGTGGAAGAGGTCCCCGCGGAGAGAAATGAGAAGGCAGCATCCGCTCTTCCAGGTGAGCCTTGGGCACCGTGTCCGAAGGACATGCCCTCAGGCTGCAGGCCTGTCGGGGTTTCGGGAGACTTCAAAGGTGCTGCTAGTATTGTTGTTGTTGTTACTATTACAGCTACTGCTTCCTGCGTTGAATCTGTCTGTCTGTAACTTCCAGCATTTTCTCTCTGGTGGAAGGTGGATCAGTAGGCATGCATGGGTGGTTTTCTGGGTAGGAATTCCTCATGGTTAACAGCTACTCCCAGTGAGGAAGGCTGTTCTCCCGCTGCTCCCTGAGAAGGACCGTTAGAGTGGCTGAAGGAGCACAGTGTAACTTACCTGCTTAATGGAAGTGTTTTCACAAGCACTAGTAAGTGTGCCCTGTAGAGCTGTGTGTGAGGTCAGACAGAAGAATCTGCAAGGTTTCGAGATCTGCTTGCTTGAAAGGCCTGAGATTTCAGTTCTAATGTCTCTTAGCTCCTTTTCTCAGATCTTTGGCTCTGCTTGTTGAGTGGTGGGAATGTGGATAATTAAAAATAACTGTCCCGTAGGGAAGACGGAAGGCTGCTGGATGGCCACAGCAGAAATGTAGGTTCTCCTAATTCTTTGTCTTCTGTGGTGCTTCCTACGCCTGGGTGTCTCAGGCCCTCCCAGCTGGTCCTGTGGCAGGCACGGGCGATCCTGTCCCACCATGCCTGTTACAAAGATGTTAGAGTTTGTTACTGACCCACACTCTCCACATGTAATACATGTGCCTCACCAGGTTCTCTGAACTTAAATGTTTTGCAGACTGGTTTCTTACGTTATTATTCTATTTTTAATAAGTGATTTATGCACCATTTAAATTTCTCTCTTTTAGAACCAAAGCCTGTGTATGCTCAGGTTGGACAACCAGATGTGGATTTACCTGTCAGCCCGTCTGATGGTGTCCTGCCCAATTCCACGCATGAAGACGGCATCCTTCGGTAACGCAGCTTTGACTTGTGCTCTCCTCTCTATCCGTTACTAAGCGCCATTGAACGTGAGAGTTCAGTTTCGGACCATATGGCGTATATTTAAAAACACTGCATACCATTAATGCTGTGATTTGGTTTAAAAATTATTTATATGGTAGAATCAGAGATTAGAGAACAACAAGGAACTTTCTGGATGTGTACTTTTTTCTCATCGTCTCCTACCTAGTTTTTAGGTTATGAATTAAAAAATTGTTTTCTATTTAGACACCAGATGTTTGACAAACTTCGTAATGCCCTAGCATTTTTTTTTTTAATCAGTGTTTCTCCATTTCAGTATTACTGACCTTTAGGCCAAATGTCTGTTTCTTAGTGGCCTGTTTAGTAGCATCCCTGGCCACTAGCTGACAGTACACATCCCTCCTTCCCCGACCCTCCCCCTAGGTGTGCCAACCAGAAATGGTTCCAGACGCACCCCTGGTTGAGAACCTGCTCTGGATTAGTTAGCATCTCCAAGTTTTTATATCCTACACCTTTTATCACTGTATATTCTTCAGTGGATGGGATTGAGAGGTACATTTTATAACCAGGTTCCCGCCATCTTGATGATGGAGTTAGTGTCCTGCTGCCTCTGTGGTGCCGTGACGCGGCGCTGTGAGACTGACCGAAGGCTGTCCTCCCGCAGTGGTGTATGGGCCACATTTCAGACCTGATGGTCCTTCAGTTCATTCTGAATATGGTTTCGTGGTAGCAGTTTGCTGTAACTTCTCAAGCCTCTCTTCACCGTTTCAAATGAGGTATTTGTTTCAACAGGCCCAGCATGAAATTGGTCAAATTCAGAAAAGGAGATAGCGTGGGTTTGCGACTGGCTGGTGGCAATGATGTTGGAATATTTGTCGCTGGCGTTCTAGAAGATAGCCCTGCAGCCAAAGAAGGCTTGGAAGAGGGCGATCAAATTCTCAGGGTACGTCCGCGCACTCACGCATGTGGGGTGGAAGCACGTAGAGCTCAGGGAGAGGCGTCACATGGCAGACCCACCATACGACACAATAACCTACGCCACAGTCTCGAGCCAACTAAACATGGAGACCAAGAACACGAGGTCCGGCTGTGCCGGGCCTGTCACCGCTGCCTGGTTGGCTCTGGTTGGGGCTGCGCTGTGTTGTACACAGTGTGGTGCTCTGGTCTCATTGTGACCCGCAGGACGGAGCAAGTCCGAGAGCCCTGTAATAGGCACCGTTTAGTTCAACTACACGTTCAGGCGGTAAGGCTCTGCCGTGAGCCACGCTCAGCAGTGGCCAGCATCGGGCGCTGCTCTCCGTGGGAGCGGGCGTGGCCGCGGCCCCCACAGCCCCGGGGACCTTCTGCGCCCAGGGACGGCTCCTGCACGGGGAGCGGGGGGTTCCTCCAGGCAAACGTGGAGCTGGCCTGGCTCCGCCCTCACCCCCAGGAGCCAGGGAAGCCCAGTGGTGCCGTCTGCTGCCTTCTCTTTTGCCTGCTTTTTTTCTAGCAGGGTGGCCAGTAACATGGGACATCTTTACGGCCTCTTCCCTTTTTAAAATACCCACGCCCCCGCTAGTGCGCCCTTGTCATCAGCAGGTCCATCTCCCGAGTGTGAGTTCTCATGTGTGCTGCTTCTCACTCTCCGGCTGTCCGGGCCCCTCGGTCCTGGCGGCTCCCTGCCCGTAGGCTCCCTCCTCCCGTGTCCTGACTCACTCTCCGACCCACAGTCCCGTGGGCCATGGTCCTCTCGCCCCTTCCTGCTCTTCAGCCTCCTCTGTCGCATTTCTCTCTACTTCCCTTTCGGTCCGTGCTGCCATGGAGGTGAGTAGTCTGGCTTCCTCCGTCACCACTGCGCCTCTGCCGTTCATAAGCCACCAGAGGCCTCGTGGCGTCTGCAGCCTGCGCTCTCCTTGTCGTCCTCGCTGTGCTCTGAGCTCTCGCTGCCCTTCGTGAACACTCCCTTGGGCTCCGCAGCACTGCCCTCTGTCCTCCTCTGATCGCGGATGCGCCTTTCCTGCCTTCCTCAATGACTCTTCTAAACTTGGGGACTACACCCGTTTAGAACTCTCTCTCAAAAGTGTCTTTCTGTTTCGGTTGTACAAGTAGTGCATGCTGCCGTTTTTGTCACCCCGCGCACAGTCACACTGACATCGGGACGAGGCCCTGTTGGTCCTTAGGAGCGGCTGATGCCGTAACTGTCGCCTGGCAGCGCTGAGCAGACACCAGTCCTCAGATGTTCTCACAGCGATGCCTCGGCGCATCCGATGTTTCTTTTCCATCTCGTTTCCTGCTTATTTCTTTTGCAGAGTCTAGTAAAATAGAGCTCTTTGCACATTTATAGAACTTATAATTTAAAATTTTAAAGCCAGAGGTTTTTCAGTAATAATAGGTATTTGGAATTAGAAATTGTCTTTGGTCTAAATTGATTAGATTTTGCACTGAATAGTCTTTTAAAGTCGGGATGCGTGGTGACTGCTATTTATTTATTTATTTTAAAAATATATTTTTATTGATTTCAGAGAGGAAGGGAGACGGGGAGAGAGATGGAAACATTAATGATGAGAGAGAATCATTGATTGGCTGCCTCTTGCATGCCCCACACAGGGGATGGAGCCTGCGACCCAGGCATGTGCCCTTGCCCGGAATCAAACCTGGGGCCCTTTACTCTGCAGGCTGATGCTCTATCCACTGAGCCAAACCGGCTAGGGCGTGACTGCTCTGTAAATGAATTTACACCTTCACTCACTTTACTTGGTTTATGCTTTTTTTAGATTATATTCTTTCTCCAAAGTCAATGTTTCCATCTGACAGATGTGGTCTTTTTAAGTTAGGTAAACAGAGTAGTTGCTTCCTGTGTAGATAAGCGTTTTGTGACCCTTAAGTACGGCCACGAGTGACTTGTGAACGGCCTTTTGACAGGTCAACAACGTCGACTTCACCAACATCATCCGAGAGGAAGCCGTGCTCTTCCTGCTCGACCTGCCCCGGGGGGAGGAGGTGACCATCCTGGCGCAGCAGAAGAAGGACGGTGAGCGCCTGCGGGAGGTGGGAACGGGACACAGGCTGTGGGGAGCTGAGGGCTGAGTTAGGAGTTCATTTCCTTTTAAATCAGGCGCTCAGAGTCAGGGGTGAATGGGTTCATCTCACAGCGCCGTGATAGGACCTTCGGGCGTTCTAGCCTAAGGAGGATGCCGACCATCCCTGGGCAAGGCTCAGGAAAACCCCTTGTGCGTTTGCCGGCAGAAGCACGCAGAAGCGCTCAGGGCAGCTGCCGAATTCGGGGCTGACGTTATCTGGGCCGTGCTCTGGTGTTCGTTAGGGTCCACGCCGCGGAACGCCTGGTTCTCTCTGTCCCTGTAGGACAGGGCTCCCAGCCTCGGCCCCTGACATGTGGGCTCAGGCCTTCTTTGTGGTGGGGGCTGTTCTGTGCCCTTAGGGCATTAGGGAGCATCCCTGGCCCCCACCCACTAGTGCCGGTAGCACCCACACCCTCCTCCCCGCACCTCACCTGCAAAGTGGAGGTGCTGGCGTTCCCATCTCGTGAGGGAATGGTGACGTGTACATGGCCAAGTGCCCGTCACGGACCGGGTCAGCGTCTGTTGACACTATTATGTTTGTTGTTAGTATTATCAATAGCCTCTTCGCATCGTGAATTCTCAGCTGCATTTCTTATCCCACTAGCCATTGATGGTACTTTTGTCTTGATTCTTTTTAGTTTACCGCCGCATCGTAGAATCAGATGTAGGAGATTCTTTCTATATCAGAACCCACTTTGAATACGAGAAGGAATCTCCGTATGGACTTAGTTTTAACAAAGGAGAGGTGTTCCGGGTCGTGGATACCTTGTACAATGGAAAACTGGGCTCCTGGCTCGCTATTCGAATTGGCAAAAATCACAAGGAGGTGGAACGAGGCATCATCCCCAATAAGAACAGGTAAGACTGTTCGGCTGCTTCTCAACCAAGTCAGTAACGAGGACAGAGTTCATTCCCCTGGGGAATGCTGGGAATGTGAAGATCCATCTTCGTTGTCTCATCGTGTCTGTAATGGACCCAGTGGTACCAACCCCTTCATTTTAGTGTAACCAGTAAGATGTAAGCTGCATGTGAGATTCTGTCCAGAATTTTGACAGTTCACTCCTTGGGGGTTTTTTTTTCTATTTTGTGATTTTAAAACACCTTTGTGTGATGGGTGTCTCCTCTCGTGCAGGGCTGAGCAGTTAGCCAGTGTGCAGTACACGCTTCCTAAGACAGCAGGAGGGGACCGCGCTGACTTCTGGAGGTTCCGGGGCCTTCGCAGCTCCAAGAGGAATCTCCGCAAAAGCCGGGAGGACTTGTCGGCCCAGCCGGTGCAGACCAAGTTTCCAGCCTACGAGAGAGTGGTCCTCCGGGAAGGTAGTTTCTCCTCCGCACACTGGCCTGTCCCCTTAGTGTCCACGTGCTTACGGAAGACAGGTATAAACTGTGCCACTCTCCCTGGATTTCTCCGCAGCCGGATTCCTGCGGCCTGTCACCATCTTCGGACCAATCGCGGACGTGGCCAGAGAGAAGCTGGCGAGAGAGGAACCGGATGTTTACCAGATCGCAAGTAGGTCGCCTCCACACTGGGGGTGGATGCTGAGGGGTTCATTCACTCGGTGCCCCTCCAAGGGCTGGGCTGGTCCCTTCACCTAAGAGAAGCAACAATTTGCTTTTGTTTTTTCAAAATATATTTGTACTGATTTCAGAGAGGAAGGGAGAGAGAGAGAGACAGAAACATCAGTGATGAGAGAGAATCACTGATCGACTGTCTTCTGCACGCCTCACTGGGGATGGAGCCCACAACCTGGGCAGGTGCCCTGACTGGGAATCGAACCATGACCTCCTGGTGCATAGGTTGACGCTCAGGCACTGAGCCACGCCGGCCGGGCTGAATTGAGAGAATTGCCATATTTGACAATTTCTCTTGGGCAAGTGACAATCTTAATTTTGGCTCAAGTTCCATTTCCTGGTTCTCTTTGAAATGTTGGTGTGTTGTTTACTGTAGAGTATGAGTTTTGATGTTTTGAACATACTGTATCCCAGTATTGCATCATACAGAGGTTTGGGGCGCCCCTTTAAACCTCGCACCCGAGGCAAGGCCTTACTTGCTTCTTCTAAGCCCAGCCTCGTGGGAAGCACCGGTCTAACCCAGCGGTTCCCATTCAGGGCAGATCCTCCCCATTGGCCATCCGGAGCCATTTTCGTTGTCATAATGGGAGCGAGGGAGGTGGGGTGCTCCTGGCATGTGGTGGATGGAGGCCGTGGCACAGGACACCCAGCTGCGGGTCCCAGTGCTCAGCGTGTCAGCAGTGCCGGTGGCTGAGGCGTTCTCATCTAACTGGCGGCAATTTGATGTTTTGTCTTGTCCTGACTCCACGAACAGAAAGCGAACCTCGGGATGCGGGCACTGACCAGCGTAGCTCCGGCATCATCCGCCTCCACACGATAAAGCAGATAATAGACCAGGTGAGCGCAGCAGCGCCGGCTTCCTTCTCAGCTGCGAGTGTCGTGGTTCTGAGCGGGATGCGGTTTGGTTCATTGGAAAGTAGAAAGTCGTTTTTCTACAGTTACTGCTGGTGTACCATGCCGAAAGGCGTAGTAACGGTCCCTTTCACGGGAATGGTGTTACATGCATCTGGAGATGGTTTTGATTGTCACACAAACAGTCAAACACATCAGTAGACTGTTCACATTGCCTTGCATGGCTCTAGTTTACCTGCGATCCTCATGGCAGCGAGTCTGCTTTTACTCTGCAGACCATGTCAGGAGCATTAAGTTGTCATACGTGTAATCACTCTAACCCCGTGATTTTCAGCCGGTGTGCCGCAAGAATTCTTAAAACATGCAATACCTGATCATTTAGTCAGGGTACTGACCTTTCCCCCTTAGATTGTCAAATAAAAAAATGACCAATGCCACAATAATCATCCGGTGTGAATGAATCAGAATTATACCTCTTTTTTTTTTTGTCACAACAGCGAAAAATTACTGTATATTTTCTGGTGTGCCACAGAATTTCAGTACTTAGTTCATGAGCTATGAGATGAAGAAAGGTTGAAAATTGCTAATCTAACCGAACACAGGCAGTATCGTCAGCTTGCAAGTATTGGGGCCAGCTTGAAAGTGAGCTGCTTGAAGTTGTTTATTTGTTGTTAGATTGGGCTAGAAATTGTATTGAATTAATTTCTAATGATAGTTTCCTGATAACGTGCTCCTGAGACGTCGGAGCACATGCGACGTCCATCACGATTGGTGATAGTCAGGCGGCACCTTTTTCTGTGCTGATTCTAATTCCGTCTTGTGTCCTCACTCTTTTTTGTGCATTTCCAGGACAAACATGCTTTATTAGATGTCACACCAAATGCAGTTGATCGCCTGAACTACGCCCAGTGGTACCCGATCGTGGTCTTCCTTAACCCTGACTCCAAGCAAGGCGTGAAAACCATGAGGATGCGGTTATGCCCAGAATCTCGGAAAAGTGCCAGGAAGTTATACGAGCGGTCTCATAAACTGCGAAAAAATAACCACCATCTTTTCACCAGTGAGTGTCGTAAAGCCTCTCAGCCTGAGTGTCTGGGCAGCAACATGTGGGCCAGAATGCTGTGTCGTTCCAACACTGAGACCTCTGTCACCTTGGCCTGTGAGGCTGCCCCGGGCAGTGCAGGCACGTGGGGAGAAAACGACCATAGGACAGGGGTCTGTGTCCTCAAACCCCATCTTTCAAACGGCTCAGTGATGACGCGTGAGGCCAGCAGGTCCAGTGACTCTGACTGTGGGCAGTGGCCTCGCTGTAAGCTAATGTCCTCCATTTATTTTTCAGCCACAATTAACTTAAATTCAATGAACGACGGCTGGTATGGTGCGCTGAAGGAAGCCATTCAGCAACAGCAGAACCAGCTGGTTTGGGTCTCAGAGGGAAAGGTAAGACGTTTCCTATGTTTCATCTTTTAACCTGCTTTCTACATTACGTAACTAATCCGAGATGCTTTGAGTTACTTTGTTTTCTAATGGGTCTGATTTTTATCATTTGTGTGGAGGGGTTACGCGAGTTGTTTTTGGTGGCAAGATATTCCGAAATTCTCTCAACTATTGACTTACCACTTCAATGGTGTTTCCTCAAAAGCCCTCTTAAAGGATAACTAACGGGCAGGGCTGGATCCTGTCTCTGTCCCTATCTTGCCTGGGAATGACTTTGAACCTGGCTTCAGTTTCCTCCTGTGAAAGAGGGGAGCTGGGTGGGCGACAAGAGCGTCCCCCAAACGCTGCTCAGCACAGGACATTCAGGACTCGGTGTGAGGACAGAGGTCCCTCTGAGGGCCAGGGGCGGGCCCCCTGCTACCCGTAGCCCCGCAGGGAGGGCACGGTCTCCAGGGCCTGCTAGACTGACAGGTACGCTGCCCAGTCCACGCCCAGGGGTTTGTCTTCCCTCCCTCAGCACCTGCTCACATTCTTACAGCACCCGGGGGTCGCTCAGAGTAAGACTTCCTTTCGGCTTTAAGGTCCGATTTATCCACATCCAAACGGCAGGCTTTAAAGCACCCCGTTTCTGCTGTCACTCTTCCTGGTGTGGGCCGTCTCTCACGGAGAGGTCTGTTGGTTCTGTTGGGAGAGCTGACGTTTGCTCAAAGTGGACAGTGCAGAGAACTTCTTGATTTCAGTGTCTTTTACCTCCAGATGAGTGCCACCTGAATCATCCGTTCTGGTTGCTAGGGGAGGTTGTGAACGTCTGTTTTTTATTTTGTTCTCCATATTCTCCGTCGGCTTGGGCTGTGTTGTGCCTGCCCCTGCATGGCCCCTCCCCCCGCCTGGCTGTGATGCAGACGCTCAGCCGTGCATGCTGCATGCTCCGGGCCCGGCATGGCCCCCACCCAGGACACCCAGCCCGCAGTGCAGAGGCTGACACGCTCCCGTGGGCGGGCGGTGCTGCTGCTCCCACTGCGCCATGCAGAGAGCCTGTCAGGACCCTCCCCCTCAGCACCGCTCGGGCCAGGCTCTCTGTGAGCCCCGTTATACTCTGAAGAACTGACACGAAGCTGGGACCCCTCAGCCATGGGAAGTGGGGAGAAAAACCACCACCTGGCAGCCACCGCCTCACTAACTAACCTCCTCTGCCCGCTGCTCTGGGACAGCACACCCTGCTGGCGCCCTCTGTCGGCCAGACTGCTGATCGCACTAGTGGTTCTCGGATGAGATTAGCTTGGCAATGCAGAGCGCACTGTCTCCCTACCTGAGAGGTTAAACCCTCAGAGCTCCCTTTCTTTTCTGTCCTCCCTCTTTGTTTCCTTTCTTTGCTTGGATTTCAGAGTAAAGGTCTAACCCCCCCCCCAACTTCTTATGTGAGGAAAGTAGGCTATTTGTTATCAGGATAGATTGCTGCATTCAGTAAATCAGAGAGTGGTTACAATTTAGATCAAGCTCGATTTATCCCCCCCTTCCATTTTCCACCCAGGTGTATTTCACCTGAACGGTCCTTTCAGCACTCCCTTCACACGGCCTCCCTGCGCTCGCGGCGGCTCTGGCTGCTGTGGCCTTCCCTCTCCCCTGGCTGGTGCTGGGTTGCCGTCCTCAGCCCTGCAGGGTCAAGGTCACAGCAGAGGTAGGGAGACTGCTCTTGAGCAGCACAGAGAGGGAGGACGCCACGGAGGTTGGGGGCAGACCCCGCCGGGACAGGACTCCTCCTGCCCGGAGCCTCCGGGGCCGGCAGCCTCGTCTTCCCGCCCCAAAGGCGGTGCAGGGCCGCTCTTCCTCCGCAGGCGCGGCTGCGGGGAGCCTCCGGGTGGCCCCGCCTCGCGTTTGTCCTGGGCGGGCGAGGATTGTCGGCTCCGGGGTGCCGCACCCTCCGGCACTCATGCTGACTGCGCCGGGTCCAGGCGAGAAAGACCTTCACGGGCTATTCCGTGTGATCAGTCCAAGGCTGAGGTCTGGTCCAGAGTCAGCCTGTCGGTGCCGCTCTCCCCTCCTTCCCTCGGGCACCTCTCGTCCTCTCTCAGACCACAGCGCCCTCCATCTTGGTTACTTGGTAGAGTCCAGCTGCGTTCCTCCCGTGCCATCCGCTGGTGCTCCTCTTTGAACCACAGCAGAAAAACGTGTAGGGGCAGCCAGTCCTTAGTGATGCTTTCCCTGGTGTTGTACAGAAGCTTAAGCTCTGCCTGGCTGGTGTGGCTCAGTGGTCAACCTGTGAACCAGGAGGTCACGGTTCCATTCCCGGTCAGGGCACATGCCCGGGTTGTGGGCTCGATCCCCAGTGTGGGGGCGTGCAGGAGGCAGCCGATCCATGATTCTCCTCTCTATCATTTCTATCTATCCTTCTCCGTTCCTCTCTGAAATCAATAGACGTATTTAAAAAATAATAAAAGAGGCTTAAGCTCTTCTTCCACTACAGTGTATTTTCATGGCTGTTCTCACGCGCTGTCCTGTCCGTGTGTCCCTGTGTGCGCGTGGTGTGGCAGCACCTTCCCCCCCACCTTGCTTTGGGCTGACACGCTGCTGACTGACTGGGCTTAGGAACCCGAGTGGTGCCAGGATCCCTTCCTTGTCTTCCGGGCTGGGCCCCAGAGGCCAGCTCCGTCCTGATTGGCCAGCGACATTCCCTTCATCCAAGCACAGGCCTCCCGGGTGCTGTGTGTCTGCATGTGCGCGTGTGCGGTCTTGACCTGTCCGCAGTGGACATGTCGAGAACTCGGGGTGATTTCTTCAAAGCCCGACCCCTGTCAGCCTCCCTCGTGAACGAAAGGCCCTCCCTCCGGATGCTGAGTAAAACTTGTAATTTACTTTCATTCGACCCAGGCGGATGGTGCTGCCAGTGACGACCTTGACTTGCATGACGATCGTCTGTCCTACCTGTCGGCCCCAGGTAGCGAGTACTCAATGTATAGCACGGACAGTAGACACACCTCTGACTATGAAGACACAGACACAGAAGGCGGGGCCTACACTGATCAAGAGCTAGATGAGACTCTTAACGATGAGGTGGGGACCCCCCCGGAGTCCGCCATTACCCGGTCCTCTGAGCCCGTGAGAGAGGATTCCTCTGGGATGCATCACGAAAACCAGACATTTCCTCCTTACTCACCACAAGCGCAGCCACAGCCCGTCCATAGAATAGACTCCCCGGGATTTAAAACAGCCTCTCAACAGGTAAGCGGCACGCATTCCACGGTGCGCAGATAGGGTGCATTGTTGGATTTGAGGATGGTGGTTGAGTTGAAGAATACATTCTGTCCCGGCCGGCGTGGCTCAGGGTTTGAGCGTCAACCTATGAACCAGGAGGTCACGGTTCGATTCCCGGCCAGGGCACATGTCTGGGTTGTGGGCTCCATCCCCAATAGGCGGTGTGCAGGAGGCAGCCGATCCATGATTCTCTCTCATCATTGATGTTTATCTCTCTCTCTCTCCCTCTCCCTCTCTGAGATCAATAGAAATATATATTTTCTTAAAAATATATATTCTGTCCTTTTTACAGATTAAGAAGTAACTTTTAATTTGGAGTTGAAAATACCAAGGACTTAATTCTAACTGTGTGTGCTCGTCTCACACAGCAGTATACTGAGTTTCCTTTTAGTGTAGGACCTAGCGTCAGCTTTGTTATTCTGGACGTTAGCAATGTATGTCTTGCGGTCACGATCCATGGAGGTAGGAAGTTGGCAGTGACCGGAAGCACTATTAAAGTATCTCAAACCCTTCACAGAAAGCAGACGCCTCATCTCCAGGCCCTTACCTTTCGCCCGAAACAAACCCAGCACCACCCACCTCTGCTGTCAATCACAGTGTCAAGTTCACTCATGTCAGAATGGAGGCGCCCACCCCTCCCGCCTCTCACTCCCCACCAGCTGACTCTTTGCCAACACCCAGGGCCGAGGCCGCCCACTCCCTGCTCAGGGACCACGGAGCTGCACTGCCGTCGCATGTAGACCCACCACAGGTACCCGGGCCGCGGGCCCACGCCTCACTCCTCTCCGGTCCCTTTGCTTCACCCTGGGCCACACAGAGCGCTTCCGGCAGCAGCAGCATTCCGTCCGGTGTGCATGGCTTCCGGTGGCACGTGGGTCATTGCGGCATAGGCCTGTCATTGCGGTTTTTTGCTTTATATTTTTTTTTAATCTTATTTTGGGGTTTTCCATGTCTTCTACAATTCCTTACTATACAATGGAGACCCCTCCTAGACATTTTTCTGTTTTATAAATCACGGTGTGTGCCAATTTTCTTTGTGATTTTTATTTTCAGTGTCTAATCAAGGGGAATGAATGTTTCGGGGCGCTGATTAACTTTCTGTTAAATGGAATAATTAACGCAGTGTTTGTTTATTAGCTCAGGCGGGCACGTAAAGCCCCCTGCACTGCACGTGTTGAGCTCTTGCGGAAACTGGCTTCTCCACTAATCTCTCCGCCCTGGTCATAACCAGTGGGGCACACTGCTTATGGAACTACAGGAAGCCGTAGTTCTATTACAGTCGATGAGAAGGAGAGACAGGCCTGTGCCCTTATCCTGGCTCTTGTGTGCAGGTGTACCGAAAGGACCCCTACCCCGAGGACGTGATCCGGCAGAATCACGTGGTGAAGCAGCCGGCTGGGGGGCACCCTGCGCTGAGGCCCGACAGGGACCCCAAACCGAGCTACGAGCCCCATGCCCCGTACGTGGAGAAGCAAGCCAGCAGGGACCTGGAGCAGCCCACGTACAGATACGACCCCGCGGGCTACGCAGACCAGTTCTCGCGGCACGTGGACCAGCGCCTGCGCTATGAGGAGCGCATCCCTGCCTACGAGGAGCACTGGTCCTACTACGAGGACAAGCAGCCCTACCAGCCGCGGCCCTCTGACAGTCAGCACCCCCGGGACCTGGACCCCAGGCAGCACCCCGAAGAGCCCTCGGAGCGGGGCTACTTCCCACGGTTCGAGGAGCCAGCCCCTCTGCCCTATGACAGCAGACCCCGCTACGACCAGCCGCCCCGGACCTCCACCCTGCGGCACGAGGAGCCCCCGGCTCCTGGGTATGAGGTGCACGGCAGGTACAGGCCCGAGGCGCCGCCCCGCGGGCCCCCAGGCCCCCGAGCCCAAGCAGTGTTACGAGCAGTACCCACGGAGCTACGAGCAAGCCCCCGCACCAGGCTTCACCGCAAAGGCAGGCCGCTACGAGCCGCCCCACGGCGCTGCGCTGGCCCCTCCTCTCGTACCTGCCTCTCGGCACAAGCCGGACGTGCCGCCGCCCAGCACCAAGCCCCTGCCTGCGCCCCCGGCTCCCGCCGAGGAGGAGGACCCAGCCATGAAGCCCCAGTCCGTGCTCACCAGGGTGAAGATGTTTGAGAACAAGAGGTCTGCGTCCTTGGAGAACAAGAAGGATGAGAACCACACCGGCTTTAAGGTAAAGACGGGACTGTTTCCCCCCCCCCCATCCAACCCCCCCTTTGCAGCCTGCTTTGTCATGATCTGTTCCGGGCGTGTTGGTCTTATTTTTGCAGCCTCCAGAGGCAACGTCTAAACCACCAGCGGCTCCCGTCGTCGGACCTAAAGCCACTCTTCAGAGTCAGTTCAGTGAACACGACAAGACCCTGTACAGGTGGGTGCCCGTGCTGGGGTGGGCGTGGAGCTGGCCCGGCATTGGGCCCTCGGGCAGGGAGCCAGCCTTCATGTGAGGGAGAAAGGAAGAGGGAGACCGTCTGTTTGTCCTTGAATGAACTGCACCCTTTCTAACTGAAACGGTGGCCCTGGACAGAAAGTAAAGATCTTCATTATATCTCTAGCAGGAAACATGTGGAAAACGCATTTTCCTAGCCAGTGATTGAAGTAAGAGGGTTAAAGCCCTGACATTGGCAACATGGCTGCACATTGGCTAGAATAGCAGTCATCAGTGAGTGTGCGGTGCAGTGCGGGAGGCCCCGGGCCGCGCGGGGGGTGCTCAGGTCCTGGCGCAGCCGCGAGAGAAACCTGGCCAGCGGGCCCTCACCGGACCTCCTGGTGCTGCTGAGGGACAGGCTGGATCTGAACACGGCCTCTGCTTGACGGCTGGGTTCAACTTGCTTACAGTTGTGCTTATAATAGAGGAACTGTCTATCGTATACATTCTCTTCTTATTTTAATAACGTTGGGTGCTCTTCACGAACATATAAACTATGTGGTGTCTCCTTAGTAGAGTTGTTAGCAGATGAGCTGTGTTATGAAAACTAAGAACGGAAGCTTAGCCCTACCTAAGTTTTTTCGTTTTGATGCCGAGTTTCCAAATGCACTGAGCGGAGCATGAGCCGCGGTGCATTAATTTTCCTAAAAACTTATCTTCTTCCCCATCTGCTTCCTGTGCTCTCGAGCACTGTGCACTTTACAGGCTGTTTCCTTGTCTGAGGACCATTTCTTGATCCTGGATTAAAGTTCTTCCACATCTTTTAAAGTCTTTAAGCCTCTCTCAGTCAGTGCTTGTTGCTGACATTGGCCTGTGTACTTTGAGAAGTTCTCCACTGGGTTGGTTCCATTTCCTTTTCTCTCAATAACTTTTTTTAACCTGCTGTGAGGCCTCTAACCAGATCATTGTCAAGCTTAGTAGATGGTATTGAACCTGTGGGCCGGAAGCGGCTGCCTTTTGAGCCTCGTGTGTGAAGACGTGGGAGGTAAAACGTCCATGTTGACTGGGGCTGCTCAGCAGTCACCGAAGGGTCGCGGTCAGCCATTTCCAGGCCCCAGTGTCCTGGTGACATCACCACCTACAAGGTTGTCCCGTTTGCCGTTCATTGTCAGGATCCCAGAACCGCAAAAGCCTCAGCCGAAGCCCCCGGAAGATATTGTCCGGTCAAACCACTACGACCCCGAGGAAGATGAAGAGTACTACCGGAAACAGCTCTCCTACTTCGACCGGAGAAGTTTTGAGAACAAGCCTTCTGCACACATTCCCGCAGGCCACCTCCCAGAGCCGGCCAAGCCGGCTCACCCCCAGCATCCACCAGGCCTTTCTAGTTATTCCGCGAAGTAAGTCATTTAGCCCGAGACTTACCTTTTGAGAGGGAGATGCCACATAAAGGCTCGATTGTGTAGCGGGAAGCTCCGTGCATCTTGAAGGCGATGGTTGAGTGTGTGGTACACGCTCTCAGCAGCCTCCAGTGGGTCAGCACGGGCACGCTGCCTAGCTGGAGGCACTGCGTTTGCCTCTGTTCTTAAACTCTCAGAGCAGATGCAGAAAGTGTTTGCATTAGGAGAGGTGTTAACATCAAAGGTAAGAAAGGATGGCTGGACCATAAGAGTTTCAGAGAGGAAGGGAGAAAGAGAGAGAGAGAAACATCAACGAGGAGAGAGAATCATGGATCGGCTGCCTCCTGCACGCCCCCTACTGGGGATGGAGCCCGCAACTCGGGCCTGTGCCCTGACTGGGAGTCGAACCTCCTGGTTCTTAGGTCAACACTCAACTTTTTTTTGTAAGAGAACCTTTATCTGGTACAATCACAGGTAGAAGAAGTAATTCCTAGAGGAAATGGGCTTAGGAAACAAGTTATGGAGGCGAAGGAAGGGCCATGGGAGTGAGGAAGCCAGTGGTAGCGTGCCCGGGTCGGGGAAGGGTAGGGGAAGGCTGGTGCCAGGAGGGAGAGCGCCTTGGTGGATATTTTTAATGACATTTGAGTTCTGTTTGCTGCGAATTGCTAAGTTAGAGTGACCATTTTCTTTCGTTTTTCTATTGCGCTTGCTTGGCCGTCCCCTAGATTTCTTGGCTCTTACCCTAGCTATGACTACTTGAGAAGGAGCGTCAAGTGGTAAGACTGGCGTCCACGTGAGGCTGTTCCATCAGGTGTGCCTCCCCCTGTCCTTGGCGTTCTGTGCACTTCCAGATTCGAACCCACCTTCAAACGCTCGTGTCAGTGCGGAAAGCAAGCTAGCGGCACAGTTTTAAAGCTAACGGTCCAACGGGAGTCTGAGAGTCACTCGACCTGTCTATGTCGTGGGTGCACATAACGCCAGGCAGTCGGCTCTGCGAGGGTGTAGATGGCGGCGTGCCAGTGATGGGTCTACTTTGCAGGGTTTCTTCTGTGTGCGTTTTCTGTGTCCCACGTGAACAATGGCAGCCTGAGCAAATAAGCGTGCGCAGCACAATCTGACTTCAGTGAGCCTAAGATGGAGCAGGATCTGCTCCTCTAGCTGTTCACAAAAGATGGATCTGGGAGATCAAGGGCCAAGTTTAAAGTGAACGATGCCCGTTCCCTCGTGCCCTGGAGTGGCCACACTCGCTCGTTGACCCGGTGTGTCTGCCCTCGCAGGCCGAGTTTGCGGAGTTGTCCCTGAGACTGATGGCCCCAAGCCAAAGGCATTCACTGCCCAGCCCTCGCTGAAGGAGGGGCTGGCTCCGTGTGTGCGCCGTGTCGGGGCGCAGCGGGGTGGCCTTGGCTCTCAGGTGCGACATTGGATGTGAGCCTGAGGAAGATTCTGGCCTGTGGACACGTTTTAAAACGTTTGCAAGACATTTCAAATTGTGAACAGCAGAGTGAGCAGTCCACGTGTACCCAGAATTCCGTTTGCCTCTGGTTGCCATCGCCTGGGTGTTTCCCTGCAGTGCCTGTGTGTCTCTGCATTCCTTGTGCTGGTGAACGGTGGGATTTGTTTGCCTATTTGCTAGAGGAGCTACCATACTCATAAGAGCACATTGTGAAATTTCTAGATTAAAAAAACAGCTTAGCGATACTTGGAGAAGGAGAACATGTTTTGTCCGTGTGAGTCCGTGTTCAGGTGTTGGCATTGTCTTCATTTCTTCACAGGGGCAAGTCTGCTGACGCTGATGCCTTCGGCGACAGACGCTATGACTCAGTCCAGCCCACGCCACCCCCACCCCCGCTGCCCGCTCAGTACTCCCAGCCTCCCCAGCCCAGCTCCAGCTCCTCGCTCCACGCCCACGCTAAGGGAGCCCACGGGGAAGGTAGGACATTCAGAAGATGGCAGCACCACTGTAATAGAGTAATTCTCAAAAAATTAAATTCTCACTTCTAAGCACATCATTTTTCGTGTAAGAAATATTACATAGCTCAGCCGGTGTGGCTCAGTGGTTGAGCGTTGACCTATGAACCCAGGAGGTCACGGCTCGATCCCCAGCGTGGGGCGTGCAGGAGGCAGCCAATCCATGATTCTCTCTCGTCATGGATGTTTCTATCTCTCTGTCCTTCTCCCTTCCTCTCTGAAATCAATAAAATATATTTTTTTAAAGTTTTTAAAATAGTTGTGTATCTTTTTTTCCAGGTAATTCGGTGTCATTGGATTTTCAGAATTCTTTAGTGTCCAAACCAGAACCACCTCCATCTCAGAACAAGCCAGTCACTTTCAGAACGATGAGCCGCGAGGAGCCTGCTCAGCCTACCTTCTACCCCCAGAAAAGTTTCCCAGACAAAGCGCCCGTGAACGGCACTGAACAGCCTCAGAAGACAGTCGCCCCAGCCTACAACCGCTTCACCCCCAAGCCGTACACCAGCTCCGCGCGGCCATTTGAGCGCAAGTTTGAAAGCCCTAAGTTCAGCCACAACCTTCTGCCAAGTGAAACTGTTCACAAGCCTGATGTGTCTTCAAAAGTCCCGACTTCTCCCAAGACCCTGGTGAAGGCCCAGCCTCCCGAGTTTGACAGCGGAGTGGAGACCTTCTCCATCCATGCCGAGAAGCCCCGGTACCACGTGAACAACCTCAGCACCGGGCCCCGAGCCGTTCCCGGGAGGTAAGAGCCCCCTCCTCCGGCCTCGTGATCTGTCAGACAGGAGGTGGTGTTGCTTAGCTGATTTGGGACTTGACATGGTCGTTTTAGCTCAAACTTGAATCTGAGTACTGTTTTGTTTTGTTTTTAATATAATTCTATTAATTTCAGAGAAAAAGGGAGAGGGAGAGAGAGATAGAAACATCAACAATGAGAGAGAATCATTGATTGGCTGCCTCCTGCAGGCCCCCCACTGGGGATCAAGCCTGCAACCTGGGCATTTGGCCTTGACCAGACTCACCTGGGACCCTTCCAGTCCACAGGCTGATGCTCTATCTGCTGAGCCACACCGGCTAGGGCCTGAACACTGTTGACCAAAACTTTGCCATGAATGCTATCGTGCAAGAGGCACAAGAAATAATGAAGCTGATGGTCCCCTGTGGCCACTAGGCCTTTTCCTTAGCCCGCTTTTACCTGGGACTCTGTCTAGTGACATTGCTGTGTGCCCAAGGTCACACAGCTGGGGTGCGGGGAGCATAGATCCAGCCCATTCTCTTACCAGCCATGGCTTCCCGTGACCCCAGAAACAGCGGCATCCATGTTCTTCGGCCACTGTTCACTCAGCAGTGATGTTAAAAGAAACAAAGGTGGCCCTGGCCGGTTTGGCTCAGTGGATAGAGCATCAGCCCGTGGACTGAAGGGTCCCGGGTTCGGGTCCAGTCAAGGGTATGCACCTCGGTTGCAGGCTCGATCCCCCGCCCTGCTCAGGGCTCGAGTGGGATGAGTTGCCTTCAAAAAGGAAATGGATCTCTCCAGGGAGAAGCTGCTGTTAGCCCTGGGAGTCACATTGGCCCCTGAAAACATTAGCTGTTCAAGTAGAGCACTCCCTGGTGGCGGGGAAGGGGAACAGGGTGCAGCCATGTAGGGCAGGAGTGGACTCACACGCGTTTCTGACCTCAGCCCGTCGGCAGTGGAGGAGGACAATGACGAGGACGGCCACACCGTGGTGGCCACGGCCCGGGGTGTGTTCAGCAGCAATGGCGGGGTGCTGAGCTCCATCGAGACGGGCGTCAGCATCATCATCCCCCAGGGAGCCATCCCGGAGGGCGTGGAGCAGGAGATCTACTTCAAGGTCTGCCGCGACAACAGCATCCTCCCGCCTCTCGACAAGGAGAAAGGTAACGGGGCTTTCTCGCTCAGCGTCCCTAACTCGGCTGCCGGGAGCTCCGGTGGGAGGACTGTCGCGCCCTCTCCTGCCAAGCAGAGCTGCTCCTTCATCAGAGTGCCCGGTTGGTGTCCCGGCACGCCGTGTCCTGCAGCGAGGCCACGGGGCTGGGCCTTCCACTCGGCGTGCTCCCTTCCTGCGTGACAGGCATTGGGCGCCCCTCCTCCTGTCTGCCGGCGGTCTCAGCCAGCCTCTCCATGTTGGTCTTGGAGTCATTCCCTCTTCCATCTCTAGAGACGGGGGAGGGAGCACCCGCTCAGCCAGGCTTTGCTCTGTGCCTGTCACCTGCTGGGAGAACCAGCCTCCTGGGACAGTCTGACTCCCACCTCGGGCCCAGCACTAGCACACACTCAGCCGGGAGGGAGTGCCCTGTCAGGCGTGACAGTGCATATTTGGGGGCTCCTTAAGGAATCGGGGTGCTGCTGTTCTCCCTGTCTTCCTGCATCTCTCAGGGTGCCGTGATGATCAGTGCTACGGCTCCTCTTAGAGCCTTTGAGCGGAGCTTCCCTGCCGGGCACGCATTCCTGTCCCTCACTTCCCAGCATCTGGCCACAGTACTAACGCATGGTGGCCCTGCGTGAGCCCCCACACCAAGTCTATGGCATTGAAAACGCAGGATGTAGGTCACGTATAAGAAGTATGTGTGCAAGTCCCTTACACTAACGAACTTGTGCCCGCCTGCAGGAGCCAGCAGCTCTGGCTGTTCATCCCTGGAAATGTGGCTACTTGGACTTAAAATGTGCTGGAAGTGCCACACACGCGGGTTTCCCAGATTTAGTGTATTG
This sequence comes from Ia io, assembly GCA_025583905.1. Classification (NCBI taxonomy): domain Eukaryota; kingdom Metazoa; phylum Chordata; class Mammalia; order Chiroptera; family Vespertilionidae; genus Ia; species Ia io. The sequence goes on along the minus strand of JAJQQW010000024.1, from coordinate 19,467,658 downwards.
ATGACATGTCGACGTGATTTGGGGATACACTGGGTTAAAGTCGCTGCTAGAACATGTAGAACTACCTGTGTGGCTTCCGTTACGTTTTCTTAGTGCTGCTGTAGAGAGCTAAGCCATTAGCTTATCATGAATATTATTAGAAGGCGAGGAGAACCGGGGTGCAGAGGAAGACAGCCACCTAACCTCTCCCCCACCTCCAGGTGAGACCCTGCTGAGCCCGCTGGTGATGTGTGGGCCCCATGGCCTCAAGTTCCTGAAGCCCGTGGAGCTGCGCCTGCCACACTGTGCGTCCATGACTCCTGACGGTTGGTCTTTTGCTCTAAAATCATCCGACTCCTCGTCGGGTATGCTCCTTCACTCTGTCCTTTGGGTCTTTGGGACTGTCATTGATTAACCTTGGGCTGAGGGCGCTCCGGGCTGTTAGCAGACCTTTGCGCTGCATCAACTGAATGAGCAGGGGAGGTAGAGAGGTGTCTGCCTTTCAGCCATTGGTGATGGGCCAAAGGGTGACTGTTTCTTGGTGTGCAGCCAAATGAGGTCTTCTGTCAGAATTTTAAGATGGGAGGCCTGGCCGGGCAGCTCAGTCGGTTGGAGCGTCGTCCTGATAACACCAAGGTTGCAGGTTTGATCCCCGGTCAGGCACATGCAGGAATCAACCAATGAAGCTTGACTAAGTGGAACAACAAATCAATGTCTGTCTCTCTCTCTCCCTCTCTCTCTCTCTCTCTCTCTCTCTCTCTCACTTCCTCCCTCTCCCCCGTTCCTCTCTCTCTAAAAAATAAATAAATACATACATACATAAATAAGTAAATAATTTTTTTAAGGTTCGATGGGAGAATTGATGCTATCCTACATTTGCAGGCATTTTTACCTTCTTACTAAAATGATGACTCCTTTTATATGATTTCTATTTTGGGTCACTGTTCTTTAGTTGTTCAATCCTCAACGCATGTGTAACAGGAACTTGAACGACCACCTTTCCACTGGGATCACACCTGGCTGTGGCTTTTCAGTGTAAACATCTAAGTCACTTCTGCTGTGCACACTACTTTTAAGTGGATTTGTGTTAAGGTCCTAATTGCACAGCTTCCATTGTATTTTCACGTTTCTCACTTCCTTGGGCGACTGGTCAGTTCCCAGTTGGAACTTTGTATTTGGGGTTTGGTCACTTTACTTGATTCTGATCTAGAAAAATAAGAATATATAGTCCTGCTTCTGAAGTTTTGGTAAATCTGGTGAGCATTATGCAGTATTATATTAAAGTAGTTTCATTGCTAGCTTTACCCAGTGGCCAGGTAAGTCTCTATTGAACGAGTAAAAAATGTTTCACATAAATGTTAAAGGCACGCTTTAAAATTAAATACCCATTGCATTTTGAAGTTACTTATTACATGTTCCTACAAGCTAATATCTTTTTAAAGTATGATGCTTTGTAAAACACTGTAATATGAAGTGAGAATTCTCGTGATCCGTCCACAGTGTGTTAACTATCATAGTTTCAGGTTATAATCTAGTGCAGTGGTCGGCAAACTCATTAGTCAACAGAGCCAAATATCAACAGTACAACGATTGAAATTTCTTTTGAGAGCCAAATTTTTTAAACTTAAACTTCTTCTAACGCCACTTCTTCAAAATAGACTCGTCCAGGCCGTGGTATTTTGTGGAAGAGCACACTCAAGGGGCCAAGGAGCCGCATGTGGCTCGCGAGCTGCAGTTTGCCGACCACGGATCTAGTGGGTCAGCATTTCTATGCCTTACCGTGCTCATGCCACTTAATCGAGTTATCGTCTAGTTTGGGTATAAATGCAGCATGATAAGGACATAGAAGGAAATTGTATGTAAACATACGTATGTCTGTTGGTCTGTGGTTGCAAAGCGTTGTGGCTAGTGACTACAGATGACGTGAGCTTGCTTCCCTCACAGGTGACCCTAAGACCTGGCAAAACAAGTGTCTTCCTGGAGATCCCAACTACCTGGTGGGAGCCAACTGCGTGTCCGTCCTGATCGACCACTTCTGATTCCGGAACAGGACCTTGCTGCATCACGTGAGCCTGGGCCGGACTTCCTCTCTGAACAGAACCACTCTCCCAAGTATTACAGGTCCCTGAGGTGATGCTGCGTGGGCAGTGCTGAGCGCTTTGTCTGAACTGATGCTTTGAGAGCGCCCTCCTGCGCCGTGGGCAGAAGACAACGTGAACTGCAGGCTGTGCCGGAAGAACGTGGCCTCGGCGAGGGGTTCACAGACGTTGGCTTCGTAATGATGATTGTGCTTCCTGTGGTCACTGCTTCACTTCACACACTGATTTCCCTTAAAATACCAGCCAGGAAATGGGTGCATCCGAGTTCTGTTCTTTTCAAAGTACACCGTTTCCCACTTGACGGTGGCCCTGGCCTGGCGCACACATGTTATGTTATTATGCATGGGGTAACACGCACATATCTAAATGCACCCGGGATAGAACACGTGTGGTGGACTGAACAAATGGACAGCCAGTGGATTGATCGCCTTGGGGCAGAGGGTCCAGCAAAGACGCTGACTGATGGTCCATGAAAACATGCTTCTTGGGGAAGGGCACCAAAGCACGTGCCTGTGCCGGGGCCTCTGGATCTCGAATTAACCACGTCACCAGACACACTAACCAGCAGGAATGCCTTACCTCCTGTTCTTAATCCTTCGGTCGTCTCTGTGTAGGCTAGGTCTCCATGGCTTCTGGGCACATCCGGACACTGAATCATGAAGCAGGTTGAGCAGATTGTGGATGGTGGTTGCAGGAGCGTGCGGTCACCCAGAAGGGAATGATGGTGTGATTTGGGGATTTTTTTGGGCAAGGGGCAGTGGTAGCTTTGTTTCTTGTTTTTTGTTTTTTCTTTTTGGCTATGCATTCAAAAATTTTGATGTTTTAAGGATGCTTGTACATAACGCGTGCATACCACTTTTGTTCTTGGTTTGTACATTAACTTTTATAAACTTTCCCTTTTTTTATACATAAACAAAACCAAGTTTCTTAAGGCTACCTTTGTATTCTCTCCTGTACCTCTTGAGCCTTGAACTTTGACCTCTGCAGCAATAAAGCAGCATTTTTATGACACACACAAGGTCATTTTTTTAAAGAAAAAGAAATGCACAGAGTTGTTACATTTTTAAGTGCTGCATTTAAAAGATACAGTTACTCAGAATTCTCTAGTTTGATTAAACTCTTGCAAAATACCCCTCCTGTAATTTGTGATACACTGCTGTGCCCTAAAGTGTATTTTTGTACTAATAGACGATTTATTACGGCACATCAGCACGACTTCCGTTTGGATAATACACCACTACATTCTGTTAACCATTAGGTGTGACTGGATTTCTTTTGCGGTTATTAAAAAAAAAGTCTCAAATTTCTAAATCTGCAGAATAAAACTTTTAAAATAAAGCGCTGGCTTGGTCTGTTGGCCCACTGTTTGTGGTTTCGTGCAATTTTGTAAGCCTGCTTTTAAATCCTGCCCACAGGAGGCCTGGTGGGGGGGTGTGGCACGTGTCCCCGTGGCCAGAGGGTCCTGTAGGATGAGCAGCGCCGTCCCTGAGGCCTGGAGACGGAGCAAGGGGAGAAGCATGTGACCTGGAGAGCATCCCATGCGACTGTCAATGTGCGTGTGTGTGTGTTGGTGTGTGTCTGTGTTCCCTAGAGCCTCCTGCAGGCCCCGTCCTGGGGATGGAGCCCACAGCCCGGACATGTGCCCTGACCAGGAATACAACCGTGACCTGGTTCATGGGTTGACACTCAACGACTGAGCCACCCCAGCCAGGCATGTTTTTTCTTTTTTAAAGAAACTACTCAAGGACTTCCGGTTCAAGGTGACCCTCATCCTTCAAAATCAAATGATGAATTTTACTCCATTATTTTCTGTTCCATTGATGGATGAGAATTATCAACTCCCGTGTGCCTTGACTCAAAATTTTGATTCGCTTTCCCTAAAGGCATAACTTTTTTTTTTCACGTATAATTATGTTTGAGTCAGTGTGTGTGGACGTGAATAATTGCTTAGGCTAATGAAATCGTGGCGGTGGATGTTTCTTATAACCCAATTTAATAGTAATGCCAGTTTAGTGGATTTAAGTGGAACTTACTTCTTAGCCTCATTGCCCTCCCGGAACAATTATTTCCCAGGGGCTCCTCACAGAATTCTCATCAGTAGCTCAGAAGTTTCAGGAACTTGAGATTTCACATCGAGCTTAGGATATAGAATTCAAATGAATAGATAGTAGTTGACCACTACCTGCTAAGGACTTGTCAGGTGTATTACAGGGTCCTTATTAACCGAATACTGTCACCCTGCATTCATAGAGTGCCTTCATCATTGCAAAATACTTCTCTATATTCACAGTCTTATTTTTATGTTCATTGATAAGAGAACATGGATTGGTTGTCTCCCATATGTGCCCCGACTCGGGATGGGACCTGCAACCCAGTTAGGTGCCCAGACCAGGAACTGAACCCACAACCCTGGCATGTGCCCTGAACGAATGGAACCGGTGACCTCCTGGTTCATGAGTCCACACTCAACCACTGAGCCACACCAGCCGGGCAGTAATTCTGTATTTCGTTTTGAGGAGCAGCCAGATGGTTTTCCATCTGCCTCCTTTTCCATTCCCGCCAGCAATGAACAGGGGTCCAATTTCTCTACATCCATGCCTTCACTTGTCATTCACAGGGGTTTGCTTTTTAGTATCTTTTTACTGATTTCAGAGAGAGACACACACATCAATGATGAGAATCATGGATTGGCTGCCTCCTGCACATCCCCCACTGGAAATCGAGCCCACAACCTGTGCATGTGCCCTGACCGGAATCGAACCTGGGACCCTTCAGTCTGCAGGCCGACGCTCTATCCACTGAACCAAACAGGCTAGGGCTAGTAGGTTTTATTTTATTATTATTTTTTTTTTATTTTTTTTTTCATGGGAACATTATCTTTATTTTTTAATATTTTATTGATTTTTTAAAAATTTCTTTATTGATTAAGGTGTCACATATTTGTCCTCATCCCCCCATTCCCATCCCACACCCCTCCCCACGGATGCCCCAACCCCCTGTTGAACTTAACCATTGGTTAGGCTCATATGCATGCACACAAGTCCATTGGTTGATCTCTCCCCCCTCCCCCCACCCTCCCCTATCCTCCCTCTGAGGCCCGACAGTCCGATCGATGCCTCCTTGTTTCTGGTTCTGTTCTTGTTCATCAGTCTATGTTGTTCATCATTTCTCCTAGATGAGCAAGATCATGTGTCACTAGAGATATACTTATAAGAACTGAATGTGAGACGAGCAATAATAGTTATGCTGACAGGCAAATGAATCAGTCTGTAGTGAGTTTCTTTCTGGACCAACAGTTCTTTTGAGACCCAATATCAATGTCCACCAGTTCCTTATGTGTACATGTCGGTACTGACCCCTCAGCTCTGGATGGTGGACAAATGGTGGTAATGCAGGTCCGACACCTTCTGGTTTGGTCTCGGCCGGACCCAGGAGCACGGCTTCACCCGGACTCAGGGGCATGTGGGCTCACCCGGACCCAAGGGGCGCGTGGCCTCACCTGGACCCAGGTGCGTGCGGCCTCACCCAGACCCGGGACCCAGCCTCACCCGGATCCAGGGGCACACGGCCTCACCCGGACCCGGGATGATCCAGCTTTACCCGGACCCAGGGGCGCGTGGCCTCACCCGGACCCAGGGACACGTAGCCTCACCCGGACCCAGGGGGCGCGTGGCCTCACCTGGACCCAGGTGTGCGCGGCCTCACCCGGACCCGGGACCCAGCCTCACCTGGATCCAGGGGCACACGGCCTCACCCGGACCTGGGATGCTCCAGCTTCACCCGGACCCAGGGGCGCGTGGCCTCTCCCAGACCCAGGGGCACGTGGCCTCTCCCAGACCCAGGGGCGCGTGGCCTCCCCCAGACCCAGGGGCACGTGGCCTCACCCGGGCCCGGGACCCAGCCTCACCCGGATCCAGCGGCACACGACCTCACCCGGACCCGGGATCCAGCTTTACCCGGACCCAGGGGCGCATGACCTCACCCGGACCCAGGGGCGCGTGGCCTCTCCCAGACCCAGGGGCACGTGGCCTCACCTGGGCCCGGGACCCGCTAGTAGGTTTTAATAGTCATCTTGAGTGGATGTACTAGTCAAGAGGTATGTCATTGTATAATTATTGTGGTAAACTATACATAGGATAAAAATTACCTTTGGAGCCGTATGTCGGGTGCAATTGGGTGACATTGAGGACATTCCCATTGTGCAGCCATCCTTGGCACCATCCATCCACAGAACCCTCATCTTCCCCAACTGGGACTGCCCCCATCAAACAGTCCCCCTGCCCCCCGGCCCCACCTCCCTTCCTGTGGCCTCTGGCAACCACCCTTGCACTTTCTTTGTCTGTGACCGGGACTACTATAGGTACCTCACATAAGTGGACTCCTACAGGATCTGACCTTCTGTGGCCGGCTTATCTCCCTCAGCACGGGTCCGCATTTCCTACCTTTTTACGACACCACGCTTTGCTTTTCCACTCATCCGTGGATGGACCCGTGGCTTATTTCCACCGATTGGCTATTGCCCATGGGAGTGCAGATACCCCGGAGTCCCTGCTTTCAGTCCTTGGGGGCGTAGACTCAGAAGTGGAATTGCTGGATCCGTAAGGATCATATGATAATTCTATGTGTCATTTTTTATTTTATTTTTTGGAAACACCATATCGTTTCCCCTAGTGGCTACACGGGTGCCTTGTTGCTTAGAGAGCCTTTTGTTGGAGGTGTGAATAAATGAATGAATAAGGTGACTACAGGGAGACGGAAACTTCCTGGCAGTCGGGGGATCTTGCTCTGGCACTGTTCCAAGCCCTGCGAATTTCCAGAGAACGTCTCCAGGAAATGAGAATTTATACGCCAGCGCTCTAAAGGATGCCTGAAGGGGCTCCGTCCTGCGAGAGATAAGAACCGGAGGAGAAAGCAGCACTGGCCGCAGGCCAGCGTTTTGAGGTCGGCCACTTTATCTGCGGCATTCCCCACCCCCTGTGCGTCCCTTGGCCATCCCGTTAAATTGGAAAATGGATCCCATCCCTGCTAAGGTGTTGGCTGATAAAGGCTTGAGCTATTGCCCCTTCAAGGGGAATTTGCATTTTAATAGAGGCTCAGCAAGCCCCAAAGGAATCGATATCTCTAACGGTGAAATTTCAAGCATCCCGGAGGCCCCGCACTGCATTTCTTATCCAACTGGGGGTCTCGCTCCGATCGCTCACGGGCTGTGGGGGCATAACCCACCATTTCCCATTAGCACATACTATGCACCTTGCCTTTTTTATGCCTCCTCCCTTCAGACTTCTTAACACTCCTGGGTCTCTTAACATGTCAACACAGTTTTTCCCCAACGCAGGGTGGTCTTGAAATCGTCACCCCACCCGGCCGCAAGGTGAAAGAGGACCATCAAAACTTGCCAGCTTTCTTGGTATTCTGAGGAAGGCGGCGATAATCAGGTACATTTACAATCTTAACCTGGCAAAAGGGAATGGAGATGATTTAATAGGTCCTTTTTTTTAAAAAAAAAAAAATATTTTTTTTCATTGATTTCAGAGAGGGAGGAGAGAGAAACATCCATGATGAGAGAGAATCATGGATCGGCTGCCTCCTGCACGCCCCCTACTGGGGATCGAGCCTGCAACCTTTGGCCCTGCGCCCTGACCGGGAATCCAACCTCGACCTCCTGGTTCAGAGGTCGATGCTCAACCATGGAGCTGCTCGGTCCGGGCTTAATGGGTCCTTAAATTCGTTTTGTGCCGTTTGTGTTACACCCAAACTTTCCACTTGGATCCAGAGCCTTGCAAATGAAAGGTGGGTCCCAGACCTCCGTTGCGGGCTGGGGGATGTTTTCCATGCAATTCCTTCCGGGCCGGGTCCTCAGGGGCTGGCCAGGGACGCGCTGCCACTGCGGCAAAGCGGCGCCCGGCATCTCGCAGTTGCGCTTGGAGAGGCTGCTCGCTGCCGCCACGCCTGGGGCAGAGCGTTTGGAAATATTGGTCACACCTGCGCTCCCCACGGGCCCGGCGGTCTCTCGGGCTCCCCGACCCTCGCCCCCAAAGGCGCGCACCCAGGCTCTGCCCCGCGGGCCCGGCTCCCAGGCCACTCCAGCGCCCCAGCCCGGGAGGCGGCTGCCCTCGCCCTTGACACGCCGCCCGCGGTGCCCACTTCCATCCTTGCCACGGCCGCACCTGCGCCTGCGCGCTCCCGGCCCAGCGCGCGGCTCCCAGGACAGACCGGCTCGCGCACGCGCACGCGCACGCGCGCGCGCGCACACACGCACGCGCTCGGGCCGGGGAGCGCACGCGCACGGGGAGCGCGCGGGAGACGGCGGGAGAGGGCGCAGCGCGGCGCGCCGGGCGGCGGCGGCGGCGGCGGCGGCGGCATGGACGCGGGCACCGGCTGGGGTTGCGGGCGCCCGGCTCCCCGCCCGCGGCCCGCAGCGACGCCGCCCCCGCGCCCGGCGCAACTTGCCGCCTCGGACCCGCTGTGAGGTGAGGCGGTGGCGCCGGGCCGGGCAGGGGGGCGCGCGAGACGTGCGGGCGGCGGCGCGATGCCTCCGGCCGGCGGCGCCCGCGCGCTGCCCCGCAGCCTGTCCCGCCTGCGCCCGTGCCCCGGCCGCTCCCGCGTGGTGCTGGCGCTCGGGGCCACGCAGATGGCGCTCGGCTGCCTCATCGTGGCCGTGAGCTTCGCCGCGCTGGCGCTCACCACCTCGGCCCGCGTGCGCCACTCCTGCCCGTTCTGGGCCGGCTTCTCGGTGAGTGTCCGCGGCCGGGCGCGCGGGCGGGCGGACGAGCGGGGGACCGACTTCCCAACTCCGGGCGCGCAACTCCGGGGACCCTCCCACCCCACACCTCGCCTCGGTCCGAGCGCCCTCTCCCTTCCCTGTCGCGGAGCCGCCGTTACTTTTCGGAGAGGAACCCGCCGGGTAGCCCGCCCTCCGCCGGCCTGTGCGCCGCGGGCCGGGCGCCCGCCTCCCCCTTACCCCCCGTCCCCCTCCCCCGACAGCCAAGCGGCTGCGACCCGGCCGGGGACGGGCTGGGGGGTGGGGGGTGGGACCGGGTCAGGGGCTGCGTCTCGCCCGGGGAGGCTCGGGGCGCGGGGACTCGGCGTTTCCCGCGTCCGCAGGCGCCCCGCAGCCGGCGTCCGGGGCCACGTTTCCTGAGACCGATTTTCAGGCGGTTGATCCCCCAGGAACGAAGCCTCCGTAGGGGAAAGCCACCAGGACATCTCTCTTCAGGGCTTGTCTCCAAGAGTTGGTTGTTTGGCCATTTTATAGCCTTTTGGTGACAGTTGCTTCCCCCCTCCCCCCTCCCCTTCCCCCGCATCCCCATCCCCATCCCCATCCCCATCCCCATCCCCATCCCCATCCCCATCCCCAAATTTAAAAAAACAGTGGACCGCCCAGCCGGCAGGGCTGAGTGGCTGAGCGTTGACCTATGACCCAGGAGGTCAGGGCACAGGCCCGGGTTGCGGGCCCCATCCCCAGCAGGGGGCGTGCAGGAGGCAGCCGATCCGTGATTCTCTCTCATCATGGATGTTTCTCTCTCTCCCTCTCCCTTCCTCTCTGAAATAAAAAAAAAAAAAAAAAAAAAAAAATTTTAAAAAAACATAAATTAATTTAAAAATAAAAGAGTGGACCCATGGAAACAGGACAAATATACGCAGCCCCTATATATTTATTTGTAAAGAGAGGCAGGCACGTCTGAGAACTCTTGGCATCTGTGGCCGCCTTGGGGTTTAGGCATAAGGATCCGCTCAGTATGTGTTTTTTTTTTTTTTTTTTTTTTTTAAATATATTTTTGTTGATTTCAGAGAGGATGGGAGAGGGAGAGGGAGAGAGAGAGAGAGAGAGAGAGAAACATCCATGATGAGAGAGAATCATGGATCGGCTGCCTCCTGCACGCCCCACACTGGGGATGGAGCCTGCAACCCGGGCATGTGCCCTGGACCGGAATCGAACCCGGGACCCTTCAGTCCGCAGGCCGACGCTCTATCCACTGAGCCACACCCGCCAGGGCCACGCAGTATGTTTTTGATTCCACCTTCGGGAAATCCAAGAGCAAGCCTTGGGGATGGATGTGTGGTGTGCGTTCTTGAGTTGTGCATTTTCAACCTTTCTGCCCGCCTCGTGGGCTGGCGTGCGTGTCTTTGGCCTCTGTGGTCTGATTCCACGGCATGGCTTTTCACATGAGGTCCCAGCAGCCGGAACGGGGATCGGCCCAGGTGCGGTCGTTCATCCTAATGGCATCGTTACAAAAGCCTGTCTCAGACTCAGGGAGGGCTGAGGCGTGGAAGCTGATGAGGAGAAAGAAGCAGCGGCCACAGCTGTGCGTGTTGGAATCGGAGGGAGGAGGCTGGAGGCAGGGATCCGGGAGCCGTGGTTCAGATGGGCCACTCACTATATATAGCCTCTGCACATCTGTTGCTCAGGGCTTTTTTGGTGTTATTTAATACGCATTGTTTTCGTGTCGGCTGTCTAGTGGGCGCTGAGGTTGGCGCGTGCTGGCACCCGCCTACAGGTGGCAGACTGGTAACTTTAGTTTCCCTTCATCACCCCTCTCCATATACCCTCTTTTCCCATTGTGCCTTAGCCATGACTTTGGGACTCCCAAAGGGCATAACCGGAGCTGCCTTTAGAAAAAACATATATATATACATATATATGTATATATGTTTTTTGTAAAGGCAGCTCCTTTAAAAAAACATATATGTGTGTGTGTGTGTATATGTATATACACACACACACACACACACATATATAATTGATTTCAGAGAGGAAGGAAGAGGGAGAGAGAGAAACATCAGTGATGAGAGAGAATCATGGATCAGTTGCCTCCTGCACGCCCCCCACTGGGGATGGAGCCCACAACCAGGGGGCATGTGCTCTGACCGGGAATTGAACCCTGACCTCCTGGTTCACAGGTGGACCGACGCTCTACCACTGAGCCACAAGGGCCAGGCACTGTCCCTTTTTAAACAGAGCGCTTCAGTGTTAGTGGCTGGATGTTTTGATGTTCAGCCTAAGCTTGGCAGAAAAATCTGCCTGCAGGGCCCTGGGGGCTGGGCCTTCTAACCGGGTTTGTCAGTCGGCCCCTGTACTGCTGGGTAGTTCAAAGCAGGTGGCCCCCGAGTCTTTCTTTTGCCCTTTTCAAAGGTCAGGGAGAGCTGATCTGAAACCAGGCAGTGAATGGAAAACAGCTTTTCTTTAAGGTTCAGTTCTTAAGGCTAAGGCATCCCCCAGAAGGAAATGTTTAAAGAGGGATTTGAAGAGGAAAATCTCGCTGCACATGAAAAGAGGCTGGCTTCTGAAAGACCCTGACTTCAGATTTCAGAGAAAAGAGAATCCTTGAGTGATTATTTCCTATAGCGTTTAGGAAACACCGGGGCTCACTGTTTACTAGTATGTAGGAAACTTCAGCACCACGGAGATTGGCAGTGGCTTCAAGAGCGGAGAGTTCACCCATGGAGGGTACACACATTACAGAGGGAGGGCAGGTGTAGTCGTCAGCGTGGGTGACCATACTAAGTACCACAAACTGAGGGGCTTAAGCAACACATGTTTATCTCTCACTGTCCTGGGGGGCAGGAAGTCCAAGTTAAGGGCGCCAGCAACCAGTTCCTGGTGAGAGCTCTCTTCCTGGCTTGCATATATATGGCCACATGATGGTTGGGGGGAAGAGAGAGGGAGAGAAGGAGATCTGCTCTCTTCTTTTTCTGATAAGGGCACTCATCCCAACATGGGGCCCCACCCTTATGACCTCATCTAACCCCAACCACCCTCTAATACCATCACATTGAGGACTAGGGGCTTCAACATATGAATATTATTGGGGAGGGTGGGGGAGGAGACACAGTTCAGTCCAGAGCAGCAGGGGTGATAGTTATGAAAGGCAGAGGGAGAATATTGGTGTTCTTGCCTGTGATTACCTAGGCTTGCTTTTGTCCTCACCTAAGTTGAAAATGTTTCCATTACTCTCTCTTTTAAAGCAGTAAGCACAGACCTATTAGATGCTCCATATTTGTTGGTTCCAAAACAGATCATGGTTTTATGGGCCTGAAGGGTGTGCTGTGATGGAGGACCAGGATCAGCAGAGCCCATACCTAGAAGTAGGATTCCTGGAATGGGCACCTTAATGTCATTAAAATTGCCAAATTGTTCATCTCATTTCCCTGCTTTCTATTCCTATGGCTTTCCCTGTTCTAAACATTTCCTATAAATGTGTACCTTCTGTGTCTGGCTTGTTACTTAGCACAATGTTTTCAAAGTTCATTCGTGTCAGCAGGCAGAGGGAGGGGACGGCGACCGGTGGTGGTGGGGTGGCGATGGGGGGCAGGGTCGGCTGCTCTCCGGCCAGCACCGTCCCCCAATTCCCACCAGTCACCTCCCGCAGAGGGAGGCCACTAGGGGCGGCGGCGATTGGTCCTCCAGTTGCCTCCTGCAGAGGGAGGCCACTGCTGGTGGGGCGATGGGGGGCAGGGCTGGCCAGCGCCATCCCCCCATCTGCCCACTGGTCGCCTCCCGCAGAGGAAGGCCAGACTAAGCTGTCAGTTGGACATCCCCCAAGGACTCCCAGACTGTGAGAGGGCACAGGTTGGGCTGAGGGACCCCCCTGAGTGCATGAATTTTCGTGCACCGGGCCTCTAGTTTCATATGAATGTGTACCTTCTGTGTCTAGCTTGTTACTTAGCACAATGTTTTCAAAGTTCATCCATGTTGTAGCATGAAACAATACTTTCTTTTAATGGCAAATGATACTCCATTATATGGATATACCACATTTTGTTTAACCATCTATCAGTTGGTGGACATGTGGGTTATCTCCATTTTTTGACTAGACTGATTAATGCTACTATGAACATTAGTGTACATTTCAGTTCCAGAATTTCTGTTACTTTCTCTACTTTTATTATTATATTATCCATGTGGTGAGATGTTGTTCTACCACTTTCCTTTAGTTCTTTAGTTATGGTTTCCTTTAGTTCTTTAACATTTAAAAAAAGCTTATTTAAAGTAATTGTCTAGTAAGTCCAACGTCTGTACTTTCTCACAGGCAGTTTATTCTTTATTGCCTTTTCTTTTGTGTTAGACCATATTTACTTGTTTCTTTCCATGCCTCCTATATTTTCTTTGAAGAGTGCACATGTTTCACATTGTCATGTCATAACTCAGTAAATCATATTCTCCCCTCCCATTGGTTTTGTAATTTCTCTGAAGGAATTTTGTGAAGCCTGCATTTCTTATTGTGTGTGGCCACTGAGGTATCTGCTTCATTAGTCTATGGTTTGCTAATGATTAGCTAGAAGTTTTCTTAAATACCTGGATCCACAAAAGTTTCCCTGTATTTGCTCTGTGTGCATGTTGGGGCACACCTTTAATAATCAGCCAGACAGCCTGGCCAGTGTGGTTCAGTGGTTGAGCACTGACCCATATACCAGGAGGTCACTGGTTCGATTCCTGGTCAAGGCACGTGCCCAGGTTGCTTTCTGGTTAGTGTATTGTTTGCCCAAACTGTTAGCATTACCCCAGGAAGCAGAGATTAAAGTGTTTACCTGCAAATGTTTTGACCAAAACATCCCTGGGTAGGAGCTTTAGCTGTGGGAGAGTTCCCAGTCAAAGGAACTAAAAATAAGCCTTTTGATCTGGTGTTCCAGGGAGCCACCAGACACGTCAAAAGAAACAATGGCATTTTCTGGTGAAAGAGCTCCTTTCTCTTTCCTCTGATGTTATGCTTGTGGGCTGCTCCCTACAAGGCCACCGCTGGGGGTGAGGGCTGGAGCCCGAGTGGAAGAATCACAAAACCCAGTGTTCTTACTGAGAACAAACCCTCCCTGTGTTGCTGTACGCCTTTGACACTTCTTAGAGTTCCTAACAACTTGATTCTGACCGTTTTTGCAGTTTTCCCGTAGCTTTTATTGAGAGGTAGAATTTTGCAGCTCTTTAATGGGGTCCCCCCCCCTCACCTTCTAATAATCTAGAAAAGTTTGTTTCAGCATATTTAAGATTATTGTAAAGTTTCCAAAAAGAACACCAAACTTCCACTAATTATCCTTGATTGTTCTTGGCTCCAGGAAGTGTAATTTATATTGTGTTGCTTTGTGGTGTTTCTAAAAACACCCAATTAGCCTGTTTTCCTAAACCAGGGTTCCCCTCTCATGGATGCTTATGGGGCCAGACCGGTAACTAAGGAAGATGCTGCCTCTGCTGCTGCTGTCAGTTTCCAGAAGCCAGAGTTTTTTGTTATTTTCAGTTCTTATTTTTTTTGACATGAAATTCACGTAACATAAAATGGAACTTTAAAAAAAAATTTTTTTTTATTGATTTCAGAGAGGAAGGGAGAGGGAGAGAGGGATAGAAACATCAATGATAAGAGAGAATCATGGATCGGCTGCCTCCTGCACACCCCCACTGGGGATCGAGCCCACAACCGAGGCACGTGCCCTGACAGGGAATCGAACTGTGACCTCCTGGTTCCTAGGTAGATGCTCAGTCATTGAGCCACATGGGCCAGGTTGTGATGTGGCTCTTAATTTCTCCTTTGTTTTTTGAAGGATAGTTGTATAGGATATACAGGTTTTTGTTGACACTTTTTTCTTCCAGCACTTTAAAAATCTCATTCCACTGCCTTCTGGCCTTCATGTTGTTGTCTTTTTAATTCTCACCCAAGGATATGCTTTTCATTGATGAGAGAGAGAGAGAGAGAGAGAGAGAGAGAGAGAGAGAGAGAGAGAGAAGGAGAAATTGAGATTAACAACAACAACAACAGCAAAAAGGATGAAGTGCACCCGCCCCTTCCCCAAGAGGATGCACCGTGGGTCTCCCAGCTCTGGGTGCGGGCATGGTTCTCAGGAATCTGCATGGGTCTCTCTGAACCACCGTCCCTGCCCCATCTGAGAAGAGCAGGTGTCCCTGCCAGGTGTCTTTCACAACCACATCCTGTGGCCCTCATGCTGGCGAGGGGCAGGTGTTGGGTAATCGGAGGCCATTATTTGCCAGGCTTGGTGTTTTTCTGGTATATATATATATATATATATATATATATATATATATATATATATATATATATATATATATATATATATATATATAAAAAAGTCCCTGAGACATTTCATAGACATCAGTGTGTATCCGTTCTCTGAGCTCTAAGGGCTAATAACCAAAGCCAGAATCCTGGCTTCTTGGTCTCCTAGCAACCAATTCTCTCCTAGTCCTTTTTTTCTTTTTTTGAACTTTTTGTTGAAGTCTAACATGCACGCAGAGAATTGCACAAATTGTCGGGTGCTCTGTCAGCTCCATGTGTTTTTTTTTTTGCAAAATGAACATCTCTGCAAAGGCAGTACCCAGATCAAGAAGCAGAACCTCCCCCTGCATCCCAAGAGCCCCTTGTGCCCCCTTCCTGTGACTAGCACCCCAAAGTCAACCCGTCTTCTGAGTTTTAGGAGCCTATATTAATTTTTGCTTGATCCTGAAATTTACATAAACGGGAACAGAGTATGCATTATTTAGTATTGGATTTCTTACACGAAGAAGCATGTTTGTGAAATGCCATCCATACCGTTGAGTGTAGCTGCAGTTCATTGGTGTCCGTTGCCATTGGATGAATATGTCAGATTGACTTATCAGTCTGCTGTTGACGGGCATCTGGGTGGTCTCCACGTGGGGCTGTTAGGGTCGGTGCTGCCCGATGCATGCTTGTATGTGGACTTGGGGGAACAGGTGCCCCCGTTTGGATGGCGTGTGCATGGGAGTGGAATCTCTGGGCATAGGGTACACATGCGGTCACCCGTCCTGGTTACTGATAGTTTTCCAAAGTGTTGTCTCGATGGCCTCTCCCTTCAGTGCTGTGTGAGAGTTCTGGTTGCTCCTTGATGGGCCTTGGTGGTCCTCGCGTGGCCGTTTTGGTGGTCCTCGTTTTGGTGGTCCCTGTGTGGCCATTTTGGTGGTCCTCATGTGGCTTTTTCCCCAAGGAAGGAAGAGCCACTCGCCTGCCCTTTGCCCCCAGGTGGCATTTCCACCTCATGCTGGCTGTGTCTCCACTCAGGCAAAGACTGAGGAGCAAGCAGGCTTTGCTTGGGAGGGGCTCCCGGCATCCTGCTCCTTCTTGTGGCCCCAGCTGCGGTCTCGTTCCCTACCTCTGTCTGTGCTCATTTCAGATCAGGGGGAGAAGTGAGGCTGTCCAGTCCGGGGAGTGGAAGATGGCTGGACCCTGAAACTCCTTGGATTTCCGAAGAGGAATGTATGGCACATAGTAGATGTGCCTATAACTAATGGCTTAAACTCTCTATTAGACATAGTCAGACAGTAAAACTGAGCCGTAAGCTTTAAACAGCGCCGTGGGTAAAGCAGAGGGACGCAGAGAAGTTGGAAGTAATGGGCAAAGATACACAAGACAGGTACCCGGTGGACAGAGCAACATTACATCCAGGCAGGAGGCATCCAAAAGAGTGAGGAAGGTTATTTTAGAATAGCAGCAGGTAAATTCTGCACCGGAGATAAAATTGTCCCGATCCTTTACCAAAAATACAACCTCAGAGTCCATAAAGTAAAATATAGCGAGAAATTGACCAAAGCACATTTGCAGACTAAAAGGTGCTCATTTCTGCCCTTCACAGATAAGACACAATGAATAAAGATAAGACATGATTTATAATATCAAAGGACAGTTGAACAGCTATGTACCAGTGTTCTACCGGCAGACAAATACCCATTTATTTCAAGTATCCATGAACCATTTTAAAAATGGATTATATTCTAGCTCTCAAGAAGAGCATCAGGTTATTCCCAAAATACTGTAGAAATTGTGTATCTGTGACTGCCATGTGACAGCCCTGGAATCGAACCGTGACCTCCTGGTTCATGGGTCAACCCTCACCCACTGAGCCACACCATCCATGAAATTTGATGAATTTCGGTGCCAACATGCAGAACACTTGTAACAGCGATGAATTCATCTGCTTGCTTTTTTAGTTAGCGTTCCAGCCTCATGCGATGATCTCATCTCGATTTGGTGTCTGGCTTTTGAGGGCGCAGGCCCCCGGTTATAATCCCCCCTGTTTTTAAACAAGTCCCCGTCCTTGGAACAGGCCAGACCTCTGTGCCCGGGACCCCCACCCACGTCTCTCCCAGGCCACACGGGGTGGCTGCACCTGCCCGCTGTGTTAACATCTTGCGGAAATAAAGGCTCTCGTCTGCTTAGCATTCCTCCAATATGCCCGTGTCGTAACCTTATTAAAAGAGGAGATGAGGTGGCCTGGCACTTCCTTCCTGGGTGCTCGCCAGCCTTCTGCTCAGATAATCCCCTCCCCACGATCTGGAGCTGGCCGTGATTGACGTTGGGCTTATTGATGTGCGGCTTCCTCCACTGGCTTTTTAAAAAATCTATATTGTTGGCTTTCCTTTTCATCTCCAGGACTCCCCATTATGTTTTCAAATGAATATTTAAAAACCCACCCAGTGTATAACAAAGTTAGAGTCAGAGCATCAAGTGGCTGATAATGCAAGCAGCCGTCCCGGCTCTGCCCTGTGTGAGCGCACCCCTGCCCCAGGGACACCCACTTCCCAGTCAGCCAGGCTTGGTTGTTTTTGTTCCTTTTTTGTGTGGGGAAAACAAACAGTCCTTATTTTTAAAAAAATATGTTTTTCTTGATTTCAGAGAGAGGAAGGGATAGAAAGAGAGAGAGAAACATCAATGATGAGAATCATGGATCGGCTGCCTCCTTCACGCCCCCTACTGGGGATCAAGCCCGCAACCTGGGCCTGTGCCCTGACTGGGAATTGAATGTGACCTCCTGGTTCATCGGTTGATGCTCAAGCACTGGGCCACACTGGCCAGGCTAGAATATAGTCTTGACTATTGTATTTGTTTGACAAACGAAAGTGACAGTAGGGTTAAGTATACTCAGCATTTATAAAATGAAGAGGAAAGCTAGTCAGCCAGGTTCTGTGACAACATATTTATCATGAAGATCACAGGGAACAAGGCAATACATTTACAAAATAGGACAGTGTCAGGCATGCCCAACTTCCATGAAAATAGGTAAAAATAGATTTCTTACCATTTCTCCTTTTTTATAACTGACCCCATCTTGTTCTCAGATGCCTGTTGTCAGGATCGTTACTGTCTTGAGAAAATCTTGTTTGTGGAAAAATGCTCTGCAGCGAGGCACATAAAAAAGTTGTGATGTGACAAGTTTTCCATTAAATGAAAACTAGAAAGTGACCAGAAGATAGCGGGAACGCTGGCAAGCTTTTTTTTTCCCTTGCCAATTTAGAAGTGACAGGAGAATGGCTTCTATGATTATTCGCCATATGAATTGGAAAACAAGGGATGCCAACGTGGATGTTATGTTTCTTTGGTGGTGGTCAGGCAGGCCCAGACTCTTTAGTCTCCCAGGTAGCATTTACAGTCATTAGCTTAGAAGATTCCTAACAATCTGCTTGTAATTGCTCAATTTCTCAAAATATGGTAATGACTCGACCCTAGTTGATCATGGTCCTTTAAGCACTGGGATAGCCCTGGCCAGTGTGGCTCAGGTGGTTGGGCGTCGTCTTGTGCACCTAAAGGTCGCTGGTTTGATTCTTGGTCAGGACACATGCCCAGGTTTCCCGCTCGATCCCGGTAGAGGGCGTGCAGGAGGCAGCCTATGGATGTTTCTCTCTCTCCCTTCCTCCCTCTCTCAAAATCAGTAAACAATCTTAAAAAAAAATTTTTTTTTAAAGGAACTGTTACAGCCAGCTGGCATGGCTCAGTGGTTGAGCATCAACCTATGAACCAGGAGGTCACTGTTCCATTCCTGGTCAGGGCACATGCCCGGGTTGTGGGCTCGATCCCCAGTGTAGGGTGTGTAGGAGGCAACCAGTTGATGTTTCTCACATCAATGTTTCTTTCTCTCTCGCCCCCTCCCTCCCTTCCACTCTCTA
The DNA here is from genome assembly GCA_025583905.1 of Ia io. Classification (NCBI taxonomy): domain Eukaryota; kingdom Metazoa; phylum Chordata; class Mammalia; order Chiroptera; family Vespertilionidae; genus Ia; species Ia io. The sequence continues at coordinate 19,448,683 of JAJQQW010000024.1, read as the reverse complement.
AAAATCAGTGGCACATTCATATAACTTTTATTATAGTGTATTGCTATAATTATACTTTATTAGTTATTTTTGTTTATCTCTCACTGTTCCTAATATATAAATTAAACTTAATTTATATGGATAGGTATGTATGAATAGGAAAAAATACAGTATCCATAGGGTTTGGTAGTAGGGAGGTTTCAGGCATCCATGGGGGTCTTGGAACGTATCCCCTGTGGATAAGGGGGGCAGCTGCAAAGTCATTCTCTGTATCTTCCATTTTCAATCAAGGAAATGAGGCAAAGGGAACGCCCCCCAGATAGTTAGATCCCCGGATGAAGGACTGAGACACCCTACTTGCAGTGGAAGGCCTAATAAGGGGGAAGACTGATAAAATGGACCACAACTCCATTAGCATCCTGTGTGTCAAACACCCACCCCCGGAACTGGCGAGTCGGGACATAGCACTGTCTCCCTCCCCATCCATCCCTATTACACTAAAAGCAGCCACAAATCAATAGGGAGGCATTAACGTCCCATGGCAACGTCTGCAGCAGACTCTCGTCGAGAGTCACTGGGCACGTCGCTGAAGAGATACCAAAGGCAAGTAACCGGAAAAGTGCTGAACTTAGAAGATGCAAATGAAAATAGCTCCTTTCTTTGTGTGTGTGTGTGGGGGGGCGGGGAGGTCCCCCAAGCTAGTACAGAGCCTTTTACATAGGCTCTCAGTGTGCGTGAGCTGTAGGGGTGACTACTCTCATACCCACTGGAGGGAATGACGGCGGTGCAGCCTTTATGCCTGGTGACTCACGTGTCCTATTTCACAGGGTCTAGACTAAAATCGGGGACGGCAATGAAACCTACGTGTGAAGCTATCACTGTGGCTTTATTGTTAATCCTCACCCAAGGATATTTTTTCCCGTTGCTTTTCAGAGAGAGTGGGCGGGAGGGAGAGAGGAAGGGAGGGACAGAGGGAGACAGACCTGTAGCACAGTTCCATTTTGTTTTCCCTGCTGTCCTTTGTCAGTCCACCCAAGACTCAAAGTGGATCCTTGGCTATTTGGGGGGAGGTGGTGGTCTCCAGGACCATTAAAGATAGGTCAGATCAGAGCTGGCTGTGCAGGGTTATTCTTCCCAACCTCCCTCCCCCTCTCCCTCTTCCTTCCATTCATTGTCCCATCCATCCATCCACCCACTATCCACCCATCCATCTACTCATCCATCCATCCCCCCATCCATCCATCCATCCTTCCATCCACCCACCCACCCACGCAGTCACCCCATCCACTCACCCATCTATCTACCCACCTACCCATCCATCTACCCACCCACTCACCCATCCATTCATCTATTTATCCTTCTACCCATTTCTTCATCCACCCACCCAGTCACCCCTCCATTCATCTGTCCGTTCATTCATTGATCCATCCATCCACCCACCTACCCTTCCATCCATCCACCCACCCAGTCACCTACCATTCGTGCATAAAGATCTGAGTGCCTGCTGTGTGCCCAGTCCTGTGTTTGGAGCTGGGGTTATATAGTGTTAGACAAGAAAGACCAGGTCTTGCCTGGTGAGCTTCCGTGGCTGCCAGCAGTTCTGCTCACCCATGACTATATTTAAACTTTTCATTTGGCAAGCGTCAGGGGTGACTGACAGCTCCATCTTTGTATTTTGTGGCTTCTAAATGTGACGCTGTTTCTTGACATTTTCATTATACTAACTTTGATATGAGCTGGTGAATGGCAGCACAAGAAAACCCCCACATTATCAAACCTGTCAGTTCTGCGTGCTCTTTATAATATAGTGACGCATTTGGCAATGTGGGCATGGACTGAGAACACTGGCCATTTTATATTCTGTGTCCTAGTCATGCATATTTAAACAATTCAGAAAATTTACTTTTTCCTTTTAAGAAAAATGGAAAAGTGATGCTTTCAAAAATGGAAATATATATTTTTGAGTGTGTGAGAGTGTAGCTGTCCGAAAGCTTCCCGTGAGAGAATTGATTAGGGATGTATAAGGCTAACCACAGGGCTGTTCTCAAATCAATTTCAGACTTCCAGTGATTCTAGGAACATCCCGTCCCAGTTTGTGCTTTGATCATTATTTTACTCCACGGACTCTTAAACATGTCTGTTTTCTCGCTTGATATTCCGTTTGAAAGATAATTTGTATATTAAGTAAGTAGGTTAGGTGTGTATCACAGTATTCCATCGCCATAAAGAGCCAGGGAGTATTCTGCTCAGGTGGTGATGGATTTGTTCATCTCTGTGTCAGTTTTGCACGTTCAAGGTGAAGAGGTAATAGAGAATGTCCTCAAAGCGAAATGCTAGAAGATAATGCAGCAACCTGTATTTATTTTAGAAGGAGAAAGGTTGTTGAGCAAATTTCTCTAGGCCAGTGGTCGGCAAACTCATTAGTCAACAGAGCCAAATATCAACAGTACAACGATTGAAATTTCTTTTGAGAGCCAAATTTTTTTAAACTTAAACTTCTTCTAATGCCACTTCTTCAAAATAGACTCTCCCAGGCCGTGGTATTTTGTGGAAGAGCCACACTCAAGGGGCCAAAGAGCCGCATGTGGCTCGTGAGCCGCAGTTTGCCGACCACGGCTCTAGGCTTTCCGTAGGTGAGATTTCGAAGCTCATTCATGTAAATGAGCAAACAAATAGATATCTTCAGAAAAATAACTAAACGCCTCTGCATTTCATTTCTGAAAAAAAGAAATGGACGTGCATAAGCCAAATGCAGAATATTATTAATAACAAGTAAATCAAGAGATGAAAAGAACTGGCATAAACAATGCAGCAGTGAGCAATTAAAACAAGAAAATGTGAAAAGTTTGACTGGTTGATACCAGTGTGGTTGTTCAAAACATCTGGGAGGTGAGGGGGCGTAGAAAACACAGGTACCTACAGAACCTGCAGGCATGTGTGTTATCGCTATTCACGTGTTGGATATATAATTTCAAATAGGTGTTTAAAAAATTGTATAGAAAAGAGATGTATAATTTCCAAGTGCCTCGAAAAAGGAGACGACAAACCAATAGAAAAGTTGACCAAAATAGCAAAACACGGGAATATTAGAAACACAAAAGACAGGAAAATATCGTAAAGAAGCATGAACACAGCAGGGGACATCAGCTCTGTGAGCGCTGGAGGGACATTCGGGCAAAAGCCCTTGAAGACGAGGAAAGCACGGTGGGTTAAGTGCTGCTTCTGGACTTGGAGAGAGCTGGCGAGGAGAAGTGCGCGGTAAGAGCTTCGGTGTTCAGAGGGCCTCCGCCAACGTTTTGATAAAATCCTGGGCTCCCGCGGCGGTCCCCCGCCCCGTCTGCGTCGTGCATAACTTACACTTGCAGTCAACTCCGTGATAAGATGTCTTTAAAATGTGTATGCTGTAACTTCCGAATCCGTGATCTCAATCATTATCCTAAAATGTTCTAAATCGCTGCTGCTTCTTCTTACCGTTGGTAGTGTGCCGCATATTATTCCATTCTGATTTTTCCGCTGAGCAAAACGTAATTGCTTTTGTGGAACATAGCTCTGTGGATGGTGTAATCAAATATTAAAAATAGAACTGCAGGGTTTTGCAGAAAATGCAATTAAAGAAGCCGTGGACGTGTGTGTCTCTTCACTCCTCTTCCTAACTTCTTTTCAGACTAGAGCTATTAGAGAAAATCAGATCTTGATTTGAGGTGATTTATATGGAAAAATGTATTTGAATTATATTTGCAAGATAATATACACTACTCATATGTTACTCACATGAAAGTTCCTTTTTCTTTTTTAACTCATTATTGCGCATAGGCCTGGAGACTTAAAACAGCCTTTCTTCAGTATGGATTTTAAAAAAAAAGTTTTAATTTATTTTTAGAGAGACAGGAAGGGAGAGGGAGAGAGAGAGAAGCATCAACGATGAGAGAGAATCATGGATCGGCCGCCTCCTGCACGCCCCCTACTGGGGATCGAGCCCACAACCCGGGTATGTGCCCTGACCGGGAATTGAACCTGCGACCTTTCAGTGCATGGCACGACACCCAACAACTGAGCTGCTGGGGAGGTCACTGCATCTGTCCAGGGCCACATGGTCAGAGGGGAACGATCCCTTCGTGCCACCAGCGCGGCACTGGTTGTCCAGGTCCCCCAGCCTCCATTTGGGGGTCGTAGGAGTGTCTGAACCTGTAGGTGGACATGGGCCATGAGTGAGGGGCAGGGGTCTGGGTAGAACCTCGATGTCCCGTGTGTCACTTCATCTACACCAGGGTTGGGGAACGTCCGGCCTACAGGCCGTATAAGGCCCGCGGAGTCATGTGGTCTGGCTCTGCCAAGGCATTGGGGGTGAGTTGATGAAGTGTTTGAGCAAATAGAGCAGGCTGATTTTTTTTTTTTTTTCAGGCTGATTTTTAAGTGGGTGATTTTGCATGATCCGAGAGTGATGTTTCGTGTGTCCAGATGGCTCTTGGCAGAGAAAAGGTTCCCCACCCCTGCTCTAGAGAGTCGGCAGCGGGCTGGTCCTCACGCCCATGGGATGGTCAGCAGTGCAGGACATCCCCCTACTCCTTCCTCCTTTGTCCTCCTGACGCTCGGCCTCCTCCCGGGCCTCACTAAGTGCCAGGAGACAGACTCGCTTGGCACACAAGTCTCTGCCTGGGCAGCCTAGGAGGACCAGGGCGGGTCTGAGGGCAGAGGGCAGGAGAGAGGGCCACCTGGAGGTGGAAGGGCCCAGGGAGGGAGGCTGGCAGCCTGTGGGCTCCGCAGTGGCCAGGTCTGGACTGCAGAGGGCGCTCCGAGGTGCCACTGTGAATGTTGGGGAACTTAGGGGACACTTCAAGGCAGGAATTCCGAGAATGGAGTGTGCTCTGGGGAGATGAACTCAGAGGGCTCAGAACAGAGGAGCACAGTGCGGGTCTGGCCCCGAGAACAGGCCGGCTCCCAGAAAACCCCGGCCAGGGCCCTTTAAGGGACAGATTTTGGAGTCTGCATACGTACGTAGTATGTGGTTTATAGCATTAGGACAGTGGGCCTTTAGTCATAATCATTTGGAAATGGAGCAACGATTTGTCTACCAGACAGGTTCGCCTCCTGTTGTAATTGCAGCGGGTTTAAAAGTTGATGCAGGTCTGTGAGTTTGCGGCGTAATTAGACTCTGAGAGCTTTTCATTACACTTAATGTGATTTTAATGGAATTAATGTACTGTACCAACAAATACATTGTTTTTATTGCGCAAAGAGGACACTTCTGAAAGGAGAGAATCAAAACGACTTGCAAATGGTTTACGTAACTTGCTTCCCCAGGCGGGGCGATACACCTGCCCCAGGAGGAGAGGGCGGGAGGCTCTCGCATGCCCTTGGGGGCTGGTTGGATTTCATCTTTGAACTTTGCATTTATGTCTTTTTAAAAAAATAGTTTTTTATGGGTTTCAGAGAGGAAGGGAGAGGGAGAGAGAGAGAGAGAAACATCAATGATGAGAGAGAATCATGGACCCACTGCCTCCTTCATGCCCCCTACTGGGGATCGAGCCCACATCACAGGCACATGCCCTGACCGGGAATCGAACCGTGACCTCCTGGTTCCTAGTTTGATGCTCAGTCACTGAGCCACGCCAGCCAGCAGGGCTGCATTTATGTCTTAAATCTGAAGTGCCCCTTTCTGCTTGGGCCCTGACTGCCTGGGTGACTCATCTTCATAGGAGCCTTGTGGGAAAACACTAGGACCTACTTACAATGGGGCCTCTGGAATAGGGCCCTGTTGAAGGGGGAGCCACCTCCTCTCTTCACTGTGCCTGTTGGGATGGGGTGAGGGAGAGGGGACCGTCCCCAGGATTTGAGTGACCAGGAGGAGGGGTGCCCCTGTGGAAGATAAAGATGACAGCGGGACAATGGGTTGGGGAGAGGGAGTGCAGGTGCATTTTTGGACAGGAGCTGGGGAGGGAGACCTGGGGCTCTGTGCTGGAGAGTGACCTGCGTGTGTGTGTGTGTGTGTGTGTGTGTGTGTGTGTGTGTGTGTGTGAGCGTGCACGTTCTAGAAGTGATCCTGTTCCAATTGTGTGCTAAAGGTCCTGAAGCATCTCACCATCCTGCGCCGTTTGTCTTTCCAGGTGCTGCTGTCAGGACTCATTGGTGTCGTCTCCTGGAAAAGGCCTCTCTCCCTCGTGGTAAGTCGCACCTGCTCTCCGTGGTGGCCTTGGGACAGGACTGTGACCTCTGTGGTGTGAGCGTGTTCAGGGCGATTGGCGCAGAGTTCTGGCTTTTTTGCCCAAAGGGGAAAGCAAACCTTACTGAAAGCATCGTAAGTGATAACCGAGCGCATGTGGCCTGCTCCGCTTCTGAGAGTGCCGCTCAGGTGTTTGCCTGAGATGCTCAGGGGCCTTCCTCTCTCTGTTTGCTCCCTGCCGGTGCCCTCCTATGAGGACATGCCGTGAACCAAGACGATCTAGTAAGTGTAGATGCATTTTGTCTAGACGGGGGGGGGGAAAAACGCGCGTGCATATAGGTATGCTCACGTATGACCACACAGATAGGATGTGTTTTAGCGGAGTGCAAGGAATGTCAGCTCTGTGTATGTTTTGGAGACTGTGCACCTCTGCGAAGGGATGCTTATCGGAGTAGAAGAGTGAAGAAAGAAGTATCGCTCATCCTGGCCCGTGTGGCTCATTTGTTTGGATGTCATCCTGTGCACCGAAAGGTCACCGGTTCGATTCCTGGTCAGAGCACATGCCTGGGTTACGGGCTTGATCCTCATAGGAGGCATGTAAGAGGCAGCCTATTGATGTTTCTCTCTCCCTCTCCCTCTCTCTCTAAAAATCAATACATACATTTATGTATATATATTTATGTATCTATCTAATAAAAGAGTAACATGCCAATTGACCGCACCTTCGCGACACCCACCAGCCAATCAGGAGTGAGTATGCAAGTTAACCCAACAAAGATGGCAGGTTAATTTGCATACATAGGTGCCAAGCAGCCTGGGGCGGGGCAGGGCAGGGTGGGATGCTTGCATTGTCTCCATGGTGACGATGCAGGCGTTCTGCACCACCCCAGCCGCTCTGGGCCTCTGGGCAGCTTGGGAAGGTGGAAAGACGGCTCTGGCCAGAACGAAGGCACTGCCGGCAGGCAGAGGAAGGAAGGCCCATTCTTGCACGAATCTTCGTGCATCAGGCCTCTAGTATGTATATAAGTGAATGGTTTCTACATTGCTTTGGGATGGTCCAGGGGAGACATGGAAAGAGGATGTTGGTTTCTCTATCTCTAAAGCACCCCAAGCAAATTTGTGTCTGTGGGTCTACAGGCATGTTCTTCTCCGCATACGCATGAATATATTTATGTGTCCATGTCTGTGCTAGGGCAGGAGGTTTTCCCAGCTCTGGTGGATAATGGAAAAGACGGCATGGCTTCTTTCTTTTTTTTGTAGTAATGAATTATTTACATCTCTTCTTTAAGTGATTAGACTTGGAGATAATGGCATGGACCGGGTAGTAACGGAGATAGAAAGGAACGTGGACCACCCAGCTAATGTGGCTCATCGACCTATGAACCAGGAAATCGCTGGTTCAATTCCCTGTCAGCTGCCTCCTGCACGCCCCCTACTTGGGATCCAGCCCACAACCCGGGCATGTGCCTTGACTGGGAATTGAACCGTGACCTCCTGGTTCCTAGGTCAATGCTCAACCACCGAGCCACACCAGCTGGGCTGCATCGTCCATTCTTGACAAGAGTTGTCTTGTGTCCACCTTGGAAAGCCCTGCCTCCTCTAGATTGCCTCCTTCCTAATGGACTTGCTTTGCCCTGGAGCCTTCACATTCTCCTAATAGGAAAAAGTCGTTAAGGAAAAAATAAAATCTCAGACGCTGAGGTAGCTCTCATATAAGAAAAGTAATAAATGAAGTGTCCCTCGATTCAAAATGCGTCTTCTTTCACTAAGAAGGCAATTACTGTTATAAAGATACAGCCTTAGAAAAATTATTATGGCTGAGAAGTGTGTGCTGTGTCCGTCCGTGGCACAGTTAATTTTAAAAGTATTACCAAGCATACAAATCATAAGACTGAAATGCTGAACTATACTAATTTGAAAGTGAATTTAATATGCTATTCTGAGGGACTGTCTGTACTTACCCGGCTTTTAAAAAATTGTAACTTAGAGGCTATTAGTTACCAGATTTTCTTCCAAATGTCCAACCTCTTTTAATGAAGAGTATTACTCAAGGACCTTATCTTTCATCTCCGAATAGTCTCATACGGTACAATAAGTAACGGTAATATTGGAACATCCATATTTCACCCTGATTTTATGGGTATTAAATCAAATTGTTGAATTTTTATCAAAACACAACAATGCTGATTGGGAATGAAAAGAAGACTCAAAGGTATCAAATTTGATTGCTTTGCTATGTTTGCTTTGATTCCCTGAAAGATAGAAAAATGGATTGAAATTGATTTAAGAGTAGCGATATGTAGGCAATATGATCTAATGATGAAGAGAAATTTATTTATTTATTTTTTTACGAAGAGAATTTTTAAAAATCAGTTACACTGATTATTTGCACACTGACTTCAGGAGGGAGAAAGAAACGGTCTCCTTTTCATATATTGTATGTGATATTGTTAACAAACACAGGGCTTTTTAAAAAAAAAATATATATATATATATTTAATATATTTATTGATTTTAGAGAGGTAGGGAAGAGGAAGAGAGAAAAAAACATCAATGATGAAAGAGAATAATTGATCTGCTGCCTCCTGCACGCCCCATACTGGGGACCGAGCCTGCAACCCTGGGCGTATGCCTTGACCGGGAATCGAACCATGACCTTCTAGTTCATAGATTGAAGCTCAGCCACTGAGCCAGGCCGGCCAGGCAATACATGCTCATTTAAATGTCATTCTCCTGCAGATTCTAAGTCGGCTGAACACAGGGCAAAACCTGGATGGGTTTCATCTAATGGGAACAAGAGAGAGAATTTAAATGCTTATGCCTCTTGGTTAATGGAATCTGAAAAGCTGTCAAATGACAAGGGATGGATAATATCGTGTGATAATAAACAAATGAACCAAATGATTGGCCCGGGGGAACAAGAATGGAAAGAAAAAAGCCTAGGAAATACCCAAAGGCAAGTTAATACGGAAAAAGGACTAAAACGTCCCGACAAATGAGATAATGACAGCGGCCCACCGAGGAGAGCGCCGGGCTGGCTGGCAAACGTGGGCAGGCAGCTGGCATGTCAGAATGAGCGGCAGCTGGGCTGTGGAGGATGAGTGGGAAGGACGGGCTCATAAATGGCAAAATGATGAGTGAGTTAGTAAATCTGTCAGGTGATGAATGAGCTGACGATCCCCATCGGACAGATGACAGAGCGGGGCCAAGTGGAAAGGCAGTCAGCGCAGACAGCGGGGAGGCAGAAAGTCTGCACACCCAGAACCCGGGACTTGCAGATGCAGTTTCGCCCTGGCCGGGTAGATCCCTTGGTTGCTGCAACATTGTCCCTATATGCCAAGGAGTCAACCAGTGAATGCGGAAATAAGTGGGACAACGAAACCATGTCTTTCTCCCTCTCCCTCTCTCCTCCCCTCCTGTTCTCCATCCCTCCCCCCTTTCTCTCTCTCTCTCTCAAATCAATTTTAAAAATTTAAATGCACCCTGGCAGGTTTGGTTTAGCGGACAGAGCATCGGCCTGCAGAATGAAGGGTCCCAAGTTCAATTCCAGTCAAAAGCACCTACCTGGTTCAGTCCCCAGCCCCGATCAAGGCACATGTGGGAGGCAACCAATCAACATGTCTCTCTCACATCGATGTCTCTCTCTCCCTCCCTTCCTCCTTCTCTTCCTCTCTCCCTCCCTCTCCCCCTCTCCCATCCCCCCCTCCCTCTCCCTTTCCCTTCCACTCTCTAAAAATCAATGGGAAAAATATCCTCAGGTGAGGATTAACAACAACAAAAAATTTTTAAAATGCAATTTTATATGCACGAATAGGGTCATGTAACCAATCACAGTATTTGATCTGCTTTGGCAACTATTAACAACATACCGGAACTTCCATTAAAAACAGATTGTACACAACGTGCTCATGGCTATGAGTACTGCTTTGCATTCTACGCCTACCACCTGCTAGCTGTCAGCGTCTTCATTCCTGGGGATTTTCACCTATAAAACGGGCATCCTGATAGGAGGGCCTTTCCTCTTTCAGTATGAGGTCACTTGAGGATTAAATTCCGGATGGAAAGCTTAGAACAGCACCTGGCACCGTATCAGCAATGAAGAATGACTGCTAGCCGCTGTTGATAGGGTTCTCCTTTCGTTTCTTTCTCGGAGTGTGCGTTCCGCTTACACATCCTCGGTGTCCACAGCAGCAGGCGGGTCCTCCCCAAGACTTCATCGTGGTTGAGTAGAGGAGATACTGACGAGTTCCCTTCTCTCTTCCCGGACGGTAATGAGGATTGCAAACATTTTTGGGAAGGGAGGGTGTCTAGGGTTTTTTTTTCTTTTTCATTTTTCAGAGTTTAGTTTTCAAACTTGAGAAACAAGAGTTAAGTTTAAATTCCTGTTTGTAAATGATTCACAAAAAAATAAGTAAGATTAAAAGGAAAGTAATGAAATTAAAATCTAAGAAACAAGTCAGTAAAAAAAAAAAAAAAAAAAAACCCAAAAATTATTTGAGAAGAGTTATAAGTACATTAACCTCTGTTATTACGGATTAAGATAAAATAGAGAACATGAATAGAGAAATAAAAAAATGTAATAAATGTAAGGAAGGAATTTTATTTATTTTTTAAACAATTTCTAATACATATTTTTATTGATTTCAGAGAGGAAGGGAGAGGGAGAGGTAGAAACATCAGTGATCAGTGATGAGAGAGAATTATTAATCAGTTGCCTCCTGTACGCCCCCTATTAGGGATCGAGCCCAGGACCCGGGCATGTGCCCTGACCGAGAATCGACCCGTGACCTCCCGGTTCCTAGGTCTCCATTCAACCCCTGAGCCACGCGGGCCGGGCTCCGTCGGTGATCTTACAGCTCATTCGATCTAAACATCCTTGTGCTGCCGCAGAAGAGAGGAGGGCTGGCTGAGTTTCTTGTCCCAGATAACTAGTTGGGGCTTTGCGCAGTGTTCTGGCTTGGGCCTCTCCCCTCCCCACCCCCCCACCAGTCCGTAGTGAGAAAACCTAGAAAAGCAAGAGTGGATAGAATTTGGAAGACAGTGTAATAAATAGATGCTTTTGTTCTTCTTTTTTTTTTTTTTCTGGGTCCCTGGCACAGCGTCTCTAAAACCATTCCAATTTCCGGAATGCTGAGCGTGCCTTTTATATGCTAATTGTCGTTGGTGTGGAAAAACCCACACAATCTCATGTTTCCAGTCATCTGCCACGGAGGAACAAGGCGGCTGCGCCACGAGGTCCCAGCGTCTCCGTATCACGGGGAGCAGGGCCTCGCTCGCTGGCTCCGGAACAGCTGAGGAATATGCGGGGCAGAGGCAGAAGCGAGGTGTGCTTACTTTGCAGAGTTAAACCAGGATCGGTGTTTTTGGTGGCCTGCACTTCGAGTTTAGGGTGTAATTTCCAGCAACTGGACTTCTCTGTGGTGTCCATGTGTGGAGGCAGGGGCTACGGGCGGGCGGGTGTCCGTGGGGAAAGCATGTCCCGTTTGCAGATGCTGGTTTCTACCTAACAACGACCAGTTTGCAGCTCAGGCGCTAAAACCAACCCATAGAAAACAGCCTACCCCGGCCGGCGTGGCTCCGAGCTTGAGCATCGACCTAGGTCACGGTTCGATTCCCAGTCAGGGCACAGGCCTGGGTTGTGAGCTCCATCCCCAGTAGGGGGCGTGCAGGAGGCAGCCGCCAATCCGTGTTTCTCTTTCATCGTTGATGTGTCTATCTCTCTCCCTCTCCCTCTCTCTCTCTGAAAGTCAAGAAAACATATTAAAAAAAAATAAATGAGACGTTTTCCACATGATGTGGCCGTAAATTCAGAAATGTCTCAATGCAGGCGATGATAAAAGACGAGCTACACAATGTACGTTTAAACGACTGTTTGTATTTGAAATTCACAGAACAGCACCGAAGGGAAAGTGAACTTAAGTCCAGACTTCAGCTTGCTGCTCTTTCACGCTAAGACACGGTGGTTCCCGGAGTTACGGAGACGCCTGCCATCCGCCCCTCCCCTCCACATCTGCCTGATTGCAATTTCTCTCTCTCTCTCTTCCTCCGTAGAGTTCCTGCGGCGATCACACGCTTTCCCCAGAGGGTGAATTTTCACTCCTGTCTACTCTGTTCTTTGCCGTTTCCAAATCATGTGTTAGCGGTGCCACGGTGAGGGTTTAATTCTCACGTTGTAATTGGATTCCTCGCTTCTGTCTCCGGTCTCTTGTGATCGGCATCTCTCCGATTATCGCCTCCAGCCCTGCCGGGAGGGGAGGTATATGGTGTGAGGGTCTCGGGTCCGGGAGGTGCCAGCGGAGCGCCCGTTTCCTTCCCCCTTGTCAGGCTCCTTCCGTCGTCCTTGTGGTCCCGCTTGTTTCCCTGCTTGCCGGGGGTGGTGTGTTTGCCCACACTCCCTGCCGCGCTGTCTCGCTCACACGTGACGCAGTCTGTAGTGTGTGCCCCTGCCACTCCTCCCTGACGACCTTCAGCCAGCTTGCCATTCCCTGTAGAGACAATGCCACCCGCCAGCCATGTTTTTCTCCCCGCCCGCCCCCAGCAAAGCATGGGGAGAGTCCAGGCGGCCTGAGCCCTTGTGGAGGCCCTACGCTCTTGACTTTGAGTATTGTGTAACGAAACTAAAGATAACATACGGCCCCGCCAGCATGGCTCAGGGGTTGAGCGTGGACCTAGGAACCAGGAGGTCACGGTTTGATTCCCGGTCAGGGCACATGCCCAGGTTGCGGGCTCGGTCCCCAGTGTGGGGCATGCAGGAGGCAGCTGATCAGTGGTTCTCTCTGTTCATGGATGTTTCTATTTCCCTCTCCCCCTCCCTTCCTCTCTGAAATCAACAAAAATCTATTTAAAAAACAATATGATCAGCATTTAAATGGCAGCTGTTCACATTTTCATTCCACCTGACCAGGTAATCATCCTGTAGTTTTTGTATCAAAGAAAGGCTAGCGTGTCCTAGATGGTTTGAATAGAGAGACATTGGAAATGCAATGTCCCATTTAGTGACTGCTTTAAACAGTTGGGCTCTTGGCAAATGAACTTAAAAATAAAAAGAGCTTGGCAAATTTTTTTCTGTAGGTCCTAGATCCCTTGATATAACTTGCTCTTGTGGAAAAAAACATGAGACAAGTATAAAAAATGGGCTCAGTGTGATCAGAAGAAAAGTCTGTGTGTTTTTTTAGAAATGTGCTGAATTCTGAGTTAATTAAAACCAAGACGTCACGTGATATTCCGAACGTGTTATATTTAGCTTTTTCCTTAAGAAGAAGTTACCTCTTCTCTGTAAATGTAACTCTTGGTTTCTTAAATCTGCCAGCCACACAGGATCATGGTTCTCCTTTAAGATGCAGGTGAACAGGCTTGCACCTTAATGCCCATATTTGGGAAACCCAGCATGCTCCATTCCTGCCCTCCATCCCCAAGGCTGCCAGGCCTGATCTTAAAGGTTTGCCTGGTCACACTGACTCCGGATTCCTGCCCTCGCAAGAGAGTTGTGTTTTTTTGTTTTCTATATTACATTTAAGTCTATGAGCCATTTTGAGTTAGTTTTTGCATATGATGTGACGTGTACCTTGAGGTTGATAACTTGAATTTTTCCAGCACCATTTAAAAAAATATATATTTTTATTGATTTCAGAGAGGAAGGGAGAGGGAGAGAGAGATAGAAACATCAGTGATGAGAGAGAATCATGGGTCAGCATGCCCCCTACTGGGGATGGAGCCCGAAACCCGGGCATGTGTCCTTGACCGGAATCAAACCTGGGATCCTTAGGTCCGCAGGCCAACACTCTATCCCCTGAGCCAAACCAGCCAGGGTGAGCAGCACCATTTTTTTGAAAAGATCATCCTTCTCATCTGGCCAGTGTAGCTAAGTGGTTAGAGGATCAGCACATGGACTGAAGGGTCTTGGGTTCAAGTCCCAATCAAGGGCACCTATCTACCTCGGTTGCAGGTTCAATTCCCAGCCCCTGTCAGGGCGTGTGTGGGAGGCAACCAATCGATGTGTCTCTCTCACATTGATGTTTCTCTCTCACTCTCCCTCTCCCTCCCACACACTCTAAAAGTAGTAAAAACTTATCCACAAGTGATGATTAAGAAAATAGACATATGCAGTTCAGTCACACTGAAGGCAAATAAGAATTCTCCTGGGAGCTGGTAAAGCTTAAGTCCATTAAATAGCCAGACTCCTTTATATTAGATTTTCAAATGAATGAGAAATTAATGAAGAGCTCTCATTATGTCGCCTCGGAATGGGCATATTTATAACCCTCTCCTGCTTGCCAGAAATAAGTCCACCTCATTTTTCCCTGCCAACCATTTCAGCGCCTGTCTCAGAAAACGGGACAAGGGGGTTGGTGCAAATAGGGCGTTTCCCACCAGCAAGACAGGTTTTGGAACCTTTGAGCCGTTTGTGAGCTTTGTCAGTTCTGGAACATTCTGCCTTGGCGTGTTCCCTGTTTTTATGTTTATTTGCTTACATATCATTATTCTCCAAGTCAATTCCACAACGTTGGTTTCCAAACGGCACAGTCAGGAGAGACGGGCATCGCGCTCGGGATCGCTCTTCACGGTGCGCGCCTGTCCACTGTGGACCTCGAGTTGGTGCATGAGCTGAAGGTGGCCCCTTGCCTTCAACTCCTTTGATAGATTCACTTAGTTTTTTTCACCAGAGGATATTGTTCCCATTGGTTTTTAATTTTTTTTTAGAATATGTTTTTATTGATTTTAGAGAGAGAGGGAGAGAGAGAGAGAGAAACATTAATGATGAGAGAGAATCATAATCGGCTGCCACCTGCACACCCCGAACTGGGGATCGAGCCCGCGTGGACCAGGAATTGAACCATGACCCCCTAGTTCATGGGTTGACACTCAACCACTGAGCCACACAGGCCTGGCTTGTTACAGAGTTTTTTTAAAATCACGGATCGACAGTGAATTTTCTCTTAGGATCTCTCTTTCTGTTGTGAGATGATTGTGGGAGAGATATCCTTTTATCCTGTTAATATGGTGAATTGCCTCCATTGACCCTGAGTGTTCAGCCAACACGCTCTCCCAGATTCAACTCACCTTTCTCGTGCTGCATCTCGGTTTGTTCTGTCTGTGGCTCAGGATTTTTTATTGCATCCTCGTTTTGAAAATGTCCTTGTCAGAGTTTTAATATTAAGATTAGGTTTTCTTCATAACACACCAGGGGAATAATCCCTTTTATTCTTTCCTGGAGGCATTTATTTGAGACCAGTGTTACTTCTTTAAATGCTCAGTAGCCCAACCCTAACCAGTGTGGCTCAGTGGATAGAGCGTTGGCCTGCAGACTCAAGGGTCCCAGGTTCGATTCCGGTCAGGGGCATGTACCTTGGTTCCGGGCACATCCCCAGTAGGAGGTGTGCAGGAGGCAGCTGATCGATGTTTCTCTCTCATCGATGTTTCTAACTCTCTCTCCCTCTCCCTTCCTCTCTGTAAAAAATCAATAAAATATATTTAAAAAAATAAAATAAATGCTCAGTAGCCCAGCCAGTGTGGCTTAGTGTTTGAGCGTCGACCCTAACCAGGGACCGAACCTGCAACCTTGGCATATCGGGACGATGCTCTAACCAACTGATCTACCAGGCCAGGGCTGAGTTGCGTTTTCTCTGATGTGGTTTCTTTGCTTGTTCTCTGTCAGATGTTTTGTTTCCTCCCCAGCTTGTATCATTTACGTTTTCAGCCTCCTGCTTCTGCCCTCCGTATGCTGATTCTTCCCTCGTGGCTTTTATTTCATGAACTTTCGGTCCTGTATTGCGTGACACAGCTTTCTGCAGAGCCTCTGAAAATAGTATTTGGTTTTCAGCAGGGACCGTGCTCTGTGAACACTTTAAATGAAGAGGAAAAAAAGCATGCTTCTGCTCTAGAAGTATTTTGTTGTGCTGTACTCCCATCTCCTTCTGCTCTCATTATGTTTTTATCATGCGCTCTATTTATGCCTCCTCCCTCGGTTCTGCTCCATAGTAGCCATCTGTTCTGGAATTTGGCTGTCTCTGTCCTTCAAACCACGGCACTTCTTAGGAGGCACATGGGTTTGCTGTGCCTGGTGAACCAAGAGGTCACAGGTTCGATTCCCTGTCAGGGCACATGCCCGAGTTTCAGGCTCCATCCCCAGTAGGGGCCATGCAGGAGGCAGCCGATCCATGTTTCTGTCTCTCTATCTCTCTATCCCTTTTCCCTTCCCCTCTGTCTAAAATCAATAAAAACATTTAAAAAATGTAGAAATGTCATCCTGGCATAAGATTAACCAAGTAACAATGTGTGTGGATGTTAAGATTAAATGGCAGTGAGTGGGGCTGGATTTCTGTAAATCCTAAGTCATAATCACGCCTGGGCCCACAGCGTTAAGCATAAGCGTAACAGGCGCATCCACATGAATGTCTGTGTGAAGTTCCCCAAAGTACAGTCTTTAAATGTCCAGAGTAACCACCGTGAATTCAGTCACTTGCTTAGAGGTAAATGGGAGCGGCATAGAAAGCCTGTATGAGCGGGGGAGCCACTCGGATGATTATAAACAATTCGGCAGGCCAGGAAAACTTCATCAGCACGTTCTTGATGGCTCACTGGATCCTAGGAGGCAGACCGTTGGCTAAGATTTGCTTTTCCCACACCGCCTCTCTCCGACGTGTAGGGTTCAGAAAATGGGGGGTCGGGAGGTAAAAACCAAGTCATGCTTCCCAAGAAAGGATGCCCTGCCCTAGCAGGTGTGGCTCAGTGGATAGAGCATTGGTCTGCGGACTGAAGGGTCCCGGGTTCAATTCCGGCCAAGGGCACATGCCCGGGTTGCGGGCTCGATCCCCAGTAGGGGGCATGCAGGAGGCAGCCGGTCAGTGATTCTCTCTCATCATTGATGTTTCTCTCCCTCTCCCTTCCTCTCTAAAATCAATAAAAATATATTTTAAAAAAAAAAAGAAAGGAAGGATGCCCTGGTTTTTCCAACCACATTAGGGGATGATGTTGCCATCTTCGAGGAGCAGGTATCCTCTAGTAAAATCAGCTCCTGCCTGGCCAGTGTGGCTCAGTGGTTGAGCATCAACCCATGAAGCAGGTGGTCACAGTTCGATTCCCAGAGAGAGGGATGGAAACACCAATGATGAGAGAGAATCATGGATGGGGCTGCCTCCTGCACGCCCCCTACTGGGGATCGAGCCGGCAACCTGGGCATGAGCCCTGACCGGTATTCCAGCCGTGACCTCCTAGTTCATGGGTCAGCACTCAACCACTGAGCCACACTGGGCAGACACGTGTCATTATTACGTGTCATTATTAGGTAGCCCTTTATCTGTGATTTAACTAGGATGGCTCTTTGTTACCAAGGAGCGGACCCAAGGGATTGTATTGTTCAGTTCACACATGGTGACTGCATAGATTCGTCATTGCTTTTCTTTCCCAGAAGCCCTTGCTTGTGCACCAGGTCACTGTCAGAAACTTGAACGCCTTTCTCTGGTTCTGCCACAAATACCAGGGAACGCAGACGAGAACCCAGCAGACAGTAAAGATGAGAGCGCCTGGGCAGGCATTTCAATCAAGATGAAATAAGCTAGTGATTACTGAGAGCCATCGAAAGATGGATGGGTAGTCGGCATTTCTGTTCCATGCATTGGAAATCTTAGCTGGTTTAGTGTTTGCCTCAGATAATTTTTAATTTTTTCTATTGGGTCTAGTAATAAAAGTATTAAGGTCATTAACATAAAGTGTTTGAAAATGTTTTTCTTTTTTAAACCACTTTGTCTTTATTACTTCACATGCTGAACAAAAAAGCCACAAAGGTCATATTCAGATCACACTGAATTTCCTGAAAATTTGCATGTGGGTAACTGCTATGGCATGCTGTACCTCTGATGTTAAAATTGACGAAAAAGTATTTTTTATTCATCTCCTGAAGCAAGAAAATAAACATTGAAGTTCACTTTTAAAAGAAAATAACTTGCCAAAACGGGTTTGGCTCAGTGGATAGAGCGTCGGCCTGCGGACTGAAGGGTCCCAGGTTCGATTCCGGTCAAGGGCATGTACCTTGGTTGCGGGCACATCCCCAGTGGGGGGTGTGCAAGAGGCAGCTGATCGATGTTTCTCTCTCATCGATGTTTCTAACTCTCTATCCCTCTCTCTTCCTCTCTGTAAAAAATCAATAAAATATATTAAAAAAAAAAAAAAAAAAAAAATAACTTTCTCTGGCCAGTGTTGCCCAGTGGTTGAGCATCAACCTATGAACCAGGAGGTCACGGTTTGATTCCCGGTCGGGGCACCTGCCTGGGTTGCAGGCTCGATCCCCATTAGTGGCCGTGTGGAAGGCAACCAATTGATGTGGCTCTCTCACATCTGTGTTTGTCTCTCCTCTCTGCCCCTCCCTTTTACTCTCTTAAAAAAAAAAATCAATGGAAAAATTACCTCCAGTGAGAATTAACCAAAAACAAACACAAAAACCTGTTACTTTTCTCAAGATGCCATTGATGGACACTGATGATTTTCACAGTCACAGGGGGTAGCTTAACTGTGATGCTGCTTGGTAATCTAAGTGAACACCTTAGCAAGAAAAAATAACACACACACAAAAGAAAAAAACCCGCTGAAATATCAGTTCAGTTGTTGGCAGTGGCTTTCATCTTATTTCCCATTTCTCTGTCTCTGGGTTGCTGAGTATTTTTTTAACTCGGGGTACAGCTGATCTCTCTGGGGGAGTTTTTTGTAGAATTCTCAGCTGCAGGAGGTTTCTTTGGGACTTGAGACCTAACTTTAATTTGCAAGGACATAGAAGCAGATGAATTTTCTCATTGTAAAAACAAAATGAATGCCTCGATGATGTATTTGCTTTTCGTAGCAGGCTTCCGTCTGTAGGATTGATGCTTGAGGGTATTTTGTTAGATCTTGTGTGGCACGGAAAGTTATTACTCAGAGTTTACCCGATTTCAGCTGGCAAACTTGCATCAGAACAGGGAATATCATTTTGTGTTTAATATTGCAGTTCTAGTGCCATTATCAGATTGCATTTTCATGCTGAATTAAACAAAAATTTTATGCCACTAACACTTAATGATATTTGTAATAAGATGGTGTTTTGATGCTATTCTTCAAATAATGTGTTTTGAATTGCTTTCCTTTGAATATATTTGCACTAAAGAGGAACTGAGTTTAATTTGATTCTTTAAAGAGTTTACCCATTTCCTGGGTAGCTTTAAAAAAAACAAACAGGTAGCCCTGGCTGGTTTGGCCCAGTGGATAGAGTGTGGGCCTGTGGACTGGGGGGTCCTGGGTTCGATTCTGGCCAGGGGCACATGCCTGGGTTGCCGGTTTGATCCCCAGTGGGGGACATGCAGGAGGCAGCTGATCAATGGTTCTCTCATCATTGATATTTCTATCTCTCTCTCCCTCTCCTTCCTTTCTGAAATCAATAAAGATATATTTAAAAAAAACAAAACAGGTAAATTCGCCCAGCTGGTGTGGCTCAGGGGTTGAGCATGGACCTATGAACCAGGAGGTCAGGGTTCTATTCCCGGTCAGGGCACATGCCGGGTTGTGGGCTCGGTCCCCAGTAAGGGAGGGTGCAGGAGGCAGTTTCTTCTTTGCAAGTCAGTAAATAGAAAAGGAGCCCATTGGCTAAGATCCATAGAAGTAATGGCAGAAGATTACAGATCGACCGAGTTCATGAAGTGACTCATGGTGGCTATTAAGAGTTGCACATTTAAATATGTATATGAATATATGTATGTACATATGTATGTACACACACACACACACACACAGAGTGTGCACACCATAGACTGTGAGAGATGATACCCTTGGGTTCTCTGTCCTTTCTCATCAAACCCTCAGGCTGATATAGTAAGAATTAAATTTAAGAGATTCACATTGCCGAAATTCTTGATCAGTGATGCCCAAAATTAAGTGGTAGTCTCTTGAGAGAGTGCGTTTGTTTGTAGCGCCTTTCTTACTCATGCCTGCTAAAATTGTGGTTGTTGACGTGACCAGGTGCTCTCCAAAAGAGGAACTTGCCTGCCCAAGCAAAAACACCTCACTGAAACGCAACGTGCTTTATGGGGTGGTTTGGTCGTAGTTGTCTAACTGATGGAGTTTGATGCACAAATATAATTGATGGCACAGTGAAAGGGTGAGGCAAGTCCTGCTAGCGAGGCAAGCCTGCCTTTACCACGCCTTCCCTTTTTTTTTAAAAAATATATTTTATTGATTTTTTACAGAGAGGGAGAGGGATAGAGCTAGAAACATCGATGAGAGAGAGAAACATCGATGAGAGAGAGAAACATCGATCAACTGCCTCCTGCACACCCCCTACTGGGGATGTGCCCACAACCAAGATACATGCCCTTGACCGGAATCGAACCTGGGACCCTTCAGTCCGCAGACCGACGCTCTATCCACTGAGCCACACCGGCCAGGGCGCACACCTTCCTTTTTAATAGACTCTCAGGGCCCTGGAGAAGGTGACTGGTGGGAAATGGTTAGGAGGCCTTAAACTCGAGCCAGGGCAGGGGTGGCGAAGGCAAAGCCAACGGGCGTCCTCTGGGGCCTTGGTTGATTTCCGTCCAGGTTTGCTAGAAGCGAACGCATTCACTCAAGGTGCAGGCTCTTGCCTTCCTGTCCACCTTCTGTTTCTCCCACGTTCATTGAGTTCCCTCCATCTAAAAACATTCCCAACCTTGACTCTTGATATTTGCTTTTTTATAAAACATAAATTTGTTTGTTAATCCTCACGGGAGGATATTTTTTTCCAATGATTTTTAGAGATGGGGCGGGGGGGAGATGTATGTGAGAGAGCGACATGGATTGGTTGCCTCCCGCACGGACCCCACTGGGAGCAGGGAGCAAACCTGCGACCCCAGGTATTTGCCCTTTGACGGGGAATCAAACCTGCGACCCTCAGGTGTGTCGGCAGATGCACAAACTACTGACCCACACTGGTAAGGGCTATTGATTTCCTTTTTAGAGGGGCAGGGGAAAAAAGAGAGAGAAATATCGATGAGAGAGAACATCGATTGGCTGCCTCCTGCACACCCCTCACCAGGGATCAAGCCCGCAACCCAGGCATGTGCCCTGCCCGGGAATCGAACCCGCGACCTCTTGCTTCATGGGTAAGGTGACCATACGTCCCGCTTTTGGCGGGACAGTCCGATTTTTAACAATTTGTCCCGCGTCCCGCGGCGTTTTAAAAAAAAAAAAAAAATCCCGATTTTTTGGAAAGAATGCACAAGCTAGGGAACGGCGGGAGAACGGGAAGGGAATATATGGTTTTCGGCGGCCATGTGGCTATTTAGCCAGGATATGAGTTTTACATTATTTTTGTTAATTTTATAATGTTAAACTTTAATAATAACAAATCATTGTTGAGAACTGATTATCGAGAACTGCTTATCAAAGTTCGCATTGTTGATCAGTTGTTAGAATTCGACCACCATTGTTTGGACTTAATGAACAATGGCATTTTTTGGGATGGGCAACGACGAAAACATTTTGTAACTGTCTCTCAGACGATACACATCGTACTGCGTGCTAGTAAGCTGGTTAAACAAGTGATGTCATTACAGATCAGCTATTCAGGTAATTTAGGTAAGTAATTTATTTATTTCATAAATACATAAATTTTCTTGAATTTAGCAGACAGGACTCGTATTATTTATATTTTATAGTGGCGGCAAAAAGTCTAGCGCCGGCCTTGAAAGTGACAATTACGACTTACAATACGGCAAATTCAGAGGAAAAATAATACAAGTTAGTATTGTTATTATTTAGAAAGAAATATAGGATTAAAATTAAAATAATTTTTAAAATGTAGTTACTTTGTAACAATCAAATAATTTAATTTATAAGCTAACAATAAAATATGTTCATGTAATTATGTACCTACTTACTGTGTTTTTAAGCAAATGAATATAATTTGTAATATAATTTTAAATTATTTTTAGATTTTTAGCATAATGAGTAAGAAAAGAGGATGCAAATTCAACCATGATCTGAGAAGTGAATTTCCTTTTATTAAAAAAACCAAAAGCGATTACAATATAGGCCAAATTTTTAATCAAGGACCCCCCCTCCCGTCAATGGTGTCCCGCTTTACCAGTGTTAAAATGTGGTCACCTTATTCATGGGACAAGGCTCAACGCCGGCCTAACGCTGACTTTCTGCGTCGCTGTCCCGGGCCAGAACCGAGCCGCACCCTCGCTGAGGAGTTGGGGTTCGGGGCTCTCCTTGCGGGTTGGGTAAGGACGTCGCTTTCCGTCTTTCCCCGTCACCAGGGCGGCAACCTGCGCGCCACGCGCGTTGCGTCGCCTTCGTGACGCAATGCGCGCAGCCTCCACCGACGCACCGCGCAGTGTCTGTGACGCAATACGCACGCCCCCTGGTCCCGCCCAGGTGCCCGGCGCGCCGTTTTACCCACAATTCCCACTGCGCGCGCCGCTCTCCAGTCGCCGCCTCCCGCGCCGCACCGCTCCGCACCGCACCGCCCGGCTGAAGTTCCCGCCGGTGCCGGGCTCCCGCCGCCGCGGACATGCTGCCGAAGCCGCGGAGCCGGGGCCGCCCCAGCTCCCAGGCCGACAGGGACTCGGGCCGCGGCGGAGACAGCCGGGCCCCGAGAAGTGCTGTCGCCGAGGAGGCCCCGAGCACCTCCCGCGGCGGGGGCGGCTCGCAGGAGCCCCGCCGCTCCTCGTCGCAGGGCGGCCGCCGGGCCGACGCTCCCCTGGCCGTGGGGCCCAGGTCCCAGAAGCAGCTGGAGCTGAAGGTGGCCGAGCTGGTGCAGTTCCTGCTGGTTAAAGACCAGAGGAAGATCCCCATCAAGCGCACCGACATCGTGAAGCACGTCCTGGGCGACTACAAGGACATGTTCCCCGACCTCCTGCACCGCGCCGCCGAGCGCCTGCAGTACGTGTTCGGGTACCGGCTGGTGGAGCTGGAGCCCAAGAGCAACACCTACATCCTCATCAACAGCCTGGAGCCCGTGGAGGAGGACGCCGAGCTGCGGGGCGACCAGGGCACGCCCACCACCGGCCTGCTCATGATCGTCCTGGGGCTCATCTTCATGAAGGGCAACACCGTCAAGGAGACGGAGGTCTGGGACTTCCTGCGTCGCCTAGGCGTGTACCCCACCAAGAAGCATCTGATCTTCGGCGACCCGAAGAAGCTCATCACCGAGGACTTTGTGCGGCAGCGGTACCTGGAGTACCGGCGGATCCCGCACACGGACCCCGTGGACTATGAGTTGCAGTGGGGCCCGCGAACCCACCTGGAAACCAGCAAGATGAAAGTCCTGAAGTTTGTGGCCAAAGTCCACAATCAGGACCCCAAGGACTGGCCGGCCCAGTACTGCGAGGCCCTGGCCGAGGAGGAGGACAGGGCCCGACCGCAGACCAGCGCCCCATCTCAGACCAGGGCCCGACCGCAGACCAGCGCCCCATCTCAGACCAGCGCCCCATCTCAGACCAGGGCCCGACCTCAGACCAGTGCCCCAGCCCCCTCCTCTTGAAGTCATAGGTTCCGGGGGACTCCTGGGGGCGAGGGTCACAGGCACAGGCCTGAGTGGGGTGTCCGTGGGGCAGGGGGCCTATTTCTGTAAAGCTGAAATGTGTGTAGCTTTAGGATGTGTTTGCAAACTTTTGTTCTTTGACTATTATAAAGTATTTGGTTCCAGGTTTTCATTTATAAAAATATGAGAGGATTTATTTTGTTTTAGTGTCTGTATTTTGTGTGTGTGTGTATATAAATTTGGTTAGCTTTATAAAACTAATTGGAAAACTTTGTACTGTGATTTGTAACAAAGAACATCAGTCATTTGTGTTGGTGCCAAGTGAGTATAAGTGGCTGTTCTATGGCCTCCAAACTGCCCCAGTTTGTAAGGAAAAATAAAAGCCTTTATAAATTAAAAATATAATTGCCTATATCCTCTTTTTTGCCTCAGCACAGCTATTTTATGTTTTCTACGTATAAGAAAATTGTATTTTCTCGGCACCTTTTTTGCATTCATGATTATTATTTAGCTCTGTAGCTAACCATTTAGCTTTTTTCCTACCCTCGTTATAATAAATACTATATCTTTGAAGCAGTTAAGCATTGTGCATTTTTTAAGTCGTGAGTGCTGAGAAATTTCGTGACCCAGAACCAACATTTTTTAAAAGGACAGTTTTTGCAACATATTACAGTAAGTAGTGTTTTGTAGAAGTTGCTTTATGTCCAGATGTGCGTGTGCACATGGCATCATGACGTGAAATACATTTCTCCTACTGGGACAGGTCACAGAAAAGGCAGTAAACCCTTTGTGATGAACTGCACCTGCTGGGGGAGCAGACACCCTGGCTTCAGACTCAGGCTCCACCTGACCACGTACATTTAGGCAGGTTTCTTACCCTGCTTACAGCCGTTACCTCACCTGTCAGATGGGCTTCTGCCGCCGATAGTGGCGGTAATGTGACAATTAGATGTGGAAGTATCTGTAAAGTTCTTGGCACCATGCTTGGGGATAGTACTTTGTTCCTTACATTTTTAAAAAATATGTTTTTTATTTCCTTTGGTCTGGAGCAGTTAAAAAATTGTTTTTAAGGTATCCTTTCATTATCGGTTTCCTTTCACTATCTTGCTCGAAGTCATTCCTAGAATTCGAATAACTGGTTCAAAAGTTATGGCAATATTCTAGTCTATGGTTTTATGAAAAAAACATAATTCTTGGTATACGGTGAGTATAGCCCATATAAAATAGTAAAAGCAGGGAAATTAGATGTTAAGATCGCCCCTGGCTATTGTAGGATAGGGAAAAGGGCATAGGTTCTGAGGCGGCCAAACTGACTGAATTATGGCTCATGTTATGTCAGCATGGTGATTTGGGGTAGGTTTTCAGCTCTCTGAGTCTCAATTTATCTGCAAAAAGGGGAAAATAGTCACTATAATTACAGGGGTTTCCCCTCCTAATCCTCACCTGCGGATATTTTTCCATTGAGTTTTAGAGAGAGGGAAAGGGAGAGAGAGTGAGAGAGATATCGATGTGAGAGACATGGCTTGGTTCACACATCCCGACCAGGGCCGGGGCTCAAGCCTGCAGCCGCTGCAACCGAAGTACATGCCCTTCACTGGAATCGAACCTGGGACCCTTCAGTCCGCAGGCTGGCGCTCTATCCACTGAGCCAAACCGGCCAGGGCTATAGTTTCTTGTGTGGGTTAAAAGAACCTGAAGAAAAGAGCTCGTGGTCTCCACTTTCCCGCCATAGCTTCTGCAAAATGCTGCTTACAGAGGCTCAGCAAGGAACTTTCAGGGGTGAATAGAATTGTTTTGGGGGAAGAAACTGCAAATTAATCATGAAAACAGTTAAAAAAGGGAACTGGATCAACCCTCCCCTGGAAGTGTCTGTCTACAAGAGTCTGGTGGGCAGGTGGGGGCACGGAGGAGTGGGACGGGCCCCTGGGTTTCCTTCTGTTGGAGGGAATCGCATTGATTTCATCGGTGGAATGTAGTTGGCCCTGCAGACCTTCCTCCTGGTTTGCATTTTATTTCCGGTGGAGCATCCTGCTGACTGGCCGCGTCCCTTCCCCTCCCGTGTGTTCTCACACTGCATTTTCCTCCTTATGGTGAAAACGGTCATAACCCAGGGCCCATTCATTATCAGTTCTGTCTGAGGCACATCCCACCCACCCCCCGACCCCCACTTTTCTCATAGAGATGTTAACAATTTACCATCAGCAAATTGCCAGGTGATTTCAGTTTTAAAACAGAAAGCAGTACTGACCAGATCTTTTCTTCTCACCCTTCCCAGAGGGGTCAGAAGTCAGTGGGCCTCGTGCCGTTGCAGGGTTCAGTACTGTAATGTACATAGACACGAGCATTATGCGGTGGTGTTTTGTGAGCTTTTCCACCTAAAGAATTGGCGTTAGATTGTAGCCTTGTGCTATTTGCTGTTTCATTTGACATTGGTTTTGAGATTTTGCCAATTAGATCTGATTCATCACTTTATTTGTTCTTCCATCCGGGGGAAATAAGTTTGTTTATCCATTCCCTAATGCTTAGGTTATTTCCAGTTTTTTGCTATTTGCAGGCCGTAGACACGGTGCTTCCTTAGGCACGTGTGTGAGAGCTTGTGTATGGTTCCACTACCAACATTTCAGAGTTCCTTGGTACCGATCCTCTCTCCTGCTCCTGCGCCAGCCAAGTGGACATATCACTGTACCTGCAGGGAGGTCCCCATACGGAGTCCTCACTATGCGACAATGTATCGATCCCCTCCCATGTACTGAGCACACGGCCTACTGTTTTCCTGGATCTAAAAGCTAATTCTCTTTTTTAATTGAAAAATGAGAACTAAGTTGTTTTCATGCACTCACCATACACACACACACACACACACACACACACACAGTCACTTAAAATCAGCTTACCAAATTGATTTTTAAAAATTCAGGAGAGAAAAATCAATGCAACAAATTATAAAATATAATAAATATGATCGTTACTAAAGAGATTCATCCTGTAACAGCACTCACTGTGATCCCTAGGAATATTCCGGTGAGGATTGAAAAAAATAACAAATAAATAAAAGAAAGGTCTTCTAAGAAATAAACTTCTTTCACTTGATTTTCTTTAGTGACCAGTTGTTATTTTTGAGGCTCTAGAAATCTATTTTGAGACTATCTGTTGTATAGTATTTTCAAGTTTAGCCTCCTAAACACTGTAGCAGATATTTCCAATAAAGTCATGGTATGGCCAATGGCTTTTCAGAGCGTACCTTTTCTGTTTGATGTAAGGGAAGCCATGCTTGCAATTCTGAGAAACAAGACTTTTCCTTTGAAACACGCCACGTGTGTAACGACGTGAGCGACGGGAAGCTCTTTTGCAGCCAAATCGTCTCCGCTGCGCGCCTCTCCGTGTGAGTCACCAGCTTTGTGCGGGTCTCTTGCAGGTCACCTTTTTCATGCTGCTGTCCGCCGTGTGCGTGATGCTGAACTTGGCCGGCTCCATCCTCTCCTGCCAGAACGCTCAGCTCGTCAGCGCCCTGGGAGCCTGCCAGCTGGTGAGCACGGACCCACCTGCCTTCCCTGAGGGGTGGCTGCAGGGGGTCACTGTAAGACAGCTGTGTCACCTCCCGCCTTTCTTCGGATATTTCACGGCTGTCTAAGGCGGTGGTCGGCAAACTGCGGCTCACAAGCCACATGCGGCTCTTTGGCCCCTTGAGTGTGGCTCTTCCACAAAATACCACGGCCTGGGCGAGTCTATTTTGAAGAAGTGGCGTTAGAAGAAGTTTAAGTTTTAAAAATTTGGCTCTCCAAAGAAATTTCAATCGTTGTCCTGTTGATATTTGGCTCTGTGGACTAATAAGTTTGCCGACCACTGGTCTAAGGAATTGAGTTTAAGGTGGTTTGTTTCTCCAAATTCTCCCAGACGAACGCGTGTACCACTCTGTAAATCAGTTACTAATAGAATATTCCTACGGATCACAGCGAGTGCTGTTTCAGAATGAACCTCTTTAGTAACGATCATATTTTAGCATTTGTTGCATTGATTTTTCTCTCCTGAATTTTTAAAAATCAATTTGGTAAGCTGATTTTAAGTGACTGTGTGTGTGTGTGTGTGTGTGTGTGTGTGTGTGTGTGTGTGTGTGTATGGTGAGTGCATCAAAACAACTTTGTTCTCATTTTTCAATTAAAAAAGAGAATTAGCTTTTAGATCCAGGAAAATGGCAGGCCGTGTGCAACGTACATGGGAGGGGGTCAGTAAGGTGCTTGTTGCACCGAGTGAGGACTGAATAGCATGATTTAGTTCCAGGAGCAGTGATACACGCATGTGGCTGGGCACAGTAATACACGCATGTGGCTGGGGCAGAAAGGGAAGTATGTCCAGTCACGCTGAGGAAGTGTGTGGTGGAACGTCTAATAGGACCTTGGCTGCTGGGTATGGGGGCATTAGCATTGGTTTCTTTTTTAAATATATTTTTATTGATTTCAGAGGGGAGAGGGAGAGGGAGAGAGAGAGAATCCATGATGAGAGAGAATCGTGGATCGGCTGGCAAGGCCCCACACTGGGGATCGAGCCGGCAACCCGGGCGTGCGCCCTGACCTGGAATCGAACCATGACTGCCTGGTTCATGGGTTGAGGCTCAACCACTGAGCCATACCAGCCAGCTGAGAGCACTTTTGACCAGAACAAAGTCATTTGGCCACAGCTTGGTGCCAGGGAGACCACGTGGCAGTCCAGGCCTTCACCCCACTATTGTCTGTGTCCATGGGTTATGCATATTTTGTTCATTAGATTCCGCATGTGAGTGAGATCATGTGATTCTGCCTTCCTCTTATTGGCTTATTACGCTTAGCATAACACTCACCAGGTCCCTCCATGCTGTCTCAAAGGGTCAGGGATCCCTCCTTTCACTGCTGCATAGTGTTTCCTGGTGTAAATGTCCCACAGCATGTGTGTTTTTAAATATATTTTTATTAATTTCAGGGAAGAAGGAAGAGGGAGAGAAAGACAGAAACATCAATGATGAGAGAGAATCATGGATCGGCTGCCTCCTGCACACCCCCCACTGGGGATCGAGTCCGCAACCTGGGCATGTGCCCTTGACTGGAATCGAACCTGAGACCCTTGAGTCTGCAGGTTGACGCTCTATCCACTGAACCACACCGGCCAGGGCGTCCCACAGCGTTTTTATCAACTCGTCTACTGATAGGCACTGGGCTCTTCCTAGATTTTGGTCATTGTAACTAGCGCTGCTCTGAACACGGGGTGCATATATTCTCTCATGTTCGTGTTTTTGGTTTTTAAGGATATATTCCTAGAACTGGGCTTGCTGGGTCAAACAGCAGTTCCATTTTTAATTTTTTTGAGGAAACTCCATACTGCTCTCCACAGTGACTGCACCAGTCTGCATTCCCACCAGCAGTGCACGAGGGTTCCCTTTCCTCCACATCCTCGCCAGCTCTTGTCATTTGTTGGTTTGGTGATGGCAGCCACTCTGACAGGTGTGAGGGGACACCTCCTTGTTTCAGTTTGCATTGCTCTGATGATCGGGGCCTTGGAGCATTCTTTCATATGTCTCTTGGCCGTCTGTATGTCCACTTTGGAGAAGTGTCTAGTTAGGTCCTTGGCCCATTTTCTTAAATTGGATTGTTTGTCTTCCTTTTGTTAGGTTGCATGAGTTCTTTATATATTCTGGAAATTAACCTCTTATCCTTGGCAAATATATCCTCCCATACAGTGGGGGCTCCCTTTTCCTTCTTAAAAAAAAAAAAGAATTTACTATTTTCATGATATTGAGGTTACTTACATCTACTGTACCCGTATGTGGAAATGCAGTACTGTATTTTAAAATGTATTTTAAAATTTGTCATCTCCGAAGTGTTCTGTGAGTGGACTGTTACCCAGCAGGTAACCCTTGGGACTGGCTTTCTTCCCTCGGTGTGATTCACAGAGCTTCATCCAGTGTGGCCACCAGGCTGTCCCTCTTCACGGGGGGTCGTGTCCGTGGTCTGTAGATAGGACAGTCGTGTGCCATTCCCTGTGAGGGCCATCTGTGCTCCCTCGGGTCTGGCCATCATGCGGAAGGCGGTGGGAACGTCCACGTGTAGACTCGGGACCAGCTCCTTCGGGCCGAAGGCTGTCGGGTTTTTCCTGAGGCTTGTGGCTGCATTGAGTGCCAGCACTCCAGTCTCAAAATGGAAAGCGTCCGGTAACCAAGGCAACACCAGCGATGTAGCCACAGCCCTCGGAAGAACCTCACAATAACCAGGGCGACCTGACTGAGCTTCGTCCTGATGGAGCACCAGCCACGAGAGGACCCGCCGTAGGCCGCGGGCTCGGAAAGGTCGGGCTTGAAAGATGCAGGAAAACGTGGCTGCGAGTCCGCAGCCCCCTTTGAGGCGTGTCTGTCGTCGTCTGGCCTCCTTCACAGCTCCCGGGATTGCCAAAAGGTGTAGCTTTTTAAAAAATACATGTTTTTGGCCTGGCCACATGGCTCAGTGGTGGAGCATGGACCTACGAACCGGGAGGTCACAGTTTGATTCCAGGTGGGGGCATGTGCCCAGGTTGCTGGCTCAATCCCCAGTGTGTGTGTGGGGGGAGGCGGGGGGCGGGTAGGGGGGTTTAGCTTATCAGTGATTCCCTCTCCTCATTGATGTTTCTGTCTCTTCCCCCGCCCGGGCTGGTGTGGCTTAGTGTGCTGGGCATTACCTCCGGCACCAAGAGGCTGCTGGTTGGATTCCCGGCCAGGGCACAGGCCCAGGTTGCAGGCTGGATCCCCAGTAGGGGGCGCGCAGGAGGCAGCCAATCGATGTTCCGGTCTCACATCGATGTTTCTCCGTCTCCCTTCCTCTCTCTCTAAAAATCAATGAAAATACTAAGAAAATAACACCAACAACAAACCACATTTGCACTCTGAATGTTGACCTCCTTAACGTTATCTGCTGCGCACCCCGACCCCAGGACCCCGCCGCTCAGAGAGGTTCTGTGGTTTGTCCCAGGTCACCCCGTGGGCGACAGTCACCCCATAAGAGAGTGGGTCTGATTCTGTCCCTCATGCTTTGGTTTCTCTGTGTCTTGGCTGGTTCATTGCCCTCCAGGGACGGGCTGTCCACTGGGCATCCCCGAGATTCGCAGGCTGCCCGCGGGGGTACCCCTCTTTCTGTTGAATCAGCCCTTTCCACTCCTGGCCGGGCGGACAGACCAGCTGCTCAGGGCTCCAGAGACTCATGGGAAACGGCAGCACCTTCATCTGCAGAGCTCGGCTTCGTCCCGTGGCCGGACCCCCAGGGCCGCTCCGGCAATAAACCTGTTGGCCCCGCAGGCCAGGATGTCGGGGTCAGGGAGCTCATCAGGAGGTTCCGGGATTTCCTGAGAATTAATCACCCCTCAGTAAGAAGCGGAAGATGTATGTCCACGTCTGTCCCTGGTCGCTGAGCGGGTACTGGACGCCCAGCCTCCCTCCCTCGTCCCCGAGGACGCTGTGTGGCCGCTTACGTTGACCAGTGACTCCCAGGCCCAGACAGGACCACATGCAGTCATTCCTCGCGCGGTTTCTAAAACGTCTTAAAGTGCTTGCAGCCCACTTTAAAAAATAAGTAAATATTTGTAATTTCAGAGAGGAAAGGAGCGGGAGGGAGAGAAACATCAATTTGAAGCAATTCCTCCCGATGTTCTCCTTGGCTTTTGCCAACAAAACAAAAGAATCATTTTTGGCTTCATGACTGAGACTAAACGGGATGCTTTGAACCGAGGCGTGTGTGTGTGTGTGTGTGTGTGTGTGTGTGTGTGTGTGTGTGTGTGCGGCTGCGGTGCGCCCACCAGGCCAGGGTGCGAGCTCGTGGCGAGCTGTGCCCGTGTCCCGTGTCCCGTCAGATTAAGTTTGACAGCGTGGAGGTGTGCATCTGCTGTGAGACGCAGCACCCGGCGGCCGGCTGCAGCAACCTCGGGGAGACGCTGAAGCTGAACCCGCTGCGGGAGGACTGCAATGCCGTGCGGCTGACCCTCAAGGTGACGCCCCGGAGCCGGCCCGCGTCCCATCCGAGCACACGGCGTTTTGGGCGGTCTCATCCGTGCGTGCTCTCAGTGCACGTCGCCCCCGGTCAGTCAGATCCAGAGGGACTCTCTCTCGGGGACTCATTTCCGAGGGTCACAGATTTCCACTGGGAGGTGCCGTTTCTCCTCGGCTCCCGTACTTACCTCTTCCCTTTCCTGCCCGGGCGGATGTGAAGTGGGTGGGAGTGGATGGAGGTCTGGACGAATTGTGACTCCTGCTTCCCTAACGTGTTTGCTGTCCCGCCGTCAGGGAACAGATGGCTGCTGACTTTCCCTTTTTTAAAAAATATTTTTTTATTGATGTCAGAGAGGAAGGGAGAGGGAGAGAGACAGAAACATCAGTGATGAGAGAGAATCATGGACGGCTGCCTCCTGCACGCCCCCACCTGGGGATCCAGCCCCCAACCCGGGCCTGTGCCCGACTGGGAATCGAACCAGCAACCTCTTGGTTCATAGATCAACGCTCAACAATGAGCCACACCAGCCAGGCAAGGCCAGTGTTGTTTTGTTTTAAATTTCTTTATTGATTAAGGTGTCACATATTTGTCCTCATCCCCCCATTCCCATCCCACACCCCTCCCCACGGATGCCCCAACCCCCTGTTGAACTTAACCATTGGTTAGGCTCATATGCATGCACACAAGTCCTTTGATCTCTCCCCCCTCCCCCGACCCTCCCCTATCCTCCCTCTGAGGCCCGACAGTTCGATCGATGTCTCCTTGTTTCTGGGTCTGTTCTTGTTCATCAGTCTATGTTGTTCATCATTTCCCCTAGATGAGTGAGATCATGTGTCACTAGAGATATACTTATAAGAACTGAATGTGAGACGAGCAATAATAGTTATGCTGACAGGCAGATGAAAAGGCCAGTGTTGATTGTGAAAATAAAAAGTCACAGTACAAAGCGTCCGTGAGGTGGAGGCGGTTGGCAGGCTGGTCCTGGACTGGAAGGCGTGCTCAGGACCTGCCCGGTGCCCGGGGCGCTGACCTCCGTGTCTCCCCTCGCAGGACCTGCTCTTCAGCGTGTGCGCCCTCAACGTCCTCTCCACCATCGTGTGCGCCCTGGCCACCGCCATGTGCTGCATGCAGATGGTCTCCACCGACATCCTGCACCTGGTGAGTGGCCCCCCCAGCCCCTCCTCTGGCCGGGGGGGCGGGGCGGGTGACAGACGTACGTGGGAGAGTAGACATTCTGGCTTCCAGCCAGAAGCCCCAGGGACAGCATGTGGCTGGTACGTGCGGATCCAGGGAGGTCAGTGTGTGCTGCCCTCGGGACGAGAGAGGACTTGCACATGTGGTGCCATCGGCGTGTTTGCTTCCGTGCCGTTGGGGTTTCTGGTGGACAGAGCCCTGCCCCTCGGGGTGCTCCTGTGGAGCCACAGCCTCTAGTCCAGACCGCCCGTGGGCCCACCCTCCAGGCACGGCGCCTCCTCAGGCTCTGTGTTCCCTGAGCTCACAGGAGGGCTGCTCAGAAGGTGCATTCTTCTCAGATGAAGAAACTGCTCATCTGTGCTCTTTAGATTTTTTTTTAAAAGTTATGTTTCCATTGATTTCAGAGAGGAACGGAGAGGGAGAGAGCGAGAAACATTCATGATGAGAGAGAATCATGGACCGGCTGCCTCCTACACGCCCCCTACTGGGGATGGAGCCTGCAACCCGGGCCTGTGCCCTGACCAGATATTGTGACCTCCTGGCTCCTAGGTTGATGCTCAGCCACTGGGCCACACCGGCCGGGCACTAGTCAGATGCTTTGCAAAGGAGGACCCTTGCAGGAAGGGCTCTGTGTAACCAGGGCCACTGTGCCTGGTCTCAGTGCTAGGAAGGGGTCAGGGAGGGATGTAACGCCACTCCTGGCAGCCCAGCCCCACTCAAGGCCACCAGCACCTTCACCTCCCCAGTTCACCCAGGCCTGGTCCAGCCGCCACTGTGGCCGGCTCTCCTGGGACCCACAGGGACCTTCATGAGGCCTGGGTTCAACAGGAATGCGTCTGGGTGGCAGGTGCTGCGTACCTATCAGACAGACCAGGACTGGTGGGCCTCTGATGAATGAAAAGCTGGTTACTGCCCTGCCGGTGTGCTCAGTGGTTAGAGCATCGGCCCACACACCAAAGGGTGATGGGTTCGTCCCCCAGTCCCGGTGAGTATGTGTGTGGGAGGCAACCAGTTGATGTGGCTCACCTTCTCCCTCCCTTCCTCTCTCTCTAAAAATCAATTTTAAAAATAAAAAAAATAAATGTAATAGGAGGTGTGTTTACCAGCAAGGCCCAACAGTTTAACTGACGTAAGTCCCAAACCAAAGCTCGTGTGGTGAGCTCACCTACACCCAGGCCACCCAGCTGTCCCGTCACTGTGACCCTCTGTTTTCCAGTTCCTCCCACACAGGGCGCATTCCACCAGCCCTGCCTGCGTGACCCCGCACGGCACCATCCTCCACCAGACGCTGGACTTCGATGAGTTCGTCCCCCCTCTGCCGCCTCCCCCCTACTACCCTCCCGAGTACACCTGCACGCCCACGGCCGAGGCCCACAGGTGGGTGCGGCCGCCGATGCCTCGGGGACGGGCTGACGCAGGGGAGATGGGGACGATCGGGCAGATACACGGGCAGAGGCCGCGCCCATCTTCAGCGGAGAAGCTGGGGCGGGGGCAGGCCATGAGAGCAGGTTGGTCAGAACGGACAGAGCGTGGGCAGCGGAGGGAAGGGACTCGCAGCGAGAGGGTTCTCTGGGGACCTCTCCAGGGACACCGAACCAAACCCAGGAAACCGAGCCACTGTTGGCAGCAGCCATCACTAGGACACGGAATTGCTGGTTAGAGATGGAGTCAGCTGTGGGATCATTTTAATTTTAATTTTTTAAAATACTTTCCTCAGAGAGAGAGGAAAAGAGAGGGAGAGATAGGAACATCAGTGATGAGAGAGAATCGTGGACCGGCTGCCTCCTGCACGCCCCCTGCTGGGGATGGAGCCCGCAACCCGGGCCTGTGCCCTGAGCGGGAATCAAACCTCAACCTCCTGGTTCCTAGGTCGACGCTCCACCACTGAGCCACGCCGGCCGGGCTTCCACTGTAATGGACAGAGCCATTGAGTGTATTAACAGTGGTGTTATCTTTCCAGAAAACAAAAGCTAACACTGCCGAGCGAATTAGGCTTTCACTTCACCAACACGATGAGTGTCCGACCAGGGAAGCCAACAGGCGAAATGTCAGCCTCTGGGGGTTCCTCCCCAGGGGGTGACAGGCGGTGTTCGCCTCCGCAGGGGCCTCCACCTGGACTTGGCTCCCACTCCGTTCGGCACCTTATACGGCGTGGCCATCAACAGCCCCGGCCTGCTGTACCCCGCAGAGCTGCCCCCGCCCTACGAGGCCGTGGTGGGCCCGACCCCGCCCAGCCAGGTGAGACCCGGCCCGGGAAACGGGCTCCCTGCACGGGGCCTGCTGCCCGCGTGGGTCTCTGTCCGATTCTTCAGCGAGCCGGTGGGACGTGGTGTCACTGGGACGTGGGTGGGGAGCAGGCAGCAGGACCAGAGGGCAGAACCTGGGCCCCAACCCCGGCATTGGTGCCTCTTCCCCTCGGCCCCCCTCAGGCATGTCTGAGCCTAACAGATGTACTTTTCTCCCCCACTTCTACTGCCTGTATATAAATTTATATATCTCTATTGATTTCAGAGAGAGGAAGGGAGAGGGAGAGAGAAACATCAATGATGAGAGAGAAGCATTGATCGGCTGCCTCCTGCACACCCCACACTGGGGATGGAGCCCGCAACCCCAGCATGTGCCCTTCACCGGAATGGAACCCTGGACCCTTCAGTCCACAGGCTGATGCTCTATCTACTGAGCCAAACCGGCTAGGGCGCCTTTATATATTTTTTAAAATATTTTTTATTGATTCAGAGAGGAAGGGAAAGGGAGGGAGAGAGAAACATCAAAAGTCACAGAGAAATGGCCTTGCGTTGGACCAGTGTGTCCTCCGCCTCACACCCCAGGACTTTCGGGGGGATGGGGACATCAGTGCCCGCCGCGCAGTATTTCCTACGAGAAGGTGGGCTCCGGGTCGCCCTCCTGACCAGCTCCTCGCTGCCTGTTTCTGGCTGCAGGTCCCCAGCACAGACCAGCAGGGGGCCCAGACCAGCTCCCGGGACCCTGACACCTCTGCCGGCTTCTGCGCCCAAGGTAACCTCCCCCGTCGGATTGGAGATGAGATGTGTATCCTTTTTTTAAAAAAAATATGTTTTTATAAACTGATGAACAAAAAGATAGATACAGAGGCAGTAAAGCATCAAACAGACTGTCAGATTACAGCGGGAAGGTTAGGGAGAGGTGGGGGAGATAAGAGATCAACCGAAGGACTTGTATGCATGCTTATAAGCATAACCAATGGACGCAAAACTCGGGGGGGTGAGGGCATATATGGGAGTAGGGGGGGGCAATGGTAAGATATGTACACATATAATACCTTAATAATAAAAAAAATGTTTTTACTGGTTTCAGAGAGCACCAGCCGCCCAGGCTCCCAGGGTGGCCCTGCGCCGGGCCCCAGCCACCTGTCCCCCGATGGCCCCGCGGGGGCCCCGCCGCCAGCCCGGCACCCTGGCCTCGCCTCCCCAGGGGGCCCC
This sequence comes from Ia io, assembly GCA_025583905.1. NCBI lineage: Eukaryota > Metazoa > Chordata > Mammalia > Chiroptera > Vespertilionidae > Ia > Ia io. Next base: position 19,412,428 of record JAJQQW010000024.1, on the reverse strand, counting down.
AACCTGGGCACACGGACACCTCCGGGCCCTGGCCGCCTGGCCCGCTCCACCAGCGACCCCACCGTGTGCTCATCCGGGGCTGCAGGTACGACTGCCCCGCCCCCCTGTGGCCCCGCCCCCCTGTGGCCTGCGTGCTGGCTGTGTTCCCTAACGCCTCAGCCTCGGGCCCCCTGGTCCAAGGCCGCCCTGGGAGCCCTGCCCGGGCCACAGTGACACGTGGTCTGATGTTCGGGTCCCCAAGGGAGGTGGACAGTCTGAGGCCCCAGCTGTGCCGCCAGCAGGCCCGCTGCTCTGCCCGGGACAGGAGGCGGGAAGTCTGGGGTGATGAGAGCCATGCGCGGGTGGGCCAGGCCCCAGCACAGCCTCCGGGCTGCTCACCAGCTCAGGCCGAGGTGCCGAGCGCCAGGCTTTGACCCTGAGCCTTGCGGGCTCCACCCGGGACTGGCCCGGGCTGTGCACTCCCTGCCAGTGTCCCGGGATCTTGTTGCACAGATTCGGCCTCTGTCCTCCCCTCCTGGGGCCACCCGCCGCACCGGCTGAGCGCAGATTCTAGCCGAGGGGACGGAGGGGGCCTCCGCCGGCGGCCCTTCTCCCCGGCCGCTTTGCTTGTGCCTGTCACAGCCCCTCGGCCCCGGGAGGTGCAGCCCGCTAGGCCAGTGCCACCTTAGCGCAGAGCTGAGGGGCCAGGAGGGACCAGGAAGCAGGACATGCCCGTCGCCGACCCAGGACCCAGAGCTCCCAGCAGAACGCGGTCCCTGCGTGTGTCGGCTTTTCCGAGAGGCATGGGGTTTGGTTTGGTTTGGGCTGTTTCCACACGTCGTCTTTCCCCTTGACTTCTAGTCTCCCAGTCTCGCTCTGCCGTGGCTGCCTGCGCCCGCCGACACCAGCTGTCCCCACCCGGGCACCCTGACACCTGGGAACCGCAGCAGCGCCCGGAGCCCGAGGCCTCGCCATCGGTCGCCAAACAGCGGCCATGCTCCGTCGTGGACAGCAAGGCCCACGCAGGCCCTGGGGGCCTGGTGGCTAAGTTTCTGGGGCGCTCCAGCTGCCCCCTCTCCCCGGCAGAGTGCCCCGTGGAGGGGGCCGTCTTCAGCGCGGCCGTGCTGGACCAGGTGTGACCGCCCAGCTGTGGGCGTGGACACGGACAGGCTGGCGTCAGAGCGGCCTGGGGGAGCCGTGCTTGTGGGGTTGGCTGCTGGCCCCTCTCCCAGGGGGAGCCAGTCCATCGTATCCTTGGGGGACACACGTCCTGCCCAGCCCAGTCACACCGAGGAGGACCGTCCGTCTCGTGTCCCGTGGGAACCCTGGTCTTGTCAGGCTCATGGGCTCGGACTGACCAGCGGCACAAGCAGCCAGGGGCAGGCGACTGTCGAGTAATGAGGACGCGAAGTATTTCCCGCCCAGGATCCTCCCGGTTTGGTTCCCAGACGTGGACAGAGGTGGCCCGGAGGAGGAGGCTGCTTTCTCCTGACCTGGGCCCCGCTGTGCCCGCAGGCTGAAGGGCACCGTGCTAACATGTGCAGAGGGCAGGCGTGGCAGGGGCTTTGTGGGGAGCCCCATCTCTCAGCCCTCCCCCCGCGGGGGCCTCGCCCCGGCGCGCTCTCCACTGTCTACCTGGTGCGAGTTCCACGGAGCAGACACTGTGACTGAATCCATAACAGGAAGCCCTTGGGATGAGCCACTGCTTCCCGGTTTTCTTGGATCTGCCCCCCGCTCCCCGCCTCCTGGACTGGCCTCGAGGGTGGAGGTCTGGGGAGAGGCCCGGGGCCCCCGGATCCGTGTGTCTCCTGAGAAAGCAGATCTCTGCCGGCCCAGCCAGGCGGCGGCAGCCATGTCGGCGTTGGGAGGACCCAGGTTGCCAACCATTTCTTTGCAGAACACCCCCCTGTGGGGGTCTGTGGGAGCAGCCAGGCAGCTGGGGCACCTCTGCAGCCACAGCAACACCCGGACCCACAGCGCAGCCCCAGCACCTGAACGGCCCCTGCACTGGACGAGGCCGCGAGAGCCCACAGGCCTGGCGTGGGGAGGACTAGATGGGCCCCCGCGGCTGCTCGGGGGGCGCTCCCCTCTGCTCTGTGGTCATGGTGGCCGACGTGAGAAGGGGAGCCGGGTGTCCAGCCTGGGAACAGGTCAGGGAAGGAGCCGTGTGATGGTCAGCTGTGCGCCGGGATCGACTGGCCGCTGCTTCCCGCCTCCGCGGACAGGCAGGACCCCCCGGACACGGCAGGTGAGGGGTGAGCACCTCGCGCAGACTGCACAGCGGGAAACCTCTGGGTTCTCTCCTTTTTGAATTAAATGTACGGGGTGGCGGACGTGGGTTCAAGGGGCACGGTCAGTGACGTGGTGGGGTGTGCGCACAGGCTCAGCAGCCGTCTCACTCGGTGGGTGAAGAAAGCTGGGACTTATTTCTTATTTAGGGGAAGGGGCTGGGGGGGGACGTGGGAACGGAAGGGCTGCAAGCACCGAGCCCGGGACACGGGGCGGCGTTCCCCCGTCACGTGCCCTCACCGGGGGAAGCCTGTCCCAGTGGGTCGGCCCGAGCTGATGGCCTAGCATGCGGCCGGAAGGCAGGTAAGCGCTCAGGGTTCCAGGAGTTTCCATTCCCTGTTCGACCCTGGTGTCCCGGGGCACTTCCTGGTCCTTGCCCGCCTGTGGCGAGGAGCTTCCACGTGGCCGCGAAGGGCTGTCGCCCCGAAGCCCTAAAGGTAGGACCACACGGGCTCGGGTGGGCTTCCGCACTACAAGGTCCGTCTGCGGCACCGTGTGCCCAGCACCCCGTCACACCTCCTCCCGTCACCGTACATTAGGACCCCCCACCCCACCCCGTGCCTCTGGCAGCCACCACAGCGGTATGTGTCCCCGATTCTCACGCAGGAGTGACAGCGGGCGGCTCAGAGCTGTGTCTGTGGGACGTGTTTCACTCAGCACCGTGTTCTCGGGTCCGCCCGTGGTGGTGCAGTGGCGCCATTTCCCCCGGCTCAGGCCGAGGAGTGTTCCTTACACACATGTGCCCGGTTGTTGCCGTGTGCCGTGTGCCGGCCACCGTGCATGCTGCTGCAGTGGACAGAGGGTGCGTGTGTCTGGGAACACAGGGTTTGGAGTTTGGCGGCGCACGCCCAGGGGAGGGAGCTCTGATCTCAGTCTCTTAGGAAACGCCAGACCGCTTCCCCCGGTCGCTGCACCATCCGCGTTCCCACCAGCAGTGAGGGTCCCCCTTCCCACAGCCTCCCCCCCACTTGCTGCTGGTCCTGGTGAGAAGGCCCCTCTGGCAGAGGGAGGGAGGTGGGAGCTCTGCAGCTTGGAGCTCATCTCCCCGGTTTCCATGTCTGTTGGGAGGGCATTTTCCGTCCTCGGCCCCTTTCTGATGGGGTGTTTGGCGTGGTGTTGGTGTGGCGTTGGACGAGGTATTTCTGTTTTGGAAACCAGCCCTTTGGCGGAGCTGCTGTTTGCGAAGAGCATCCCCATCTGGTCGGCTGCCTCTGCCTCGGAGTCACTTCCTTGCTGCGCAGCTGTTCAGGGTGATGGGGTCCCAGTCACTCATTTCTGCCTTTACTTCCCTGGCCTTGGGGTCAGGTTCATAGAGGCTCCCTGTGATGGTCCATGAGGTTGGTACCCGTTTCCTTCTGTGGTTTCGGGTCTTACATGCAGGTCTTGGATCCGTGTTGCGTTAACGTGTGTACGTGGGGGGACACTAATCCCTTCCATTCGTTTGTGGTTTTCTCAGCTGAGGGCTTTGCAAGTCCCCAGCCAAGTTCCTGTGAGGGCTTTCCAAGGGGCCCCCCTACATCTCCAGAGCAGCCCCCCATCAAGCCTCTGGAGGGGGGCCTTTACAGCGTCTCGGGGTCACAGTGTCCCTGGGCCAGGCCCTGGGGGGCTGTCTGCAGTTGTGAGACCAGGGAGTGAGGACAGCCCCCACCCTGGGTGGAGCTCGGGCTCCTGCGTGTGTGTGTGTGTGTGTGTGGGGGGGGGGGATCTAGGCTCGAAGTGCTCTTGAATTTGGATTTTGTGTATCATTTGGTGCCCTCCTCCCCCCGCACCTCGCTGTTAGCCGTGGGTTTCCTCCCCAGGTGCTGTTCAGCCCGCCCTGGGCACCACGGGGAGGCCCCTTCCCTCCAGCTCCTCCTGTAGGCCCCTCCTCCCCCCGACGGTGTGGGCTCCCCGGCGGCCCCCTCACAGCCCAGGTGGGTCCCCTTGTTCAAGGTCCCCAGGCTGACAGGTGGGGCCTCCCCACGCCAGGTGACATGGACCGTGGCCCCGGAGAGAAGCCTGGGAGCCGGGACAGGCTGCAGGAGACCCAGGTGAGGAGACGCTGAGGGGGTCCGGCTCCGTTCCACACACGCACGTGTGCATCCCTCCCGGGGGACCCCAGGTGGCCTCTCCCTAGTCGGCAAGCTGTCTCCCCACTGGGAAGAGGGGGAGCCAGGTGGCCTGTCACCATCGCTGCCCCTGCTTGCCCCCGGCCGACCTGGGCGGGGAGAGGCCCGGAGGGACGCGGGCGGCGTGCAGAGGTGAGTGCAGGTCCGGCGCCTCCGTCACAAAGCAGCCACACAGTGAGCACGACGTCAGGTTTATTAGGTTCAGCGAGGCTCCCTAAGGTGGCACATGCAGCATACGGCACGCCGTGCCGACGGGGGTCCGAGCGCAGTGGCAGCGGGTAAGGCTTCTTGTCACAGTGTATCTCCCGGACGCGCCGGCGGCCAGCGGCCTCGGGGGCAGGGCGAGGCTGGGGTCACCACCCGCCGGGACGGCTCGCCGGGAGGCGCCTGGCCCCCAGGAGGGCGGGGGCGAGGTTTCTGTGTTTCTGGGAAGCACGTGTGTGTAGGCGGGGATTGTAGAGGGGCCGATGCCCAGGCTGCCCGCCTCGTCCCCGGAAGCCTCCGGTCTGAGGGCCTGTGGGCGGACTCAGCCCCGTGGGGTTGCTAAGGAGGGAGTTTGATGTTGTGGCCTCGTCCTTTCTTTACCTCAGCAACGGCTCCTCCTCGGAGTTCAAGTCCATCGTGTCTCCCCAGCGTCATTTAAGGACGTCCTGAGCGGGGCCTCCCAGGACCCCATCCCGCCGCCCAGGAGCTGGCTGTCGCCGGGGACTCGCTCGCGCTCGGAGGACACACTGCACAGCACAGGTACACACACCTTTGTCCGCCGCGACGAGAACAGATCGATGCGCACACGTGGCGGCTCTCCTTGGAGGAAGACAGACCTCGTCAGGGGAGCGTGGGGTCCGGCCTCGGCTCCTAGATGTACAGCGGGGTCTCCTGGCCCGTGAGGAGCCGGAACATGGCGGCGGGCATGGTCTTCATGTGGATCTGCCAACGAGAGAGGGGCTGAGGCCTCCCCCGCCCCTCCCGCGCAGGCTGAGCCGGCGGCTCAGATGGGAGGGGCTCGCGTGGGGCCTCGGGTCTCACCTCCCCGACCGAGTTGGACAGAGCCTGCACGATCTTCTCGTGGGCCGTGGCCACCACGCTCTGCCCGTTGATCTCGATGATGCGGTGGCCGACGCGGACGCCCCCTCGCTCGGCGATGCCGCCCCGCATGAGGCTGCAGATCTGAGCGGACAGACGGGCATCAGCACGGGGGTCCCGCCACACCGCCCGGCACACCTGCCCCAGACGGGAAAGGACTCCACCTGCAGGCGCTGCCCGATGGCTATCGTCTCTCTGAGGTTGTTATGTCTTTTTAGGGATCCTCACACCTAAATCAGGAACCCCACAGGGACCCCGCCTGTCACAGCTGGAGTTGGGGGGCAGGCTGCCCTTCTCAGAAGGCGGCATCTCCCAGGTGGAGACTGTCGCTTGGTGGGTGGTGGTGTGGGGAGGGGGGGGCCCATTTAGAAAAAGCGACATCGGGGTCGTCAGGGCCTGTCTGCCAGCGGCGCCCTGTGCTCTGGGCGTAGTGAAGCTGAAAATGGAAAAGGCACTTGAGCAAGACTAACTCCGATGTCGGCAAACTTTCCCAGGGCACCTGGCTGCCTGGCACACTGTGTCAGTGGGCACGGCCGTCCCAGCGAGAGGAGAGACCGGCGGCCTTCAGGGCCTCCGTGCACGCCTGTGGCCTGGTTACTGACCACGTGGGCCCCGCTACAGACAGACCCCGACTGCCCACCAATGCCACCACTTCCAGCTGGAGCCCGGGGACGAGTGGCCTCACCCTGTGAAACGGGACAGACCACGGCATTCCCGACCCGCCCAGCCTCAGACAGCTCCACTTCCTGGTCCCTGCCCGGACGGATGGACGGACGGATGGACCAGGGCCCAGCAGCACACGCAGCGATGGAACTAGACCGACAGCCACCCCCACATTCATGCGGTGCGAGTCACAGCAGCCAAGAGGTGAGGCAGGTTCTAGGGGCGCTGCCACGGCCTCCACCACAGACTCCCGAGACTCGGGAGGTGCTGGGCAGCAAGGTCGCCCTGACACAAGGGGCAGAACTGGCCCGAGCCCCACCCGGCCCCTCCCAGCTCGGGGCCCCGCCCGCAGCAGGCCGCGAGGGGAAAGTTCTCTGCTTTTCCAGGAGGTTCCCCTGCACCAAGGACACCCTCCCACGGCCCAGCGCAGGCCGAGAACAGGAGCCTGGGCTGCAGAGCCGGCCTGACCAGCTCCCGGGCCGCTCGCTGTGGTGGGAGTGAGTCCGACGCTGCTGGGGGCCGGAAGGGGCCTGCCGCCCTCCCTGCCTGGCTGTGTGTCCCGGGCGGACCTGCGCCCAGACCCTAGCGTGGCCGAGGGAGCGGACTCACAATCCCGTTCTGCACGCTGAAGCCCAGCTGGTACTTGAGGTCCGGCCGCTTGATGAGGACCGTGGTGACGGGCGGGCAGCTGACGATGTTGAGCTTCACTTGCGTCTGGTTCTTCAGACCCTGCAGAGCGGGACAGGGGTCAGGTGAGCAGGCCGAGCAGGAGGCCTGTGTCCCTCAGAGAAGTAAAGGCGTCACCCACCCTGACCCGTGGGCAGGGAACCCAGGCGCAGGGTGTGCCGCGGCCCGTGCCCTGAGCCGCCCTCTGCGCAGTCACTGGGGGGCCCTTCCTGTTGGGAGGACGGAGGGACAGGAGTGCCTGGCTCAGTGGGTGTCTGCCGGGGTCCACGCAAGACTGGGCCACCACGAGCCAAGGGCAGCTCGGGCCCCGAGAACGAGACCCAGCAAGCGCCCAGGTCCTGAGAGGGCGGCCAAGCCTCCCCACAGCTCCGCAGGCCGGACCTCAGCCCGGAGGCGGCTTGGGGCTGCCCGGAGCGGGTGGGTGGCCGCACACAGCCCCTCAGAGCTGGTGGCCCAGCGCCCGGCACCCACAGCCCCCGGTGGGAGGCTCCACACCACCCAGGCCATGGGCACCATTGCTTGAGGCATGTCCTTCGTCTGTCTGTGAGGTCCCCCACCAGCTCGACACTGTGGAGGGCCAGCTCCTGGGGTCAGGCTGACGGGGGAGAGGCGTCCTGCACCACGACCACGGTGGGTGGGGACAGACCAGACAGGCCATGGTGGGGCCGCTGTCCGGGGTCCCTGAGAGACCCATCCACCTGCTTGTGTCCCTTTGCCTGACCCCTGTGGGACCTCGGGCTGCAAGCAGCAGGCCCACCCTCTCTTACCTGAGACCTGCCTCCCAGGTGACCAGGCAAACCAGGACGGGCCGGTCGCCCTACACCTCCAGGCAGCGTGGGGTGGCCTGGGCTACGGGACAGCCCCGAGAGCGGAGGCACAGCCTCAGGTGGGTCCCTGGACCCACGCCTGGAGCACAGGGGGGCGGGGCCGTGAGCCCAGGCCCGTGCGCCTACCTTGATGATGCCCTGGCAGGTGGCGAGGGGCAGCCCCACCAGGCTGGTGCCGTCGATGGACATGATCTGGTCGCCGATGCTCAGCTTCCCCGAGCGGGCGGCGGGGCCCCCGTTCATCATGTTGGCCAGGATCACGGTGGGCAGGATGGAGCCCCAGCCCGACTCCACCACCACCACGCCCAGGATCTCGCCCTTGTGCTTCTCCAGCTGCAGCTGCCGGGGGGAGGGGGAGTGAGTGGGGCCGTGTGGTGCCCGGGGCTGCCACCCCCACCCCACTCCCCACCCCCCAGCCTCCAACCACCCTGGGAGCAAAGACTCCGGACTCGACCCTGAGCCCGGTTGGCTTTTGCCTAAAAAAGTCCTTTTCTTCTCGCTTCACAGTCTCTCAGGGAGCTGCCCATCACTCCTCTCCTCACAGCAGCCGCCGGTCCACGCGCCCCAGGGTCCCGGCTCCTGTCACAGGAGCCCCACGTCTTCACTCCTCGTCACTCCAGACTCCCCGGGCAGAGCACCAGCACCCAGGTCCCCCTGCAAAGCGGCCTCCCGCCGCTCAGAACCCTCCGGGCTGGGAGTGGGCAGCCCAGCAGGAAGGCCCGCCTCACGGCCGTTGGATGGACATCATCTGCGCTTTGTTCCCAGGCCCTCCTCTCACCCAGTGCTCGGCTCGGAGGCAGGAGCCGGGGGCATCGCGGGCGGCGGGCCTCACCTCCTTGCAGTTATCCGAGTTGGAGAAGTGGACGAGGTCGTCGTTGTACATCTCCTGGGAGCTGACGAGGTCGCTGTACTCCTTCTGGCTCAGGTCCTCGGGGTTGATGCCGTTGGCGCGCAGGAACTCCTGGTAGGCCACGCTGAAGGCCTGGCCGATGGACTGCGCGATGAGCTGGGCCTGTGGGGAGGGCACCTCAGAGGGCCGCGGCGGCGCTGGGCACGGTGCCCACGGGAGCCTGAGGGGAACCGGGCCCCTCCGCGGCTGCCTGGGCCTTCTGCTGCGGGACCCGCGGGCCGGGCTGACTGCCCACCGACGGACGGTGCGGGCACAGCGTCAATAAAGGCCAACCTGACCGGCTACCTGCTCACGACCGTGGTGACCACTGCTTCCTTCCCACCCGCTCCTCCCCCTCCAACAGGGACGCGAGCCCTGGGCTCTGGGCGTGTCCCGCCCTTTCCCCGGCTCAGAGCCTGAGGCCGAGGGGCCCAGGGACCCCAGGGATGCCCCAGCCTGGACTCACCCAAGAGCCCAGGGAGGCCCCAGCCCTCGGAAGCCAGGACCTGCCCACCCCATGGGGTCTCCACCTGCTCCCTGCACCCCTAGGGGACAGCTTGCAGGGGCCGCCCAGCCCCCCAGGAGGCCACCCCCGCATCTCTGTGCTGTGGGCTCCCTCCCCTCTCCCCTGGCCCTCCGGAGCCCTGTCCCCGACCGGCACACAGGGGCTCCCCACTCCGAGGGGGCCGAGAGGGCAGGGGCAGCTGCTTGGGCCCAGCACCTTCATCAGTGCAGCTCACCTACCCTGCCTGGGGGACCGAGGCTCAAAGAGCCACTGGTGTCCTCGTGCCGCCTCAGGGTCTCCAGGTGCTCCTCTCTGCCCAGACCCTCCACCTGGCCTCACCTAGCGGCCACCTGGGTGGGGCCACCCTCTGGGCCCTACCCTCTGGGCAGCTGCGGGGTGTCCCCTCACCCCCACCAAGGGAGTCCTTCTCTCTCCTCCCAGGACGAGGGCACACACAGCTCACTCACCTCCCTCCCTCAGGACGGACAACACTGGGCCACGGCAGCTCCCGACAAGGCCCCTGCCCTCAGCCCCGTCCTCAGCCCCCTGCCTGTACCCCTGCGGGGCCGACACCCGGAGCCTCTCCTCCCAGGGCCCTAGGACGTCCCCAGGCCCCAGCCTCACAGCGCCCTCCTGCCTGGGCACCTGCGTGCGGTGGAAGGAGAGCACGGGGCCATGATCAATGTCTCCTCCTGGAAACGGCCGGGCCCACTGCATTTCAGGGACGTTGGCTTCTGCAAGAAGCCTGTGACCGCCCGCCCCCCCCACCTCGACAGGAAGCGGTCGGACCTCCCGTGGCTCCAGGTCCCCGAGGCCCTCGAGCAGCAGCCAGGTGGCCCCCAGGGGCCTGGCCCCGGAGCCTGCAATGTTGGGGGCCTGCGCGGTGGGTGCTCACTCACGTCCTCGGACTCGAACACGTGGCAGATCATCTTGTACTGCTTCTTCCCCTCGGGGGCGCCCGGCGTGGTCTCGATGCAGTCCTGCGAGGCCGCCCGCGGCATGCGCCGCCGCGCCATGAGCACCACGATGTTCCCGATGTCCGCGATGTAGGAGATGGTGCGCAGGGCGTGGTCCATCATGGTTTCCTGCAGGGAGGGCGGGTCAGGGAACGCTCGGACACGCCTGGAGAGCACGCTCCAGCCCCGGCCTGTGTGGCTCAGTGGATAGAGCACCGGCCTGTGGACTGAAGGATCCCGGGTTCCATTCCCAGTCAGGTTGCGGGCTCCATCCCCAGTAGGAGGCGTGCAGGAGGCAGCCGACCCATGATTCTCATCACTGGTGTTTCTATCTCTCGCTCCCTCTCCCTCTCTGAATCAATAAAAATACGTTTAAAAAACGAGTAAATGGGTTTTGTTTTTTTAAAAAAAACAAACGCTCCAGCTCGTGGTTCCCCGACACGCGTGATACCTGGGCCAGACCCCTCCGGCCCTGCGGCTGTTGGCCACCTTCCCGGCCGTGCCCCCTGGCAGCCAGCAGCACCCACCTGCGCAGGCTGTGACAGCCAACAGGGCCTCCCGCCCTGCTTAGTGCCCCCTGGGGACAGGGCCTCCCCACAGTCCCCGTCCCCCCGCCATGGCGAATCACAGCGTTAGAGAACAGCAGGAGAGCAGTGACTCACGGCCAGGGCCAACCCGCCTTCTTTCACCCCAAAAGGACACTCTGGGAGCAGGTGCTGGGGGCTTTCATCCCTGGGGAAGCCCGACCCGCCTGGCCCGAGACGGTGCCCCCCGCAGAGCGCGTGCCTGGCCCAGACCCTGCCCCGCGGACGAGGGAAGGAAGCCTTGAGGCCAGTGTTCTCCGCGGGGCGAGTCCGCGGAGGGAGCCCACACCGCCTGGGCCGCGTCGGGGACACGGCAGCTCCCTGGCCCCACGGGTGGGCCCCTCGGCCCCTGGAGGGCCCGTCACCCAAGGAGGCTGCACACAGAGGCCCTTTGTCCTCTCCCCACGAAGAAAGCCGTTTCTCAGCCTCCCAGCCTCCCCTCCTGCCAGGACACTTCTCTTCCCAGCGGTGTGTTCCCCTCAGCGGGGGGTGGGTGTAACCACAGGGGCCACGTTTCTGGGAGGGACACGGGAAGGGACGGGGACCGGGGGGGTGCTCCCTGCACCTCCCCATTCTGGCCCCTGTCAGAGCCGCCTGGTCAGCCTCTCGGGGCGAGATGTGGTCCCCCCACTTCCCAGCTCAGGGCAATGGCAGGGCCCCTCCCGCCGACCGTCCACGCCCGCTCCCAGACCCTCCCAGCTGCTCCTCTCCAGCCCGGGCCGCACTTCACGTCTCTCAGTCGGACCAATTTCCTGCCGCAACCCTCCAGTCACCCTCACCAGCACCTGGAACGCCATGGACACCCACACCCAGACCTGTCACCCCCGACGCCCCCGGGGCAGCCAGACCCCAGCCCACAGGACCGCCTGGTCTGGCCTCCTGGGACCGGATGCCCGCTGCAGCCATGCCCCGCCCGTGGCCACACCGGCGCCTGCGCCCGCTCACCTGCGTGTCCGCATTGAGCACCTTGATCCTCTGGGTGGAGATGAAGAGGTCCACCTCCGTCAGCGTCTGCGCGTCGCCCTCGGAGTGCTGCGGGCGGCGGGGGCACCGTGAGGGCGGGAGCCGCTGGGCAGAGCCCGCCTGTCCCCCCAGCCCAGGGGACGCCGCCCGCCCAGCGTGGAGCAGCCGTCGGAGGGAGAGCTGACGGAGCCCAGTGCGCGAGCTGCCGAGCGAGCTCTGTGGAGCGAGCGAGCGAGCGAGCGGCAGGAGGAGGCGGCGCTTCGAGGAGGCTGAGCGCAGAGGGAGGCCACACCGCTCCCGGCTCAGCATCCTGAGTCCCGCCGCCCCCACACGTGGTCTCAGCCTCAGCCACACCTGGCCCCCGCAGGGCACGGTCCGCGCCCCGGGCTGTTTCTTAGATTCGGACCCGGGAAGAAACCTCCCAAGACGCTGGGTTAAAACGTCAGCATTTTCTTCCGATGGGAACCGTCACCGTCATTCACCCCCCCCGCCCCCCCGCAGGCTGGGCCCCGTCTCCAAAACCTCCGAGGGCAGCACAACCCCGAGCGGCCGGCCTGCGTGCTGCCCTCGCCGTGACCTGGGACAGGCGGGGACGCTGTCACGCGCCCGTTCTGTCACCTCCTGGAGCACGAGTCACGGCCACCAGCTTCGGCCGCCTGCCCCGGCCCATCTGCGGCCCCATCACCGCGGAGGGGCGAGGAGGCAGGCACCCTCTTTGGGACGGGTGAGCAGCCCTGGAGCCCCCGCGCCTGATCTTCCCGTCCGAGCAGAAGCTGTGCCAACGCCCCCGGAAGCAGGCGCCCGGCTGGGAACGCGAGCTCCGGCCAGGGCTCGGGGGAAGGGTCCCGTGGACGCTCGGCCGCCACGTCGCACGGCTTTCAATGCCCACGAAGACGAGAGAAGCCAACGATTCGCTGACAACAGCCTGGGGACGGGCGGAGCTGCTCTCCCGTCTGTGAAACGTCCCTTCCCATCCAGGTGCCTTTCAAGCTTGGTTCTAGGATTTTTGCTAAAAAGTGGCTCAGTGGACAGAGCGCTGGCCTGCGGGCTGAAGGGTCCCGGGTTCGATCCCGGTCAGGGCAAAGGCCCGGGTTGCGGGCTCGATCCCCAGTGGGGGGCGTGCAGGAGGCAGCCGATGGATGATTCTCTCTCATCATGGATGTTTCTGTCTCTCCCTCCCTCTCGCTCTCCCTCTCTCTGAAGTCAATTAAAAAACGTTTTTTTAAAGAGGCTCCAGGCGGGGAGGGAGGCCTGAACCTCACGCCGTGTAAGCTCAAGGGGTGCCGAGCCGAGCCTTCGGGCACCGGCACGGGCTGTCGGTGCGCCGGGAGCTGTGCGAAGGGCAGGCACTTACTGAACAGCCAGGTTTGCAAACAAAGAACAAAGACTCTCCCGTCCGCATGCCTGTCACACCCCAGAGAGTCTGCAGGGAGGAGGCGTCTCTCGGGGGGCGCGCGGGAACTTCTATTATCCGGGCTGAGTAAATTAAGCTTAATGAGTCTCTAGCTATCGGAACGGTTTAATTAATTCTCCACAGGAGGCTGCATGAGCCACGTCACGTGGCCACTCCGATGCCCCCCTTAAACATGCCTGTGTGAGGCCCAGTGTCAGCCACATCCCAGCACCCCGACACTCAGAGACTGAACAGGCAAAGGGCCGGGTTCAATGCTCCCGCCGGGGGCGGGCAGCATCAGCGCCTGCGGTTTCATTAAGCCCGTGTCTGCCAGGAAGAAGAAGAGCCATTTGCGCGTCATCTGTGTTTCCAGTGGGACCCCCGCCCTCCCCCGCCGACCTGCTCAGCACGAACAGCGACCCCGCGCTACCCACCGCCTTCTTCTTAATCTTAGCTGCTTTCTGCATCCTCTGCCGCGTGTGGGAGGGAAGACAGAGAAGGGAGGGCGGCAGAGTTACTTCCGTGTCGTGTCCACACCCCAGCGCTTGGACCTCCTGCCCAGGGGACGGAGCGGCCACCCCCTCCCTGTGGGCACAGCGCCCCAGGCCGGAGGGTCCTGACCCCGGGGCACGAGGGCGAGGCCGAGGAGGGCACAGCAGGCAGGGCCCGCTGCCCTTGGGGGCTCACGCCGAGCGCCCCGTTCCCTCTAAGGACGGGAGGGGCTCGCCCAGGGCCGCGCACCCACAGGCCGCCCGCCCTCCCCAGCCATCCGCCCTGGGGCCTCGGCCTCGTCCTGCCCAGTGCGCCCAGCGGTCAGCCAGGCGGCCACCTTGCGGAGCTGCGAGGGGTGGTTTTCCTCGAGGCCACGAGGTGGATTAGACGTGCGGCCTGTTCCCCTCCCACAGGCACCGGTTCTCTCGTCATGAGGAGCCCGGGCCACGGAGGAGCCCTGGCGGGAGCTGAACGGCCGCTCATGTTCGCGTGGCCTCTGGGCGTGGCCGGTGCGCGCGGAGGAGCAGCTTCCTGTGCCCGGCCAGCCCCTCCCTCCCAGGCCAGTGTCCCTGCCGCCGGCACCCCGGGCAGCCCCTGCCAGGGGGCTGGAGCCGCTCCCTCGCGGCTGGGCCCTGCGCCCCGCCCCTCCCCCCTACCTTGACGCGGCTGACGGCCTCCTGGGCCTGCATCATCCGGATGTTCTTGGACGGGTTCCGCTCTGACAGCAGCTGGGTGGAGCCCAGGTAGTTGGCAGCGAAGATGATGCCGTCGATGAGGTCCTCGGGCTCGCAGGGCCCTGGAACTGAAGGGCCCCGTCAGCTCTCGGGGGGCGCAGAGGGCGTTCCGGGCAAACCATGGGGCGCGGCCACCACGCCCGTCACGGAGCACCCCTCCGTGAAAGCCCGGGCGGGTCACGGCGGGCGCCCTGAGCCCACGGCTGTCCGCACTCCGGGCCACACGCAGGACGGGGAGCCCAGATGCAAGCAGCAGCCACGCCCGCCTCCTGCCCCACACGCCTGCGCTCAGCCAGCGATGGGGCCTGGGAGCCCGCAGGGTTCTGAAGGTGAAGGTCGGCCCTGGCTCAGGAGGGGCCCCGCCTGCCCCCCATGGCAGCGCTTGGGGCCACTGCTCCCCTCAGGCCCTTAGGTTACAGGTGAGGAGGTGCGGTGGGAGCCTAACCCGTTTGTCTCACCGAGCCGGCATGACCGTGCGTGAGGAGGGGAGGCTACAGGAGGGGGCCCAGCGGAACCCTCCCCGCCCACCCAGCCGCAGCGAGGTCCAGGGTGGCGGCTGCCAAGTCACCCCAGCGGGGCCAGCCTCGTGCCTCCCTGCAGGGCGGCTACTGACCACCAGGTGGCGCCGCTCTGGGCTGCAGGAACAGAACCCTATCTGTGGGGAGCGGGGCTGCATGGCGCCCCAGGGCCCCATCCCCGGGGTGGGGATGGGGCGTCCCTTCCGAATCGAATTCCACCTGCGGAGGTGCTGCCTGTGCACGTGGCCTCGGCAGAGCGTGGTCGGTTCCTCGGCCTTTCTGGGGTCCCCATGCCCGTGGCAACCCAGGCCCCCGAGGAGCTTCACTCAAGACTGGCCCCACCGCCCCCGAAGGAGCCCCAACGACCTGGGGGCATCTGGGGACGGGGCGGCTCCCGGTGCAGAGGGGCCACCCGCACCCGAGGCGCCTGCTCCCGGGAAGACGCCGGCGAAGCCCGCCAGCCGCCCCCTGCGCTCCGGTCCTCCGGGTCTGCTGTTCCTTCACGCGAGGGCTTGGGGTGCACAGCCCGCCTGCCGGCCCACCCGCCGCCCTGGCACCAGCAGGGAGAATGGGAGCCGCAGGGAGGGGCCGGCGGGCGGGCACGCAGCCCCGAAGCAGCATGCGGAGCGTCCACCCTGAGCTGAGGCCACGGGAGGGAGACAGGACAGGGTGAGGCCCCCGAGGCGACCGGTCCGTCCGTGGTCCGTGGACGACACCTGTCCTCCCCCAGTGTGAGAACGCGTCTGCACAGGACGAGGAGGACGGGGCTGCAGGCGCCTCCCTGCCGGAGGGAGCCCAGGCCTGCCCACCTCACAACCGGGAAGGGGGAGGTCCCGAGTCGTGCCCTGGACCCCACCCGCCTCCTGCGGGGGCTGTGGGGAGCTGGGTGTGCACAGGGGCTCCCAGGGACTCCTGACCCGGAGGGGCTCACTGGCCCTGAGCCCTGAGCCTGGCCCCGCCCTCCGGGTCTGCGAGGAGCGGCTGGAGCGTAGGCCTCGAGGTGCAGTCCCGCAGAGCCCACCCTGTCCTCACCCAGGAAGCAGACCCCAGACGCCCCGTGTTACACGCAGGAACGGTCCACGTCACGTCAAGTGACTTCACCCGAGACCACCCTCACCCGAGCAGGCCCGAAGCACACGGAGCCCCAACCCGCCACGAGGTCGGCGCTACATGTAACGCACACGGAGCTCCCAAGCCGACGCAGCCCCGCAGTCACCAACTAAGGCACCAGGACGGCATGCGGTGAACGCGGTGAGGGAGGACCCAGGCGCTGCCCTAGGAGCTGAGGGCTGAAGGGTGAACCGGAACCAGCCACAGAGGAGAGAGCTCTCCGGGCTGAGGCAGGAGCAGGTGCAAAGGCCCTGGGGTGGCACTTAGACCAGCCACAAAGTGCAAACCGCCTGGGCATGGGCGTGGGGGTGCGGGCTGGCAGCTGGAACAAGCCGAGGCTACGGAGACAGCTCCAGCCAGACGGGAGGGCCCAGGACTCACTGCAGGGTATGGGGAAGCGGCCGGGCCCCCCCAGAAAAACAAAAAAAACCACCACGAACTCAAAAGACACTTGCACCCGTGTTTCACCGCAGAATTGTAACAGCCAGGATACGGAAGCAACCGAGGCGTCATCAATGGACGAGAGGATAAAGAAGGGGTGATGGTCACCACCACCCCCACCCGGGCTCTGCAGCCTCGAGTGACCAGATGCACGGGGACCTTGCCTGGCCCAGCACCATCGCACCCCCACGGAGAGCTTTCTCCACAGGCGCCGCAGGGGAACCCCAAAGCCTCAGCACCCCGTGCTTTGCCGTCACACACACTGCCCCCCAGAGGAGATTCGGTCGCTTACCAGCCACAAAGCTCGGGAAGGAGGCCGCCTTCTTTGTCTGTCGGGAAAAGACAGTGACAGCTGTGAGCAGGTGCCCCAAACCAGGCTCGGGGCAGGAGCAGCACAGAGCGAGAGGCTGAACCCCGGCCCGGCCCTAAGGCATCGGCTCCAGGGGCAGGCGGGCCTCGCTCAGGCACCGTGATGGCGGGAGGGCACGTGTAATCGACTCCCAAGGGAAACCCTGCTCCCATGTTATCCTCGGAAAGGAAGGACGGGGCGCAAGAGGCCGTCGGCTAACACCAGGGGACCCTCAGATGAGCAGGTCCCTGCAGGAAGGGAACCTGAAGGCCACACGACCCTCTGTTCTCTGACGAGCGGGCGAGAGAATGACCAGGCAGCTGTGAGCAGGAGGAGGGGGCTGGCTAGCCGGTGGCTCAATGGTTAGAGTGCCACCTGCACACCAAAGGGTCTCAGGTTAGATTCCCGGTCAAGGGCGCGCACCGGGTTACGGGTTCGGTCCCCGGGCCCGTCGGGATGAGTGCAGGAGGCAACCAATCGATGTGTCTCACATCAATGTGTGTGTGTCTCCCCCTCCCTTCCACTCTCTCTAAAAATCAATGTAAAAAATACCCTCAGGCCCTGATTGGTTTGGCTCAGTGGATAGAGTGTCAGCCTGCAGACTGAAGGGTCCCAGGTTCGATTCCAGTCAAGGGCATGTACCTTGGTTGCGGGCACATCCCCAGTAGGGGGTGTGCAGGAGGCAGCTGATCGATGTTTCTCTCTCATGGATGTTTCTAACTCTCTATCCCTCTCCCTCCCTCTCTGTAAAAAATCAATAAAATGTATTTTTTTAAAAATACCCTCAGGTGAGGATTGACAACAACAAAGAGATAAAGGAGACTGCACAGCCCCAGCCTGGCCACCGGCACCTCATCACCCACCTCATCACCGTCATGGACTCTCACCCACCCTGTCACTCAGAAAAGGGGAGGGGCTTGCTCTCCGCCGAGTGGTCCTAACCTCCACCAGGCGGGTGCATACAGGGGACTGCGGCTGCGTGGCTGTGGTAGGACCGTGGCTCTCCCCAGGCTGACCTCTCTCCCCAGGGGCCATCGGGCGATGCCTGGGGAGGGGTGGCCGCTGGCCCCAAGCGTGCAGAGACCGGGGAGGCTTCCCAACACCCTGCAGGGCCCAGGACAGCCCAACAGAGAACCGTCTGCCCCGAAGGCCGGCAGTGCCACTGCTGAAGCCCAGGGCGAGGACATGCCAGGTCGTGGGCAGCAGAGCTTCGGTCAGACCTGGGAGCACCAGCCAGCCCCACATGCCATCGCCAACCATGAACACACATGGCATGAGCCTGAGCCGCAGGGCCAGCGCCCTCACCTCCTCCCACGGCAGGGACCCAGCTCTGCACGGCCGGCTCCCCCCGAAGGCTCTGGGTGGACGGGGACCCGCTCTGTCAGCCGGCCTCCCCTCAAAGGCTCTGGGTGGACGGGGACCCGCTCTGTCAGCCGGCCTCCCCCTGAAGGCTCTGGGCAGACGGGGACCCGCTCTGTCAGCCGGCTCCCCCCCGAAGGCTCTGGGTGGACGGGGACCCGCTCTGTCAGCCGGCCTCCCCCTGAAGGCTCTGGGCGGACGGGGACCCGCTCTGTCAGCCGGCTCCACCCCGCGAAGGCTCTGGGTGGACGGGGACCCGCTCTGTCAGCCGGCCTCTCCGCGAAGGCTCTGGGTGGGACGGGGACCCGCTCTGCTCAGCCGGCCTCCCCCCGAAGGCTCTGGGTGGACGGGGACCCGCTCTGGGGCCGGCCTCCCCCCGAAGGCTCTGGGTGGACACCCGCTCTGTCAGCCGGCCTCCCCCCGAGGCTCTGGGTGGGACGGGGACCCGCTCTGTCAGCCGGCCTCCCCCCGAAGGCTCTGGGTGGGACGGGGACCCGCTCTGTCAGCCGGCCTCCTCCCCCCGAAGGCTCTGGGTGGGACGGGGACCCGCTCTGTCAGCCCGGCCTCCCCACTAAGGCTCTGGGTGGACGGGGACCCGCTCTGTGTGGCCCCGCTCTGCTTGCCGGCCTCCCCCCCCGAAGGCTCTGGGTGGGACGGGGACCCGCTCTGTGTGGCCGGCCTCCCCCCGAAGGCTCTGGGTGGACGGGGACCCGCTCTGTGTGGCCGGCCTCCCCCCGAAGGCTCTGGGTGGACGGGGACCCGCTCTGCTTGGCCGGCCTCCCCCCGAAGGCTCTGGGTGGACGGGGACCCGCTCTGTCAGCTGGCCTCCCCCCGAAGGCTCTGGGTGGACGGGGACCCGCTCTGTGTGGCCGGCCTCCCCCTGAAGGCTCTGGGTGGACGGGGACCCGCTCTGTCAGCCGGCCTCCCCCCGAAGGCTCTGGGTGGATGGGGACCCGCTCTGTCAGCCGGCCTCCCCCCGAAGGCTCTGGGCGGACGGGGACCCGCTCTGTCAGCCGGCCTCCCCCCAAAGGCTCTGGGCGGACGGGGACCCGCTCTGTCAGCCGGCCTCCCCCCGAAGGCTCTGGGTGGATGGGGACCCGCTCTGCATGGCCGGCCTCCCCCCGAAGGCTCTGGGTGGACGGGGACCTGCTCTGTCAGCCGGCCTCCCCCTGAAGGCTCTGGGCGGACGGGGACCCGCTCTGTCAGCCGGCCTCCCCCCGAAGGCTCTGGGCGGACGGGGACCCGCTCTGTCAGCCGGCCTCCCCCCGAAGGCTCTGGGTGATGGGGACCCGCTCTGTCAGCCGGCCTCCCCCCGAAGGCTCTGGGTGGACAGGGACCCGCTCTGCGTGGCCGGCCTCCCCCCGAAGGCTCTGGGTGACGGGGACCCACTCTGCATGGCCGGCCTCCCCCCGAAGGCTCTGGGCGGACGGGGACCCGCTCTGTCAGCCGGCCTCCCCCCGAAGGCTCTGGGTGACGGGGACCCGCTCTGTCAGCCGGCCTCCCCCAGAAGGCTCTGGGTGACGGGGACCTGTGGAGAGGGAGTGGGCCCTGCGGACTGGGCCTTACCTCCGGGACGTTGTTGTTGTCCACGGGCCCGTTGAGATCGGAGCGCTGCTGCTTCCGCGGCTCCAGACCATTGCACACCTGGAGACGGGGAGAGAGAGGAGGAGGCCAGAGCTGGAGATGCAGTTTGGTACAGGTGTGCAAACAGCAAGTGTATGTAGCACGTGTGCATGTAAACGGCAGGGGTTTGTAGTGTGCGTGCGCAGAAATGGCATGTATATGTAATGTGTGTGTATAAACATGTGTAGTGTAAACATCAACAGCACACGTGTGCAATGTGTACACACAAACTACACTTGTATGCGGTATGTGTATATACAAAATGCACGTGTATACAGTATGTGTACATACAAACTGCATGCATATGCAGTCTGTGCACAAACTTCACGTGCATGTAGCACATGTGCATATACACTGTGGTGTAGCATGTGTGCTATAAATGGCACATATAAACTGCACATGTATGTAGTGTGTGCATGTAAACTGCATGTATATGCAGTGTTGTGCATACGCGTGCCCTGGGTGAGCTACAGGACCCCTCCTGCAGGGGGCGCCTGGCCCAGGACCATCCTACACAGGTCCCACTGGAGCCGGTTCCTTCCTGAGCTCTGAGGTAACTTCCCAGGGCCACTGCCTGCACGTCCCACACTGGCCGAGGTGCACCCGCGGGGCTCCCACAGGCAGGACAGGGCTCCCCCCACGCTGGCCGTCCCCTTTAAGGAAAGCAAATTCACGATGCGCCCCAGACTCCCTCCGCAGTCCTGCGCCCTTGCCAGGTCAGTTCACACAGACCCTGACGATACCATTACCGTCTTGTCTCTAAGAGCTCTACCTT
This sequence comes from Ia io, assembly GCA_025583905.1. Classification (NCBI taxonomy): domain Eukaryota; kingdom Metazoa; phylum Chordata; class Mammalia; order Chiroptera; family Vespertilionidae; genus Ia; species Ia io. The sequence goes on along the minus strand of JAJQQW010000024.1, from coordinate 19,392,101 downwards.
CCCTGGGCTGAGTTCACGGACAGCTGCCCGAGGGCCTTGCTGTCTCACTAGGAGCCGACACGTGTAGGAATCTCCAAACGCCCAAAATACCAACAGCCGCGCCAACAGCACCTGCTGGACAGTGAATGTCGGTATCCCCTCCAGATTCACAGGTTGAAAGCACTGGGTGTAGCGGTTGATGATGAGGGTTTGGTGTACGGTGAATGTGGATTTGGCCCTAACCAGTTTGGCTCAGTGGATAGAGCGTCGGCCTGCGGACTGAAGGGTCCCAGGTTCGATTCTGGTCAAGGGCATGTACCTTGGTTGCGGGCACATCCCCAGTGGGGGGTGTGCAGGAGGCAGCTGATCAATGTTTCTCTCTCATCGATGTTTCTAACTCTCTATCCCTCTCCCTTCCTCTCTGTAAAAAATCAATAAAATATATATTTAAAAAATAAATGATGTGGATTTGGCGTACGGTGAATGTGGATTTGGCGTGCGGTTAACGACGCGGGTTTGGCGTGCAGTTAATGACGCGGGTTTGGAACGCGGTCAATGATGCACATGGTAACCTTCCAGGTGATGGTAGCAAGAGGTGGGGCTTGGACAGGTGGTCAGGATCATAGGTGAGGAGGGCGGGGCCCTGAGGGGATTGGTGCCCCTACAGAGGGGCCTCGGAACCTTCCCACACGAGGACACAGCGCGGCGCCATCTGTGCACTGGTCCTCACGGACACGGGGCCTGCCTGCACCGGGACCTGGGATGTCAGCCTCCGTGACACTGCACGTTGTGGTTTGTCAGCTGCACGCTCTGTGTGCAGCAGCCTGAACGGACTAAGAGCCCACCCTCCTGGGAGCGTCCGGCTCGGGCTGGAGTCTTGACTGTCCCGGTGGAGGGAGCGCCAGGGATATAGAGTGAGAATCTCCCCAGGACACGGATACCCCGGGGGAGAGGCGACCCGGGCCTGCCGCCGCCTGGCGCTGGGCCCGTGGCAAACAGGAGAAGCATCCCCTCTGGGGCAGTACAAGGTCGTGTAACTCCCCCAAAGTCTGCGAGCGGGCCCGCCAGCCGCCCCCCGCCCCCCGGAGTCCGAAATTTCTCCAACTTCCTCCCGACCACTTGTCACCATGACAACCACAGCTGCTACCGAGGCTGCCGGGTGGGCTTGTGCTGCTTCTCAGGAGATCCCATCTGCTCTCCAGTTCCCACCTCCGGGGAGGGGGCTGGGCAGCCTGGACGCAGCGTCCAGAGTGGACGTGGTGGGCCCAGGGCTGCTGGCGCCTCAGATGAAGATGCTTCCCCCGAGACACAGCAGCCAGGCACCTCCCCAATAGGCTGAGCATCGTCCCCTGCACGAGGAGGTCAGGGTTCAATTCCCGGCCAGGGCACATGCCCGGGGTGTGGGCTCGATCCCCAGTGTGGGGCGTGCAGGAGGCAGCCAATCCATGACTCTCTCATCATGGGTGTTTCTCTCTCTCACTCCCTCTCTCTGGAATCAATAAAACACACTCACGTGTTTTTAAAAGATAAAAACATCAGGGGCCGGCCAGGGGTCCTCTGGTCCCTGCAGCCCACAGGGAGGGCAGGGCCACGCCCTCCCGACAACCTCAGCGCCTTCAGCTGGAGCCCGCATCGGCCACCCCCAACGCAGATGGCCGTGAAACACGGCAAGTGCCATGTGCTAATGTGGCGGGACCCCTCCCAGGGCCCCCATGGAGCTCTGAAAACAGAACGAGACCATGTGGCTGGGCCTGGCCGCTCCCCCACTGCCAGGACCAGGGCCAGCTGCTGCGGGCCGAGGCATGCCGGTAACAGCACCTGCTCCACTGAAGGAGCTGCTCTATCGACACCGGCTCCAGCGGGAAAGGAGACCAGAATCTAGCATGTCAATGTCGACTCTGTCCGCTCGATTTCACCAACGATACAGCACGGTCGCCCCCAGCGCCAAGCACGAAACACAGGGACCAGCACACGCCCTCTGGCGCTCACGGGCGCTCACACCGTCACAGTACAGGCCTCCCGCCTCCCAGCTCGTCCTGAGTGACAGGCGTGTCTGTGCACGCGGCAGCAGCTTGGTGCAAGCCCAGCACGATCTCCAGTGGACGGTCCACCTGCCCTCACACATGACTCCGTGTCAGCGGCCCGCCCCCCACCCCACCGGGGGTAGAGGCGTGATCCGTGAGGTGACAGCCTTCTCTGGAAATCCTTTCACGTTCCGTTTCCAAAGGCGTCCGTCACCGCAACTCGACTATTCCCACAAAGACACCCTCCTTCCTCCAACTCTGGGAGGTGGGAGGGGGGGAGGGAGGTCAGCTGGCACCCTCTGGGCGACGGATGCTCCACGGGGACCCAGCCAAGGTCCCACAGGGTCACAGGAAAGCCTGGCTCAGGACCCTGGACAGCTCCCCGCCCAGCAACCGTCCCTGGCCTGGAGGTGCTCAGGAAACAGGAGGTGAGGAGATGCGCCCAGAGCCTGGCTGCGTAGCCCATGAGGCGGGGTGGGGGAGGGGGCTCTGTAATTGTGCTGGGGATAAAGAAAGAAAGAAAACAAAACGTCAACGTTGTTCTTTCTCTTTCCTTCCTCAGGTCACTCCCGAGATCCTCATCTGCAGGAGGATGGGAGTCGGACAGAATTTATCTTCCTGACAGTGATCCCCTCAGGTGATGGGTCTTATCAGAGCTGGCCTATGGTTTACAAGCATTGTGGCGAGACCCACTGGGGAAACTGTCTTTTTAAAAAATATATATTTTTATTGACGTCAGAGAGGGAGGGAGAGGGAGCGAGAGAGAGAAACATCCATGATGAGAGGGAATCATGGATCAGCTGCCTCCTGCGCACCCCTGCTGGGTGACAGGTGAGTGTGAGTGACAGGTGAGAACAAGCCTGATGTGGAAAAATGCATGAGACCAAAGTGCACGAGGGAACAGGACGCCAGCCCTGACAGGAGAGCCCCACCTCCGGGGCGTTTTCTGTGTACGCCCGCTGGTCCACACGGCACCCTCCCGTGGGAGGCGGCCGGGCCGCGCTCTCTCCCGGGGAGCGTCTCCCTGTCCCAGTTGGTGTTATGGGTCCTAAACAATAAACACGCTCGGACCCAATGGGTCGCCTAAGGCCCCAAGGAGGACGTCTCCTGCAGAGAGTCCCGGGCCCAGGGTGGAGGTGTCAGAGTCCCTGATCTCAGGACACAGGCCACGCGGTGATGCGAGGAGGGTGGCCCTCCAGGAGAATCAGTCCCGTCCCTGCCAAGGCCAGCACACAGCAGACCACCCAGGCACGACGAGAAGCAGCCGTCCTGGCCACCCTGCGGAGCTGCGATGTCTGGTGCTGGACACACACGTTCTTACTGGTCAGCAAACCCCCCATGAAGGGCCCCGGTGACCAGCCCGGTCCCCGACGCTCACGCCTGGAGCTGTGAGGCCACGCCAGGGTCCTCGCCCCCACTCACCACCTGGCTGGCAGAGAGTAGAAGCCAACAGGGTGGGCGCGAAGATGCCACTGGATCCAGATGTCTCGCACGCACGTGGACGAGCACACCCGCGTGCTCCCTGGAGGGATGCGCAGGCGAACGGCACACACCACACGCTGTGTGCCCGAGCGGAGCAGTCAGGGGCCAGGGAGCCCTGACAGCGCGTGGCACAGGGACTGCAGAGCCCAGACCTGGGGCCTGAGATGCTTGCCCTGTGGGGAGCGCCCCAACATCGCAAAGCCCACAGCACATGCAGAACCGCCACACGTGATGGGACACCCCGAAGGTGAAGTCAACATCTGCTTGATAATCTCTAAAAGGAACAACAGGGCCCCGGCTGGTGTAGCTCAGTGGACAGAGCGTCGGCCTGCAGACTGAAGGGTCCCAGGTTCGATTTGCGGTCAGGGCACATGCCTGGGTTGCGGGCTCGATCCCCATTAGGGGGAGTGCAGGAGGCACCTGGTCAACGATTCTCTTTCATCACTGATTCTCTCTCCTTCTCCCTTCCTCTCTGATATCAATAAAAAGTATATTTTAAAAAATTTAAAAAACAAAATATTTTTTTTAAAAAAAAAACAACAAAAGGGCCCCGGCCAGCATGGCTCAGTGGTTGAGTGTCGACTATGAACCAAAGGTCACGGTTCAACTCCTAGTCAGGGCATGTGCCTGGGTTGCGGGCTCGATCCCCATTAGGGAGCGTGCAGGAGGCAGCCGACTGATGTTTCCCTCTCCCTGTCTCTCTCTAAAAATCAACGGAAAAAACTTCAAAATAAAAACAAAAGGCACCGAATTATGCTCCTTATCTCCCAAACACAGCTCTTTCTATATATATTCAAACGCCTGAACTCTCCTGGGGGAGAAACCACCATGATTAAGGCTTTAAAGAAAGGTTAAAGCAGTTCATCCGCATTCTGTCCGTAGAACCAGCCAAACAGCAGTTTCTTGTCACAAACCTAATGATCGTGTCTGTAAGAACTCAGATGGGCTTTCTGAAGGCAGCTTCCCCAGTTGTTTACTAGAACTCGCGCTTACGTTGCTGTGATTAAGGAAAATGCGCGAGGCTAGAACTGACAGGCCTCATGAGCATGGTTTCTTCCCCGAGACTTTGTCAAACCTCCACACAATTATTTTCAAGATGGTTCTTTACAGCAAACTGCCCAGCACACCACGGCCTCGGGATCCCGGCTAAATGTCACCCCAACACTGGCCACAGCGGCGGGCTTCTGCCAGCAGCCATGCCCTCGCCCGTGTCCTGCGGCCTGGAGGTGACAGCCCAGGGAGCACCCCACCAGGAGCAGGGCCAGGGCCAGCAGGCGGGACCCTATCTCTGCAGGTGGGCGGGTGTCTTTGGAGAGCACGGGTTGCCCATCAGCATTTCCTAACGCCCCTGAGGGGTGAGCGTGAGTGAGAGTTGAATGTGAGTGACAGGTGAGCGTGAGTGCCAGGTGAGTGTGCCAGGTGAGTGTGAGTGACAGGTGAGTGTGACGGGTGAGCGTGAGTGCCAGGTGAGTGTGCCAGGTGAGCGTGACAGGTGAGCATGAGTGATAGGTGAGAGTGTGACAGGTAAGCATGAGTGACAGGTGAGCATGACAGGTGAATGTGAGTGACAGGTGAATGTGAGTGACAGGTGAGCGTGACAGGTGAGCGTGAGTGACAGGTGGGCGTGAGTGACAGGTGAGTGTGAGTGATGGGGCAGAACGAAGCCCATGTCCTGAATGGACCCTGGGCTCTTGGAGTCCCACGTTCCCGTCCCTGGGAAGCCGAGTCCTACCTGCTCTTGGGGCCACGTGGGCCTCTCCTCGGGGGTCCTGCCCTTGGTCTTGAGGCCTCTCGGGGGTTCTCCCGGGAGCCTGGCCTGGGGAGGGAGGCTGAGCGACGTGGGCCTGCCCTCGTGTCTGCTAGGGCCGCGGCCGGCCTCGCTGGGCAGGCCTGCCTCTGTAGGGCCCCCCGGCCCTGGCTCGGGCCCCCGCACCGGCGCGTGCTCGGGGCTGGCCTCCCCGGCACTGGCGATGCTGGTCATACTCAAGCTCATCTTGATCTCAGCCACGATCTGGTCGATGTCCTCCTCCTGGTCCTCCAGGTCCCCGCCCCGGCGCCGGGGGCGGTAGGGAGACGCGCCGCCCGCATTCCCGTTGGCCTCCGGGGGGTAGTAGTCCCGGTAGCTCTCCTCCTCGTCGGGGCAGTAGTGAAGGCCTTCCTCCTGGTCCGGGGCCTCCAGCACGGATGCCTCGTCCTCCGCGACAGGGAGGTGGCTGCCCTCGTGCCCGTGGCCCGCCGAGTCCGTCCAGTCCTCCACGGCCTCCTGGCACTCGTCCGTCTCCAGGCAGCCCTCGCCGTGGCAGTCCGCGCCCTCCAGGTAGCTGTCGTCCTCGGGGCAGTAGCGGATGTAGTAGGTGACCCCCTCCTCTTCGGGGAGGCCCTCGTCGTAGTCCTCCTCCTCCGACGTGTTGTTCACGTAGTCGGAGCTGGAGTCCCCGTCGGGGCTGTGGTCGGGGCTATGGTCGGGGCAGCCCCGCTCGGGGGGCGGGGGGCTCTCAGGCCGCACCAGGCCCGGGGCCACGTATCCCTCCAGGGGCAGCTCGGCGTCCTGGCCCTCGGGCTCCTGGCTGGGGAGCGCGGGGCCCAGCCGGGCTCTGTGGTCCAGCATGCTGCTCGCTGTGCTCTGGCGCGTGCGGTGGGCCATGGCGGGGGCTCACGCCGCCACTGTCATCGGGAGGCCGCCACTGCGGGAGGAAGGTCAGAGAGAGCAGTCAGCACCCCACGAGGCAACGGGGACCCTCCTGGGTGCTTCCCCTATTGATGCACATCTGTTCAAACAGCGTGCCCTCCCACCCCAACTGGCATGTCTGTCAGAAGGCACAGCCGTGCAGAGAGAGGAGGACAGGCGTGGCTCCAACCATCCTCCGGACGTCTGCACCCTAAAAATGCAGGTGACCCAGGCCAAGGTCAAAGGATCTGGTTGTTTGCTCTCAAACACAGAGAGAAGCCCTGGCTGGTTTGGCTCAGTGGATAGAGCGTCGGCCTGCAGACTGAGGGTCCCGGGTTCGATTCCGGTCAAGGGCACATGCCTGGGTTGTGGGCTCGATCCCCAGTGTGGGGCATGTGGGAGGCAGCCGATCCATGATTCTCTCTCATCACTGAGGTTTCTCTCTCTCCCTCTCCCTTCCTCTCTGCCTAAAATCAGTACGAATACATTTAAAAACACACAAAAAAGAAGCAACAGATGTTTAAAAACACACACCACACACACAAACCCGAGGCTGCAGGCCGGGAAGCCACCACCCCTCAGAGCGGGGCTGGGCCTCGGGCGGCCTCCCAGAACCATCTCCCCTGAGAATGTGTCAAGTGACGGAAGGACACTGAGTGACGTGTCACCAAGGAAGGAGGTGCGTCTGCTGCAGCCCAGACCGCCTGGGAGAACACGGAGGAGCCCGCAGCACGCTCCGGAGGACGGGGGTCACAGGTGCTGCCGTCACCAGCCCACGCACAAGCTGAGGTGAAGAATCATCCCGGCTTCGAGCGGCAGCGCCCTGTGCGGCCGGGAGCGCGTGTGGTCAGTCGCTTTGGAAGATGAAGGTCACTTCCCACAGGACTGGCCGAGGCCTTTAATACTGCGCTTGCTCGGGGACCAGACAGACAGGTGCCCAGCTGGATCTGAATGCCCACCACCGTCTACCCGGGGGCCACACGGGGCTCCGCAGAACTCCCTTTGAGAATGCCAGCCGACACACTCGTGTCATTAACAAGAACGAGGCACCGTTAACTAGACCAGGGCATCGTTAATAAAAAATTACATCCAGAAAGGACTCGCTTCCCTCGACTTAATCACACGGACGACGTTGGGCTCGACCTAGTCGCAGCTCCTCGGGCTCGTTTCTTAGCACAGTTTTCGTCTTTTAGAGAAAAGTGTCAGTGGATTTTTTTTCTCTCCCGACGTGCAACTTAAAAGAGGGGTGGGGGAAAAGGTTGGGTGTCAGAGCGGGAATTTATCGAGTCTTTGAGAACGCACATGGCAAGTCTAGAAGCAAATCGTAATGGCTGGCCTCCTGTCCTTTCTCCTCTTCCTCCAAGGCAGGAGACTGAGATCTGGGGAGCCACTGAGTGCGATGCGCGCCCCACCCAGGATGTGGTTCCTCCTCACAGCCTCCCCCAACCAGGAGCCCCCATGCCCATCCCTCTGAAGGGGCCTCCCTCCAGCAAAACAATCCCACAGCGGAAGCAAGACCTCACTCCACACGGGGCCCCTCTCTCTTACCGGAAACGAGTGGTCTGGCAAGGCCGGGGAGACCCTCTGGGCGATGAGATCTTTCTGGAATAAAACAGAATAAAAAGAGGGAATGACTCTTGACTTCGGAAACAACACGGTGCTCGCAGCGCGCTCCTTCACGTGCAGAAATGAGAGTGAGAGAGCGGCGTTGAAAAGTGTGCCGGTGATCACTAAGGAGAGGGGCAGAAACGACCGGAAACAAAGTAAAAAACAAAATGTCGCTTCAGCTGCCTTAAGAACACAAATACAGGGGACGGCTTATGTTCCCTCAGGAAGGAGGGACTGCCCGCATTTCAATGAGGCACCTCACGCCCCATGAATATGCATTTCCCCACCACAAAGCTGGATCCTCAGGGTTCACAGAACCGTATTTGGGGGACAAGTTCAGACCAGGAGGGTGTGCCGGTGGGGGCGGGAGCTGGGGTGGGGTGGGGATGAGAGGAGAGGGAGAGGCAGGACCCTCTCCTCCCCCCTGCCCAGGTTCACAGCCCACCCTGCCTCTGGGATGGGTGGTTCCTACAGCAAAGAGAAAAGAGGCCGGGGCCTCAGCTGCTCTCAAACACAGAGAGCTCTGTAAGTGCAAACCGCAGGGGAAGGGTCTCAGATTGAAGGGTTGGAGGCTCGGCCCCGGGTTGGAGCGGGATTCCTTGAGGGGAGGGGAAGCAGATGAGCAGGAAGCCTGGTGTCCGCAAGAAGACGGGAACTTATTAGTCTTTATTAAAAAATGTGTTTCCTGATTTTTAAAGGAAGAGGAAGGGAGACGGAGAAACATTGACGTGAGAGTGAAACATGGACCGGCTGCCTTCTGCACGCCCCCTAATGTGGATGAAGCCCACAACCCGGGCATGTGCCCCTGACCGGAAACCGAACTGTGACCTCCTGGGTCCTAGATTGACACTCAACCACTGAGCAGCGCCAGCCCGAGCACTGTGGCCTACAAGATGACCATGTGCCCAGGAACCCAGCCTCTCCCTCTTCCTCCAGAAACTCGGAGCAGTCTGTGGGCTGGGCCGGGCTTCCCTGCCCTGGTGAAGCCTGCCCGCTGCCATCAGGGTTGCCCACACCTGGAGGGAGGAGCCAGCTTTTCCTCTGCCGGCCCTCAGCCTGTAGGTCTCATTCATAGCAGCCTGAGCACCCCCCATGTTTCAGATCCCCCCAAAGCCCGAATCCTCAGCCAGCTTTGGAAGGGCGTCAGAGCATTGCTTACATAACATGCTCTTCCACCCGCAGAGCCAGGCCCACATCAGGACCTGATTGAGAATCGGGTTTTAAGTGTTTATTTATAGGCATCACGCAGGCACCCTGGTGGCCGGGGGAGGCACCAGGCTCTGGGCTCCCGTCCACCACGATTCATTAGCATTCTTCCCGTGCCTGTCTGCTCTCATCTCCCCGGCAGCAGGCTAACTGCAGGGCAAGGTCACCACCATGGGCCCAGCACCACTTTCCATTTTCTCCAAAGAAAAGGATGCATTTCTTTTGCTCGGCTGCAGTGCCTCCCCCCACCCCCTCGCGTGTAATAGCTAAAGCAGGGGCGTGTTATTCTCATGACCTGCCTCTCTGCACCGACAGTGCACCTTGAAGACGGGCCGTGGATGCAGAGACCTGGACAGGCCCTGGGGGTCGGCGGTTGTCTCCCAGCTGGCTCTGTGTCCAGCACCCAGCCAGGCACAGCTGGGAGGGTCTGCTCCGTCCCCGCAGCCGGAATGAACACACGGAAGCAAACAGGACTGGGACGCTGGGGTTTTTCTCAGCCACGAGGGCCTGGCCATATCTCCTTCTGCCCAGCACAGGACCCCGTCCTCTTTCTACCCTCAGAGGGAAGCGGTTGCCGTGTTGTGAGGAAATCAGCACCACGGAGAGCTGCCCCCAGCATGGACCAGGTGTGCGGACACTCGGTCAGCACCACGGAGAGCTCCCCCTGTGGACCAGGTTATGCACCCCAATCAGCACCACGGAGAGTTCCCCCCCAACAGGCCAGATGTGGTGGGGACCCCTTGATAGGCACTACGGAGAGGCCCTCACAGACCAGGTGCATGGGTGCTCGGTCAGCACCATGGAGAGCCCCCCCCCCCCCCCCCCGTGGACCAGAGTGTGCACCTCAATCAGCACCACGGAAAGCTCCCCAACAAGCCAGATGTGGTGGGGACCCCTTGATAGGCACTATGGAGAGGCCCTCACGGACCAGGCGCGTGGTGCTCTGTCATCACCACGGAGAGCTTCCCTGGACCACACCTGAGGCCTCCTGCCCACAGCCCTGTGAGGTCCTTTTCCAAGTGGCTCCCCCAGCCCCAGTCAAGCCTTCGGATGACGGTCTCCCTGGCGCACATCTCGACCCTGAGCCAGAACCAGCCTACCGAGCTGCTCCCAGACTCCTCACTCACCGATTCGATGCCCAAGATCACAAATGTTGGCTGTTTTGCACCAAGTTTTGGCCGTAATTGGTTGCATAGAAATAGAGAACCCGTACGATAATAGTCTCTATCTTAAGCAGGTTGTGGTTACCCATTCTTCTTCTCTTTTTTTTTTTTTTCCACCTTTTGGTGTGGTGAATATTTTATAAGAATTTAATCTGAAAGCTTGGGTTAGGTCAACACTCTGGTCTGCAGTCCCAAGTGGCAGATCCTAAAAGGGGGGCGGGGAGGGCACACGATAGGCATGCACGCCACCCTTGTGAGTGATCAGGGACATAAAGGACTTAGGGAAGCCCCGTCTAAGGGGTGGGGAGTCATGGGGAGCTGTCACTGGGCAAGGAGGGGCAGAGGATTAGCTCTATTAGCATCGTAAGATGGGGAGACTCTGTAGGCTAAGACAGTGGGAGCCTGGGTCTGAGAGGCAGGCCAGCACGTCCCCTGGCAGGCCTTGAGGGGTGTAGGTGTGTGTATGTGTGTGTGTGTGTGTATGTGTGTGTGTGTCTGTCTGTCTGCCTGCCTGTCTGTGTCTCTCCTTCAGGTTCCAGAAGAAGCAGAAGTGCATTCCATTCCTTAGAAGTGGCTGAGCTGGTCCGAGTCATCTGACCCAGTAACAGAATCCGGAACCAGGGAAGTCTGGCAGACCCAGCCGGTATCAACCCAGAAGAACCAACGCTGAACCGTTCAAGACCACTATGTTCAATCCCCTTTAAGGGCCTGAATCCAAAATATCACCACACGGGCAACTGTCCTCAATGTACTCGTCCAGAGAAGGGCGATGTCCCAAATCCATTTTAATTGCAACAATCCCTTTTCTCGCCGAGACATGACAACCGAAGCAACAATGATGCCTAATAGAGTCTGAGCTTGCTTTCCTTTAAAAATAAAAATAAAAATCCCTCGGTTGAAGTGACAGAGTGTGGAGAGCGGCTACAGTGTTTGGACAGGATCAAACCTCGGACTAAAGAGAGGGCACAGTCTTCTCATGGCGAAGTCACGTGCAAGTCCCAGTTGGAGGGCAGAGCCCTCCCAGCACAATGATAGCCAAAGGCTATAGCTGTAAGCTTGAACCTATGGTCTGAACATGTGGTCCCACGTGTCTGAGTGATGTGGGCGTCATAGAGTTCAGGTGCCTGTAATTGAGTAGATTGGAACATTGATACCATCTTGACCACGCCCTTCCTTTACCTCCTGGAATCTGGCTGTAATATAAAGACTTGGCTTGCGGATGCTGTCTCTGTCTCTCCATCAGAGAAGCAGTGTCCCACCGAGACCCAGCTTTCATTCTCGTCTGTCTTTTCTCAATCCTTCACCACCCCCACTCAGGCTCATCCTTGACCGTGCTAGCGCGGCACAACAGAGGAGTTTAAGCACCCTTTCAGCGTTCTCTTTTTGACCTTGCTCTTTTGAGAAAATGACTGCTGAGAGTCTGGACCGACTCTGTTTGTTCTCATCAGTCACTACACTCTGCAGACCCTTGAGGATGGGAGCAGGAAGATGGCGACAGATGTGGAAGGGGAAGGGAAGCATGCTCACTGTCGGAGGCGCCTGGGATGGCAAAAGACAGTGCAGGTGACTCTGAAGTCCCCGTGCCCAGCAATGCTCAGCTGCCACCTTGCAGGGCAGGACGCAGACTGGACAGGCCATGCTCAGTCACTTGGCGCCAGGCCCAGCTCAGGTACCATCCTAAAGTCATGATGCCCCTCAGACCCCCTGCCATCACCGCCTCAAGTCCCAGGATCCCTTCTTCCCGCCCCCTCCTCCCCCCCCGCCGCCGAGGCAGCCAGAGGCAACGCTACGGGGCTTCTGAGTCCAAGACCCGACTCCAGATCCCGCCTCTGCTTACGTGCTGGGACCAGTGTCCCTGCACGCACTGAGCCTCAGGCGCCGCATCGGAACCACAGGAGATTGCAATGGAGGAGACTGCGGTCACATCATTTGCAGGAAACGTGTGGCCAGAGAAAACCCGAGGGACTCTACGCGAGGCTGCTGGAGGGCAGACCTACACCCCAACTCAACCACCACCACGAAGGTCATTTCCAAAGAGACGCCACCTAGACAGGAGCCGAAAACAAAAACCTAGGAATCCATCTAATGTAAATATCTACATATGTATAAATATCTACACACACACACACACACACACACACACACACACACACCCCAGACTGGTACAAAAAAACCACCTGCTCCTCTGCTGAAAGACATAAGAAGACCCAGGAGAATAAGGTCTCCACAGGCTGTGAGCGTGGTTTTATTTGGGGGGTGGTTTTCTGAGTACATTTTTACTTCCGAGTCGCTTCCTGAAGGTAGGATGGCCGAGCCCCTACCTGGAGCGCTTCGTACTGTTCCACAACTTCGCCAACAGGATGGAGACTGCTGTCAAGCTTGGGTTTCTGTCTCTCGGCGTAATTTTAACTCGATTCTCTTACATAAGGTGTTGAACATCTTTTCGTTCACGCAAAAGACCATTTGCATTTATTTCTCTGTAACTAAATGTTCAGATCTTTTAGCCATTTCCATCCAGATGTTGGTCTTTTCCTTTTAATTTGTAAAAAAATATTTTTTATTGATTTCAGAGAGGAAGGGAGAGGGAGAGAGAGAAACATCAACGATGAAAGAAAATCATGGATTGGCTGCCTCCTGCATGCCCCCTACTGGAGATTGAGCCTGCAACCTGGGCATGTGCCCTGACGGGGAATCGAACCAGTGACCTCCTGGTTCATGGGTTGTTGCTCAACTACTGAGCCACGCCAGCCCTTTCAATTTTTAACTCGCTTGTATTTTAAGGAAATGAGCTTTCTCTGTGATTCTAGCTGCACTTACCAGTATTGTTCCTGGTTTATCGTTTGGTCTTTCACCCTTCTTATGGTGTCTCACCCCCCCCCTTAACGGGAAGGTGTTATTCCCCCGAATGCACCTGAATTCATCAGTCTTTTCTTACTTTGCTTTGCGTTTTGGATCATAATTTCCCACTACAGACTATAAAAGAACCCATTTGCATTTTCTCCCAGTACTTGTGATAGCTACTAGCTATCAAGAGCCCTTTGAAATCTAGGCTGGGAGATGATCAATGATATCAATTAAGCTTTTATCTTAATCCAAGTGGCTACTGTGAAGTGATGAAAATACGTGTTGGTCTCTGCCCTAGTGCCCAGCACACAGAGCGCCTGAAACCCGTATAGTGTCCCAGGGGTGAACGCACTTGGGGCGTCTTTGCTCTGATAGCTGGTCTTCGGCCTGGTCCCTGACAAAGCTCCTGAAACCCTGGTCATTTCTCGGGTGGCACGAGTGTCTGTGCCCAACTGAGGCGATTCTGTCTAGGCTCCGGGATGGGGACTGGGTCACCATAAAGTGCAAGGCATGATCAGAAGCTTGGAGTTTTCAGTCAACCTATGGAACCAGGAGGCCATGGTTCAATTCCCGGTCAGGGCACATGCCCGGGTTTCCAGGCTCGATCCCCAGTAGGGAGGCAAGTAGGAGGCAGCCGATCCGTCATTCTCTCTCATCATTGATGTTTCTCTCTCTCTCTCCCTCTCCCTTCCTCTCTGAGGTCAATAAAACATTAAGAAGAAGAAGAAGAAGAAGAAGAAGAAGAAGAAGAAGAAGAAGAAGAAGAAGAAGAAGGAGAAGGAGAAGGAGAAGGAGAAGGAGAAGGAGAAGGAGAAGGAGAAGGAGAAGGAGAAGGAGAAGGAGAAGGAGAAGGAGAAGGAGAAGGAGAAGAGAAGGAGAAGGAGAAGGAGAAGAAGAAGAAGAAGAGGCGGCGGCGGCGGCGGCGGCAGCAGCAGCAGCAGCAGCAGTGACTGCTGGATTGGAAGTCTTGGCGGGGCTTAGGGACCTGGATGGTGGAAGTGTCAGTAGAAGGGGCAGAAGTGTGACTGAGCGGCTGGAAGAGAGGACAGGAGGGGAGGGACTGGAGGAAGCCAGTAGAGACAGAAGTTGCACAGCAAACAGGGCAAAAAAAATGATGATGATGATGATGATGAAAGAAAATAGGAGAGTAGCAAAGGAGATGGGAGTAGGAACTTGCTTCTCTTTTTTCAGACGGAGAGGACAGTGTGCCTGTGACTGTGCGGGAAATGAGAGCAGGACTTGGTGCTGGGGGCCGAGAGCCGTGCCAGGGGCATCTGGTGCTGAATGGAGGAGGGCGGCTCTGAGAGGCGTGGTTTCCCATCTCGGTAACCGCAGGAAGGATGTGTGCACAGATGCTGGCAGGCAGTGGTGTGATGGGGTGGGGTCTGAGCCAACCGCATGAGTTCTGCTTCATCAGAAATCCCGGAGAAGCCCTGGCCGGTGTGGTTCAGTGGACAGAGCGACGCCTGCGGACTGAAGGGTCCCAGGTTCGGTTCTGGTCCAGGACATGTACCTGGGTTGCCGGATCGCTCTCCGCCCCCAATTGGGGCACACGCTAGTATTTTGTTGAGGATCTCAGCATCTGTGTTCATCAGGGATACTGGCCTATCGTTCTCTTCCTTTGTAGTGTCCTTCCCTGTTTTGGAATTAGGATAACGCTGGCCTCATAAAAAGAGCGTGGAGTGTGCCTTCCTCCGGGATGTTCTGGAATAGCTGGAGGAGGATAGGGTAGGCTGTTCTCTGAAGGTTTGGTAAAACTCCCCTGTGAAGCTGTCTGAACCAGGACTTCTGTTTGCTGGGAGCTTCTTTCTATTACTATTTCATCAGTTGTTATCAGTCTATTCGGGTTTTCTGATTCTCCCTGATTCAGTTTTGGGAGATTGCGTTTCTCTAGGAATTTACCCATTTCCTCCACACCGACCAGCTGTGGGCACATGGCTGTTCATAGCATTTCCTTACGCTTCTTTGTGTTTCTGCTCTACCCCTCAGCTACTCTCCTCCCTGCCCACAGATGCCGCACCAGCTCAGGCAGTGCCACGGTGACTGCCACCTTTGTTTCCTGGGACCCAGATCTGGGGGCGGGGGGTTTACAGGGGCTGCAGCCTTACCCGGAGCCAGGCTGGGGGCGGGGTGGGCACCTGCTCTCCTAGACGCCCTCCCATTGGGGCTGAGGCTCACCCCAGGACCTTCCTCCACTCCATCGTCTGTGCATTTTCATATCACTTCCCAAAATACCACTCTGCAGTTACTTCTGGAGACTGAAGTGGGATCCCCAAGTACATACAATTAAGATGAAAATTGTAATTTTAAATTACTGCTCATTTGAGTCAACGGAACGCGTTCCCATCGCCAAGCCGAATGCAAACAGCAGCATCCCAATTAACCCTCAGAGGCCTCCGCTCCTGTGAACGACCCTCTGCACCCCCAGAGACGCAGCTCCTGAAACACACGCGAGACACGGCCACTGTCTCTCCCGCTTTGCAAAACGAGTCTCTCTGGCGCACCCTGAAGGAGCAGTGCTGCCCGTGGGCGTACGGCGATGGCTGAGCCCACGGCACCAGCACAGGCCAGGGGACAGGGCGCAAGGTCCCCCCTGGTCAGCTCTGTTTCCCAGGGTGGAGGCGTGACACTCAGATTCACGGTGGCCTTCTACTGGCTGCCGACCCCGTAACCACCCATTCTTGGAGCTCCAGAGCTCCCCTTGGTCTCTCCCTCCCGGAGGCCACGGAGTTGGCAACCTCTCGGGGCCTGTGCCCTGACCGGGAATCGAACCGTGACCTCCTGGTTCATAGGTCAATGCTCAACCACTGAGCCACACCAGCCGGGGCCTCCCAACTTCCTTTTATAGAGATGTAAGCAGGCCAGCGTCCCCCTAAGTAAAATAACTGTACAAGTGCTTCCATGGGGGGCAGGAGCGACGTTATGTGTAGTGGGTGGCCGGTCCACGCTTTCTCATACAAGAACTGCCGTCTTTAGGACCTCCCCCCCGACCATAGACCCAGCCAAACATCTGTGACACTGTCCCTCAGAGCGGGACAGATGGCGGCGGCTTAGAAACCTGTTCATGAGCATCGACGCTGCGGGCGGGGGACCGTCAACAAGACGGTCTCGATGCGCCGACGGCCCACTACCGTGATCCCAGACACCAAGTACTAGGAGTACGGGCGGGGGTGGGGTGAAAGGTCGTCCACAGTGAGAGGGCAAACAGCGGGCGATTCAGAAGTGGCCACAGGGAAGGCCACCGGCCCGCTGACCCGGAGGCCGGGCCCCAGCGCCTCCACGGGCCCTGGGGGAGGCGAGTAGGCACCGCCCTCCTGCGTGTCAGAGGCAGCCGTGGCCCACCTCCTCTCTCGGGAGGGCGTCTGAGACCCACATACACAGCCACTCACCCTGCTTCTGAGCCATCACCACCACCACGAACGGAGGACACCGCACGGCAGCAGCCCCCGGACGGGAGCTTGGCCTCATCAGTCACCTCTTCCGGCCGCTGACAGAATGAGATCACCCCGTTCTCCAAGCAGAGACCACAAGTATCCAAATCTATGGGGCAAAACCCGACACAACGGAGAGGGGCAATGACGAATGACTGTCATCATCGGAGACCAGCAGCCCCGTCGTACACGCAGGCGCAAAATCAGCAGAGATGGGTCACCTGGACAGCACGCTCCATCATCTGGATCCGACTGGCGTCCGCAGCACAGTCCAACCAACAAGAGCAACACACACTTCTCAAGCTCCTGGGCAGCACCCACCGAGCGTCTGAGTCCGCGTGGGCTGCGGCCACAAGACCGCAGTCTGGCGGCTGATGAACAAACAACAGACACTTACTTCTCCCAGCTCTGATGGAAGCCCAAGATCAGGCGCCATCGTGGTCAGGTGAGGGAGCTCTGTGGGTCTGAGACGTCTCCCTGTGTCCCCACCTGGCAGACGGGGTACTGGGAGGGAATCAGAGCATGTGGGCCTTGCACGTGTCCAGCATGGACCGAAACCCCAACTCTTCTTGAAGTCCCAGCATGCTCTGTGCTCAGGGACAGGTCACAGCTGCCTGGCCCTGGTCCGCGCAGCCTCCGGGCTCGGCAGGAAAGCTGAGAGGAACAGAGCTCCACACACAGGGCACCCTCACAGGGCGGTGCCTCCATGCAAACCCGCCTTCGGATGCCGGCACTTCGGCGCTCAGGAAAAGCACAGGATGCGAGCATTTCCGCAGCCCACACACCCAGGAACCCCACCACGCGTTTTCTCTCTCCACTTCGATCCCTCGAACACAAGGATCGCATTGAGCTTATAAAGTACCGACGCCCGTCTCTGACTGGGCTATGGTTGAAATCAGCAAACGGACCCGTCAAACTCCGCGCGAGACAGGAGAGGCCGAGCAGGACGCCCGTCCCGGCCACCAGAGCATCTCCCAGCTGCTCGATCCTGCATTGTTTGTGGCACGTGTGAGGGCAGGTGCTGAGAAAGACTCTTCAAAGCCAGAGACTGGACTCGCCCAAGGCCCCCGGGACAGGGGGCGGTGGCAGAGCCGGGTTCGAATTGAGTGCTCGGTACTCCGAATGCTGGCCTCCTTCCCCAGTACCGTCCTTCTCCTTATAAAAGCACCGTGTCTTCTGGCAAGGCCGGGGCCCAGGCAGGGAGAGGCGGGCGGGGAAGCTCTGGAGGGAAGGCTGGCCCACGGGCGGGCAGAGCGGCCGGAGCCTTGGGACGCCGGGCTGCCCTAAGGTACGAGGCGAGTTCAGAAACGTCCAGATGGCGGAGGAAGGGAACCTGGGCAAGAAGGGGCCTCGCTCCCAGCGCACTCGGCTCCCAGGTGACTGCAGGGGTGACGCGGGGGGTGACAGCGGGGACAGCCGACTGCCAACTGTCCACACGTCCCAGAGGGGATTTCTCTAAAGGATCAGAACGCCCCTCTTGGGGCGGCCCGCCTCCCGCCCCAGCCCGGCTGTCTCCTGGCCGCAGCCACAGCTGCCCGGCTCTGTGCTGCCTGTCCGAGCGCTCGGCTCCAGGAGGATTCCTGAGGGAACACAACTCGGGTCCGGCCTGGTGCGGGAGAGGAGGCACGGAGCCAGGCTCGTGCTACACGGAAGAACCCCACTCTGGGGGCTTCATTCGCTCGTTCGCTCGTTCACCCAGCAAACAGCCCCAAAGGGCCTGGAGGGCCGGGCGCTGTCCCGCGGCCGGGGACACAGAGGTGAGCCAAGCCTTCACGTTGGCGTGGGAAGAGACAGACAAAAACCAGACAAGCACTGCATGTCACTCACACACTGCACGTCGGGTGCTCAGGAGGAACACGAAGAGGTGTTCGTGAGAAAGGGGGAGCGATGCTGACTTATGCAGGCTGGTCGGGAAGCTGGCACAGAAACAGACTCCAAGTCCATGAGGGAGCAGCCAGGTGGACATTGGACCAGGCGCATGTGGGTGAGGAACAGCAGGAGCAAAGGCCCCGAGGTGAGCGTGAGCTTGGTCATCTGTGGACCAGGGGAGATTCGGGAAAGAGCCATAGTCGGCTGGGGCCACCGAGGAGGGATGTGCAGGTCCTGGGTCAAGGTGGCAGGGGGGATGGTGTGGGGACAACGTGTGGCTGTCTGCTGGGAACCTGGACCGCTTGGAGGGACCACCGCTGGGAGCAAGGGAGGGAGCTGGGGAAAATCAGGCATGGAATTTGGGAGTGGAGTAGGCACTGGAGAGCCACTGAGGGCTTGAGCAAGGGACACCAGGCCCGGCCGGGGCCCAACCCGCCATGGGGCAGCCCCGCAGACCCACCCGGGCAACCCCGCAGCTGGTACGGAAACCCTACCTCACGCAACAGCACCCCACCAACGTGTACGGCTCCCGAGCCCATGGGGGAGTCTGGAACCTCATGAGCTGTGTGACCTTGAGGTCGCTGTCCTCCCCGGCTCCCTTGTGCCTGGAGAGAGGATGGTCGGAGCTGGGGACGGGCTGCAGGAGAGGAGCGGAGCCTCGCCCACGGCAGCTGACTCAGCCTGTGCCAGCAGGCGGCTGTGAGACACCAGCTGGACCCAACCCAGGTGGTGGGCGGGGGCCTCAGGGAGGGGGACAGAGCCAGAAGTCCTCCCCACGGGCACACGGCCCAGCCACCTGGGCCACCTTTTGGTGAGCCGTCATCTCACACGTGACCCACATTGGGGCCGGGCTGGTGGCCACACCACTCCCCACCGGCCCCCACATGGCCCCGTGCCTCCCGGCCACCCGGCAAGGGCAGGGCTCTCTCTCGCCGTGTCTCTAAGGCGGGGTGGGGAACGTCCGGCCCACGGCGTGTAAGGCCCAAGAAATCGTTTGGTCCGGCCCTGCCGAGGCATGAGGGGTGAGTTAATTCGCCATTTGGCCAAACAGAGCGGGCTGATTTTGAAGTGGTGATTCTGTACGGCGCACGAATGATGTTATAAACACCCAGATGGCCTGGGCAGAGAAAAAGGTCCCCACCCTGCTCTAAGGCCAGGCTGCCCCTTATTCGGAAGGCCCGTGGGGCCAGCTGGCGGCATGTTCGCCGGGGCCTCTGTGCCCACCTGCCCTCAGGCGCTCGCCCAGACAATAAAGGCTTCTCCACCGCTTCAGACTGTGGTGCCACCAGAGCCCTCACCTGCGGAGCCGCCAGATGAGCAGGCAAAGCCCAGGACGGGACGAGCGGGCCTCAGCGCCAGCTCCCCGCCGAGTGCTTCTCCCGAGCTGCCACGGTGTCCAGGCACCACCCCGGGGTCTGAGCCGCGGGCTCTCAGCTCGCCGGTGTGACGGGTGTCTGACAATCAGCCCCGCCGCCATCTAGCTGCTCAGCTGCCCTGGCTAAGTGGCTTAGTTATGTGCCTCCACTTCACAGCCCTCCCACCAATTACTCCTGTGAAGCCAGTTTCTTTCTTTAAGAAAGGGGGTTAGGTACTCAAGGGACAGTTATGCAGACACGTGAACAGGTGTCGGGTCCGGGGTGTCCGAGAAAGCGGGCAGAGGTGGAAGGGAGCAGGGGGTTGACTGTCACCTACTGGGCCCTCCTGCCAGCACCCACCTTGCCCCTCACACACACACGCACACGCGTGCATCTGGTGCAGCCCACACTCCTCCCAGGCACAGAAGCCCGGACCCTGGAGATGGGAAGGGGGGAGGTGCCCATGCTCCCGAACAAATGCCCAAGGTCTGCAGAGACAGGCCCCACAGAAGGCTGTCGGGGTGCCCCATCCGGCCCAGCTCCGGAGGCCCCCCTCCGGCCCAGCTGCAGATGGAGGCTGCAGAGCCAGCCGCCAGGAGTGAGGGCACAGGGCAGGGAGCCCTAGCAGCTCTGGAGAGGACACCAGACCTTGTCCCCGGCCGGGTGGACTGCCCGGGAGAGGAGAGAAGCCCCCACCGCACCCTGCCTCCCCCTCACCAGCAGGACCACTAACCCAGAGGCCTGAGCCGATGGCCACCCACAGGTTCTGGGCACCTGCATGTCCCTCGGGAGAGTTGTTCCCTTGCGCCCGGGAACCTTTCGGGTCATGCTTTCTGAAACAACTGTTCTTTATCAGAGAAAGAGGGAAATTCCAGAGAGGGGGCAGAGGTGGGAGACGCCAGAGACGGGCTCAGCCCAGAGGACCAAGCCCTGGAATGAGACCCCAGCATGGGGAACCTCACCCTCTGCAAAGCCAGTGGGGAGATGGCTCAGCCACAGATCTGTGTCTGGCCCTCAAGCGGCCCAACGTGAATAGATGTGGAAAAAAGGCCGTCTTCCTTCTGCAAGTAAATACTAAGTTAAGACAGCAGGGTCCATTCTCGGTGAAACTGGGGCAGGGTGGCCCCCCGCGAGGCCCCTCTGGAACGCCTGGGCGCGGGGCCCTGGGCAACTCGTCCCCAGCCCAGTCTTGGCACACAAGCCCGGTCGCAAAGCCCAGCTTGCGGCGGGGGGCTCAGTGTCCGGGCGGGGGGCTCAGTGTCGGCCCTGACCACCAGTGGTGCTCCCACCCCCGGCGGCAGCTGGAAGGAGCCGGGCCAAGGGGACAGGACCCCCTCGCTCCGTCCCAGCCCCAGCCCCGCGCTGGAGGCCCAGAGGCCCAGGTGCGCGGAATTTTAATTGAGGACTGTCTCCCGCATGGTCGCGAAAAGGAGGAGGGGGCGAAGGTCCGGGCTCGGCTTCCCGGGAGCCAGGGAACCCCGAGGCGCCCCCAAACTCGGGAGCTGCCGCCCAGAGCAGGGACTCGGTGCCAGCGCCCAGCGGGGCCGCCAGACGCATAGAGACCCCAGCCCTGCGCAGCCCGTGCAGACAGGCCCCGCCGGCCAGCGCCCCTCGCCACGGAGTCCCCCGCCCAGGATGCGGGAAAAGCCGCTCGGCTCCGCGGGTGCAGGGGGTGCAGATCCGCACCCCCACCCGCCAGTTCGCCCGGCCGCCCCGCCGGGTCCGAGGGACAGAGCTGGGGCCCCGACCACGGGCCCCGGCCACCGCGCCCCTCACCCAGCTCCCTCGCCGGCCCGCGCCCCAGGCTGCAGCCGGGGCCCCCACTTACCTGGCTCGGGCGCGGGGCTGCGCGGCCGCCCGGCCACCCCCGCCGCCACCGCAGGTCTTTGTGAGCCCGCGCCGCGCCGCACGCCACCCGGGAAGCTGGATGGCGGCGGACGCGCCCCGGACGCGGCGTGAGCACGCAGGGCCGCCTCTGCCTCTCGCCCCGCACCGGCCTCCCCCGCCCCCGCCCCCGCCCCCGCCCGGGACGTGGCTCGGAAAACGCCGGCGGGCCACCCGCGCGCGGCGGGAAGGAAGGAGGACAAAGATGCGGTCGTGCCCAGCCCCTCCCCCCGAGCCCTCGCCGGGACAGTCGGCGGGGCGGGCGCACGGGAGGGCGCACCTGGGGCCGGGTCCTGCGGGGCTGATCTCGGGGACCCTGGCCGCAGCCCGGGCTCTGGAAGCAGCTACGCCCCAAGCGTCTGGGGAGCACGCAGATCCCCGGGCGCGCCCCAGACCTGCCAGATCGGGAGCCCGGGGTCTGGTCCTCCGGCGCAGAGCGGGCGATGGAGGCTCCGCGGCGCCCGCACCCGCCCCGCGCCGCCGTGCTGCCCCCTGGCGGTTCGGGAGCGTCTTCGTGCGGCGCGCAGGGGCCCTGGCGACCGCGCCCTGCCCGGTGCTGGGAGGGCAGTGGGCGTCCAGCGAGAAGCCCTCGGGGATTGCAGCTCCGGAAAGCGCATCGGCGAGGGCTGGTCCCCCCGCCGATCCGCTTGGCGCGAGCCGCATTCCAGGTCTCTGGTCACCACCCATCACCCCCGTTTCTGGCGCCTCCGCGCTGTCTGTGCCTGGACCGCCGGCCTCCCCACCGCACGGCCTCCCCCAGGCCTCTCCTTCCATCCTCAAGGGGGAGGACCCTAACCCCGTCCACTTCCAGAGACTCACACCCACCCAAGGAGTGGGCGACCCACCCCACAGCGCAGCAACCCCCCTGGAAGCCCTTTTGTTGTGCGGGAGCCGCTGGTGCCACCTTTGACCCCTTGCCCTTTCATTCAGTCCCAGGACCCACGTGGTCGCCTGAGGTTCTGCCTGGAGACCCGCAGGGGGGCGCGAGGGGTGCCTCCTCCCCGGAGGCCTGGTCAGTTGCCTGTTTCCTTGTCTTTGCTGGGTTGGGCGGGGGGGTGGGGGAACCCTGAAGCAGAACAGAAGGCCACGGGCGGAAGGGGAGGTCTGAGTGGGGCGACCCCGAGGAGAGGGGCTGAGGAAGCAGAGTCCTGCTCTGGGCTAAGGCGGACGTGGTGTGGATTCCTGTGCCCTGGGCCCTGGGCTCCCTCCCTCCCTCTCTGCAACCCCTCTCCCTCCAAACAAACACATGGACCCAGAGAGCCAGACCCTCCAGTTGGGGGGCTGGTCCTGGTGGGGCAGCTTTGTAACAGAATGCCAAACACAGCCCCGGCCCGAGCGGGCCAGGGCGGGCGCCCCTCGCTCCCCGCTCCCCGCGGTGCTGTCTCCACGGCTGTGTCTCACCTGCTGGACGTCTGGTCGCCCAGCCCACAGAACTCAGCGTCATCGGCTGCTCTGCTGCTTTTCCCCAAGTGCCAGTTGGGAGAAAGGACTCCACAGCCTTAACCATTAAGAATGGGGTCCCAGCGCCCTCATCTTCTGGCCTCATTCCAACGTGGTCAGATCCCGAAGGGGAACCAGACGCCTGTGTCTGCAATGGCCCGCGGCCCTGCGTGTCCCCGGCGTGGGCAAGCTGGGAGCTCTGTGCTCTTCCCCCAACCACCTCGCGAGAGCCCTCCCGGGGGGCCCGGGCTGGGCCCACCGCTGAGGTTGGCCCTCCTGCACCCAGGAGCAACCATGCTGCTCCCACAGGCCGCCTGGTGCCCGCAGCAGCCCCCGGGACTCCTGAACGGGGTGGGCTTAAACCGTCACTACTCAGCGACTTCTTAAAGACTCCTGGAGTGGCGCAAGCCTTTCTCAGTATTCCACCAAACTAGAGAGCCGTAACGTAAAAGATTCCCAAACTTGGCTTCCGAAGAATTCCTGTATGGCAACCGCCACCATAGCAAAGTCAACAACAAACCAGGACCGAGAGGTGTGCACCTTCCCTCATACACAGAGGGACCACGCAACGGATTAACGAGGAACGTTCTCGAAGACGCACTGTTCATGAGAGAACGAAGAGACGATATGTGCCGTGTGCCAACACGGGTGTAAAACCACAAAGGAAAAGGTGTGAGCGGACACGTGCTCGTATGCTGTCATCATTTGAAACACGTATTACCCGTCCCAGAGCAAAACTGTTAAACCGTCACTCTTCACCCTGGTTCTTAACGCTTTGGAGAGTATCAGGCCTCTGAAATCTGTCACCTCTTCCCCCAGAGGAAAAAAACAGACCCTCGGACCTGCACCCACAGGGGACCCCTCTGGCACCGTGGGTTGAACCCCACCGCTGCACTACCTGTCGCCATCTAGTGGCCACGCACGTGAATTGCAGACTTGGTGCCAATACCCTCAAGCTCAAAGGGGTTCCAGGCCAGGCTTCCGGCCAGGCCTTTCCAAAGACTTCTCAATGCCTCGGCACACACCGTAAGTTAGTTTTTAAAAAGAATGCCTGCCTGCCTTCCTCCCACAGGACAGATGAATGCTCTGCCGTACAGGTGGGGAGGACGGCTCAGGCTGCGCCCCGACTGCGAAAGGGCACAGGCCGGGCTGAGGAACGCCCCCCACAGTGCACAAATTTTGTGCACCGGGCCTCTAGTGTATATATATATATGTATAGTAAAATCCCCAAGGTGCAGGATGCATGGAAAGAAATGGGATCTAAGCCACCCCACGGTGGCCTTTGCTTCTCTTACCTTCAGGATGGGAGTCTGGGGAAATTCACTAAGCGGCTCACCCTCCAGCAGGTCTTTCCAAGGCCCAGTGTTGTCCTCAGAAGACGCAGACACGCCCTGGGAAACCACGAGAGCCAAGTTCCTTCCTAAAAAGAAGACAGCATTGTGGGGGTGTCGTTTTTTCTCATTGAAATACCGTGGAGGAGACACTTTCCCCACAGAGACCGTGAGCAGAAAGCGAGTGCGAGCCTAGAGCAGCCAGAGCCCCCAGTGAGGAACGCAGGGCTGAAGGGTGGAGGCAGTCGTCCAGCATGACGCCATGCACAGCCCTGGGTGCAGCCGTGCCTGAAACCCCTGCGGCCAGACGTTCCCGTTTGTTAAGCCTGTTTGAGTGCCCGTCCCCTGTGACCTCCAGGGCCTGGCCTGGTCTGATACAGGGAGAACCGCGGCTTCTTTGCTGCAGCAAGTGCCCTAGGTACAGGAAGCAGCAGCCACGTGAGGCCCGAGAGCAGCGTTTATTGTCATGGGGCCTCTTTCCGTTCCAGAAGCAACCTCCCTGTCGCCCTGGCACCTGGGAAGCGCGTTTCAGAAGGAATTAAAGAACTGAGTAGGTCGAGCTTGTGGGGGCAGAGGCTCAGGGAGGTCTCCAGAGCCATGCCTCCCACGGCTGGACCTGCTGTCCTGAGAGGCACAGACCATGCTGGGCCCAAGTCAGTGTCACAGTGGCATGGGGGGGGGGGGGCGCTGTGGATGGAGGGAGCACTTTGCAACCATCGGCGCTGGGCTCTGTGGTGATCTTCAACAGGGCGTGGGCCCATCGGGTGGCTTTTCCAGGGGCAGGACCGGGAGCTGAATGCCCTCCCCGCCAGGCTCCGAGTTCACCTCTCCTTCCTTTACGTGGTGGATGCCAGAGTACCACATTCCCACGACAGGACATGGGGCCTGACGCAGGCGGATTTGCAATGACCTGGCCAAGGCTGAAAGCGTTGTTGGCTGTCACAGACGGGCCGATGCTTGTGGACAGGGACCGGGGCTGCTGCTGAACATCCTACAGGGCACAGGGCAGCCCCCACACAAAAGGGCCTGGGCCAAGCCAAGATGTCACCAGTGCCGAGACTGAGCAAATCTGATTATCTTCTCATGTGTCCATTTATTTACATTTAAAAAAACCTTATCCTATATAATAAAGAGGGAATATGCAAATTGACCATCACTTCAGCACAAAGATAGTGGCGCCCACAGCGGAGGCGGGGTTTTCCGTAACACAAGATGGCTGCACCCACAGTGGAGGCTGAGTTCCCGTAACATGCCTTAACGAACGAACAATCAGCAGGGACCTGAGGCTGCGCCCAACCCCCCCTGGCCCCAGTGGGGCTTGACAGGGGACCTCAGGCCGAACCCTCCCCCCACCCGGCAGGGCTTGATAAGGGTGGGACCGGCCACGTCTGGATCTAGCCCAATGAGGGGTGGGGGGGACAGCTGGGTCTGGGTTTCGTGTGATTCTGAGGTGGGGAATTGACTCTGGGTCCTGTGGTGTGCCCCAGACTCTAGACAGGAGAAAGATTTTCATATACATTTTACTACTTTCATCTCTGACACTTCTATTATAGAGAAAGGGCAAATAGCAATATTAACCTTTTGCACTCGGATGTCGAGTGTGACTCGACACGGTTAGCATTAGAATAAAGGAATCGAGAAAAAAGCAAGCGAGTGCAAAGGGTTAAAATATTTCCTCTAATTAATCCCCTTTTAACGTGCATGAATTTTGTGCACCGGACCACCAGTAAATATATAAAAGCTCGTCACAAGTGGGGAATGACTTAAAGCAATAAAAAGCACTGCTACAGCCCTAGCCAGTTGGGCTGTGGATAGATAGAGTGTGGGCCTGGGGACTAAAGGGTCCTGGGTTCAATTCCAGTCGGGGGCAATGCCAAGGTTGTGGGCTCCATCCCCAGCAGGAGGCAGCCGGTCAGTGATTCTCTCTCATCATTGATGTTTCTATTTTTCTCTCTCTCTCCCTTCCTCTCTGAAATCAATAAAAAATATATGTTAAAAAGAAAGAACTATAACACATTGCTCCATTTCTATAGTCTCTGAGAACACAGAGAACCAGACAGCAACAGGGCTGTGACCAGCTTCTGGGTCCCTCCCAGGGGGGTGGAGTCTTCCTCGCAGCCCACCGCGTGGTCCTGCTGGCCGCTCCTGGGCAGAGCAGTGGCACTTGGGAATTCTCCCGGTGATGCCCGGGCCCTGTCCCTGTCCCTGCACCCCAGACCCAGGCCTGGAGCTGAGGGCCCCCCCCACACACACACACAAAGTGCCAACTGCTGGCCCAGCGCTGTGTGGGGCTGTCCCAGTCTCCTCTCCGCAGCACCCTGGAGCTCCTGCCAAGGCACAGGACAGCGCGGACACTGCCTTAGGGACGAGAAAACGATAGGTGGTGCCCTGTGAGGAGGAGGACTGCAGGGAGGGCATTCGGGATCCTTCTGCTCCTGGGGCTGCCTTGCACCTGTTCCCGCCCCCACCCCCAAGCTCCCACCATCTCTGTGGGCTCCTGGCTCCCTTCCTGGCCCGCCTACCCGTCTTGGAAGGATGCCTAGAACCCTGCACTCGGAGGCAGCGGCCGGAAAGCCGCCTCCTGGTGTCCAGAGACAGACAGGAGCATTGTTTCTTGGTGGCAGGGTCGCTCTCTCTGGCTGGGCGCTTGCTTTCTCAGGAAGCTTCTGTGCAGGCCGCTCGGCACCAAGCCCAGCGTCCTGGGGGCACGGGCTCCAGCGTGGCCCTGGCAGCTCCGTCGCCCTGGCCCGTCCGCTCCCAGGAAGGCCTCCTGAGCTGCCATGCCGTGGAGCTGCTCTCCGAAGTGCAGCCTTTTCCTTCTGGACTTGGAGTGTGGCTCGCAGGTCTTTGTTTGCGTGAGCATCTGATTGAACTGAAGTTACCCTCCGTGCTCTGTGTGAGGTTGAGATTCTTGCGACATGTGCAGTGGCCGCTGACCTGACTACAGGTGTGTCATAAAACATGGTAATGATATCTTAAACGCGCGCACACACAGGTTCTGGCTGCCAAGAGAGGGTTTGGGGGGATGGGAGTGGGTGCAGGGAGCCCAGGCGAAGGGGGTGGGGAGCAGCAGATGGACCCGAGCTATTTGCAAGGCTAAAGAAAGAGGCCTTTGTGAGGGCTGTGTGTGTGTGTGTGTGTGTGTGTGTGTGTGTGTGTGTGTGTGTATACAATGGTTGGAGGCGAGGCCGTGTCAGAATTCAACTTCAGTCTCTGGCTTGTGCAACTTGAAGAAAGATGAGGCAGGCCTGTGGGGGGGGAGTTCAAGTGTGTTTTCCACCGTTGCCATGACAACCATTAGCTTCTTGTCCTTACGATAGGCTGGGCCTTCCATGTTTGTGGAACGGGAATGACAACAGGAGTCAATTTCATGCTCAGCCACAGCAATCAGCTGACCCCGGGGCCAGCACCATAGCTGGGGGGGTGGGGGAGTACCCTCTGGCATGGGGACCAGGTTCTGCCAACCTCAGCTCCCGGGGCATCCCCTTCCTCGGTGCCCAATCGCCGTGTTATGTCCATAGCCTTGTTGCAAACAATCACACTTTTCATTAGCAAATGAGTTCCGCGCCTGTTTTCCTCTGAGCTCAAATCTCTGCGCCTGTTTTCCTCTGAGCTCAAATCTCTATTCCGATCACCTCTAGGGGCTGGGGATATCCGCCCCGTCACACACCTGAAAACCACCCCGTGGCTTATCCTCTGGGAGATGGCCAGCCCCGTCCACCGCCCGTGGCCTCAGCCTGTGCGCCTTCTCTCCAAGCTCTCAGGAGGCGCGTCTGGGCACAAGCCAGTTCTGTCCGTTTACAAAGGTGCAGGATACGTTTTGGCTTTCCAACAACTAAGATGTGAATTAAAGCCGAGAGGCAGCTTTCTACACAAAAGGCATAGGGAACACTCGTGCCAGGCTGAGGGCACAGAACTCACAGCTGTCTGGCTTTGGACCCGGCAGGGTGGTACCATCCGTACTCACACCCCTGGCTGCGGGGAACCCCAGGTCACATCCGCAGGTCACCCCTGGCTGCGGGAACCCTGGGTCACATCCGCAGGTCACCTCAAGACACAGACACCTGTTCTTTCTGTCACTGCGAGCTGAATGTGGTTATCCAAGCAAAGAGGACATACAAGGCCATACCCTTCTCAGGTCCCCTTTCTTAAAAGAGTTGATTGTAGAGAGAAAGAGAGGGGAAGGGAGGGAAGGGGTTGAGAGAGAGAGAGAGAGAGAGAGAGAGAGAGATGGAGGAAGGGAGGGAAGGGGTTGAGAGAGAGAGAAAAGGGAAGGGAGGGAAGGGGTGAAGAGAGAGGGGGAAAGGAGGGAAGGGGTGGAGAGACAGAGAGAGATTTTTTGTTCCACATATCTATGCATTCATTGGTTGATCCTTGTATGTGCCCTTGACCAGAATCGAACCCGGGACCAGGCTAGGGCATTGCTTTTAACTTTTAAGTAACAACTCAATGCTACACTTGTCTTCCCTAACAGCAGGCTCAATGTGTACATACCTCAGCATCCAACTATCCATGAGTTATAAGGTGTTAACCCTTTCCCACACACCGTGCACTCATTCTATGCACCCATCTGAGATTCTGGAAAGTCACTTGATACTTGTTTAAGGTGGGGGGAGTGTGGGCGGGGGTGGGGTGGGGATAGGCGGTTGGGAGGGTTAGACACCAACCAAAAAACCTGTATGCATAGAAGCATAACCAGTGGACACAGTCAATGGGCCGGGGGGAGGGGGTGAAGGCCGGGGCTGGGGGCAGGGGCAGGGGCAGGCTGGGAGAGGACCATGGTGGGTAAGGAGGTCATTTGTAATACTTTCAACAACAAAGAATCTTTAAAAAAGAAGAAAGTCTGGCCAAAGGCTTGCTGTGCCTCTAAGCCTCCTCTGAGATCCCTGCTCCCTTTCCTCCTCGGTCACTCTGCTTTGTAACGGTTCACATCTATTTCACGAAGCCGTTCCCCCTGGACCGTGAGCACCTCAGCAAGGGTTCTATCCTTCCGCACATCCCTCAGGGGCTGCTGGGTCCCGGCACCTGAATGACGGTTCCTCTACACACGCACTGCCCACTCCACGGCCACTGGTCTTTACAAATGCGGCCGACTGTGCAGCCCAGAGCTCACACCCTGTTCTCCACAAACCTTCCTGCCCCGTACATGTAGGACTGAGCACCCCAAACACCTGCCCGGAGGGGCTTGTGAGCATGAGTTGTTCCAGAAAAGCCAAACATCGGAGCCACACCTCCTGTGTGTGTCCATCTGCCTCATATCTCTCTCTCTCTCTCTCTCTCTCTCTCTCTCTCTCTCTCTCTCTCTCACACACACACACACACACACACACACACACACTTTCACACAGCCAGTGTACTGTCCGAAATGACCCCATTTTAGAACAGGAAGAATTTATTTCTATGAATGTGATTTTAATAATATTCCTTAGGCATTCAGTGATCAAAATTTTCTCCAAATAAAGCCCAAAGTGATTCACACACACACACACACACACACACACACACACACAGTGTGTGTCCCCCCAAAAATGTATATGCACTTAGCTGATAGCTCAATTGATCTTTCTTTTCAGATTTAACCCACTTGAATTCATAAGTACTCAAAGGGTGTATACATTTTTGGGGGACACACACTGTGTATATATACACACACATATATAATTTTTAAAATCTCATCCTGTAATTTGGTTTTTAACTTTGAAGTGACGGAAGGAGTGACGGATTCAAAGCCAAAGTGCCCTTGGAGGCGCTTCCCCAGTCATTAATGCAGCTTCTTACACACATCAGGCCTGCTCCAGCTCCACCAGGACGCCCCCGCAGTCCTTGGGGTGCAGGAAGATGACGGGTTTCCCGTGGGCCCCTATTTTGGCCTCGTCACTTAGGCTGCGGATCTTCTTTTCTTTCAGGTCCGTCACAGCGGCGTTTATGTCATCCACCTGGAAAGAGGGAGACAAAAGAGCGCCTGGGAGACGGGTCCTGAGAGGAGAAGCCCCCGCGCACGGCTCTCCCCTCCGCCTGGAGCAGAGCCTTTGTGAAACCACCACAAACATCAGCTCACACTCGAGGGAAAAGAAGCTGCGGAATCCTCCTGGGTGAGCAACCACGACGCTGAAGATTTTCACCCTTTTCACCAAAACCCTTGCTGCCTGAACGGGGTTAGGGAAAGCACAGCTAGTTCTAGTCGACACCAGACCCACCACCCAGGGGGCGGCCTGCAGAGGCCAGAAGCATGCGTGGCAGCATCCATGAATGTAAAATGGTCTCTCTGGCCTGGCCGGTGGGGCTCAGTGGTTGAGCCCCAGGAACAGGGAGGGAGGGTAAGGTTCGTTTCCTGGTCAGGGCACATGCCTGGGTTGCGGGCTCGATCTCCAGTGGGCGCAGGAGGCAGCCAATTGAGGATTCTCTCTCATCATCGATGTTTCTATCTCCCTCTCCCTTTCTCTGAAATCAGTAAGAATATATTTAAAACAAATAAAATAACCTATATGGCTTGCGTTGTATTTCTAACGGACAGCACCAGCAGTGACTGTAATCCACAACGTATGTGGTCAGTGACAATTTCAAGGCCATCGCCCTGGAACAAATGATGCTTTTGACCAGGGCATCTGTGTGGCTGAGTCCCAAGACAGTCCGTCCTGTTCTGAGGAAGATCCAGGTTTTAAACCAGCTGACGAGAGTAAGCCCCTCGGCCGGGGACAGCTCCCTCTCAGACCGAGGACTGTTTGCCTAGAGAAGCCACTCGATTTTTTACGGAGAGCAGCGACTAATGATGGTGTCTCTTATTAACGTAAGGACTAACCCACACTCTCCACAGCTTCCCGTCACCCACCTTCGTTTTACACTGAACCATATTTCCCTCTCCCCTCCGATCTCCACTCCTACATCCACTGTTACGTTACTGAGCTTGCACTATCCCCACTTCACTGCACTTCTAACTCACACCGGCTCCCTTTGAAGGCCTGGGCTCTGATGTAGCACCCAGACAGTGAGTGTGGGACAGGCAACAGCGGGTTCAAAGGCGGGGGATCCTGCTTGTCATCCTTGGGGGTCTCAGATAAACCCCAAGTCCACTGCAATAAAGACCTGCAGCCAAAATTAACCTTCTAAGGCAGGGGTAACGGTGAACTATTAGGCCTTGTAAGTTCCCTGCCTAACATCTATGGACCCCACCTCGGATTTTAAGTTCAGCTCATACAATGAGGGCCATCGGGCGCTGGCTAGCGGTGCAGACGCTGGAATCAGAACAAACCTAGTTTGGACAAAACTAGGTAGCAGCCTTGCCACTCACTAGTCGTGTGACTATGGGCCAGCTAGTCTCAGTCTGCCTCCTCACCTGTCAATGGGGAGAATGGCGCCCCCCTGGGGTAGCTCTAAGAAATTAAGAAAATAATGCGCGTGGCGCACTTAGTGGACTGGCAGTTGTTCCGGTAACTATCTGCCTTTCCAACTCTCTGCCTTTCCACGTGTTACACCCTCTGCCCGGAGGGCTTCCTCCTCGTCCCCCTGGGGAATCCCTTCACAGATGCCTTCCCACCTCCTCGGCCTGCCGCCAGCAGTCAACCTTTCCCTCATCTGTTAGTGAGGAGACTCAGACATGAATTCTGCTCATCACAGGACAGAGACTACCTGCTACGGCTGCCCCTCCCCACTCTGGGCACGGTCCGTCTTGTTCGCCGCTGAACCAAGTCCTCAGCGCACACAGTAGGTTCTCAAATACTAGGGTGTCTGCAATATGAACTGAGTCAATCCTTGAAATCAACACGCCTCTCTTCTGAATTCGGAAAGAGGCCTAACTGTGACATTCCTCCTATCAGAATAAATTAAACGGGAGTGTAATTGCTATCGTTGATATTCCAAAAAGGCAGTAATCTGAGCATGAGCCTCTACTGATGAGGGCTCCCAAGAGGAAGTTCTAGTCCAGGCGTCCTCAAACTACGGCCCGCGGGCCACATGCGGATGTTTTTGCCGTTTTGTTTTTTTACTTCAAAATAAGATATGTGCAGTGTGCATAGGAATTTGTGCATAGTTTTTTTTAAACTATAGTCCGGCCCTCCAACGGTCTGAGGGACAGTGAACTGGCCCCCTGTTTAAAAAGTTTAAGGACCCCTGTAATCTAGTCTAACATGCCGTGTTTTCTTCAGGAATTGTTAGCAGACACAATTGAGGGGATCTGGAAAAACCGCAGTCAGTCACTGAAAATGTGTTGCTTTTGTAATAAGAAAGAAGTTCGCAGAACCTTCAGGACAGGACACAAATTCCATGAACACTCAGCATGAATACGGGACTTCTCACTTCAACAGGTCTTTTCACTGCTGCTTCTAAGTGAAAGCAGCTGCATTCCTGTTATAGTGGAGGTCATATGGGATCAATAAATCACAGAGTGGAAACTCAAATCTGTTTGGCCAACTTCGGTGACTTTTAAAAAAATGTTTTTATTTATTTCAGAGAGGGAGGGAGGCAAAGGGAGAGAGAGAGAGAGAGAGAGAGAGAGAGAGAGAGAGAGAGAGAGAAACATAAATGATGAGAATCATCCAATGGCTGCCTCCTGCACGCCACCCACTGGGGATCCAGCCCACAGCCCGGGCAGGTGCCCTGACTGGGAAGTGAACCGGGACCTCCTGATTCTCAACCACTGAGACACACTGGCTAGGTTTCAGTGACTTTTGCAGAAGCTGCTGAGTCCAGATTTTATAAACTATATTATTATTTGCAGTTTTCTAGAGGAAAAGAAAATATATCTATGGATCCTTCTCTTCCCCTTTAAAGAACTTCACGCCCTAGCCAGTTTGGCTCAGTGGCTAGAGCGTCAGCCCAAGGACTGAAGGGTCCCAGATTCAATTCCGGTCAAGGGCATGTGCCTCGGTTGCGGGCTCCATCCCCAGCCCGGGTCAGGATGTGGGTTGTGGGAGGCAACCAATCGATGTGTGTGTGTGTGTGTCTCTCTCTCTCTTCCCCTCCCTTCCACTCTCTCTAAAAATCAATGGGAAAATATCTGCAGATGATTAGCAAAAAAAAAAAGAGCTGCGTACAAAATTTCTGATGACAGTGACCATATCAGTCTCAAGAAGCAAAAGACACTTTGCGAGAGAGAAATGTAAGCGCCACGCCTTAGAGCAAACAGAATACCTCAATGCAGACGTGGTGCATCCCTCCGGCCTTGTTTTTCTGCAGAAATCCCGAAATTGGACTGTCACTTCCCAGCGGGTGAAGCAGCTCCATTTTGGTGTTCCCGAGGTCGACAAAAACCACAGACACTCCGTGTTCGGGAAGAGGCGACACCTCGCTCACCTTGGCCCCCAGGACGTCCCGATAAAATGCCCTGGCCTTCTCCAAGTCCGGCACAGCTATGGCCACGTGGTTGAGTCGCCCCAGGGCCCACACGGCCCCTGCCACACCACGTGAGGCCGGGGAGGCGGAAGAGGCTCTCGCCGCGGGAACAGGAGCCTGAAGTCGTGACAGCAGCCCTGAAAAACGGAACAGTCGCTGACATCCTCCCTCTGACATTCATGCACGTACAGAAATATTCCTAAAGTACTCACTCCATTCTGCAATAACTGCCTGAGATTAAAAAGCTCATGCTCAGCTCTTTTTAGATTCAGAGCAAAGAATGGTCTCTTCCATAATGGCTTACGTTTACTGATAACGCGTACAGGGTGGCTGCCATTACCATGAATGACATACAATAGAATGACTTGCTATTCTCTGCACTCCACGCGATACGCTTGGATGTGACAGTGAAAAAACACACTCCCTGATGAGAACCATTCTGTTCCGGATCTATAACCTTTTTTTTTCTTTTTAAATATATTTTATTGATGTTTTACAGAGAGGAAGCGAGAGGGAGAGTTAGAAACATCAGTGAGAGAGAATCATGGATCAGCTGCCTCCTGCACACCTCCTACTGGGGATGTGCCCGCAACCAAGGTACATGCCCTTGACCGGAATCGAACCTGGGACCCTTCAGTCCGCAGGCCGACGTTCTATCCAGAGCCAAACCGGTTAGGGGTTAGGGCACCGGTTTTGGTGTTTACAGTCTGTAACAAGTTCATGAAAGCCCTGACAGTACAGTACTTTTTAATGTGCGATTTATCTGAATGGCTGTCAACCAGCCAAAATACCTCATTGTTGGGGGGGGGGGGGGAGCAGCAAAGATCTCCCCACCCGAGTTATCTCTGCAAGCGAAGGGGCAGCTGGAGGAGTTTGACAGGCGTCTCTCTCCCATCGAGGTTTAGGTTTGGTTTTTTGTTCTCTCTCTCGCTCTCTTCCACTCTAAGAAAATCAATGGAGCCCTAACCGGTGTGGCTCAGTGGATAGAGCATCAGCCTGCGGACTGAAAGATCCCAGGTTCCATTCTGGTCAAGGGCATGTACCTTGGTTGCGGGCACATACCCAGTGGGGGATGTGCAGGAGGCAGCTGATCGATGTTTCTAACTCTCTATCCCTCTCCCTTCCTCTCTGTAAAAAACCAATGAAATGTATTTAAAAAGAAAACCAATGAAAAAAATATATCCTGAGGACTAACAACCCAAAAAAATCTCACTCCACAACTAAAGACTGCTTGCACTGGGCCCATGCTTTGGCACACCTGGTGCTGTGGGCGCTGCATCATCTCATGAATCCACAACTTAGTTTTCTGACCAGTACTCTCCTTTCGCTCTGGAAAAGGTTACAGGGCTCTGGCTGTAGGACATGCTTGGTGTTTACTGACTGATGGCATTCCAAGCCTCGTCTTCTTTTTGCATTTTGATGCAGTAACACTGACTTACAAATTTCCCCGGTCAACATTAGCCCAGGTCTGTCTGACTTCAAGGTCCATGTTGTTAAACCGTGAGGTTTAGCGTTCTCGTTCCTCTGAAATGCTTTCATCCTTCTTTCTGATCTTCAGTTTTTAATATCTTTAGTGTATGCTCCGTGAGCCGTATCGACTTGCTAAGAGATGGCTTTCTGAGAGGAAAGGAGATGCCTCTTTTATGAGTTTGGTGTTTGTTTTTTGGGGGGCGTGGGGGCAAAGGGCAGCTTGCAGTGGTGTGTGTGGTGAGAGGCTGACTTGTACTTTTACAAAGAAGAGGAAGGGGGGCCTGGGAGGGCGTGTCAGGGGCAAAACTCGCCCATCGCCTGCTCATTAGAGATTCGTTTTAACAAGCTGCGCTCAGCCTTTGGTTATAGTATTTGTAAAAAATATATATATTTCATTGTTTTTTTTTTTTACAGAGAGGAAGGGAGAGGGATAGAGAGTTAGAAACATCCATCCTCCTGGGGATGTGCCCACAACCAAGGAACGTGCCCTTGACCGGAATCGAACCTGGGACCCTTGAGTCTGCAGGCTGACGCTCCATCCACTGAGCCACACCGGTCAGGGCAGGGTTATAGTATTTTTTCACGTACACGTAGCACCTCTTTACACGGATCATGTGCAGGAGGCTCCTACTCTCCACTTGTCCCCTTGAGATTCAGCACTCAGCCATGACAGATGGGTAAGACAGACTACAGCGACCGCCCGGCTGGCGTGGCTCAATGGTTAGAGCGTTGGGCCGCGCACGGGAGGGGCTCGGGTTCGATTCCGGGTCAAGGGCGTGTACCTGGATTGCAGGTCCGATCCCTAGTCCTGGTCAGGGCACATGTGGGAGACAACCAATCGATGTGTCTCTCTCTCATCCATGTTTCTCTCTCTCTCCCTCCCCCCCCTTCTTTCCTTCCACTCTCCCTAGAAATCAATGAAAAAAAATATCCTCACTCCTCAGGTGAGGATTAAAATATATATATATATCTTTTTTTAAGACGATAGTGATTGCCCTGCTGGTTTGGCTCAGTGGATGGAGGGATGGCCTACGGACTGAGGGATCCCGGGTTTGATCCCCAGGAGGGGGCGTGCAGGAGGCGGCCGATCCATGATTCTCATCGTAGCTGTTTCTTTCTCTCCCTCTCTAAAATCAATAAAAACACTAGTATATTGCCCTGGCCGGTGTGGCTCAGTGGATGGAGCGTCGGCCTGTGAACTGAAGGGTCCCGGGTTCCATTCTGGTCAAGGGCACATGCCCGGGTTGCGGGCTCGATCCCCGGTGGGGGGCGTGCAGGAGGCATCCGATCCATGATTCTCTCTCACCGTGGATGCTTCTCTCTCTCTCTACCTCTTCCTTCCTCTCTGAAATCAATGAAGAAATATATTTTAAAAGTAAAGAAAATAAAAAAATGTTTTTATTATTGACTTCAGAGAGGGGGAGAGAGAGACACCCACGATGAGAATCAGGGGCCGGCTGCCTCCTGCACGCCCCCTCCTGGGGGTCCACAGCCTGCACCCCGGGATGTGCCCTGAGCTCCTGGGTCCTAGGTCGGCCTGTGGGGCAGCTTTTTTTTTTTTTTTTTTTTTTTAATGGAGATGGACAGAACCAAGGCACCTGCTAGCATGGCACCCCGTCCCTCCTTCCCGCTTATTCACAAGGAGCAGCTATCCAGGAGCCGGGGGAAGAGGGGGGGACGCCAGCCGCTGTCCACGGCTGACCCTCAGGGCCTCCCGGCGGGCGCGGGGTGCTGGGAGGCCAGCTCACGGCTTGTTTGTTTTTAATGTGGTTAATCCTCACCTTAGGACATATGTATGTGTGTGTGTGTGCATATATATGTATGTTTTTTTTAAGAGCGGAAGGGAGGGAGGTGGGAGAGACTCATCGATGGGTCGTCTCCCGCACGCTTTCGGGGGAGGAGGGGGGGGGCGCTAACCACTGGGCCCGCCGGCCGGGCTCACTCGCGTGTTTACTTCCGTTTGTTTTTGTTTGAACAGGACCTGCCCTTCCTCTGGGCGCCTCTCTTCTCTAAGGGGCGCCCTCAAATACACTCCCAGTCCCGCTGCCGTGGACTTCCGTCCCGGCCTGCTGTCTGCCCCCAAGGACAGGCCCCCCGCGCCTCTCGGGGCTTCAGGAAGAAGGGGCGCCGCCACCGGCACAGCCTCCAGGGGTGGCTGTGAGGCGCCCCCGGGAGGAGGCCCCCACCCCCTCCGCTAACCTGAGGCGCCTCTGGGAGCCACCTTCGGCCTCAGGGCGCGGACGGGCGGCCGCGCACCGCGCCCCCGGGCCGCCCCCGCCTCGGTCCCGGGCCTCCCGCCCCCGGAGCCCCGCACCACGGCGAACCCCGACGGCGCGGGGTAGTCACCTCCTGCGCACGCCGCCGCCGCGGCCGCCCTCAGCACCTGCGCCATCTTGGGAAGCGACGCGCTACGCGGCGACGTGCGTCAGGCGGGGCGTCGGCGGCTCGGCCGAGGGGCGGGGCTACGTGGCCAGAGGCGGAGCTGGGCGCTCCAGGGGGCGGGGCTACGTGCCCGAGGAGGGGCGGGGCAAGGTGCCGGGGGCGGGCCTACGACGCTAAGGGGGCGTGGCGAGTGTTGCCGAATCCCTGCGGGGTGCTGGGTTTGGACCCGCCCTTCTTTACAACACAACGTGCTGCGAAGCCACCTAGTGCATCGAAAGCGGACACTGGGAAGGAGAAGGCGCCACGCACTGTGGGGCGCTCAGGAATGCAAAAAAAACAGATTTTTTTGGAGGCGTTCAAAGGCGCTGGAGCCCACCAATGGCTCGTTGCCGTCCCCTGCGCAAGCGCAGCGACGGTTCTCGCGCGGCCATTGGCTCGGGCTAGGGGTGGGTCCGGAACTTGTGTGCGGCGGAACCTCTTCCTCTGCGCTCCAGGTGGCGCGCGGGGGGGGGGGGGGGGGGGCATGTCTGTGGCGCGTTTCCGGGCATCCTACTTCCTGGGTGGGCATGCGGCGCAGCGAGCGGGGTTTTAACCGGCCATGGCCCCGCCGGTCTGGCGTGAGCGGACCCTGAAGCGGTGTCTGGACGAGCTCGGTAAAAACACCAGCCGGCCGGAGAGCTTCCTCACGTGAGTGCGCGGAGCCCGGGCTCGGGGTTGGGCCCAGGTCTCCGGGGGGCGCGGGCTGCGGGCCCCTGTCAATTTCCGGACTAGAGGGGAGCTAACGTTCCGGAAGCGTAGATCTCTTCCCCCCCAAATTTCAGACCGCTTCCGCCCCCTTAGCCGATCGAAATTTCAGTCGTGTGCAGACTCACAGATACTAAGTTCACACTTTTATGTATTAAGGTGGCTCATCAGCGAGATTGTCCAGATTCTTGGGGACCAGAATCTGTGCTTAAAAATGGACATTTCCTCCAAATTTGATTTTGCACAAGACTGGGGCCTTATTTCCCCCCTTTAAGAGTACTGCGAGATTATTACCAGACTGACGAATCTCAGAGCGAAGGCAGGGAGTGTGGGGGGTGGAAAGAGATTAACCAAAGACCTTATGTGTATATATACGTATCCCATGGACACAGACAATATTACGGGGAAGGAGAGGGGTGGGGATGCGAGGTGGAGTGGGTCCCTGCGGAGAGGGGGAAAGGCGCCGTCTGTAATACTTCAAACAATAAAGATAAATTTTTAAAAATACCTTATTTAAATTCTTCCCCTGCTCCCTTGCTAGGATTCAAGATAAATTGGCATCAAACTTCACTTCCTTAACCAAAGTACTTTATGACTTTAATAAAACACTAGAGAGCGGCAGGATCCACGGAAGTCCTTTACAGAAGCTGGTGATACAGAGTTTTGACGACGAGCAGATTTGGCAACAACTGGAACTGCAGAATGAGCCGGTGTTGCAGTACTTTGAGAATGCCGTCCGTGAGACCATTGAAGACGAAGACCTCAGTCTCCTCCCAGAGGAGGAAGAGCAGGAGGGTGAAGAGGATGGCTCAGAGATGGAGGCGGAGGGCCAGGAGGGCCTAGAACAAGATGTGGAGGAGGAGGAGGAGGAGGGAGAGGAGGGAGAGGAAGAGGAAGAAGCATCAGACCTGAGTGGTGATGATCCCAAAAGAGAGAAGACAACCAAACACCCCGGCAAAGGTGATGGGAGGAAGAGCCCCGTTTTCAGCGATGAGGATTCTGACCTTGACTTTGATATCGACAAGCTGGAACGGCAGAGCAAGGTGCAAAGCAAGATGCCCAAGAAACCCAGGGAGAAGAAGTCCGTAGTGGATGACAAATTCTTCAAACTCTCTGAAATGGAGAGCTTTTTAGAAACCGTGGAAAGAGAAGAGGAACGAAAAGATGATGACGAGGACGAAGAGATTGATTTATTTGAAGACGTTGATTCTGATGGAGATGAGGGAGGACTGTTTGGAAGTCAGAAACCTAAGGTAATGTGTTGGAGAGGAGAGAAAGAACACCTTTTACCTCCTCAAATGCAGTATCTCTAGATCGGCTCAGAAATTGACGAAAAATTAAACCAGAGCCACCATTGCCTTATCATAGGCCACTGTCGCTTAATAGCCACAATGACACCTGTTAGAGACGTTCAGCACTTTCCCTCAAACGTGTATTTCCCCCAAGCACCGCAAATAATAGTGACAGGAAAGGCATTTGTGTACTTTATCAGGCAGGGATGTTTTGGAAATAATTGTAGTTAGAAGATAAAGAGAGAGGAATATCATATAAAGGATTCCTACTTTTAGTTTGCTACGGTCTAGTACCGTGCTCGGCAAACTGCGGCTCTTTGGCCCCTTGAGTGTGCTCTTCCACAAAATACCACGGCCTGGGCGAGTCTATTTTGAAGAAGTGACGTTAGAAGAAGTTTAAGTTTAAAAAATTTGGCTCTCAAAAGAAATTTCAGTCGTTGTACTGTTGATACTTGGCTCTGTTGACTAATGAGTTTGCCGACCACTGGTCTAGTAGTTCTTAGGGTTTCTTGGTAGTGTTACTAGCTGGCCAGTTTTCCCTATCCGTTACCTAATATACTCATATGAGCGTGGCTTAATGCACTTTCCTGTCCTTCATGAAAAGTGTCTTTGTTTCAGTCGGGTAAAAGTTCCAGAAACCTGAAGTACAAAGATTTCTTTGACCCGGTGGAAAGTGACGAAGACATGGCAGGTGCTCCCGACGAGGGCCCGGGCTCCGATGCGGAAGAGGGCGGACCTGCTGACCGAGGCAGCGAGGAGAGCTTCTCTGACATGTGAGTGTTCAGTGACCCTTTCACGCAGGCGGGGCGAGGCCAGTCGTGCGCATGCTCACAGCTTCATGGGCCTGAGGAGCTAGGTTCTCGGAGATCACTTCGTCTCCTGTAGCCAGAGACAGTCCACCTAAAAGGGCGTCAGGGCCCTAACCGGTTTGGCTCGGTGGATAGAGCGTTGGCCTGCAGACTGAAGAGTCCCAGGTTCGATTCTGGTCAAGGGCATGTACCTTGGTTGCGGGCACATCCCCAGTAGAGGGTGTGCAGGAGGCAGCTGATCGATGTTTCTCTCTGATGGATGTTTCTAACTCTCTATCCCTCTCCCTTCCTCTTTGTAAAAAAAAAAAAAGTCAATAAAATATATTTAAAAAAAAAAAAAGGTGTTGGGTTCACCTAATGAGGGTCAATGAAGCCTTTAGTGCAAGGAGCTTTGATTTGGTTTTTGTGCCAATAAAGGTAAACTGTTGTTATTTGTGTGAGATAACTGTGTTATAGATTGATGTGTAATTTTTTTTCCTTTTTTTTTTGGTTAATCCTCACCTGAGGATATTTTTCCCATTGAGTTTTTTAGAGAGAATGTAAGGGAGGGAAGGAAGGAGTGGGAGAGAGAGAACCATCGATTGGCTGCCTCCCACCTGCACCCCGATCTGGACCATAGATGGAACCTGGAATCCTTGGGTGCACGGGCCGACGCTCCAACCACTGAGCTAGGGCAGTAATTTATTCTCTTTATGTTGGACACCATTTGTTCTATTTCACCTAAATAATTCCTTCTGTCCTTAATAGCGGAATGCCTTTAGAAGTTCTGGATATTGAGTCGCATTAGGTATACAGAAGAAAACTTGAGAAAAGGTGTTTCTTTTTGTCTCCCTAATAAAAAGGGGTGTTTTTCCTTCAATAAGTGTTTTGGTATCACAGGGACGAAGAGAATGACCTTGAAGAAACTGAAGACAATAAACGTAAAGAGACCTCGAAGAGAGTGACCTTCGCTCTGCCAGACGACGAGGAATCTGGAGGTGATGAGGAAACTGAAGAGACACGCGTCTTAAATGCACAGAAAGATCCTGCGGAAGTTAAATCCTCCTTTGAAAAAAGGCAGGAAAAGGTAATCGATAGGAATTTGAGGGATTTGTCAGGTGCTTTCCTGACTGGAACTTGCACACTGCTAACTGATCTACTGTGTTTCTCGGCGGAATGCTGAATCACCCTTTAAAAAAACACATCTCGCGACTCTGTGTAGCTCACTCCATAGAGACGCCATGTGGAAAGCAGCGAACTTGTAAAAATGGGGTGTGGGGGCTAGTATTTGCAGCTCCCCACCCCACCACAGGACAGGAATAGGACGTCACCACTGTCAGGAGCCACGCATTTCTTTCCCACTCTTAAAAATAGCAGTTCTTTTACTCAAGTATACATCCAGTTTTGTTTCCTAAGTATGGGATAACTCCGCCGCCCCCCCCCCACCCCCCACCCCTCTCTCTCAGATGAATGAGAAAATCGCGTCGTTGGAAAAGGAGCTGCTGGAGAAGAAGCCGTGGCAGCTTCAGGGGGAAGTGACGGCGCAGAAGCGCCCGGAGAACAGCCTGCTGGAGGAGACCCTGCACTTCGACCACGCCGTCCGCATGGGTGCGTGCCCGCCTGATCCTGGAGGGGCGGGGCGGGGCGGGGCAGGGCCCCAGAACTCCCATCCCTAACAGGTTCCCGGGTGTGGATGCTGCTGGCCAGGGCCCGCCCTTTGAGACCCGCTGGCCCGGGTGACAGCTCCCTAACCACCCGTGTCCCTGCCCCCAGCGCCGGTGATCACCGAGGAGACCACCCTCCAGCTCGAAGACCTCATCAAGCAGCGGATCCGAGACCAGGTCCGTGAGAGTGAAGCTGTACTTCCTTTAACGCTGGCGGGCACTTCTAGAAACAGCCCGCGCGTGCTGTGGGAGAGGAATGACGCTCTGTTTTCATGGGAATTTTTTGTCGGTTGCTCATGTAAAGGCCCTAAGTCTGTGGTGTAAGGTGCGGTCCTCACGTGCCCCGGGGGTACAGGTGTGGTGCCGGAGGAGAAGGGGGGCCATGGCCAGGGTCCCCTCGCCGTGCCAACCCGTTGGGTGGTGTGGGATGAAGCTGGTGGCGGGTGGCGTGTGTGGTCACTGACCTCTGACTCGATGTGGTCACACCCAGGACCCGGGGTCTGGGCACAGTATCTGATGTGACAGACGAGGGGTCTGTTTTTATTCACATGTTAAACACCTAGCAAAGAGTTTTTGCTGCAGAATTGGCCTTTTGTCCACTCGGAACACAATGTGCGTGTCTGCCGTGCTAATGAGAGGAAGCTTTAGACGTGTGTGTGAAGTGGCTTAAAACGGGAGGGTCTGCAGAGTGGGCTTGCTTACAGAGGACCTTCACATTTGAGGGACACGAGAACCCGTGATGGGGAAACGGAATTAAAGTGGGTGACCGGGAGAAAGACGAGTTTAAACAGAAGCAAACAGGGATGCTGGAATGGGGCCTCCGCTTTCCACAAGACTTACTCTGTGCGGTGAACAGTCGTTTCCGGGTTGGGAGTTACTTCCTTTGGCGACAGGTTGCTTACTCTGGGATGGTAGTGGGTACAATGGGGGCAGATCCGTGAGCAAGCCTGGTAGGAAAGGAGACTTGGTGAGTGCGTGTGCCCTTCCCCCTCCCATTCCAGGCGTGGGATGATGTCGTCCGGAAGGAGAAGCCTAAGGAGGATGCGTTCGAATATAAGAAGCGGTTAACACTGGACCACGAGAAGAGCAAGCTGAGCCTCGCGGAAATATATGAGCAGGAGTACATCAAACTCAGCCAGGTGAGGGACCACGAAGGCAAAGCTGGTGTTAAGAGAATGGGAGGACCAGTTCTGTGGTGGCTGAAATGCATGAAACAGAAACCGTGAGCTCTCCGTCCCCTGGTCTCAGTGTGAGGCTCCGAGCAAGCTCGG
Organism: Ia io; assembly: GCA_025583905.1. NCBI lineage: Eukaryota > Metazoa > Chordata > Mammalia > Chiroptera > Vespertilionidae > Ia > Ia io. The sequence goes on along the minus strand of JAJQQW010000024.1, from coordinate 19,348,879 downwards.
AAAGGTGGGTTGCAATGTTCCCACTGAAGGGAGAGGGAACGTGAGCTCCAACGCAGCTCACGTTCACAGTGGTCACCTGATACTTCACAGCTAGTGATTAACTTTTCCATAAAAACTGTATGTTTTATTGACTTTAGAGAGGGAGGGAGGGAGAGAGAGAAACATCACTGATGAGAGAGAATCATTGATCCGCTGCCTCCTGCACACCCTACGCTGGGGATTGAACCTGCAACCCGGGCATGTGTCCTGACGGGGACTCAGACTGTGACCTCCTGGTTCCATAGGTCGATGCTCAACCACTGAGCCACATGGCCGGGCAGTGCTACAATTTTTAAATCATTTCATTCATACTTTAGAAATTGCTGGTGTGTTTTATAAGATTATTAGTGAATCCATTCATACTCTTAGATCTGGTGGGTATTTTCGGTTTTTGTTTTTACTTAAGGTTCTTTAAAAAGCATCTCTCAAATAGGACAAAGTCCAGTTTCCAATATAATAATTGTCAGTTATCCCTTTACATGTGGTTTGATAGGAATTCGGCCAGTTGTGCTTGGGGCTGAGGTGACATTGTTGCTCTGCCAAAGCCATCTAAGACTCCCACCAGCTGGGTTAATTAATGCCCCTTCAGCAGCAAGAGCAAGCAGTGCCCTGGCAGGTGGAGAACTAGGAGGCTCTGAGTCAGCGTTCCTCCTGGCTGCCTGGCCCGGGGCGGTAGCAGAAGGGACCTGTGTCCCGCCCGGGGGATGCTGCCAGGAGGCTCGGTACACAGTCAGGGACCATGGGGTGTTGTCCGGTGATGCCCCTTAAGCCGCTTAGTCTGATGGTGTTCAACTTCTTTTCTAAGCAAAAAACAGAAGAAGAAGAAAACCCGGAGCACGTGGAAATCCAGAAGATGATGGATTCCCTCTTCTTAAAGCTGGACGCCCTCTCCAACTTCCACTTCATCCCCAAACCAGTGAGTGTGCTCACCCTTTCGCGTGTACATGGAGCGGTTGTGATCGCAGCCCCTTGCTGAGCTTGGGTGAGACTAGCTCTTCCTTCGGTCTCTGTTTATTAGAGTCCGGTTTTAGGAGCTGGAAAACGAGAAAACATTAAGTAGTTTATTTTTACTCATTTGTTCCAGTGAACATTTTTCCTTGTATCTTTTTCCATATATTTCTTTTTTATTTAATACATTTTTTAATTGATTTTAAAGAGAGGAAAGGAGAGGGAAGGAGAGACAGAAACATCAATGATGAGAGAGAAACATGGATCGGCTGCCTCCTGCAAGCCCCCTCCTGGGGATCGAGCCCACATCCCAGGCATGTGCCCTGACCGGGAATCGAACCATGACCTCCTGGGTCATGGGTCGACTCCCAACCACACTGGCTGGGCTCCATATATTTCTTACAGTGAGCTTCCCCTCCCCCTCAACCAAGGGCAAGGTAATATTTACAGAAATCAAAGGTTCTATTAAACAGCAGGAAAGATTGAGAACGTACACAAGCATGGGAGAGGGGAATGGCTCAGTCACAGAGGAGAGAACTGGTGTGTGAGTCTGGCAGAGGTGTCCTGCAGAAGGGTAGGACGGGGTGCCCCTGGGGCAGTGCTGAGACAGGAGACCCTTGAATCCTCAGGCAGCGTGAGTGCTGCCCAGTTAGCTTGGCTCCCGCCCTCAACGCAGCTCACGTTTTAAATAACCTACCGAAAGCATTTCATGGATTCGACTTTAAATTACTAGGTCCACAACTCTGTTTCCTTAGGTGCGGACTGTTTCTTACTCCTAACCCACGTGCCATCTCTTCCAGCCTGTCCCGGAGATTAAAGTTGTGTCCAACCTGCCGGCCATCACCATGGAGGAAGTCGCCCCTGTGAGTGTCAGCGACGCAGCTCTCCTGGCCCCAGAGGAAGTCAAGGTAAGGAGCCGGGGAAACACGCAGGACCGGCTGGTAAGCAGTTGTTCGCGGCCAGATCTCCATTTGTTGTCATTCTCCTGGAGCTTGTAGTTTTCAGTCTAACGTATCTCAGCAGTTCCTAAGTATAATCAAGTTAATAATGTTATAATGGTATTTAATATTCAAATACCAGACTCCTATAATCAGCTATTATTATGATTTACAGGTATGAGACTTACTACAAAAACTGTGGTAAATAGCCAGTATCAGTATCTTGTCCTAATCCATGGGAATACTAGCAGGGCTAGGCTTCAAACAAATGGCATACGTTGCATATATACTAGCAATCTCTTAATGTCAGCATTTCCCCCATCTAATGCTCATCGGGAATGGGTTGGGGTCTAGCACATGAGCCTTGGGTGTTGGTAGAGGTTGGCCAGGCCAAGCGCAGGCGGTCGCTGCCTGTGGACACTGGCGCTCATCCTGGCACAGTAAGATCTGCCTTCCTGCTGGCCTAGCCACACAGCCCCTCCCCCTCACTTGCTGTGCTGCTCCCACACCCCCCTTCAGACTGCCAGCGACAGCCCTGGCAGCCAGGCTGGCCTCTGAGGAGAGGGAGGCGGCTGAGCGCCCCCCGGAGAATCTCCTGTCTCTGAGACCCAGCAACCAGCCCAGTGGCTGGCAGCAGCCGCTGAACACTGGGGCCTGACTAACCGGCTGGGGTCCCCGTGCTGTCGGCCTGACTAACGAGTGTGCTGGTGGTTCCTTTTTAAAAGGAGAAGAATAAAGCTGGAGATATAAAAACCGCTGCTGAGCAAACAGCCACAGACAAGAAACGAGAAAGGAGGAAGAGGAAACTCAGGAAGCACCTGAAAGTACAGGAGAAGGAGAGGCGCAGGAGACTCCTGGAGAAGAGCAGCGCAGACCCGACGGGGAAGCTCAGCAAAGCCGCGGCTTCCGAGAAGCTCAGGCAGCTGACCAAGGCCGGCAAAGCCTCGCTGCTGCAGGTGAGTCGGCAGGCGCTGGAGGGGCCGCAGGGAGGCGCGTGGCAACATAGGTGACCCTGTCCACCGGGTGGCACAGCCGGCGACACCGCCCACCTGCGGGTGCAGAGGCCCTGGTGACCGGAACACAGCCTCACCCCTGCTCCTCACAGCATTCCTCACTACTCCCTCTTCCCTTAAGTTTCAAGAGCACTGGAGCAGCGTCGAATGCATAGACTATCTCTATGCTGACCATTTGAATGTTTCACAAATTTGCCTAGTCCTTTTTCAATTTATATATATATATATATATAAAATGCATATATATTTTTATCCTCACCCGAGGATATTTTTTTCCATTGATTTTTAGAGAAAGTGGAAGGGAGGAGGGAGGGGGAGAGAGTGAGGGAGAGGAAAAGGGAGAGGAACATCAATGCGAGAGAGACACTCATCGATTGGTTGCCTCCCACTGGGGCCGGGGATCAAACCTGCCATCCAGGTACGGGCCCTTGACTGGGAATCAAACCCGAGACCCTTCAGTCCGGGGGCTGACACTAACCACTGTGCAACACCAGCCAGGGATCCATTTGTATTTTGATAGGATGTTGTCATCATTGGGGTTCTTCGCCTTGAGCACATTTTGTACATGAGCACGTGTTGTTTTTAATTGCAGGATGAAGGTAAAGACAAGGCCTTAAAGTCCTCTCAAGCCTTCTTTTCTAAGTTACAAGATCAAGTGAAAATGCAAATCAGCGATGCAAAGAAGACAGAAAAGAAAAAGAAGAAGCGACAGGACATTTCTGTTCATAAACTGAAGCTGTAATATATGTGGACTCTAATGTAAATAGGAATGTAAGTTTATGTGCAGTCACCGCTCTGTTTTATAAATAAAGCGTTTTGAGAACTTTACTCGGCCCGGGCGGCAGATGTGTGAGAATTTGTGAGAATTCCCCGGAGTAAAGAGACCCTCCAGGCTGCCTTGGGAAAGCCCCGGTGTGGGCCGTGCAGGAGGCAGCCAGTCCATGATTCTCTCCCCCCCTCTGCCTTCCTCTCTGAAATCAATCAATCAATATATATGTGTATATATATATTTAAATGTTATTACCTTTACAGTGAGGTCTTTCTCTCCAAAGGACATGTCTTTTGATTCTCTATGTTTTATATATATATATATATATATATATTCCCTCTACCTTCCTCACCCAGAATGTACTCTCCACGAAGGCAGGGACTCCCCACACCCATTGGACATGACCTCACTCGAGGGAGGCACTCACTACATATTGAATGGTGAACTCCCCATTCATGTCCCTTCCCTCTGTTAGTTCATGCAACACAGTTGTGAAGTAAGTAGTTAGCGCTGGCCAGCGTTGCAGGCAGTGAGCGGCCAAGGACAGCAGGCGGGACCCGGGCTGAGGGAGCCGACGTGCTGGTCATTCTTGGGGATGCTGGAGGCAGCTGGGGTCAGTGCTGCAGAGCTGCCGATGAAACCCCTTCTCAGTTACACACCGCCATTATTAGACATGGAATGCATAACCTCACAGTTAGACTAGATTAATGATAAGTACCCCAACCTCATTACTCCCTAGTCACACTAGGCCCCCCTGATCCCCCGTTTGCCTTCCCACCATTTTCGTTACCTGTGACGTGGGAGATCCCAGGAGTAATTCATGTTTTAAGTTGCCTGCCATTCTGTGTGGCTTGGTCATTTCACAAGGACCTGCGCAGCCCTGCCCGAGGGAAGGGTGCCTTTGTCCAGCGTGTTCACACTGTGGGCGCGCCCCACCCATCAGGCACTTGGCAGCTGTCTCCGTTACCACGTCAACCATCAGAGAGAGGTCCTGGTCGCATAACTTCTAGTGCAGCATACTGTTACCATTGTTCTATTTCATTATTGGCTATTGTCAACCTCTCATGAATGAAACTCAAATCATCCGTGTGTATTTGTAGGAAAGTCTATGCAGGGTTCGGTTACTGTCCGCGGTTTCAGCCATCCCCGGGGTGGGCTTGGGACGTACCCCAGGAATAAGGGGGGCTGCTGACCTGACCGACTACCTTGTATCAGTCCTTTGCGCTTGGGGTTACACCTACTGGAACGCGGCGCCGACAGCACAGCACACCCCAACGCTCTGCCTCCTGGAGGGAGGGAAGCCTCCCAGGAGGAGGGAGAGATCCATCACTCGGGCCTCCGCTGGGCGAGCCTGTGCGCGCCGAGACGCGGGGATCGGCTGGTTGTGCCTGGGCGCGGCGCGCGCGCGGAGCCCCGTGGGAGGTGCGGGCCGCCGGGCTGGGGGGCGCGGGGCGCGGGGCGCAGGGGGCGCGGGGGGGCCGGGCTCCGAGGGAGGGAGGCAGGCGGAAGCGGGGAGGCCCCCGCGCGGTGGCGAAGCCCCAGGCGTGCACCCAGGGGCGCGGGCGCGGCCCCCCGGGAAGGGCCGGGCTCACCCCGCGCCCGGGGTGCAGGCAGGAGGGACCCGGGCCGTGCGCTCTCCTGGAAAGTTACCGACGCCGTGGTTTTAAGAAGGGGCCGGGTGTAGTCACATCGTCCCTTTTGACACTCGGATGTCGAGTGTGACTCGACACGGTTAGCATTAGAATAAAGGAATCGAGGAAAAAGCAAGCGAGTGCAAAGGGTTGAAAAACGGATCATTGCGGGGGCCCGGAGCAAGGTCCGGGAGGTCACCCGAGCCCCGTCCCAGGCCGCCCCGCAGGCGGGTCGCACGGAGGTTGCACGGGGGCCTTTGCCGGTCGCAGTCCCAGCTTGTCCTGAGCGACCCCGGTGCAGGCTTTCCAGCTCGCTCTGCGCCCCTCTGAGTCGCACGTGCTGTGTTTTGCAGGAGCGGGAAGCTGCCTGAGCGAATAATATGAAGTCCAACGGAACCCCGCCTTTTCCTCTGTCCAGCCAGGGAAGGTCCAGGCAAACCTCTGCTCCCTTCCCCCGGGGGTCCCCTTTGCTTTACCGTCCTGGCACCCCCCCAGGTCCTCCAGGCCTCGTGATGCCCGGGGGGAAATCGCCCGCCAGGAAAAGGCCCCGTCGAAGTCTGTCCAGCAGCAGAACTAAAAAAAATGAACCGAAGCCCATTGTTCTGTGTTTCAACAACGCGCCGCCGGCTAAACTGGCCTGCCCGGTGTGCCGTCAAATGGTGCCCCGCTATGACTTAAACCGGCACCTCGATGACCTGTGTGCTCACCGCGATGACGTCACTCCAGTGGCCCCCGTAGAAGTAACCGATGCTACCACCATGGGGGTAACACCGGAGAAGTCCTCACCATCCAAGACAAACTCAACCCCCGACCAGAGCGGCTCGGCAACAAGGGGCGTCAAAAAGCAGACGAGCCCCTACTTTAAAGGCACTGGGGACAGCGTGTGCCCAAATCGAGGCGCGGAGCTGACATCTCGGGAAGTCCGAGTGGTTCCCTTGGGCAGCCTGGCGTCTAAATTATCCAGAAGATGCGTGCAGGCAAGAGGGGCCGTGGAGAAGGAGGAGGCCATGGCTGGTCACACCGCTGTGGTCAGGATGGTGGGGAGCCATGCGGAGGCAGAGGACGAGGATGGGGGTGTGGGGAGCAGTTCCCAAAAGGAAAACATACTTTCCTGCCATTCTCTGACGGAGGAACACACTGTCCAGGGTGCTGTGTTAATGGCAGCTGCAAACTCCAAGCCTCCCCAGGACGGGGGGAGGCCCACCCTCGCTCCTGCCTTCCCAGAGAATGCGCCCGTGGTATCGCCCCGACGACCTCCGTCCACTCCCGAGGACCGTCTGGCCAAGCAGGAGGGGATGGAACAAGGTGATGGTGAAGGTGCCGGAACACGGGAGGCAGGTGTTGGTGAAGAAGTCGGAGTGACGGAGGCTCCGGCATCTAAAACGCAGCTGTCCCCTCGGGAGGCGCAATCTCGCAGTTCTGCGCAGGACGCTGCCGAGGGGAGGAACTTCCACAAACTCCCTCTGGAAGGTGCCGGCGGCGGCTGCTTAGAGGATGAGACGGCTGGCGGGGTCCCTTCGGGGCCGGGGTCGAGCTGTGGCGGTCCTGGGGGAGCAGCCCCGGCGCTGCCCGGCCACCCTTACTACCTCCGCAGCTTCCTGCTGGTGCTGGGAGCCGTCTTTGAGAACGAGGACGACAGCATGCTGTTCGATGAGCAGGAGAAAGGGATTGTCACCAAATTCCATCAGCTGTCAGGTATCGTAAGCACGTGCTCCCGGGGTTTCGTCTCCCGTTTGCTGGCCGGACTGGGGCCGTGATGTGACGAGCAGCAGTCTAGTGGCCACAAGGCGTCAGTGTGGTTTTGAGAATCAACTGGGAGGGCTCAGAGGAACCAGCCTCCCGATGGCTTCCTCTAGGGAAGGACAGGTGTGGAAAAGAGGCGAGGTTTTTGTGCCCTGTGAGGTCTGTGCCTGGAGTATCCTGCCTTCATATGTATCCAGCAGGCCCTCCGATAATGTTGTGTTTTAATATATTTATATTGACTTCAGAGAGGAAGGGAGAGGGAGAGAGAGAGAGAAACATCAATGATGAGAGAGAATCGTGGATCGGCTGCCTCCTGCACGATCGAGCCTGCCACCGGGGCACCTGACCGGGAGTCGAACCGTGACCAGGATCCTGGTTCATAGGTTGATGCTCAACCACGGAGCCACACCGGCCGGGCTCCAATAATGTTTTGTTCATCATCTTTTCATTATAATGCTGGTGAGATGCCATAGGAACTAAACTCTCATTTATATCCATTATTCTGCGGTGAAATTGGTTTTGTTACACTCTTAAAGTCGCAGAATTTATTGATGTTATTGATAGGTGGCAAACAGCTTTTTCTGGATTAAAAAGTAAGAGTGAGCCCTAACCAGTTTCGCTCAGTGGATAGAGCGTCGGCCTGCGGACTCCAGGGTCCCAGGTTCGATTCCGGTCAAGGGCACGTACCTTGGTTGCGGGCACATCCCCAGTAGGAGGTGTGCAGGAGGCAGCTGATCGATGTTTCTCTCTCATCCGATGTTTCTTATTCTCTATCCCTCTCCCTTCCTCTCTGTAAAAAAATCAATAAAATATATTTTTAAAAAAAGTAAGAGTGACAGTGCGCCTTCGCAAAGCGCCCTTTGCATTCTGAGTGGCCACTCGGGCCGAGGCAGGCTGTTTGGTTTCTGCACAGCCTGTCCTCAGGAATGAAGGCAGAAGGAGAGAGCAGACCACGGGACACTGAAGCAGACTTTCCCCCCGGCAATATTTTAGGCTCCTGGATTCGGCCTCTGGGAGTCTGGGCGTGGAGGAAATGGAAGCGTCCAAGCTAAATCGGTCCATTTAAAAACATGAGCCTGTGCCTCGGCTCCTTGGCCGCCGGCGGTGGCTCTGGGCCAGAGGCCCAGGTTTGCAACAAAAGCCGCCCTTGTGACAGCCGCACTGTTTACCCAAAGGGCCGAGGTGGAACCAGAGTCCCTCCCGAGGCGGGAACAGCTTGCGAGGAGGCCACACTGACCTTGGGTGCTGCGTAGCCAGGTCTGATTTCTCAGGAGCTGTTTAAAAACCCGGAACGTTCCTATTCACGTTAAAGTGGAAGGTTTTTAAGTTCACACAGTGGAATTATTAAGGAATCCCTTTTGTTGTTGTTAATCCTCACGCACAGATATTTTTTCCATTATTTTTTAAAAGAGAGTGGAAGGGGGAGAGAGAGAGACAGAGAGAGAGAGAGAGAGAGAAACATCGATGTGAGAGGGACACATCCACGTGCCTCCTGCACGTGCTCCCACTAAATCAAGCCGCCAACCCTTCAGTGTGCGGGCCGATGCTCTAACCACTGAGCAACACACTGGCCAGGGCCACCCCCTCCCTTTTGTGGGAGAGAAAATGAAGTCTCAGGAGGGTACCACACAATTCACAAGTGGCAGAACTGGCCCCGGGCTTTCCGTCTGGGCGATCTCCCCGTCCCTGGGGGCAAGCACAGGAGCAAGGAGACATTCCCCATGGGGACTTTCTGTTTCAAACACGTTACATCTTCCGCAGGAAGAAAAGACTCCTGGCGGGGAGATCAGTGGAGGAGGCGTGTATATATTTCTAATAGCATATGTTTTACCTCGGTCTTAAAAAGTAAATAATACCTGTACATTGTTTTGGAGAAGAAAGATAACATTTTCCCCTCTTTTTCGTCACCTGCTTGCAGATAGCGCTCAGAAGTTATACGTCAGACTTTTCCAACGTAAGTTCAGCTGGATTAAGAGGCATAAGTTGGAATATGAAGAGATCGCCGCTGATTTAGTGCCTGTGGTTGGAGAATTGGAGCAAGCCGGCTTTCTGCAGACAGGTATGGTTCATCCAAGGAAATATAAGATGGAAACAGGACACGAGGAATTGCATTTCTTTGCCTTTAGGGTAATGAGAGAGTGCACTTGTTTTTTTTGTTGTTGTTGCTAATCCTCACACAAGGATATTTTTTTCCATTGATTTTTAGAGATTGGAAGGGAGGGAGTGAAGGGGAGAGAGAAACATTGATGTGAGAGAGACACACCGATCGGTTGCCTCCTGCACGTACCCAACCTGGGGCCGGGGATCCAACCTGCAACCCAGATACATGCCCTTGGCCAGGAATTGAACCCGTAACCCTTCTGTATGCGGGCCAACGCTCTAACCACTGAGCACACCAGCCAGGGCAGATCTCCGTTCCTTTCTAGTGAGAAGTAGGAAAGTTATACCTTCTCCGAGTTCTCTGTCTTTCATACCCTGAGATCACTGGTTGGGCAAATGGACATTTCTACCGCGAATTCCGTTTCACGTGCACCTCACGACGCCTCCTTAGAGCCAGTACCGCTAGAACATGCTGTGACGCTTTAAAACGTTCCTTCTTGAAAAACCGTTTCAGAATCCGAGTTGCGAGAACTCCCCGAGGTGCTTGACCTGCTTTCCGCTCCTGAGCTGAGGACGCTGGCGAAGACCTTCCACCTGGGCCACCCCGGCGGGCAAAAGCAGCCGCTGGCCGAGGCCCTGCTCAGACTGGCCCGACAGCCCTCCGTCTGCGCCTGGGGCCGGAACCCGCCCCGGAGTCGGGACGGTCATCTTGAAAAGGTCTGGCTGGCTCCTGTCACCGTAAAAGCATTTAGAAATCCTGACTGCGCACACTAACCTCTGACAGGCAGAACCTGCTTTTGAACTATCATCGCTGATTTCACTTGCAATGCGATTGGGGAGTGGGGAGAGCCCTCGTTCATTCCACGAGCCTGGATTCCTTCGTGGCTTGTTACTCATAATTCCTGCGACACCATCCTAATGGCTAAGGCCACGGAAAATCTGGAGGCGAGAGAATGCAGGCGACAGGCCTCTGGTAAATCCCAGTATTTTTTATTCAAGAAAAATGCAGTTCTAACTACTGTTCTCGCAGGATTTAAGAGTAAACGATTCAGTCTTTTTTTTTTTTTTGAGGGGGGACTCTCCATTAAGCATAATACTTAGTCTAAACTGTCCCTGGAGTGAGAATCGCTAATGTCAGACTGGCGATACTTTCACGCGTTTTCCTGCTAGTTTACACGTTCACGAACAGCGTCAGCCCCATCCTGCTCTCTCCTGGAGCCCCTGGTGCGTGAAACCACTGGGAAAGGAAATGTCGCTGAGGCCTCCCCGAGTCCCTGGGGGAGAAGCTGCAGGGTCACACAGCAGGAGGGTGGGTCGCCTGGAGGCTGAGAACAGCGAGCACCGCTCCCCCCACCCACCTCCCCAGTTCTGTTGTATCTGAAAATCATCTGATGTCCCTGTCATCCTCTGTGTCTCAGAGCCAAGGACCTGGCGGGCCCGTCGCTGAGAGTGTGCCGAGGCCCCCGGGCCGTGTTCTCCCGGGCCCTGCTGCTCTTCTCCTTGACCGACTCCCTGGAGGAGGAGGACGCTGCCTGCGGGGGGCAAGGCCAGCTCTCCACGGTGCTGCTGGTCAACCTGGGCCGCGTGGCCTTCCCTCGGTACACGGTCCGTCGGCACGCCCGGGTCTTCCAGGACAGAGACGACCTCCTCAGGTCAGCGCTGGGTGCTTCGCCTTCACGCAAGTTCCCTCACTCCTCTGCCAGCCGCAGTGCAAGCCTGCGTTCACAGTGTATACATCCCTGAGACACTACAGCAGGGGTCCTCAAACTACGGCCCGCGGGCCACATGCGGCCCGCCGAGGACATTTATCCGGCCCGCCGGGTGTTTTTGCCGCCGCTGCCTGTCCTGCTTAGCAGCCGACTTAGCAGTGTGCATAGGAATTTGTTCATGGTTTTTTTTTTAAACTATAGTCCGGCCCTCCAACAGTTTGAGGGACAGTGAACTGGCCCCTGTTTAAAAAGTTTGAGGACCCCTGCTCTACAGAGAATGTAGCAATGTGCTTAGCCCGGCTGGTGTGGCTGAGGTGGTTGAGTGTAACCTATGAACCAGGAGGTCATGGTTCAGTTCCCAGTCAGGGCACATGCCCAGGTTGCAGGCTTGATCCCCAGTAGGGGCATGCAGGAGGCAGCTGATTGATGTTTCTTTATCTCCCTCTCTTTTCCTCTCTGAAATCAAAAATAAATATATAGATATAGATATAGATATATAGACACACACACACACACACACTGAGTGGCCAGGTTATTATGATCTCTGAACGCATAGTAATTTGGCCACTCAGTATGTGTGTATATATATATATGTATTAGAGGCCCGGTGCATGAATTCATGCATGGGTGGGATCCGGCCAGCCTGGCCAGGGGGAGGGGACATGTGCGGTTGGCCGGCCTGCCTGCTGGTCGAACTCCTGGTCGAGGGGACAATTTGCATATTAGCCTTTTATTATACAGGATATATACTGAGTGGCCAGATTATTATGCGTTCAGAGATCATCATCATCTGGCCTCTCTGTATATCCCATATAATAAATTATTATGCGTTCAGAGATCATAATGGCAGGGAGCATGTTTTAAAACGTAGACATTCGCACAAACCTGCCTTGTGACTGTTGTTGGCACACACGAGGCTGAAGGTGAGTGCCCTCCTAGTAATCAGACTTCCCACAAAGCTAATGCCGACGTACGTGCTTATACCCAACTCGGGCCCGTGACCGACAGAAACTCCCCGTGTCTGTTTTGGTACATGGGTTTAGGGGACATTTGGTTTGACTGGCAAGAGCAGGTTTCTGGGCTGCCCGTGTCCTCTGAGTGACAGCGGCCCATCAGTATGGCAGGTAGATGATGGGACAGGTCACATCACCGTGCGGTGGGAACCCTGTTCTCTCTCTCATCCCCTGTGTTCGTTCTAGGCCACTCCAGGGAAGCGACAGGTTCAGTTATTACCAGAATAAAGTTTAAATCCTTCCCATTCTTTTTAAAGACACGTGTTTGCCCTTTTGAACTGGGTCTGGTGGGAGGTGCAAGTGTTTCCCGTGAATGCTCACTCGCATCTGAAGCTGAGATGGCGTGGGATTTTCCCCCAGGTACGCAGCCGCCGCCCACACGCTGAGTGACGTTTCTGCCGCAATGGCTGCTGGGAACTGGAAGGAAGCTCACGTGCTCTGTCAAGGCGCCAGGAGGGACTGGAAGGAGCTGAAACACCACCCTTCCCTGAGGTGAGGTCTGGGGTGTTTCCTAAGTGCCCGTCGGAAGGGACTCACTGATTGGCTTGTTCCTGCCACGTGGGGTGACGTTCTTCATGAAGCACCTTCTGCTTCTGTTCATGGTCAGCCCTGCTATGGAGGCGCCTTTCCTAGTTGCTCTGCATAGAATCAAAGCGCTGGGTGAAATAGGAAAGGTCTGTGAGTTTGAGGGTGTTTCATATGATGCAGATCCCTGTGCAACACACATTCATGTGAGCACACGGGTGGGGGCGGGGGGGGAGGCTGTCGGTGGCCATCCCTGGGGTGCCAGCTTCCCCAAGTATTGCTCAGCTGAACTCATTGTGCGGGGAACCCAGTGGACAGATGTCGTGGGAAGCCTGCGTGCCAGACCTGTTCTCTCAAAGGAAATTCAAACATAGGTTATTCTGAAAAAGAATACTGAATTGGCCCAGCTGGTGTGGCTCAGTGGTTCAGCATCAACCTATGAACCATTTCAATTCCCGGTCAGGGTACATGCCTAGGTTTCGGGCTCCATCCCCAGTAGGGGGCATGCAGGAGGCAACTGATCATGATTCTCTCTCATCATTTACGTTTCTGTCTCTCTTTTCCTCTCCCTTCCTCTCTGAAATAAATATATATATATATATATATATATATATATGTATGTGTGTGTGTGTGTGTGTGTGTGTGTATATATATATATATATATATATATATATATATATATAAAATAGATAAATATGCTAATTAACCGGGACACCATAACGGGTCGATGGACAGGAGCAGGTTGCGTGCGGAGTGTCAGGGGCGGGGCAGCAGGGACCTCCACACGCCTGCACTGGGGGAGGGCCTAATCAGCAGTGGCCGTTGCTGCTTCAAGGGCCAGGGAGGGAGTCAAGGCCAGACCGGCGACTTGAGGGTGGGTGGTGCCACGCGATTTCGAATTGCAGGCATTGCACACAGGCCACAGCATTGCGAATAGATATATTTTCCTAAAATATATGCATTCAGGCACTGTGTGAGCTCATGCCCGTCTCCCGGCAAAGGGACCGGTGACCAAACTGCGGTGCACGTTCCCCGCAGGCACCACGAGGACCTGCCGCTCTTCCTGCGCTGCTTCACCGTCGGGTGGGTGTACACCAGGATCCTGTCTCGGGCTGTGGAGATCTTGCAGCGACTCCACCTGTATGAGGTGAGGACACGGACTTCGCCCGGCTTTTGGGGACGTGTCGGCGGCGAGCTGCGGAAGGCGTTTTCCACGGACACGTGTGTGGGCGGCCTGCGGGCTCCTGGGCCGGTGGGAAGGAGGCTGGGTGGCCAGCTGTTTAGCAAGTTGACGAGTGTGCCCCAGTCCGGCCTGAGGGTCACGCAGAGCTCGTGTGGCACCGGGGAGGCCTCCGACAAGCTCGGAGGGGAGCCCCCCCCATCTGCTGTGTCTCCCGGACGGCTGTCACGGACCGTCTGGCATAAGTGAGTCACAAACCCTAAACGCGGTGGTGTCCTTTGTTACGCCAAGCCGCGTGCGATGACTCAAGGTGACTTCTGTCCCGTTCGGCATCCTGTACTGGAAAATGGCGTTTCTCAGAGGTTATGCCAGAGCTGGGTTTCTCACCTGAGTCCCAGAATCCCAAGAGGATCCGTGGGAGGGGCTCTCGGGGGTCTGTGGACCCCACACTTGTGTGTATGTGGATCCTGCCCGCCCCAAACTCCTCCCAGGGTGACGTGCTGGGTTCCAGGAATCGGGTGGGATCACACCCCGACCAGGGCTCGCTGCCTGAGCTGGATCCTGTGTGGCCCGCCGGTGACTTGTGTGCAGCAATGTCATGCAGTGCTCACAGGCGGCCGGGGACCTGGTGGAAAGTGGGGAGCCTCAGGGAGCTTGGGCCTCTCCGGGGGCGACCTCGGCCCCCGTGTAGGATGGAGCTGGGCTCTGGGCACATCCGTGGCCAGCCTTGTTTACTTCCGGTGCGCGCGCGCGCGCCTAACGAGCTTCCTTTGTTGTTGCAACAGGAAGCGGTCCAGGAGCTGGAGGACCTTTTGTCCCAGAAAGTCTATTGTCCCGACAGCAGAGGCCGGTGGTGGGACCGGCTGGCCCTCAACCTCCACCAGCACTTGAGACGCCTCGAACCGGTACTCAGTCATTAGATGGGATAGCCAATAGCTAATATCTTAAAAACCAAATGTTTTTAAAAATGTATATTTTTATTGATGTCAGAGAGGAAGGGAGAGGGAGAGAGAAACATCCATGATGAGAGAGAATCATGGATCAGCTGCCTCCTGCACGCCCCGCACTGGGGATGGAGCCTGCAACCCGGGCCTGTGCCCTGACCGGGAATCGAACCGTGACCTCTTGGTTCATGGGTCGATGCTCAACCACTGAGCCACACCAGCCAGGCAGGACATTATTTTTTTAAAAAATCTTTATTGTTGAAAGTATTGCATATGTCCCCCCTTTTCCATTGACCCCTTCTAGCCCGCCCCCGGCACCGGACATTCATTTTTTAAACCTTTGTCCGTGTTGTCCCAACCCGAAAAGAAATAACAAGGTCACTAACCCAAGCATGACAGTGAAGGGAGCGGGGCTGGCAGTGGGGCCTGTGCTGGGGTTTAGGATTAATCGGGTCAGGGGCCAGGGCCCAGGAGAGCTGGACGCCTCGGCCCTCAGCAGGCGCTTTCTGCTTGGAAACGGGGGTTTGTCCTCCCGCTGCACGGCGCCTCGAGGTGCTGGAGTCCGTGCAGGCACTTTGTGAATCACTGCCTCTGGGAAGCGCCGGGCCTCGCCTCTGAGCCTCCTTCTCTTCCGGGCGCTGGTGTTCTCTGGCGGGGACCCTGGACGTGGGGGGACCTTCTGCGCCAAGCAGCGTGGGGCCTCCGAAGGCGGTGGCAGCTGCGCCCCTGCCCGGTGGCAACAGTGGCCCTTTGTGCGGCCGCCCGAGCCCCGCCCGCCTCCGTGCCAGCCTGGCCTTGGCCATGAATGGAGGGCTGTGCCCCTGGGAGCCCTCGCTTCTCCCGACAGCACATGAAGTGAGTCAGGGTGACCTCGGGCGGAAAGACTGGCCCTGGGCCTGGAAATAGGATGGAGTGTTTTCTCTACCTCCGCCTGGAGAGGCGCCTTGTGGCTAAGAGCGGCGGGCGGGAGCTGTTTTCTCTCCGGGAGGAGGGCGCGGTGCCTCTGTACCCCTTGGTGGCCATTCGGCCAAAATAGCAGCAGAAAGCACCTGCCGGCCCCCAGGCCCCAGGGGGAGAGGCTGTGCTGAGGTTGCTGCTTCTTTCATTGTAACAAAGGTTCAGGCGTTGACACCTTCCCACCCTCTGCCTTCCGGGACCCCGTTCTTTCTAGGCGATCAAGTGCATCGCAGAAGGGCTGGCAGACCCCGAGGTGAGGACGGGGCATCGCCTGTCGCTGTATCAGAGAGCCGTGCGCCTGAGGGCGTCGCCCAGCTGTCGGAGGTACCGGCACCTCCTCCAGCAGCTGCCGGAAGTCACCGTGCAGGACGTGAAGCACGTGAGTCCCCGTCCTGTGGGGTCTTCCCGAGTGGAGGCAGCCAGGAACCATTCGGGTGTCGCCGTCTGGTAGCCTTAGGCCGGGCCGGGCTGGCAGGCGGGCTTGCTCAGGCCCTGGGTTGAGCGACTTCCTGGAAATCCCCGGGGTCAGAAGCTCACAGCCTTTGCCGGTGTCACCTTCTCGGTCAGGGCGCCGGGAGAGAAGCTCTGGGCCCACATCTCCCCCAGGCCGAGGCAGTGACCTGGGAGGTGCCACTGTGGGGGTCACCCGGCCTCAGAATGGGTGGCTTGGTGGGCATGTGGGACTGGGGGTCCCCAGGTTTGCACCCTGCAGCTGCAGTGAGGCTCATGGCCCTTCTGTCACCGTCTCAGGTGACCATCACGGGCCGGCTGTGCCCGCAGCTTGGGATGGGCAAGTCCGTGTTTGTGATGGAGGCCGGGGGGCCCGCCGCCCCTGCCACAGCCCTGTGCTCCGTGGAGGAGCTGGCGCTGGACTATTACAGACGCAGCGGCTTCGACCAAGGTAACTAACGCACGGCATCTCTCCTGGCCTCCGGTCACTGTGACGTCAGCTGTCGCCCACCACCTGTCGCCGCCGACAGCAGGGGCAGGCCTTGGGTCAGGCTGAAGGACAGACAGGTCCGGGGGTGGCAGCACAGGGCACCAGAGAAGGTCTAGAAAGAGCAGGGACTTGCATTCCTTGCAGAGTGAGCTCGCTCCTCCCAGGTGAGGCGGGGAATCAGTCAGGGACCAGCAGAGCTCTCTGTCTCCCTTTCCAAGAAGTGGGTGGCATCACCCCACTGCTCCACGGCACTGCACTTTGAGAACCACTTCTTCACGGCTCTGACATGTGCATGTGACTTTCCCAGGGTTACTGAGACTCGCCTTGGCTCCCGTAGGTAAGCCACGGAACATAAGAAATGAGCCCGGCCGGTGTGGCTCAGTGGTTGAGCGTCGACCTATGAACCAGGAGGTCAATTCGATTCCCAGACAAGACACATGCCTGGGTTGTGGGCTCGATCCCCAGTGTGGGGCGTGCAGGAGGCAGCCTATCAATGCTTCTCTCTCATTGATGTTTCTCTCTCCCCCCTTTCCTCTCTGGAATCAATGAAATTTTAAAAAAAAGCCAAAAAGCAGCAGGAACGGCATGAGAGTGGCATCTGGATCCAAGATGGCTCTGTGGTTCCCTGAGAGTCGAGGAGGCAGGTGATGGTGGTGGTGTTCAGCCAATGGAGACACAGGTCTGTCTTGTGTGTGGCTTCCTCAGGGATTCACGGGGAAGGCTCCACCTTTATCACGCTGTTCGGCCTCCTCCTGTGGGACATCATCTTCATGGACGGCATCGCAGACGTCTTCAGAAACGCCTACCAGGTAACCAGTCCGGCTCCAGCCCAGGGGGTGCTCTCTGGGTGAGCAGACGCGTCTGCACGTCTGTGATTCACGCCCACTGGGCCACGTGTCGATGGCATCCGACACCTGCCTGTTACGATCTCCTGTCATGGTGCTCGCTCCAGTCGCAGCGTTCCATTAGATACGGTGGTGGATCTGCAGCCTTGACTGTTTTTGAGCCCGTCGGGTCCAGGTGTGCACCGGGTGCCGTCCCAGGTGCTGCCACCTGTGCCCAGAGTCCCATGCTTTTTGCATGCCTCTTGAGAAAAGGAACGCGCCCGTTTAGCCAGATGGGCCCGTGTCCAGATGTCACGCGTGGAATGGTCTCTGACGCATCGGTCCTCACCAGGCATTCCCGCTGGACTTGTGTACGGACAGCTTCTTCGCAAGCAGGCGGTCGGCCATCGAGGCCAGGCTGCAGCTGATCCATGCCGCCCCCGCGGAGCGCCTGCGAGACTGGGTAGCGGCCACGTGGCAGGCCCAGGAAGGCAGGGCGGCGTCCGTCGTCAGCTGGGACCGCTTCACTTCTCTGCAGCAAGCTCAGGTGAAAGTCTGCACACAAGACACACACACACACACACACACACACACACGTATGTGTGTGCTTGCATGCATGCATCTGTATACACACATGCATATGTACCTGTGTGTGTATGCATGCGTGTATATGACAGTATTCCAGCCCTGATGCCACAGTTATCAATGGGGACATGTCAGGGCACCCAAGTCCTGGTTATGCCTTCTCCCCGAGTTGACAGCTTCCCTTTGTCTGACCTTTGGCCCCAGCAGTGAGGATGCTGTCCCTGTGGCTGCTGGTCTCTGCAAGTCATCGCTGTCACATTCCAAATGGCTTCCTCACTGCCCCCAGGATTTTCCCGGCGGGCAGAGGATGGTAACTGACAGAGGAAAGCTGGCTTGCAGAGCTGCTGGGGGATTTTCACCAGTGGGATTCCACGGAGTCCTCCTGTCTCGGGATCACTGGGAGTATTCCAGGGCCTGGGGCACCGGGGAGTGGCTGCTGACCCATGTGTTCTGTATTCAGGACCTCATTTCCTGCCTGGGGGGCCCCGTCCTCAGTGGGGTGTGCCGGCGCCTGGCCGAGGACTTCCGACACTGCCGAGGCGGCCTCCCCGACCTGGTGGTGTGGAGCTCCCGAGATCACCGCTTCAAGGTCAGTGGAGCCCGAGTGGAAGGTCGGATCTGTGACTTGATTAGCGGCTTCATCCAAGGCCACAATCTAGCCTTTTCTCACCTGGTTGTTGGCAAGACTGAATCCCTAGATAACTCCTGGACTGAGGGCCAGGGCTCCTCGGTGGCGGGTGGCAAAGGCCTCCCATTCCTGTGTGTGGGCCTCTCCACGGGGCAGCGTGTATGAGCACACAGTCTCTCCTCACCTGGTCCCCCTTCCATCCCATCCTTTGTGCTGTTCTATTAGTAGAAGCAAGTCACCAGGGACAGCCCACACGCAAGGGAGACCTCTGTGGGGGTGCAAACCGGGGGGCCGGGGAGCTGTGTGTGAAGCACCTCATGTGGTGTGGGCAAGGCACCTCCCTTGCCTCACAGGTTTGGTTGCCTTCTTGTGAGTTTTGTGACTGAGAAAAACATTCTGGATACAAGTCCTTTATCGGATATATTTCGCCCATCTATGGCTCGTTTCTCGTTCTCTCAATACTGTCTTCTTCAGAGCAGGGGTTTTAAATGTTGACAGTGTGTAGTTGGATGAGCCATTTAAATACCCAGTGGCAACCACTCCGGCTGTTCCGTTTCCGTGGAGACTAATCCCTGTAAACTGTTCTTCCAGCTGGTGGAAGTCAAGGGCCCCAACGACCGCCTTTCGCATAAGCAGATGGTCTGGCTGGACGAGCTGCAGAGGCTGGGGGCCGACGTCGAGGTCTGCCACGTCACGGCCGTTGGAGCTAAGAGAAAAGGCCTGAACTGAGAACTGTGGGGTAGGAGTCTCTGTCACACGCTGGTCTGAGATTCTCAAAAGCATGAGTGTAATCAATTGCATTTAAATTTGATTTTGGTACTGTCACAAATAAACCTGATGGTAAACTTGGTACTGGCTTGAATACATGCATTGATGCCACATAGCAGGCCGTGAACTTTTGAAAAGATGAAAACCTTCATGGCCATTTTAGGATTGGAGGCATCCAAGTTACCAAAAAAAAAACGAAAGGGAAAAAAAACACACCACCAACAAATGAGACGACTCACAGCTTTTATAAAAGTAGCCCGCACAAGGTTTCCTTCTCGCTTTATGATTATCCAAGAAGGGCATAGCAGTGGAAATTCTGATTTCTTTAGCAATTAGAACACCAATTGTGAGCAAGTTCCTCAGTACATCGGTCAATGCTCACTCTTATTCACTGGGCCTGCGTCACCAAAGGAGAGACCATCTTTATCAGGGGCCAGTCCCTTTTTGTCCTTCCTGGGAGCATCCTCGTGACCAGATGGGGCAGTTTTCTGTGCAGACTGGAATTGATCCCGGGACCCTTCAGTCTGCAGGCCAGCACTCTATCCACTGAGCCAAACCAGCCAGGGTTCAGACTGGGCTCCGCCAGTGGGAGGTGTGAGGCAGGTGACGTGTCCGACGGCAGGCCCAGGAGGCAGCAGTCCTGGGACCATCGGGGAATGTTACTCCCAGCCTTTCAATTTATTAGATGGAATGGCAGGTCAGGCCATGGTCCGTTCATACCCACATGGCCTTCACTCAGCCGGTTCTGAAGTGACGTTAAACATGTCGGTGATCACTCAGCTTTAGAAGCAGGAATGCTGAGTCCATCTCTCCCTCTCTCTCTCGCACACACTCACACACACAGACAGCTGGAAGGAACTGCCTTGGCTTCCTGAGCCACTGCCCTCGTGGAAGACGCCACACGGACACCACGACCAGGTTCTGTGGAGTTTATTTGCGGCCAGAACCCCCTCACTCTCACTGGAACAAGGCCTCCCTTCCAGCTCCTCTACTTCCCCTCACGTCAGTCCCTCCAGGCACAAAGGCTGAGCTTTCTCGCCAAGTCCCGTTTAGAGTTACCAACAGCCGGCCGGCCGCCGCAGGGTGTGGCCCATGGTGCCCACCGTTAGCCCAGGTTAATAGACTTCTCTTAAATAAAGTTAGACGTTTTTGGTTTTAAAATTGGTTTCATCACGAAGTAACAGGAAGACATTGTACATCTTTACGTTCCTACCAGAGTCCAGGCTGTGATGGCGCGGCCCAGGCTTCGCACGCAGGGCTGCGGGCCGAGTGGGGCGCTCTTTGGCACGGTGCACGGAACCCCCGGGACCTGTCGCCCCGTCCGCAGTGCTCTGAGGTGCCGGGCAGCAGCAAGGGCCAGGACTTAGGTTGTGACGGTTGTTCTTCATATTCTGCCCAGCGAGCTGTGGCACAATAATCATGACACAACTGTCCAGCAAGATACAATGAGAAACCATACTTTACATTTGATTATCATACAAAAACACACACGTTTCCTATCTGAAACAGTATTAATAGTACCTAGTTGTTTTTTAAGTTGCAAATCAAAACATTACTGAAGGAGCTGAAATCAATGTGTGGAGGAAGAAGATGAGAAGTGAGAATCAGAGCCCGCCCCAGAGGTCACCAGTTCGCACTCTGTCACCGTAAGGAAGCAGCTTCGTGGCAGGAAGGATCAGTCGTGTCCTGTAGCAGGGCGATCGCTGTGTCCTACGGGGGGTGGGACAGGCTCCCCAAAAGGACTATGAAGTGTTCAATGGCAATGACTGCTACTGATGTCAACGGAGAAAAGCCCTTTTCCTCTAGGCAACGGACTGGCAGGAACACTGGGTGTGTCCGCCAGATGAATCTCCTAAGACACAGCAGGAACGTCTGTCCCTTTGATTCCAGACACATTATCTAACAGTTTATAAAAAGGCAGATAATTCAATAGAAATAGCTATCTGTGACGTATAAAGGTAAAACATACTTTTGAAAAAACCTGTTTTAGAAAAGGAAATCAGCGAACTAGACGCTGTACTATAAAAAATTTATAAAAGCTTAGGATGGCAGTTTTAACAAAGTAACAGCCAAACTTGGAAACATTCACCCTTTGAGCGGAATGAGGGTGCTGGGGGCCTGGTGCTGACGTCACCGCCAGCGTGAGCTGGGCTCCGGCCACACGGCTCTGGCTCTCGCGCACAATTTCAAAACAAGGGAGCTTCAGATCAACACTCCTCCGCCCGTCCCCTCTGGATACTGCTATCAAAAGCCGGGGGGGGGGGGGGGGGGGTAGAGGCCTCTTGCTATTATTAAAGTGGCAGGATTCCGAGTGGCCATTTTTACTACTCTTGTTCTCTACTCCTAAGTGTTTTACGAACTATGTCTGAACCCTAGCTGATTGGGCTCAGTGGATAGAGTGCTGGCCTGCAGACTGAAGGGTCCCGGGTTCAATTCCAGTCAAGGGCACATGCCTGGGTTGCGGGCTCAATCACCAGTGGTGGGGGGGGGGTGCAGGAGGCAGCCAATCAATGGTTCTCTCTCATCACTGATGTTTCGCTCGCTCTCTCTCCCTTTCTATCTGAAATCAATTAAAATTATTAAAAAAAAAAAAAGGACTTTGTCTGAGGGACTTTTGTGCTGGTGGCCTGACTCATGACCCCATTAGTGATTTCCCAGAGAAAGTGTCAACAGTGGACCACACTGGACATACGGAGGGGAAAGCCCTCCTTCTGGGGGTGGGCTCAGTGTGGATGGACCCCACAGACCTACTGTGTCCTTGGGGACTTCCGGAGGGACGGAACGTGGCTTTGGGGACTCCTGCCTATTGGCATGAACTTAGTGTGAAAAGCCTGTTTCAATATGCAGTGGGATTTGAACACCCTAACTGCAAAAACAAATTCTACTCAACTGTGGTACTCATACCTTCATATTAGCGTCAAAGGCACTTCAAAGTTCCATTATATCATCTACAGCAAATGCTTCTTAAAGTTCACAGTGCATATCGTTTTAAGGCTAGTCCTAAGAAGGTAAGGGCAAACGCACGATTTTAAGACACAGTGATCTCCGGTCCCAAAGCGATGGAAATCAATTACAGTGCTGGACATTGATCCCCAGTGAGTTCAACTAGAGACGGTAGAAAGGTACCAGAGAGAGACACCAATACCTCCTGATGGCTGCTGGGGGTTAGCGATGCTCCCTGAAAAGAGGCTGCACACTAACTTCGTCCTCTCCTGACCTGTGCTTCTCTGGTTGCTCATCGGAGGGTCAGGTACCCTCCCTAGGCAGCGGGAGAAGGGGTGCGGACACAACCTGATTCACGTGATCACAGTAGTAAGTGTGGAATGCCTGCCTGCAGATCAGCAGTGAGCCGGACCTAGACAACGGAAAAGGACATCGAGACCAAAATGAATGCCTGTCTCCTAGAAACAGCGAGGGAAGCACAACTCAGCACGTTTCCAACATTAGTGCAAATCTCAATGGTTATTCTTACATATAAAATTATTAGGGCTTCAAATGCCTAGGTTAGCAACTTAATTCCGAGGGAAACATTCCTAGCTCCTCAAAATGTTCAGAAAATACTCCTTTTTAGTCTTCGTTTGCCAGTGTCTCCGTAGATAGCCAGATTTTGGCCCCACTTAAAAACTTGCTCAGGGGTGTTCCTGAAATGCTTCGCCTGCAGAGGTTGCCGACTGGGGAGAAGGGAAACGAGGAGGAGAGGAACTCGGGCGTCCCCGAGGTGTCGTGGGGGCTGCGGGCCCGGAAGTACATCCGGCTCTGGTCCAGCTCGGCGTAGCAGGCCTCCAGCGGGCCGGCCCGGTGCTGCCGGAGCGTCCTGCTCAGCACGTCCACCTCGTCGGCCAGCAGCGAGAGGCGGTGGAAGGCGGTGATGAAGCCCCCACGATCGATCTGGGCCTCGGGGACCCAGCGGAAGTAGCACAGTTTCCAGAGCTTTATGTGCATGCCCGACAGATGGGGCAGGAGCACGCCGTGCAGGTCGGCCGGTTTGCAAAGCCACTGTCGGAAGAACTGCTCCAGGCCGCCGTCCTGGCCCTCGGCGTGCGGAGGCGGGTCCGGCCTCACTTGCAAGATGAGTGAGTTCCTCCGTGGGAGTGGTTCTTGGTCACTGAGGAGTCCGTTCCGGAGGGAAGCCGGCATCCCCCGCAGGGTGGAGCTGTAGTTTTTCTGTGCGGAAGAGAGAGGTTAGCACGGTCTGGGCTTCCCTTTAGAAAGACAGCCAAGGTGCGACGGCAGGTAAACCCTCGGGGCTACGAGAGACGGGTGGGGCTTCGGCCTGGAGGACTGTGCTCCTGCCCTCGCACTGCTCCTTCCACCGCTCCTCCACTGTGGGTGCTTTTCCAGGCCTGACGCCACTAGCCTGCACAGGTGGGTGCTGATAGCTAGCCATTACTTTGCCTAAGTGCCAATTTCTAACATTTCTGGCTTGGACCAAATCCAGCCTGGCTGATTCTAGAAGGAACAACAGGCAGTGGACGGGTCTCAGGAGCGGGGCCCCCAGGCCCAGAGCTGTGACCTGCTGACTCTCACACGCTGCCCAGGCTCTGTGGGCCTCCGGAGCCGAGGAGGAAAGTCACGTCGGGTAAAAAGTGCCCGATCCCGCAAAGCCTGCCCTGCAGACTCGTCCTGGGAGGGAGCTGACTTCTAAGGCCTGTGTTGTGGGAGTGAGTTTCTGGGGTGCCCCGTCATTACCTTGGTCCGTTTGAAGGCCTTCACGGAGCTGTTCCGCACGCAGGGCGTGCTCCTCCCGATGTACAAGGGGTTGTGGAAGAGGGTGCGGTCCTTCGCGGTGAACTGGAGAGACCAGTCCCACACCGAGGGGAACTTTAAACCCTTTTCATCACCCAATTGGATGTTTTTGCTTATAGCAAATTCCTGCAAAATAAAACGTTTGAATCTCTGAAAAAGATACCAAAGGTTTTCTCCCGTGAGTTCTTGGTTTTGGACGGGCCATTCATTCGTCACCACACAATGGACTGTCAGACCCAGAGCCACGTGGCACGTCTTCCCTCCATTCGGGCACCTCAGGCCGAGGACACGTCACACCCTGCGTGAGCGAGCACACGCTCTTCCTGAAGACGGAAGGAAGCTGGCCCCCTGGGCCACAGGCATGTTCTATGAGAAGTCAGATCTCACGCATGTGCTACCGCAAACGTCCACGTTGTCTTACAATTGCAGCATCTTACCCCGTAAGCCCATGACCATACATTTATGCGGTTACCTGTCAGGTATGAAACTGTCTTTGCTGACATGCATATATGCATAACCCATGGACACAGGCAACAGGGTGGTGAAGGCCTGGGCCAGGGGGCATGGGGCAGGGATGGCTGGAGGGCTCAGTGAGGGGAGAGGGGGGACATATGTAATATTTCAGCAATACAGACTTTTTTAAACAATTTTTTTTTTAAATGAAAAATTAAAACTAAAGCTGCCTCTGGATGGAGCCGCTGCCATCCATCTAAGTGGAGAGCCCACGTCGCCTGTCCAGGGACCGCAGTGCCTGGACCCCACCAAGGGGCAGGGAGGGGGACAGTTTTAAAGGATGTATCTGAAATGCACAGCCACCTGTCCTTCGAGTCGCTCTCAATAAAGTGTTAGCAGCAGCGCCGCCCGCCGCAGTGCCCTCACCGTGCTCTGCTTCACCCGCTGATGCGGGGAGTTGAACAGGAAGGTGCCGAACAGGGAGATGCGGGTGCTGTCGCCCAGCACGGCCAGGTAGGTCTCCGAGAACTCGAAGGCGGCCGGGTACTGGTCCAGCAGCTGCCACGTGGCGTCCAGGAACAGCAGGAACAGCGGCGACTGGCACATGGAACCAGAAGTGGGGTTACTAACCGTGTCCTTCGCTTCACACACTTCAAATTCATCGCTGACGTGAGGAAGACATGACTGACAGAACCCTTGGCCCAAAGCCCTGGGCCCCAGCTGAGCTAAGGACCTGAGGACGGATGAAACAGCTCATGTCACCCCCGGGGAGCTCGTTCGAGGGACGAGCACCGCAGCCCGCACTTCCCCGAGAGGCGTGCGTAGCGGAGGCAGCGCACCAACAGGCCGTGTGCCCGTAGGACGGGAACAGGGAAATGGGCTGGAGCCTCGCCTGGACCCACTGATTAAGCCCATAAAACCCACAGGACACCCAACCCAAAACCCAACTTCTCTAAATAGCTTTTGGTTGACCCTGCAGGCGCGGCTTCCAGAAACGTCCCGGAGTTTCAGAAAATGACTGGCATCCCAGGCCACAGCCCAGGCCCCACGGACAGCCACGGTGCCTCCTTCTGAAACAGCCCGGCGACAAGACCTTGCAGGGCCGCTCGCAGCTCCGAGAGGGATCCGAGGCGGCACTGACCCCCAGCCGTGACCAGCATGACCCCCTGCACTTCCATTCTGGTTCCCCCGTTTTTAACTGTGTCCCCGGGCAGTGGCAGCGCCCTTGACCGGTCAAGGTGGTCACAGCACCCTGGAATGTTTCTGTGGCGATGAAAAAGCCCCGCCCGGGACTGCGGCCGGGCACAGTGCGTCTGCGACCGGGCACAGTGCATCTGCGACAAGCCCCCCATTCGTAACACAGGCGCCCGGGGTACGAAAACGTGACAGTGCCAAAGCGGGGTTTTCAACAACCTAACGTGCTGGCCATCTGCTTTGCGGAAGAGTGAACGCATCTCTTCAAGTATTTTCAACTTAGAGAAACGCCACAGCCACTTCTTTAGATTTCACTTGTGCAGTGACATGACCTTCAGCACATCCCCCACGTGGGCTCGAATCCACTCGTCAGTCCTGGACTGCGAGCTGCGCCATGTTACGTGCAGCATTTAAAAAGTCCCCCCGTCACCCGGCCGGCGTGGCTCAGCGGTTGAGCATCGACCTATGAACCAGGAGGTCAGGGTTCGATTGCCTGTCAGGGCACATGCCCGGGTTGCAGGCTCGATCCCCAGTGGGGGTTGTGTGGGAGGCAGCCGATCCATGATTCCCTCTCATCATAGATGTTTCTCTCTCTCTCCCTCTCCCTCCCCCTCTGAAATCAATAAAAATGTATTAAAAATAAAAATAGAAATTCCCGTCCGTCCCAGGGGAACATCTCCCTGCCCCCGCAGACGGGCGTCAGCATGAGCTGTGTTACCTCCTTCTCCGACCTCTTCAGGTGGTTGCACCTGTCCAGGAACTGGTACCCCGACATCACCCACTCCTTCTGTATCAGACTCTGGAACCCGGGGATGGTCCTGAAGTAGGGATCCAGCATCACTTGCACAAGAGACGCAACAATGCAGCTCAAGTCTCTGCCCTCCTCCTCTGTCAGAAACGGAGAGAAAATGAGGACACGGAACAGCACGGAGGACGGGAAGGAAGGGAGGGTGGGCGAGTCTGTGTTCTGTGAGGGGTCAGCAACTCTCAAACAGTAGGCCTAAACAATTTTCTTAAATAAATGAATAACAAAACACCCTCTGAAACTGTATACTTACTAAAAATTACTGGCTTCTACATTCAGAAAGGGTGAGTTTTGCAGTATGTAAGTTGTACCTCAATAAACTTTAAGAGAACACATCTGGTAAGGCAGTGTTAGTCGAGTGCGGGCCATTTGCATCACAGCAAATGCCGGGCAGGCGTGCCGAGTGGAACCGAGCAGCGGGTGTGACACCCACTGGCGAGCGAGACGCTCCCCACGGGCTCCGCGTGCCCGAGCTCACATCTGACTGTACCGCCAACCGCGACTGGGAGGAGTGCACTTACTGCTCCCCGAGGCTTTTAAGTATCTTTTTTTTTTTTTTAATATATTTTATTGATTTTTTTCACAGAGAGGAAGGGAGAGGGATAGAGAGCTAGAAACATCGATGAGAGAGAAACATCGACCAGCTGCCTCCTGCACACCCCCCACTGGGGATGTGCCCGCAACCAAGGTACATGCCCCCGACCGGAATCGAACCCGGGACCTTTCAGTCCGCAGACCGACGCTCTATCCACTGAGCCAAACCGGTTTCGGCTTAAGTATCTTTACTGAAGTCGTGGCATTGGACAGCTGGCAAAAATACTGTGAGCTTCGGCAGCACTATGTATTCACATCCTATGCAATGTGAATTTAGTGTATCATCAGGAAGCTCATGGTTTATCAAACCTTATCCATAAGCTTAGCAATTCTATTGGCTATGGAGTTATTCAATACATAAGTACTTTTTGCTAACGCAAAGATTTTATATTGCAATTATTCCTGCTAACCAAATTCACATTACTGGGTATCCGAGTAGGTCAATTTCTTGGCACCAAACTGTTTCTTTAGAGGCACACTGAGCCAGAGCCGGAGCGTTTACACCACCATCAGTACGAATGAGGCAGATGGCACGATTAGAGAGAGCATGCTTGGCCAAGACTGACACTCGGCGTGACTCCATAAGGCCTGGGAGCGCCTTCCCCAGCACAGGGAGGAGGATGCACACGGGCAGGAAGCTGCCTCCCTCCTGCTCGCCCACGTGCAGTCTTTGTGCCCGTTCCGCTCTAACGTGTGAGACCTGGAGTGTGTGTGGTGGCAGTGTCGTCAGTAAGAGACGGCTGAGATTACAGACACGGACGTGAACGTGGACGGTGGTGCCCACGCTGGCTGGTGACGGACCGCAGGAGTGAGTTACCTTGGAGGACCACAGAGACCCGCCTGCTTTCTAGGGTGTACACAAGTTCTGCTGAGTGTCTCAGGAATGCCCTGGGAAGCGGAGAGAAAAAATACTGTGAAAAAACCCATTTCCACTATAAAAATTTTTTAAAGTCCTTGAAATCAAGCAAATCTAATCTTTCACTATACACGTTTGTATTCTCCATAACCTTTGTGAATTTCATCAGTATTTATGTGATTCCTCAACAGAGGACAGTCTGGTTTTTATATCAGGGAAATTCACTGACCTTTCAGAGAAGGAAAGAGTTGATTTAGACAACATTCTTGAAATGATGAGAGACAGAGATGGAGAGAGATCAGGGGCTGCCAGGGAACGGGGTTGGGGGAGTGGGCATGACTCTAAATGGGCAGGAGGGGGCCTGTGGTGATGGGGTTGTCCTTTGACTATGGCGGTGCTCACAGGGATGTAGACATGTGATAAAACCACACAGGACCCTCCCCAAGCCCCCTCCCCCACCACGAGCACGTATAACTGCTGAAGTGAGGAGGCCTGCAGCCTGTACCCTATTTCCTGGCTGCCGGACCACAGCCAAGTTTCGTAAGATGCGGCATGGCGGAGGCTGGGGGAAGACGCTGGCTCTTTGAACTCTTTTTGCACCTCCTGTGTGTCTGTAATTCTCTATCTATATATAAAACCCTAATATGCAAATGGATCGGACGGCAGAACTGAACAACCGGTCGCTATGATATGCACTGGCCAGCAGGGGGGTGCGCGGAACATGGTGGGCGTCAGCCCCAGAGGGATGGTGGAGCAGGTGAGCGGGGGCACCAGACCAAGGCGGGGCACCAGTCACTGTTATTGGGGCAACCCTCTGGGGCTTACTGAAAATTCTTTGCTCCCGCGCACGGCGGTCCCACCCAGCACTTGCACCTGCTGCCGGCCCGGATCACTCAGCACCATCAGCGGGTGCAAGCAGCAGCTGCCAGCCCTGATTGCCCCTCAGGGCTTCTCCACCTCCTCCTGCACCTGAGGGGCGATTGGGGCTGGCAGCCGCCACTTGCACCCGCTGCCTACAACGGTCCTGCTCGCACCTGCTGCCGGCGCCAGAGCCGCCACTCACACCCACTGCCAGTGGCCAGCGCTGGTCCTGATGGCTTGGTGCTGGCAGCAGATGCGAGTGGCGACTGCCAGCCCTGATTGCTCCTGAGGGCTTCTCTACCTCCCCCTGCTCCTGAGGGGCAATCGGGGCAGCAGCTGCCGCTCCCACCTGCTGATGGCACTGGACCCGCTCACACCCGCTGCTGGCGCCGGCCCCAATTGCTCTGTGCCATCAGTGGGTGCAAGCGGGGCCGGCGCTGTCAGCACATGGGAGTGGCGGGGGCAGGAGTGGGTCTGCCGGCAGACGGGACCGGGGGGCCTTGGTGGGAGGGGCTGGGTGGGGGCGCAGAGGATTGGCCGAGACCTGCCCCTGTGCCCACCTCAGCCTCGAGGCCCACAGTTCTTTTCAAGGTGCATGAATTTGTGCACTGGGCCCCTAGTTTCAAAATATAAAGTCAAAGAAAAAGAGGAAAGTAGTTGCACAAACCTCACATATTCTAGCCACCGAGTGCTTTCCAGTGAGGATAACCATCTCTCTTCAGTTTCTTCAAAAGGTTCTGTAATAAACACATCATTATATAGGCATGCAGTTACATTCACACACACACACACATACAAAGACACACTTTCAGGCGTTTTAAGCTTAATTTTACATGATTAATACCAGAGTTAAGTGGAAAGTGGCTTAAATCTCAGTGTGTCCATATGGCAGCAAGTTGTTTTTTCATAAAAGCACCCCACCCTGCCTGTCATGATTTCAAGGTGATTTATTGGGCTCATTTTCCCTCCCAAACGAAAAGCATTTGTTTGCAGTTTATTCTCCTGACCTTCTCATACATTAATAATTTGTACAAACATTTCAATAAACCTCTACTTAAATAAGTCTATTTCTACAGTTTTAAGGAATATCACTTTTCCTGACATGCCTCATACAATGCTGTATTCCCCCATTCACTACACACACAAATATAAAATAAAGAAGATGTTACCGTTAACACATAGTTGTTTAAGCTTTACAAAAGCTGCTTGTATTTCTTGGATGTTGGGCAGGGTCTTATCCAAATCTGACTTATAAACATCACTTCTCTGCGGGTGACTCTTAGTTATTGCATTACAAATCCTAATGGAGACAAAATCCTTTAGTCACTGTCACTCATTTATTCCACATGCATTTCCTGAACACCTCCTATGAGCCAATCACTGCCCTAAGAGCTGGGGACAGAGAGATGAACAAGGCAGGCCAGGCCTCCGCCTACATGGGTTTCCCTCCCTGGGGGAGGTGGGGGTAAATGAGGAACTGGGGGCTGTGGTGAGCCCCGAGGGTGGTGTGTTCAGGTGAGCGCAGGCGAGTCCCAGCCCCGTGGTTAGAAAAGCCCCCGTGTAGCTGATGCTGAAGCCAAACCCGAGAAGACTAGGAGCCATCGCAGACCTGGAGGAAAGGGTTCTAGGTGTCGGACAGCTGATACAAAGGGCCTGTGGCAGGACCGAGCTGAGAGGACGTGTGTGAAGTGACAGGAGGAGGTGATGGCTCGGACACAGGAAGGAAAGAGAAAGAGGAAGGCATCAGGAGGGACCCAAGGTTCTGAGAGCAGCTGAGAGAGGCGCAGTGGCCCTGTCTGGAGATGGCTTTGGACATGATGAACTGACGGGGCTTCTGAGCTTCTTCTCTAGGCCTAGGGTGAACTAACATGACCAGCCAGTCCCACTAGTGTCAGCAGGTCCCTGTGTGGTGAGCACCTCTGGTCGATCTTCCGCTGCTGCAGCAGGTCCTTGACGAGGGCCGTTCGCACCAGGGCACTGCCGTTCGGGTGGCTCCAGCTCCAGAGCTAGAACGGAAGTGAGCCTCATGTGACCGGGCGGGAGACAGGGCTTCGTGTGACCGGGTGGGAGACAGGGCCTCGCGTGACCAGGTGGGAAAAGGGCACCCGTGCTCTGAAACCCAACAGCTGTCACTCACCGGCATCCTTCTTCCAACGAAAGAGTGGGAAAAGGTCTTTAGGTCCTGGTCGGCCAAAGAGCTGGGCACCACGAAGTATTCTGGAAGGCTGAGAAGAGAAAGCAAACCACACCATCAGGCCCCGTGCTTTGGGCAGGGGCAGGGTGCCCGTGACCCCACGTGTAATCAAACCCATTCCTCCCCACCGAATGTGCACCCCACTTCGCAGCCATCCGGTGGACACCGTGAGGACACTGACCGTCCCAGACATTGCAACCTAAAGCATGTCTGATGTGGCCAAGGACCAGACCTTCCCAGGATAGCAGGGAAAAGCCAAAGGAAGTATGGGAATGTTATCCAGAATGACTACCAAGCCAGCAGGACTGAAAAGCATACCCCTCTTTGTTCTCCTGAGGCTAAGGCACCTGAAACCCAGCAAACCCACAAACTTCCCAAGAAGCTGCAGCGCCCTTCCCACTCCCTCCTCCCTACCCCCCATCCAAAGACAGGCCGACTCCAGGACCCCATCCGACAGCAGGTCCTCGTGGGCAGCCCCACGCCACATAAGACACCTCCTCTCTCTTTCCTCCACGCGGTCGGGCGGGGACAGGCAGGCCTCGCCGGCCCAGGCAGGTGCTTCTCAACACGGCCGGGCTGGCTGCCGCTGGGCCCCCTGCCAGTCACATCACCGTGACGCCCAGACCCACGGGATGGAGCAGGAGGTGCAAAGCGCACCCACTGAGCGAGCCCCTTGCCAAAACCCTGAACCCGTATCTAATGAGTCCCCAGTTAAACCTCTGGATGGAGCTACCATGCTACAGGAAGCACAGGAGACAAGGGAACACACTGAAGGCCACCGCTGGGAAAAGCCAGCAATATCGAGAAAGTGGAACATTCTACAGAACAAATGACCAAGTTTTGAAAAGAAAAAAATGGCAGTTAACAGGGTGGGCGGAGACTGTCCTCCATCTAAAGGCCGAGAGTCCTCCCAAACAAGGTCACTGTGTCCCTGACCTGGACCAACTGACCATAAGACATTTACAAGATGCAACCCCCCCGCCCCCACACACACACACGGACTGGATTACCCACGGCAGTAGGAAGGCTTGCCAACTTCTTCCAGTGGAGATTGGTGCTGTCGTTATGTTAAAAAAAAGCCCTTATCGTCACTACAAAGTATCCATTAAGGCATTATTAACAACTACCAGCACAGCACGGCCGGAAGTGATCCGTGCCCGCAGAGCCTGGTTGTCACGCGTGGAGCCGGACTCACCACGTGGATATCATGTAGCCCTCGTTAACGGAGCACACTCTCCACCCGGAGGCGCCCGTCCGCTTGACCTCGCGGTCCCAGTCGGAGTACGTCTCAAAGAGGGGCGTCTTCTGGCTGCTGCCAGCCCCGCCGCCGCCCGTGGGGATCCCGTTGAGTGTGTTGGCTACAAGAAAAAGCAGCGTTATTGGGTGTTTTCAGTCCCATCTCCAACATGCCCGTCCTCTCTCCTGTCGCAAACACCCTCAAGTGGCACCTCCTCCCTCTTGTCCTGTGAGTCTCTCCAAGCGTGTCTCTCTCCTCCCAGCAGCCCCACCGGGCGCCCTCTCTCAGAGCACTCCCTCCGTGCTGTCCTCCCCGCCCCCTCCTGAGCCCCTTCCCGTCCTGGCTCCGTCTCCAATGCCTCCCTGGTCACTCTGGACGGCGCCAGCATTCCCCTCCTCTCTTTCCCGGCCACCTGCCCCGGCGCTTCCTCGCCCTTTACTGTCTCCTTAGCTTCCATTGTCTCGCACCCCTGCCGTTCCGTGGAAGCCATTCTCGAGCCTCCCTCATCCCTCCGCCCCAAATCGTGGTGAAATCCAGGTCATTGCTCCTTTTCTCCAGCCACAGGCACCTCTGCTCCCAGGCCATCAAGCCATCACCTTCTAACAGGCCTTCCCCCGCTGCTGCGGCTCACAGCACAGTTCTCTTCTCCACCCACTGCTTTCCTGGGCCGAGCCCACAGGGATCCCTCGCCCTGCACCGGAGAGCCGGGCTCTGCCCTACGGCACTCGGCGGAAAGGCCTGGGCTCGAAGCCGGAGCAGGAGCCCTCCCTCCCGGGAGCACTGCTCTCCTGGGAGCACGCCCACAGTCGGGAAGAGGTCCCAGCAGTCAGCCCACCTCCTGCCAGTCTGGTGGCAGAGGGCACACCTTTCTGGTCCAGCGTCTCCCATCTCCCGGGGCGGGGTGCACGGTGGCAGGCCTCCCAGCTGACACCCCGACACTGTTGCGCTGCACTTGTCACAGCGGGCCTGACCTGGCTTTCCCATTATTCCCGGTACAGCCATGTCCAGGCAGGGGCCACGCCCATTCCAACACTGTATTC
The DNA here is from genome assembly GCA_025583905.1 of Ia io. Classification (NCBI taxonomy): domain Eukaryota; kingdom Metazoa; phylum Chordata; class Mammalia; order Chiroptera; family Vespertilionidae; genus Ia; species Ia io. The sequence continues at coordinate 19,315,645 of JAJQQW010000024.1, read as the reverse complement.
ACTGAGCGGGCGACTCTGGATTGTGAAGGGTCTTCGTGCCAGGCGAGGAATCTGGAATTCTACCCCGTAAATGAGGGGTGGGGAACGGCCAGCCCTCGGCTGCGAAGACCCAGGATATCACTTGGTCTGGCCCTGCCAAGGCAGCAGGGGTGAGTTAACTGACCCCACAGAGCAGGCTAGTTTTTAAGCTGACAGTTTTGTATGCCCGCAGATGATAAGTACCCAAATGGCCCTTGGCAGGAAAAAGGTTCCCCACTCCTGCTGTAAGTGCCTCAGAACTGCCCACTGTTCTGACTTTGAAGAACAGAAGCGCTAACCCTACGCACGCACGCTGGAGACCCACCCGTCTCGGAGCCTCCTCCAGAACACAGGACCTGCACGGAATTTCCAGGCAATGCCCTCTGTGGACACACTGGTCCCGAGAACCACATCCCACAGAAAGAGACTCGATACTGAAAACCCAAGTGACCAAGGTAAAGGGGGGACCCAGGTGATGGGCTTGGCCGTGCAGGGAACACCTGACAGAGTTTGTGATGGAAAACCACCAACTAGCAAATCAGAACAAAAGGGAATTTCCTTCGCTTGAGAGAGGGATTTATCAGAAACCACAGCAAGCAGCATCCGAACCAACACCAGGAACAGACGACACACTGTCATCACCTCCATTCCACATGCCCCCGAGTTCCTCGCCGCACGAGGCCATCGCCACCAACCAGCAGCAGGGAGCACACGCTCAGTTCGGTGAGGCTGTGGCAGCGGCCTGGCAGCACACTCCCCGCTGAGTCTAAAACCGAGGCCTGTTCAGGGCTCTGACATTACAGGCCTCAGTGCGCCAGGCCGAGACCTCGCCACCTCTGGGTGAAAAGAAAGCCCGTCGCTCCGATGACCCTGCGGAATTAAATGCCGTGAAGAAGGCGAAAGCAGAGCTGTGACCACTCAGATGCTCGAGGAGGTGAGTCAGCGCAGGGGCTCGAACCCGGGCCGTGACCTTGGGGGCCACGTGGTGGGTGAGGAACCTCGAGTGTGAGGGAGACAGCTGCACTGGGGATCTGAAAGAACTGACAAGCAACAAACTTGGAGTCCCTATCCCGTCTCCAGTGAACTGGTCCCCTAAGTGTGAAAGTTTCCAACAAGCAACTGAGGGGAGTGGAACCCCGGGACCTGTGTTAACAGGAAGATGAGCCTCACTGAAAACACGCTGTCCTGCTGGGAGGCCACGGTATTTTGAGTACGTCGAGGACTAGCGCTGCTAGCTGAGGCCGAAGGTCATGCATGAGGCTTGCAATCCTTTAGGAACATACCCTGACCCCTTATCACTTTACAACAAGGATGAGCCTGTGCTTTTCGGACAGCATCTGCCCACTAATCAGCTGACGGAGGAAAACAGCCTCATGGCTTCCTTCCAGTTCAAAGGCACCATTGTTCCCCGGGCGCGGTGACGAGCGGCGTGCACTGGGGGTGCGTGCAGCTTGCGGAGCTCCAGGACCGCACAGAAGGGCCGGGTGACTGCGGAGCGTCTCGGAGATGCTCTGCACTCATTACCACCTCCGTCACTGCCACCCTGTGGGGGAACAGCTCCGAGTGGGAGCTCAGGGCCGTCTAAGACTCCTCTCAGAGAACTGCAGGGACATCCTCCCCCTCAGGCCTCCCTTGTGCCAACAGCTCTGTCACCGACCTGCCTGCAAAAAGGACTTCTCTAATCCGCCCCTGAGCCCAGGGCCTCTCTCACTCACGGTCGTGGCCTCTGACTGCAGAGTGTGGGAGTCTCAGGCTCCGTCAGATCCTAAAGAAGCCGCTGATCCTTCTGCCACAGCACGGAGGGCGTCAAAGGCTATGAGGAACCTCACAGAACACTGGCCAAGTGTCACACCTATGAAGTACTTGCCAGAGGAGGAGGAGCCTGACGGATGTGAATGAAATGCTCCTGAACGCTTTAAGTATGCATCAATGTTATCAACAAGCTACACGCAAGGAGATACAGAGAACTGACTGATGCGCACAAGGACATTCAGGGGAAGGCTCTGGGCTGAATAAACTACCTGAGGTCTATTAACCCAGAGAGGCCCCCAGGACTGGAGAAAGAAAACCGAAAGTAAGTGAAGCAGCAGCAGGTCAGCCAACGCAGAACGAAGCTCCTGTGCCTGAGGTTGAGGACCTGTATGCTGGGCTCCGCCGTTTCTACCAGAAAAGAAGCATCAGCAAGAACTGGCCTGGATCACCAAGAAATATAAGCAGGAACCAGATACTGTCCTACCACTCCTGTACCCCTGAAACATCCCTTCCTGCTGCTGTCCTTGACCGTGACCCTTGACCGTGACCCTGATGATCACATCGACAGCTCAGGCTGACCCAAAGGGAGACTCTATGCTGCTTTTACACAATAAGGAGTTTCTTTACGTTCAGAAGTGAACTTAAGTCAACTGCGCTGTTTAAGTCTAGATTACAATTAGTTATATTTTGGTGAGAAACTGTCATACTCTATAAACACTGTGCCACGAGGAAAAAGCTCCGTCTGACAAGCATGACCTTCACGTGTCCTCCATGAAAGATCCTTCCCAAGTGCCTTCCAAAGCAGTGAGACTGCCCTTATGCCTCATGCAATGCAGGTACTGTTCCCACATCTTAATGCATTTACAACCTAGTGATACTCCAGTACATTTTACTCCACAGATTACCTAAATTACTACCATATGTTTTGAGGCAACAAAATGTCAAGACCAGTACAATTAATAATTTATAAGATCCCTCCAGACCATGCTGGGTGAATGGACCTTTCACTATAAATATGTAACTGATTTATTTTTCTCCCGTGAAGAGGGGGCGACCACATGACTCAGTAAGCAGGCGGTCGTGCGGTCACTAGCCCACAAGGGGCTAATATAAGATATGACCTCTTCATTTTCTCTCCATTCTTTTATGAGGTTTTAAGAAATGGTTGATTAAAATTACATTCGTATATAGAACTAATGTACAGAATTACATGACCATCTGGACTTCTCCGTGGTGATGTCAGTGCCGACACAGATATGTGGACAGAACTATTTTACATTTATAAAAACTGCCCCGCTCTAGCCCACTTGGCTCAGTGGATAGAGCGTCGGCCTGCGGACTGAAGGGTCCCGGGTTCGATTCTGGTCAAGGGCGAGTGCCTCAGTTGCAGGCTCGATCCCTGGCCCTGGGTGCATGCAGGAGGCAACCAATCGGTGTGTCTCTCTCATCATCGATATTTCTCTCTCTCTCTCCCCGTCTCCCTTTCTCTATGGAATCAATAAATCAAACCCTGCCTCTTCCTTCCGCCAATCTCATCCTGTTGTGAAGTCCACTAAAAAGTGTCACCACCTCAGTTTCTGAAATCACACCTTGCCAGAAAAGACTGTGCGTTTCAAACATCTCTTCATTTCCTGCCAGGTTTCTTAAAAGATGAGATTAACTTAAGCTACAATTGACAAAGGAAGAACGCACCCATCCCCGTCATAAACACAAGCAGAAGCCGTGGCAGACGTGGGCCCGCTTCCTGTGACGGCTGCTCACGGGCTCTGCCTGCCGCGGCTTCAGGAACCCCGACCAGCCCCGTGTCTGCACACAGCGCTTCCTCTCTCCGGGCGGAAGCTAGTACTCCCACAACCCCCAAGGCGCATGTCGCAGGCGGCTTCTGAGGAACACAGAATAAACCGACACCATGCACAGGGACAGTCACAATATGTAACGTTTTCATATTTACCTGAGTTGTGGTATTTTTTCCCAACATATTCAAATGCAAAGAGTAGCTGGAGGTCTGTTGGCTGGGAATAATGAGCTATGGCAAGGCACACCTAGGAAAGATTCTACATTTAGAATTCCACGTTAACACACGAGGTAAATGAAACGTACGTTAAGGCTTGGCTGTGGGCGCATGCATCTTGGGGCGGTGACCACAGGGACTGACTTCCACGCTGCTCTGTGGACCTGGAATGTGGAAGAACGCCGGGGGGCCAGGCTCTCACTCACCGCTGCGCCCCAGACACTGTCTGACCTTCAGTGAGTACATGCTATTCAGCAAGTGCTTGCTGGGTTGAATTTTAACAGCAAAGTAATTTTATTCAAATAAATGACCCTTGAAAACTAGAGAAGCATTCTCCCAAAAGGCAGCGACACACCCACCCCGAAAAAAGAGAAAGCCTCAGTTTGCGCGTCTGCAGAATGGAGACATAGCTACAGCCGGGCAGGAATCGCTCGCCCTGATGCGCGCGTGGCCTCCGGGGGAGCGCCAGACGTGAAACGCGCTGCTCCTCCTTCGTAGCTGCTGCCGGAAGAATGCCCTGTGCTGACCAGGCCGTGGACTGGATGGTGGGAGGAAACTCTCTGAGGTGAGCGAGAAGAAGCTGAAGACAACGCAAGGAGGATAGCAGAGCCCTTACTGAGAAAGAGTCAAGATCGTCCAGCAGGAAAAGCACGAAGCTGCACAACATACTGCGGACAGTGAGCAAGCAAGGACGGTGTTGTCAGTTGTTAGTTTGGGGTGGGCTGATGCAAATTCTATTAACTGGTAGGTATGTGTCAGCTTCTGGCTTTAAAATGAAAAAGCTTCCTACAGAACGCTTCCTGTCTTACTGACATACACCGCTAAGAAGACGGAGGTCCTTGTTAGTTTTAGTGTTGACCGAACAAGAACCACCAACTTCTTGAAACTTGAATAACATCTCTGTCCTCAGGGCCTGCAGCGCAGCCTCTGAGTCCCACCAATGGCACGCAGGCGCTCTTGCATGCATCCGCAGCCTCAGCTGCTCAGCAGCTCCCTGGAAGCACTTCTGGAAAAACCTACCGAACGTGGCACCCTGCAACAGTCCCCATCACTGCTGGTCCTCTGCTGCCCTTTTCTCAGACTGTCTTCCAGTTCTGTCCATTTCTCTGCACGACCACAGCCACATCTGTAAGCTACTCTCACCTGATGGCACCTCTGTGGCTTCCCTACATTCTGAAAACAATCCCCCACACTTAGGAATTCTCCCCCACAGGTGGATTCTGACCAACAACTCTGCTCTCGGGATAGAACCTGCTGTGGCTCACAGATGCCTCCACAGCAACGTCAACCTTCCTGACTCTCCACAAGCCGGCTCTCCTCTCGCCGACAGCCCTCGCCTTCCCAGCGTCCCCTCAGTGCCCCTGCACATGCTCCGTCTGACATGGCCCAGCCACCTTCCCTGCCACACGCTGCTCGGGAAACCGCTCCCCACCGCTCCCCCACAGGCTGTGTGTGTGGCTGCACCTCCACGCTAGTCCCATCATAGCTGTGAGAGTCAGTAAACGGTCAGACACAAGCTCTGTCTTCCTCCCTCGGTGAGTCCGTTCCTCAGGCTAGCTGCCGCATCTCTCTCTCACGCAGCAGCCAGTGACTGAGCCTCCGTGTCCTAGCCCTAGGGAGGCGGCCGTGAGCAAGAGCGACACACACCCCTGTCCTCACTAAGCGTGGGTCCAGGGGGAGACAGACAATCAACAAGAGGAGGAGAAAAGTCGGAGTCAGAGCAGTCTCAGGGCTACAGGAGCCGGAAACCCAGCAGGAGGGAGTTGAGCGCGCAGTGAGGGGACGGGGCAGGTTAGCGATGGAGAGGCAGCGAGCGGGCCCGCACTGCAGACCCAGCGGGACCTGGCGACTGTGCATTCGCCATCTCGGCAGGAGCTTCCTGCACTGGAAGTCCTGGCTGACAAAACAAGTTAGTAATGTAACAAGGAGATGCTCCGGCCAACAGCACTGTGCCGCTCTCAGACCTTCAGAAAGCAGCCACATGCCACTGGTTAGAGTGCTTTTATGGCCACGGAGCAGGAACAACTATCTGCTGGGCCCAACCCCACACGGCCCGTTCTATGAAGCCCTTAAACACGGCACATCGCACAGAAGGGTTAGGAGACAAGTGTTACGTCTGAGAGCACGGGCAGGAGAGAAGACTGTGGAACACAGTGAGGCAGGCGCAGTCTAACCACGCGCATGTGGTGGACGGGGCGGGGAGGGGGGGCCACGACTGAGCTGGGTGTTGGGTGGAGGGGTCATGAGAGTGCAGACCTCCTGGGGTTGATCGAGGGCATCCCTGGGAGCCAGACAAGGCACCTGCACGTGTGCCATGGGCTGCGCTGCGGGTGCTGGTCGAGGGCGTTCAGAGAAGGGAACCAGGAACCCACTTCCCTCGGCTTTCCTGGACTCTCTGTTAAAAGCCTCCGCCGACAGGCCTCGCTCCCATCACTAAGTCTGGAGGACTTTCAAAAGTAGGTCTCATTTGCATACATAATTATTCTAATTATGCAATGTCCTCCCTAAGCATCACATGGTTTACCCAGCAGAGAGCTCGGAACATGTTATTTTAAAACAACTCACAAAGTCAGCGTTCCCCGAGAAAACTCGGCATTGGCGTTTCCAGGAGAGACCACCACGCTGGCGCTTCCCAACTCACTAACTTTGGATGAAAACCTTCCCCAGAAATGAAAGTGAGCTAGAGTTTTTGTTATTAATTCACGAAGGAATGGAGCTTTGGCGCCACATGCGACGTAACCCTGTGCTGGAAGACGAGTGAATCAGGGCAAAGCGTTCTCTTTATATTCCAGCGCCTCTTCTGTTCCCTGCACGCCCGCCTCAGGACCACACAGGACTGGGGCTGCGGCAGCACGCTTTTAGATGTGGGACAGCGGGGAAGGATTTTTGCCAGAAATGGGTCTTGGGCCTAGAAAGCCGGCCTAGCTGGCTTGTGTGGACAGTTCAATGAGCCCCCCACTTCCAAGCAGCACAGCGGCCAAGGGACACCCTGACTCTGTCATCCATCTGGCAGCCGGTCCTTTATGTGGGAACATCTTTTATGTTGCTACTTCGTACTGTGACTTAATTTCCATTTGTTGGTGCTTTATTTTCTCAACTAGCCCTGGCACACTGCTCAGACGGCTCAGGAGCAGGCCAAATCATTGTGATTCCCGTCACTGAGAGTGTCACCTGAAAGACACGGTCGAGAGTGGGAGCGATGTAAACTTTCTGGAAGAATACTGGGCCACTGTATCAAGTTCTTTCTTTAAAAATACCATGTTCTGGCCCTACCTGGTTTGGCTCAGTGGATAGAGCTTCGGCCTGCGGACTGAAGGGTCCCAGGTTCGATTCCGGCCAAGGACACATGCCCAGGTTGCGGGCTCCATCCCCAGTGGGGGCGTGCAGGAGGCAGCCGATCCATGATTCTCTCTCATCATTAATGTTTCTCTCTCTCTCCCTCTCCCTTCCTCTCTGAATTCAATGAAAAAATATTTTAAAAAACATACCCTGTTCTAAGTCAGGCTTCTAAGTTCTGTGCTGTCACTAGTCTCGACATTCTACACTCTGAAGTCAGCGTTTTCATCAACAGAACCTGGATCCTTAATCGATTGAATTACTAGCACATATTTAAGTTCAAGAAGGTAACTTAGCTACTTTTCAATCTTTTCCATCTTTTCAATCTTTTAAAAGAAAAAAACCAACCGGAAATGGTCTTCTGTAAAAGACGCACTCATCTCCACAATACTTTGTACTATTTTAGGAGCTGATAAGAAAGTATATAGAATATTTTAAAGCAGCGAAAGAGTCCAAGAAAATAGTTCTATTAACATCCCTGGCTTTGAATTTACTTAGGAAGATATCTGACAAATTCCTCTAAAAAAGGAAAAAAAAAAAATGTGGGCAATTGAGAAATGCAAACTTCCTCAGAGCACTGAAATGGATCAGGATGGTGCACAGCCCAGGACCTGATCGAGCTGAACCAGAACAAAACAAGCCATTACCTTTTTGGCACTTTCAGGTCCTGATTCATCAAAGCGAAATCTGACGATCCTGAAGTCTTTACAGTAAATGATTAACTCAGTTGGATTGAACTTCAGTTTCTGGTTGGGGCCCAGGACTTTCTGCTTCCTCTTGTGGTCATTTACTGAGAGAGAAGAGATCACAGTGTGAGAATGTTATTTCTTGTTACTCTCTCTGGAGCACCCTAACACGTGCGAGTGATGCCAACTGGAAGGACACCCACCCCTGAGCACCGCCTCCCGGGACCCTCACAGTACTTATCTGTGCGTCCTCGTACCTTGGGGGATCGATTTTACTTACTTTTTATATATTTTATTGATTTTTTTTACAGAGGAAGGGAGAGGGACAGTTAGAAACATCAATGAAAGAGAAACATCAATCAGCTGCCTCCTGCACACGCCCCATTGGGGATGTGCCCACAACCGAGGTACATGCCCTTGACCTGAATCGAACCTGGGACCCTTGAGTCCTCAAGCCGACACTCTACCCACTGAGCCAAACCAGTTAGGGCTGGGGGATCAATTTTAACTTTGCTTTTGAAGGTATTTCAAATGATTATTTCCACACCAACCACCACCATCTAGATACATTTTATGATTAAAATTTTAATTTAAAAGAGGACAAATACTAGGACATATAAAAAGCAATTCATTTTATACCTCCATTTTAAATTAATTTTTTTACCTCTCTCTTTCATGAATGTTCCTGGGACTCAAAAAAAAAGGAGAAAAACCTATAAAAATAAACTTCCAACCCAAGTATCTGAGCATCTTCAAGCAATTCTTCCAGGGTAGAATCAGCTTTAGGGACTAAGTAAAGAATAATATGGCCCAACCAGTGTAGCTCAGTGGTTTGATTCCCGGTCAGGGCACATGCCTGGGTTGTGGGCTCCATCCCCAGAAGGGGGCGTGTAGGAGGCAGCCGAGCCATGATTCTCTCTCACCATTGATGTTGCTATCTCTCTCTCCCTCTCCCTTTCTCTTTGAGATCAATAAATATATACATAGATATCTACATATATAAAAGGCTAAGTGACCGTCCAACTGTCCGGTACATATGACGTACACTGACCACCAGGGAGCAGATGCTCAATGCAGGAGCCGCCAAGCTGCGGTGACTCGGGAGCGGCGGTTCTTGGGTGACTCACCCCAGAACCAGAGAGGAGGGAGCCTGATTTCTTCTAATTAATTTCCTTTCAATGTGCACGAATCTGTGCACGGGGCCACTAGTACACATACAAAAAGAATAACATACCTGTGACGATTTGCTCAATACACGTTAAAGGGACATCATGTTCACCAAGAAGAAGGTTTCTGTAATGGAATTTCTGAAATACAAAGTTATGTTCACGTTAATTCTTTTCCCATTAACCTCGCACTGGTGATATTAGCCTTAACTTACTCCTAGAGTCAAAGGCGTTGGCACAAACAGCATACAAACAGAACCTACCTGTAATGGCATCGGGTCATCCGTAATAAAGGAAATTTTGAAGTTACTGCATATCAGCTTTCCCCACAGATCATACTGGCTCGTGTCCGTTGCAATGCATTTTCTCACAAAGCTGACTTCATTCACAACAATTTCTCCTTTAAAATAAGAAAGCCATCATCGTGTGTGCTACCTCTCCACTGTAAGGTGTCAGCAGGCGCTGTGTGACCTAGGAGGCCTGTCAGGATGGCGACAGTAAGAACCGTGAGCACCTGCGCCCTCACAACAGGCTTACGCTCCACTTGGAAGACCCAGACACGGGGCACGGTGAGCGGGAGGTCTGAGAGGCTCAGCCGATGGGCGGACCCGGGCCTGCACTCTGCCCCTCCTCACTGAACGGCATCTGGAGAGGAAGCCAACTATACCCCCTCCTTCGCCGTGTCATTTGATGGAATATCTGTGTTTCATTACACACAGCTAGATCTCCCAAACCTATGTCTTTGATTTATTTTTTAAGAATGAGAAAGAGTTCAGCTTTAACCTCAAAAGTGATACTGCAATCTATTTATTTTACATATACTCCATAAATCCAAATCGAGTTTCCCTCTGCACTCAAATGACCACTTTGTTGGTGGTAAAACTTTACAGTATCATTTTAGAGTTAAAAGGGAAGATTAAAGAAAAGCAAGAAACCAAAATAAAAGGGAAAATGTACTTTCAAAAGAATAATTCTCCACAACTATTTAAAGCCTGGTTATTATTAATTCTAAATTTCAAGGTCTAAAGCTCCATCAGATCCTGAGCCATTTTTAAGCACGCGGTCAGGGTGCAGATCCGCTGGGTCTGTTTCTGAGGATGCAAACCTCTAACAGAAACAGACAGAACCTGCTTGCTGACAAGCCCCAAGCACCAGCCGCGTCACCAAGATCCCAATTATAGGCCCCAAACAGCCCTCTCTACGCGACTACGGCACACACAGCATCGGACGCCGGACAAAAGGTCGATTCATGTCCCCGGAGGAGCCGGACAGTGCGAGATTTCATCAGGCTACTCGGACGGGTGCACAATTTAAAACGTAGGAATTGTTTATTTACTTCTGGAACGCTCCATGTAGTATTTTCAGACTGTGGCTGACCACGGGGAGCTGAAACTGGGGACAGCAAAGCGCAGACTAGGGGGGACTCCTGTACAGAGCCAGTCCAGAGGCTGGCAAGGTGGAGCGTTAGCCAATCAAGGAGGTGGAAGAGCTGGCCTGCTGAAGCGGATGTTACTCACAGAGCTTCAGGAACAGGTTCTGAGCAGGAGCTGCAAGACCCAGGGATGAGGGCGGGAGTGCGGACGTGAGGACAAACGCTGGCTGAGCCCGGCAGCCGCAGCCAGGTGGGGAGCCCCCCCCTCCCACCGGGCAGTTGAGGCACAGCCTGATGCTACGGCGCTGCGGCTGGTGCCACGTGTTTGCTCTTCCTAAAGCAACACACCCGTGAGTCAAAGCACTACACCAGCCTGCAATCCGCTCTCAGAGCCAACTCCAGAAAGGCATGAACACACAACGCATCCCAGAGAGAGCGAGCCTTTCCTACGGGACGCACGGCCCAACATGAAGCGCTTACAGCGAGGCAGAACACAGAACAGCATACACGGCCGAGGTGCCACGAGGATGCACAGACACACGAGACCTCCACCAACACGGGCTGTCTTCATTTCCAAACGGCCCACGGCCGTGTGCTTCCCTCATCCGATTACAAAAGCCTCCGACAATCAGTGCACTCACTATCAATGGACACGTGGCTCTCACCATGAAAATGCCGCTGGCCCTGCCGAGGGGAAGGGGGACAGAGCGGAGCCGACACGCAGCCTGAACAGGGGCCGCGGCCTGGTGGGCACTCAGGCGCCGAGCGGGAGCCCTTCCCGGATCGGCCTCCCCGCCCCGATCTGGCTCAGGTGACCTTCCTCTGCGCCCTTGTCACCCTGCCTTCCTCCCGGGGAGCATTTCCCTAACGAACTGACACTGTCCGGGGCAGGACCGTCTCCTCCAGCTTCCAACTCCTCGGCCTGAAGCAAGGACCACGGGTTCGGTGCCTGCAGAACAGTGAGCCCGGGGCCAGACGGGCGCCCGGGGAAGGTGCTAGCAGAGCGGCGCGCCTGGTCACCAGTGAGGCCTGGGCACCTCCACGCTGCCTCCAGACGAGGTGCCAGGCTGTGCTCCACCCACTTCCACTCACCACATCCCTGTGCAGACCTGCTAGCCCTCGGGCCGCAAAGGCGACTTAGGCCCCGTCTCCGGCTTTACAGCTTCATGAAGCAGGCAAGCTGAAAACTCCAGCACACACCACAGCCTAATTACATTGTCTGTCAGGTTCTTTTTTTTTTTCTCTCTCTGCTTCATAAAATGAGGCTGGTTTTAAATTCAGGTTTACGTTCCAACGGAGCCGTCGGTAACCGTACACAAACAATGATTTTGTGTTCTGATCCTCATCTGCTTACTGGATTACGAGTTCAAGCTCTGGGCAGCTGGGGGTAGAATGTCCTTGAACCCCAGGCGCTGTGCCAAAGCAGAACATGCGAGACTGCACGGGGAACAATGGCTTCTTGTCCCGGTGCCACATGAAGCCACAGGTGACCCGCCACGGCTCCACGTGGTTTCTGACTGCTGAAGGCCAGGCCGTCGCTGCTTCACTCACTCCACCCGTCCCCTCGATTGACAGGGAGGCTGCAGAGCAGAGGCGGAGCAGCGAGGTGCCAGGGGGAGTCAGAGAGGGGACGTGACAGGCGAGGCAGGAAGCAGAGACCACGACAGGGTGGCCAGACGAAAAGAAACCGGGAAGCGTGTGGGAAGGACAGATGAGAAGGCAGGCGGCAGACACGCTAATTTGGGGTTGGCTGGAAGTTCTGGAAGGACTAGGCTAAGTGCAAACAGAACACGGGGCCACCACGCGTGCAAGCTCAGAGCCACCGCAAAAAAATCAACACGGTCAGAAGGGACAGACTTAGCTGCGACTCCCGGACAAGCAAACCACACACAGTCAGACAGGCTCACAGCTTCCCCAGAAACCTGCGCCTTTTAGGTAGAAAGGGAAGTTTTTAGGTTGATTCTACAGAACAGATGACTGCCGAGGGAAAGTCCTTCAAGCTTATTGATATAACCATTCCCATAAGCTTGTCTCAGACGTAAAAGCGACGTTTTAAAAACCCAGCCCTGCATTTGCAGCCGAGACCGTGTTACTACGGGCGTCAAATCCTAACGCTGAAGGGGGAACGAAGCCTGACGAGGGGCCTGGAAGGTCAGTTTTGTTCTAACCCAGTGAGTCTCCACCGGAAGGACATTTTGCCCCGGGGGTGGAGGCTGGGAGGCAGTTTGGGGGACGCTGGAAACTCGCTGGTGGTCTCAATGAGGCGGTGGAAGAGGGGGCCCCCATGGGTGGAGGCCAGGGATGTGGATAAACACCCTGCAGAGCACAGAACAGCCCCTCCCACAAGATGATGGGCCCCAAAATGTCAAGAGGGCCTCTGTGGGGAAGGCCCTGGCCTTTCTAGACTGCAACGTGTGCACCTGCAGAAACAGCTGACACCTCCGGGGAAAAAACAAAACAAAAAACAACCATCGCCAAGTCAGGAATTCAAAGTTCACTGAGCTGTGTTACCGGTTTCCACAGACCCAGACACAATAAACGCTGCTTTCCGTGCTATTACAGCGACGGCCAGACAGGCAGGGCAAAGAGTACTCCACTACCTCAGTCATCAGAGGCTGCTTGGGGAAAAGAGCGGGTTCAGCCCTGGCCGGTGGCTCAGTGGTTAGAGCGCCAGCCTGAGGACTTGAAGGGTCTCGGGTTCGATTCCCGGTTAAGGGCAGGTGCCTGGGTGGCAGGTTCCATCCCCGACCTCTGTTGGGATGAATTTGGGAGGCAACCCAGGGATGTTTCTCTCTCTCTCTCTCTCTGTCCCCCTCCCTTGCACTCTCTCTAAAAAAATATCAATGGGCCCTAGCCAGTGTTGGTCAGTGGATAGAGCATCAGCCTGTGGACTGAAGGGTCCCAAGTTCCATTCCGGTCAAGGGCACATGCCCCGGGCTGCGGGCTCGATCCCCAGTGGGGGGGGGGCGTGCAGGAGGCAGCCGATCCACCATTCTCTCTCATCATTGATGTTTCTCTCTCTCTCTCTCCCTCTCTCTCCCTTCCTCTCTGAAATCAATAAAAAAAATATATATATATATTAAGAATAAAAATAAAATAAATCAATGGGCCCTGGCCGGTTTGGCTTAGTGGACAGAGTGCCAGCCTGCGGACTGAAGGGTCCCGGGTTTGATTCCGGGTCAAGGGCTTAAAAAAAAAAAAAGCCAAAGGAAAAAATATCCTTGGGTCAGGGTTAACCCCCCCAAAAAAGGGGGCATTTCAAGAGACAAGGAAAGAGGGCTGACATTCTGGGCCACTTTCTAGGACGCTTTCCGTTTTCAAGGACAAACCCCAATAGAAGCATCCCTTTCCGATGATGATGTTCCCAGCAGAACTCTTTTTCCCTGCGGGCCGCCCCCCCCCCCGGCCACCCCACCCCGCTGGTCAGATTATTATTATTTTTTTTAACCCGATAAAAGGTGAAGAAGTGACGAGAGGAGGGCTAGTGGGCGGAGGCGGACGGGACCCACACCCGTGTCCCTCGGCCAGCAAGGACCTGCCAGCACCCCGCCCCGAGCGGGCGCTCACCTGGCAGCAGCACCGGCTCCAGCTTTTTAATCTTCGGCTCCGAATCCGACTTGTCCTCGGCCTGAAACACGGGCGCAAACGGCACCAGTCAACTCGCTCCCGCGCAGGAGTCACACACCCCAAACCCCACGTTCTGCCTTCTCCGCGGTGGCCCTGGGGGACGGACCCCGGTCCGCACCCGTCCCGTCCGTCCGTCCGTCCGTCCGTCCCCCCCCTTCAATCCTTTCCCTTTTTTTTTTTTTTTTTTTTTTTTTACCAAGTTCTTTTTCAAGATGGACTCGGGAGTTGGACAGTAAAGACATCAAAGCACGGGCAGGTGCCCCAGCCCCATCAGGTGGCCGCGAGCCGTGCGGTCAGTCACGTGGGCGGCCGCCCTGGGGGCGACGGGACGGGACGGGACGGGACGGGACGGGACGGTCGCTGGGCTCGTAGCTCCGGGCGCAGAATGGCAGCGGCCGGCGGAGTTTTACAAGTTTTCCCCGAGTGAGTGGGGGCTCTGGCACCCGCGCGGCTGGGGCCAGGGGGGCGGGGGGACCGAGGAACAGGGGGGACCGAGGAACAGGGGGGACCGAGGAGCAGGGGGGACCGAGGAACAGGGGGGCCAGGGGGGCGGGGGGACCGAGGAACAGGGGGGACCGAGGAGCAGGGGGGACCGAGGAGCAGGGGGGACCGAGGAACAGGGGGGGGGGGCCGAGGAGCAGGGGGGGGACCGACCGAGGAGGGGGAGGGGGGGCCAGGGGGGCGGGGGGACCGAGGAGCAGGGGGGACCGAGGACCGAGGAACAGCGGACACGGGGACGGGGTGGCCCCCGGGTCCCCAGCTCCCACGGGCCGGCCGGCGGCTCCCCGGAAGCGCGGGGGAGAAGGGGGCCGTGTACCTGGGGCGGCGGCAGCAGGTAGGACCTGAAGGTGGGTCTGGGCGGCTTGAGGGAGAACATGGTGCCGCCGCCGCCGCCGCCTTCGCCTTCCCGCCCCGGCCCGCTCGCCAGCCGGGACCCGCCGCGGGCCGAGCGCTCCCCGTGTGGCCAGCCGGGCCCGGCGCACGGACGGGCGGGGACGCGGCGGAGCGCCCGCCCGAGCGGGGAGGAGCCGGGGCAGAGTCGGGACGGGGCCGACGGCGACCGCCCGGGCCCATCCCCGGAAGGGGCCCCGCCCCGAGAGACGGCGCGCGCGGGGCCGGCGGCCGGGCGCTCTGGGCCTCTAGGCCTCGCCCGCGCCGTCACGCGGGGCCGGCGCCGCGCACCCGCCGCCGGGACCTCCTCAGCGAAGGCGCAGGGGGGAGCGGCGCGCGGCAGCCATCTTGGGCGCGCAGCCGGGGGAGGGCGCGCCTACGGTGGCCCGCGGGGGTCACGGCGACCCTCAGGGGTCACGGCGGCCCCCAGGGAGCTACGGTGGCCCGCGGGGGTCAAGGCGGCCCGCGGAGGTCTTGCCGGCCCCCTGGGAGCCGCGGCGACAGCGGGAGTGGGCCCGTGACCGTGGCTCGGGGCCTCCTCTGTGGCGTCTGTCCCTCTTCTCCTGGGACCCTCTTCCCTTGGGTGCTGCTCAGTAGTCACCCCGCTCGCGCGATCACTGTTGTGTGAAGTCGTGGAGTGGAGCCCAGCGTGGGAGGGGTCGGCTCTGGGAGAGGGGACCCGTGAGCCCGGGAGAGGGGACCCGTGCAGCCCGGGACAGGTGCAGCCTGGGAGAGGGGACCCGTGCAGCCCGGGACAGGTGCAGCCCGGGAGAGGGGACCCGTGCAGCCCGGGACAGGTGAGCCCGGGAGAGGGGACCCGTGCAGCCCGGGAGAGGGGACCCGTGCAGCCCGGGACAGGTGCAGCCTGGGAGAGGGGACCCGTGCAGGCCGGGACAGGTGAGCCTGGGAGAGGGGACCCGTGCAGCCCGGGACAGGTGCAGCCTGGGAGAGGGGACAGGTGAGCCCGGGAGAGGGGACCCGTGCAGCCTGGGACAGGTGAGCCTGGGAGAGGGGACAGGTGCAGCCTGGGAGAGGGGACCCGTGCAGCCCGGGACAGGTGAGCCTGGGAGAGGGGACAGGTGAGCCCGGGACAGGGGACAGGGGACCCGTGCAGCCCGGGACAGGTGAGCCTGGGAGAGGGGACAGGTGAGCCTGGGAGAGGGGACCCGTGCAGCCCGGGACAGGTGAGCCTGGGAGAGGGGACAGGTGAGCCCGGGAGGGGAGGGGACCCGTGCAGCCCGGGACAGGTGAGCCTGGGAGAGGGGACAGGTGAGCCTGGGAGAGGGGACCCGTGCAGCCCGGGACAGGTGAGCCTGGGAGAGGGGACAGGTGAGCCTGGGAGAGGGGACCCGTGCAGCCCGGGACAGGTGAGCCTGGGAGAGGGGACAGGTGAGCCCGGGACAGGGGACAGGGGACCCGTGCAGCCCGGGACAGGTGAGCCTGGGAGAGGGGACAGGTGAGCCTGGGAGAGGGGACCCGTGCAGCCCGGGACAGGTGAGCCTGGGAGAGGGGACAGGTGAGCCCGGGACAGGGGACAGGGGACCCGTGCAGGGGACAGGTGAGCCTGGGAGAGGGGACAGGTGAGCCTGGGAGAGGGGACAGGGGACCCGTGCAGCCTGGGACAGGTGAGCCTGGGAGAGAGGACAGGTGAGCCCCAGAGAGGGGACAGGGGACCCAACTCCAAAGCACATGGCAGTCGGGCTGCAGGTGGAGCCCCCTCAGAGGCCCCACACCCGGGGAAGATGGGGTGCGGGGATGCGGGGACGACTGACTGATGACTTAGGCCCGCCACGCAGACCCCTCCATCTCGTCTGTTGACTTCCCCCCTCCTTGTATTAAATGTTAACTCGGAAAAAGATGTGAAACAAGCTGCCTCCTTTCTTTTCTTGCTCATCGCACCTGTAAAGGTGTGAGTGGGCAGCTGAATGGCCAGCGCCCTCGTCGAGTGGGGGCTCCCACGGGCCATGGACCAGTCATTGCCCAGAGCACGGGGGCTTCCCCACGCCAGGCACCGGGCATTGGGCATGACTGAACTCAACGGGGCCTGAGCTGGAGCAGCCTTTGGGGGAGGCGGGGCATGTGACATTTTGGTGAACCTGGGAGTTGAGACTACTAGACCCTTCTTAGACTTTGGAGTATAAAACCCTGATCCATTTCACCATTCACGTCCCAGGGAAGCGCCAGTGTGACTGTTGCTAGTGGAAATAGTTAAAAATTTTCAATTAAAATTCCAAAGGTTGCCTTTCTCCTCCCCTCCCCCTCCTCCCCCTCCCCCCCCCCCTCCCCCCTCCCCCTCCTCCCCCTCCTCCTCCTCCTCCCCCTCCCCCCCCCCCTCCTCCCCCTCCTCCTCCTCCTCCCCCCCTCCCTCCCCCCTCCTCCCCCTCCTCCTCTTCCTCCTCAAAATAATGTATTCTGTATTCAGAACCCTACTGGTCCTGTCTGGGGAACTTGTTTGCGTGACACACGACTCCATTTTGCACAGGAGCCAAGATTGTGTTTTAAAATGTTAAGCCCACCCTAGCTAATGTGGCTCAGTGGATAGAGCATCAGCCTGTGGACTGAAGGGTCCCAAGTTCGATTCAGGTCAAGGGCACATGCCCAGGTTGTGGGCTCGATCCCCACTAGGGGATGTGCAGGAGGCAAGCCCATCAATGATTCTCTCTCATCCTTGATGTTTCTCTCTCTCTCCCTCCCCCTTCCTCTCTGAAATCAATAAAAGTATATTTTTAAAAAACTGTTAAGCCCACTGGATTATAGGTGTTAAAAGCACTATTGTGCACATGCATTAAAGGTTTTTTTTTTAATGAATAGTTAGTGATTGATGTACATTAAGTGGATTAAACAAAACAAAGAGAAAATATCAGATTTGTGGCTACCAGGTTGGGGGAGGGGGAAACGCATAACTGGGATAAGTAAGTCCTGGCGGGGGGGGCACATACATAATGACTGCAGTTAGCACGATTGTGTAGTATACACTGGGTGGCCAGATGATGATGATCTCTGAACGCATAATAATCTGGCCACTCAGTGTATATCCTATATAATAAAAGGCTAATATGCAAATTGTCCCCTTGACCAGGAGTTCGACCAGCAGGCAGGCCGGCCAACCGCCTTTGTCCCCTCCCGCTGGCCAGGCTGGCCGGACCCCACCCATGCACGAATTCATGCACTGGGCCTCTGATATGTACACACACACACACACACACACACACACATACACACGGAGTGGCCAGATCATTATGCGTTCGGAGATCATAATAATCTGGCCACTCAGTGTATATGAACGCTGTTAAAAGAGTAAATCCGAAGAGTTCTCATGACAAGGAAAAAAAATTATTTGACCATGTGGTTGAAAAGTGGGAAAACTCTGACCTGACGCTAAATCTTACGACCGTTTCAGGTACCTCTGTGCATCGGCCCGCCTGGGCAGTGCCAGAAAACACCACAGGCCAGCGTGGTGGCTGCAGCCACAGAGATGGGTTTCTCACCGTTCTGGAGGCTGGGAGTTCAAGACCAAGGTAGGTCTCTGGTGTGAGTGCTTCATCTGGCTTGCAACACAGAGGCTCTGTCCTCACAGGGCTGTGGAGGGAGGGAGGGAGGGAGCTCGTGAGTGCTGGAGAGCACTCTGGTATCTTCTTCTTTTTAAATATATTTTTTTATTGATTTTAAAGAGCTTTTTGTGTAATATATTTTTATTGACTTTAGAGAGGGAGGGAGAAGGAAAGAGAGAGAAAGAAACATCAACGATGAGAGAGAATCATGGATCGGCTGCCTCCTGCACGCCCTGCACTGGGGATCGAGGCAGCAACCCGGGCATGTGCCCTTGACCGGGAATCGAACCGTGACCTCCTGGTTCATAGGTCGATGCTCAACCACTGAGCCACACCGGCCGGGCTCTGGTGTCTTCTTCTCAGGGCACTCATCCTTTATGGCCTCATCTATCCGTAATGACCTCCTAACGGCCGTGTCTGCAGAGACAGTCACACTGGGGTCAGGGTTCCAACGGAGGAATTTGGGGAGGACACAAGGGAGCCCACAGCGCCCGTCGCGCCGCCGCTTTGAGAAAGAAGCGCCGTGCCTGGAATTTCCATCCCGCGTCCACACTGCCGAATGTCTTTCAGGCCGATGTTTTCGGAACCTGATGATGATCAGACGGCCAAGAGGGTGCTGGTCCTCTGCGGCTTTGATTTCAGAAGCCGGAGAAGCCAAACGCATCAGCATTCCGTTTCAGTGGGAGTTTTCTCTCGCGTGGTCTCCGTCTTCATTCCACACGTGGCGACGAGGCTGCCCACGCTGCCGGCGTGCCCGGGTGCATCTAACCTGCCCTGCATGCCTGGAGCCCTCCTGGGGTGGCCGTGTAAACTCTTAGACCTTAACGACGGGAACCCCAGCGCCTGGTCTGCGCTCACTGTCAGCAGATTCCCCTTCTCCGCTCGCTCGGTCACGGCCAGGGACAGACGAGGGGTCCAGGGGACCCCTCGAGAAGCACAGCGAGCCTCCTCCGTGTCCGTCGGTTGGTCTTGGTGCTCCGCCAGCCTTGCGGCTTCTGACACCGTGTAGGGGGGGATGTCGGTGCTGCAGGACCGCGTGATCTTGTGAACTTGGTATTTCCACTCCGCGGTCCACGCCTGATCCAGGATCGACCCGTACCCCGCGCCCCACTGGCTCACCCTGCCGACCAGCTTCCTCCCGTGGGAATACACAAAGCTCGTGGACTCCAGGGTCTGACAGGCACTGAACGCCTCGTCGGGGTCGGAGCGTGGCCTTTTCGTGTCTCTGGGGGGGCCGGGCACAGCCCCATCCGTCGCTGCCGTTCCCACCGTGAGCTGCGCGTTTTGCAAATCCGATTTCTGCTCTGCGGGCAGGGCTGCTGTGGGAGTGACGCTGGGGGACTTCGCTTCTTCCCTTCCCCTTTCCCAGTCCGCCTGCCTTTCGTCCCCTCCCACATAAATCCCCGTTTCTGGGCCTGATTTCAACTCCGATGGGTCCTCGATCTTGTCTAACGCCAGTCGACTGCCCCCTGGCGTAGCTGGGGCGCTCCTGCCCGGGGAGAGGCGAAGGCTGCCCTGCCTCCCCGGGACCAGATGCACCTGGGGGTCCTTTTCTTCCTTCCCACGGAAGGAGCAGGCTCTCTTCTTGCCGAACCCCGAGCCCGGTGGCCTGGAGAGAGAGGCGTCGTCGCTCAGCTCCTCCGCGGGGAAGTGGAAGCGGTACCCACCGGCACTGTCGGCGCTGTTGACGCTGCTCTGCCGCAGCAGGAAGGTGGCCTCGCACTCAGAGGAGGCGCGGGAGCGCGTGGGCATGAGCTCCGACCTGTCGATCCCCGCCAGGGTCTCCAGGGCGCTCGCCATTCGGCCAGACAGCTCTTCCAGCTGCGAGAGCCGCAGGTCCACCGTCTGCAGCGCCGTCTTCATGAAACTCTCCCGCTCATTGATCTCCTCCAGCCGCATGGACATGTTTTCAACCCTGGCCAACAGCAAAGGAGAGGATTACTCAGCTGAGATGATGAATCCTCAACAAAAAGTAACATCGTGTGATAGTTACACTAGAGGCCCGATGCACGAAGACTCGTGCAAGAACGGGCCTTCCTTCCCCTGGCTGCCAGCACCACCTTTCCGCCTTCCCACGCTGCCCAGAGGCCTGGAGCGGCGCTGAACGCCTGCATCGTCACCATGGCGATGACGCAAGCGTCCTATCCGCCCCCAGCCTCTCAGCGCCTATGTATGCAAATTAACCCACCGTCTTTGTTGGGTTGATTTGCATACTCACTCCTGATTGGCTGGTGTGCGTCATGAAGGTACGGTCAATTTGCATCTTACTCTTTTATTAGTGTAGATGTTTTTACAGTCTTTCTTCTTTTAAAAAAATTATTATTGATTTCAGAGAGGACCGGTGTGGGGGAGGGAGAGAGAGAGGGAGAGAGAGAGAGAAGCATCAATGATGAGAGAGAATCATTGATGGGCTGACTCCTGCACACCCCCTACTGGGGATGGAGTCCACAACCAGGAATGCAACCAGCACCTCCTGTTTCCTAGGTTGACGCTCTACCACTGTGCCACCCTGGCCGGGCTACATTTAAATATTTAAATTAGATCGAAAGCATTGTACATAACGCTTCCCATTGCATTCAAATAGCAGGTACAACTTGGGGGGACTTCTGGAGCAACTTCCAAGAGAATACCCATGAGTACTGGCCTCTCAGACGCTTCTCTGTTACAACATTCAGGGTCCGAGCTCAAGTCCTCATGCTGAGAGTCCCCGTGTGTCCAACGCCAGAGCTCCGACACGGGGAGCCATGCAGTCAGCCAGCTGTGAAACCCCGTTTCATACGCTGCCAGCTCTTCGCAGACAGCCACCCCACTTCGTCTGCGAGGCATCCCGGGAATCATACGGGAGCGTTTCCCTAATGATAGAACTCACTGCTCCCATAAAGTCATCACGTTCCGTGGGTGTCCTGGGCCCAGCTGGTACTCACGATCCCACGGCGTTCTCTCTCGAGTTCTGAGACCAGGCCTGCCCTGTTATTTCATTCCAGGTCGGCAGATCAAAAAGGCGTCTGTCTCATCCAGCCCCGAGTTTCCACCCAGCTCTTTCAGCCTCCGCCGACCTCTTCCTCGGGGCTGCCTTTTAAGTTGGGTAATTGTAGGGAGGCAGCCCAGGGCAGAGCCCGACCGGGCTTAACCTACACGCGAAAGATTGCACAGGGAACACGACTTGAGAGTCTTCAATCTTCCGGCTTTCTCATTCCTTTGTTTGTTTTTTAATGATTACCTTTCCTTTTTTTTTTTTTTAATTGATTTCAGAGAGGAAGGGAGAGAGAGACAGAAGCATCAGTGATGAGAGAGAATATTCTACTGGCTGCCACCTGCACACCCCCTGCTGGGATCCAGCCCGCAACCCGGGCCTGTGCCCTGACCAGGAATCGAACTGAGACCTCCTGGTTCGTACGTGGATGCTCCACCCCTGAGCCAGGCCGGCTGGGCTCCCTCTGTTTGGTTTGTGCGCCAAGCCGGCTAGGGAGGCCCTATGAGCAGGGAGGCCTGGTGCTGCCTGTGCCAGAGCGGGTGTGTCTCATTCTGGGGTGTGTCTCCGGCAAGAGCGGAACCACACCCTGTACGCCCAACATGAATGACTAACAGAGCTGGCATTTTTTTTTTTCTTTTAATCTCTATCTACCTGATACCTGTATCTCTCTCTCTCTGGATCGACTCTCAAAGCCGGGTCAGGAACAAACGTGTCATTCACGAGGCACCCCGAGACTCCAGGACAGAACCCATCCCCCAGCGTGCACGTGACTCCTATGAATGTATAAGCTCAAGACATCCCCAATGGGATCGTCCCAGACTTCTGCTCCATCCCTGACTGTTTGTCTTCCTAGCACCTCTCCCATCTGAGGAATCACCCACCTCCTTTTCTTTTCTTTCTTTTTTATGTATTTTTATTGGGCTCAGAGAGGAAGGGAGAGGGAGGTGGAAAACATCCACGATGAGAGAGAATCATGGATCGGCTGCCTCCTGCGCGCCCCCTCCTGGGGATCAAGCCGACAACCTGGGCATGTGCCCTGACCGGGAATGGAATCGTGACCTCCTGGTTCCTAGGTCAATGTTCAACCACCGAGCCACGCCAGCCGAGCATCACCCGCCTGCTTTCGATGAGGTGGGTGCGGATCTCTCTTCCGGTTACTGCCTCATGTCTCGCCTTCTTGTCTTTCCTGTAAGGGCCTCTGTTCCCAGCATCTTCTCCTCCTGGTCCCGTGGGCAGAGACTGTCCAATAAGATGCCAAGGCCACGAGTTGCTGATGACCTATCAAGCCTCGAAGAAACCCAAGACCTTAACTCAGATCCACAAACCTGGCAAGAACTTACAGAACCCATGCCCGGCCGGCATGGCTCCATGGCTGAGCGTTGACCTAGGAACCAGGAGGTCACGGTTCCATTCCCGGTCAGGGCACAGGCCCAGGTTGCAGGCTCAATCCCCAGTGTGGGGCGTGCAGGAGGCAGCCGATCCATGATTCTCTCTCATCGTTGATGTTTCTTTCTCTCTCTCTCCCTCTCCCTTCCTCTCTGACATCAATAAAAATATATTAAGCCCAGGCGGCATGGCTCAGTGGTTGAACGTCGACCTATGAACCAGAAAGTCACGGTTCGAATTCCTGTGTTACGGGAGGCAGCTGATCAATGAGTCTCTCTCACCATTGATGTTTCTCTCCCTCTCTCTCCCACTCCCTTCCTCTCTGACATCAATCAAAATATATGTTTTAAATGCATATATATATAAAGTTATAGAAATGGGAGGAACATTGCAGCCTCCAAGGTTTGATTTTAGAGTCATCCCTGGTGCCAAAAATGAGGTGAAAATCATTCATGTGACTTCCCCTGCTCCTCAGCTGGCCTGGTCAAGCTTCTCCGGAACCCTCCTCCTCTCTGTCCCTGGCATTCACGTGTGACTCAGCCCAGGAAGGGAACAATGGGACGGGCAGGAATGCGCTCCCATCCCAGGCGTTCCCGGTGCAGGGAAACAGGAAGGGGCCTGTGCCTTCCCACTGCATGCGCACGGAGCCCCTGGAGGGAAAATGCAATTTGGTAGTGACCTGATCATCACATTCCTGGAGCCCGGGTCCAAGAATGGCAAAAATCCCAGCAATGCTGGGGGGAGGGGGCGGGGGACGGAACAGCATTTCCATTGTCCGTGACTGGCTGTGACTCAATCCCAGTCCGTAACTAACTCAAGAGTGGAAATTTCCCATCACCGACCCGGGGCGCCTGCTCTGTCCACAAAGAAATACTGAGTCGATGTGGAAAGCTCAGGAATTGCATTTCAAACAGCGAGGCAGCGTTTCCAAGTGTCCTCCAAGCCCTGGCCGGTGTGGCTCAGCGGCTAGAGTGTCGGCCTGCGGACTGAAGGGTCCCGGGTTCCGTTCCGGTCAAGGGCACGTGCCCGGGTTGCAGGATCCACCCCCGGTGTGGGGCATGCAGGAGGCAGCCAATCCATGATTCTCGCATCATTGATGTTTCTCTCTCTTCTCTCCCTCTCCCTTCCGCTCTCTGAAATCAATAAAAAAATTTTTTTGAAAGGAAAATGGACCTCATTAAGGCCAAAGGACGGCGTGAAAACCCTGGAGTTTGGCATTTCGTTACACGGTGACCAGGTCCAGGAGGGGACAGAGGCCTGACACCGGCCGCTGCCGGGGGCTGAGCGAGAGTCGCCGACCTGAGCGAGCACCAGGGCGGCTCCAGGAGTCTCGCCGGGTCTGCTGTGATTGCAGGGCCC
Organism: Ia io; assembly: GCA_025583905.1. Lineage (NCBI taxonomy): Eukaryota > Metazoa > Chordata > Mammalia > Chiroptera > Vespertilionidae > Ia > Ia io. The sequence goes on along the minus strand of JAJQQW010000024.1, from coordinate 19,291,516 downwards.
TGGACTGGGAATCGCGCCGAGCTGTTCTTTGAGGTCCTCCCGTGTTTTTATGCTTCTCCGTAAACACAGGTGTCTCCGTCAGGAACCTGTAATTCTGAGCGCCCAGGGCTACACGATGAGCTAGAGTCCCCTTAGCACGGCTGCCTCTCCAGGCTCGCCCTTCTACCCACGTTGTTGGTTCAACTCTGGAGCCACGTGGGGGTTTTTTAACCAGTTATCACCCGAGGATATTTTTTCCATTGATTTTTAGAGAGAGTGGAAAGGAGGGGAAGGAGACAGAGAGAAACATTGATGTGAGAGAGACACATCGATGGGCTGCCTCCTGCACGCTCCCCGACCAGGGCCGGGCCGGAAAGGAGCCTGCAACCGAGGTACATGCCCTTGACCGGAATGGAACCCGGGACCCTTCGGTCCGCAGGCCGACGTTCTATCCACTGAGCCACACTGGCCAGGGCTGGGAGTGCATATCAGATGAACTTGGGCAGGCCCCCTCAGCACGGGGCGGAGGGGCCCCCGCAAACCCGGGCCCTGCGTTGGCGGTGCCACGCCCCGGCCCACCTGTCGCAGGTGACGCGGATGCGCTCGTCGCTGGACGACTGCTGCTCGTCCTCCTTCTCCTGGAAGTGCTCCTGCACGCACTGCGCCTCGAACTCGTGCAGCCGCTTCAGCTCCTCGTCGCTGAGAAACAGCTCTGGGCAGCACGCGTGTGTTTGTGTTTTTAATATATTTGTGTTGATGTCAGAGAGGAAGGGAGAGGGAGAGAGAGAGAGGAACATCCATGAGGAGAGAGTATCACAGACCAGCTGCCTCCTGCACGCCCCCTACTGGGGATGGAGCCCACAACCCGGGCCTGTGCCCTGACCGGGAATTGAACCGTGGCCTCCTGGTTCCTAGGTCGACGCTCAATCACTGAGCCCCACTGGGGGGGGGGGGAGGGGAAGGGACGGGCGGGACGTGGGCCCTCAGGAAGGCGGGGCACCTACTCAGACCTCGGTCCTGCTCGTCCTGGTCCCCTCCCCGATTCCTCCTGCAGCGGCCGCTGAGCCGCGTGGCAATGATGTAGAGGTGGCTCAGGACGATCATGGGCGGAGGCAGGACCGGCCTGTCGTGGAACGTCATGATGAGCTGGTACCGCTGGAACTTCCACACCTGGTTGGAGATGGACTTCACCTCAAAGAAGGTGTTGCTTTAAAAGAGGAGACGTTTCCCGTCAGTCGGGGGGAGGATCTCTTACGTGACTTTTCCAGAGCCGTTAGCGTTACCGTGAAACGACAAGACTCAATGAACTGGCCCCGGCCTGTGTGGCTCAGGGGATAGCGCGTCGGCCTGTGAATCATAGGGTCCCCCCGGGTTCAATTCCGGTCAAGGGCACGTACCTCGGTGGCAGGCTCCTCCCCGGCCCGGGCCTGGCCGGGGCTCCTGCAGGAGGCAACCCGTCGATGTGACTCTCTCACATCGATGTTTCTCTCTGTCTTTCCCTCTCTCTTCCTCTCTCTCTAAAAATCAATGGAAAAATAATATCCTCGGGTGAGGATTAAAAAAGAAAAAAAATCCCACCCTTTCCTAAGCCCCAGTGACATTCTGCGGCCGCGTGGGGGCCTTCTGCGAGGAAACGGAAACCCCATAGAGTGACAGGAACAAGCAGGAGCTCGTCCGCCGGACACGCACTTGAACACGGCGATGAGCAGGTTGACCAGCAGGATGTTGGCCACCAGCAGGTAGCAGGCCATGATGGCCGGGGTCAGCCAGGCGCCCGGGATGCAGGGGGGCAGACGCTTGCCTTCCTCATCATACTGGTTGTCGCCGCACGGCGCTGAAACGGAAGGTGGTCATTTTGTGCTCGCTTTGTCGTAGAAGGAAAAGAATCAATAGCTCACCGAGGTTATTACATGACCTATGTCTTTTTTTAATAGGATTTTTTTCTGTGAAAAATAGCAACTTGTGTAAAGGAGATAAGGGCCCGGCTGACGTGGCTCAGGGGTTGAGCATGGACCTAGGAACCAGGAGGTCAAGGTTCGATCCCTGGTCAAGGGCACATGCCTGGGTTGCGGGCTCCATCCCCAGTAAGGGGCGTGCAGGAGGCAGCTGATGGATGTTGCTCTCTCCCTCCCCCCCCTCTCAAATCAATACAAAAAATATTTTAAAAGGCAAATCATCTTTTCTTTCTCTGCCCATTTGAAATGCCACTTGGATCACATGGGATCTATTTCGTGGAGAAAAGATAGGGTGATGCCAACAGCCATTAGTGACATAATCTCTGTCGATTTCTAGCCTACATACTTCTCACTTATTTACAGTTTAAAAAAAAAAACTATTGACACCAGAAAACCAGAGAAGTATTTGCACCCAGGGTAAAGCCATCAGTAATTAGGTAAGGAAGAGACTAATGAACAAACGAATACGCACACTTCATGGGCGCTAGACACAGGGGTGGGGAACGTCCGGCCCACGGGCCATATAAAGCCCAAGGAATTGTGTGGTCTGGCCCCACCAAGGCATTCGGGGCGAGTTAACGAAATGTTGGAGCCAACAGAGCCGGCTAATTTGTAAGTGGATCATTTTGTATGGCCCTGCAAATGATGTGATAAAAATATCCAAACCGCCCTTGGCGGGAAAAGGTTCCCCACCCCTGGTAGAGTCATAAGTTCTGTGTAAACTTACGGTTAATTTCCATGGCGTAGACTATACGGCGATTGAGGGAAAGAAAATAAGATGGCCGTTGAGAGAAAAGTAAAATGATTAACAACACAAGACATGCAAAGTCTTCATGCTCTGGAACTACAGATTCACGCTTGCAAACGGTGGTCTGTTTAGAAGAATTGTCAGCATTATTAATTCTAGGAAATATATATATATGTATATATATGTGTGTGTGTGTGTGTGTGTGTGTATTTCATGCATATTTACTTTATCACGTGTCATAAGCAATAGCAAAAGCTCAGCAGTTAAAAACACTGCGAGAAAGACACAGGGCTACTGGCAGATGATCATTTTAAAGTGCAGGTTAGCCCAGTGATCAGCAAACAGAGCGGCAAACCGCGGCTCTCGACCACTGGGTTAGCCAATCAGGCACCCTCAGTATCCCAACCCAAACACCTCACAGGTAAATACAAAGTAAGTATGCAATAATCAGATCAAGAATCAAAAACCCAGCCCGTCCGGCGTGGCTCAGTGGTTGGGTGTCAACCCATGAACCAGGAGGTCATGGTTCGATTCACGGTCAGGGCACATGCCCAGGTTGCGGGCTCCATCCCCAGTAGGGGGCATGCAGGAGGCGACAGTGATCCGTGATTCTCTCTCATCATTGATGATTCTCTCTCTCTCCCCCTCCCTTTCTCTGAAAATAGTGTAGCTTTCAATTTGCCTCCACCTTCTCCCATGACCCAATTTAATTTTTAAAATACCAATAAAAACATGACAACTTACGTCTGGATCCAGGGACTATCAGCATTTATGTTTCCTGTTCTATTTTATGTTTACCTAGCTAACATTCCTCGGAACTAAATTAGATTTTAATGTTCTGGCTTACCAGTCATGGACTTTGAGATAGTGGTGATAGTAACATGTTCTGAATCACGTACTAAAAGCTAGACAGAGCCCTGGCTGGTATGGCTCACTGGATAGAGCATCGGCCTATGGACCTCAGGGTCCTGGGTTCGATTCCAGTCAAGGGCACATGCAGGAGGCAGCCAATCGATGTGTCTCTCTCACATCAATGTCTCTCTCTCTCTTTCCCCCTCCTTTTCACTCTCTAAAAATCAATGGAAAAATATCCTCTGTGAGGATTAACAACAACAACAAAAATATCCGTTTGGTCCCCTGCACTCACTTCATAAAAATCACGTGACACCCACGGCAGGACAAAGAACTGCTCTACCCCCCAATGCGCACATGCCCTCCCCCTGAGCGAGGCCTACTGCCTGCCTGGGGAGCAGGGAAGCAAGCCTTACTATGAATTCTAGTCTTACGGTCTGTCTGGTCTGCAAACACCTCCCCGTAGATCATCCAGTAGGGCATGTAGAAGATGTTCCGGGCCAGCCTCCAGGAGGGCTCCTCGTCGGGATGCAGGATGGCTTGGCGGGCGACCCCGAAGCTCATCAGCACAACCAGCATGATGACCACGAAGTATAGCATGTCAATCATCTGTCAATCAAAGTGCAGCATGTCAACCATGTCAATCAAAGTGCAGCATGTCAACCATCAAAGGAAATGGGTCTCTCTTATGGTCTCAAGTTCATGTGGTTCCTGATCTTGCTCAACCCAAAGACTTCATCAGTGCTCCACAAGGACAAAGAAAGCCTCTTCGCCTGGCCGGCATGGCTCAGTGGTTGAGCGTCGACCTATGAACCTGGAGGTCACGGTTCAATTCCTAGTCAGGGCATATGCCCAGGTTGGGGGCTCATTCCCCAGTAGGGGGCGTGCAGGAGGCAGCCGCTCCATGATTCTCTCTCCTCATTGATGTTTCTATCTCTCTCTCCCTCTCCCTTCCTCTCTGACATCAATAACACTGATTTACTTTTAAAAAAAGACGAGCCCTTGTCAGTTGGCTCAGTGGATAGAGCATTGGCCCATGGACTGAAGGGTCCCAGGTTCGATTCCTGGTCAAGTGCATGTTCCTCAGTGGCAGGCCCAATCCCTGGCCCTGGACGGGGCGTGTGCAGGAGGCAACCCATCGATGTGTCTCTCTCAAACCCACGTTTCTCTCTGTCGCTCCCCCTGCCTTCCACTCTCTCTAAAAATCCATGGTAGAAGGAGGGAGAGGAGGAGGAGGTGGAGGAAGGAGGAAGAAGAACAAGAAGAAGAGGGAGGAGGAAGAGGGAACCAACTACAAAGGAAAGACCAAATGAAATGAAAGGAAGCCAGGCACCAGGCGCGGCCCCTGCTAACCGCACCGCGGCGTCTGCAGGGGCTGTGGGCCCGGGACTCACCATCTTCCCGATCATCATCACGTAGGGCCCCAGGTACTTGTTGACCCCGAAGATGTCCAGGACGCGGATGTACCAGAAGATGATGTCCACGCAGTAGATGACGCGGCCGTAGCCCATGTACGGCTCCCGCTGCAGGCGCAGGACGGCCCCGACCAGGAACACGGAGATGGCCACCAGGTCCGTGATGTTCCAGTACTCCTGCAGCCACACCTTTACCTTCTGGCTGAGCTTGCCCGGCTCCGACATGAGGATCTGGAAACGGACGCCGCGGAGCGATGAGCGGGGAGTGCCGTCTAGGAGGCCTCATCCTCTACGGATCCGAGGCCCAAGGGAGCGTCGGGACATTCCAGGGGACACGGTTCCCTTTCCTGCTTGGGACCTCAAAACACCAGTCCTCTCAGGCAGGCAGAGATCTCTAGAAGCAGCCGGCCAGCGTGGCTCCATGGTTACGCACTGACCTATGTACCAGGAGGTCACGGTTGGATTCCCGGTCAGGGCACATGCCTGGGTTGCAGGCTCGATCCCCAGTGTGGGGCGTGCAGGAGGCAGCCGATCCATGATTCTCTCGCATCATTGATGTTTCTCTCTCTCTCCCTCTCCCTTCCTCTCTGAAGTCAATAAAAACATATTTAAAAAATAAAAAGATCTCTAGGAAGGGAAATTCCACGGATTCCTCTGTTGTTCCTCGATCCCGGGTTTCGCAAGCTCTCAGGAAATGCCTTGGGGATGATACCCTCTGGCTGCAGGGAAGGCAGCTGCCTCTGATGTCTTTTCTAATTCTCTGGACCCGCGCCTGTGAGGGGACGTTCCAGGAGAAAAGTCTGGAGCGGAGATGGGCCCACGTCGTCCCACGGAAGGGAGGCCACCCAGTGGGGAGGACAGCGCGGGGGGGCGGGGATATTGAGCTGCCAGGATTCCTCTTGGCAATTTAGATCAGGGAAGGCGGGGGAGAGGGAAGCTTGATTTTCTCCAACATGAGCTCTTAGCCTTTGAAAAATCGCTGATTAAAAAAGTCACTACTTCAGCCCGGCCAGCAAGGCTCAGTGTTTGAGCGTCAACCTATGAACCAGGAGGTCACGGTTGGATTCCCCGTCAGGGCACATGCCTGGGTTGTGGGCTCCATTCCTAGGGTGGGGCATGCAGGAGGCAGGTAATCCATGATTCGCTCTCATCATTGATGTTTCTCTCTCTCTCTCTCTCTCTCCCTCTCCCTTTCTCTCTGAAATCAATAAAAATATATTTATTGCCCTACCTGGTTTGGCTCAGTGGATAGAGCGTCAGCCCGCAGACTGAACAGTCCCAGGTTCAATTCCAGTCAAGAGCACATGCCTGGGTTGCTGGCTCGATCCCCAGTGGGGGGCGTGCAGCAGGCAGGCAATCCATGATTCTCTCTCATCATTGATGTTTCTCTCTCTCCCTCTCCCTTCCTCTCTGAAATCAATATAAAAATATATATACACTGAGTGGCCAGATTATTATGATCTCTGAACGCATAATAATCTGGCCACTCAGTGTGTGTGTGTGTGTGTCTATGTGTGTGTGTGTGTGTTTGTGTGTGTGTATTAGAGGCCCAGTGCATGAATTCGTGCATGGGTGGGGTTTGGCCAGCCTGGCCAGGGGGAGGGGACATGGGCGGTTGGCCAACCTGCCTGCTGGTCGAACTCCTGGTCAAGGGGACAATTTGCACATTCGACTTTTATTATATAGGATATACACTGAGTGGCCAGATTATTATGGGTTCAGAGGTCATCATCATCTGGCCACTCCGTGTATTATTTATTAAGAGGAAGGAAGGAAGGAAGGAAGGAAGGAAGGAAGGAAGGAAGGAAACTGGTTTTAAAAGAAGAAGAAGTTGCATCTGAGTTGAGGTCGGTGGCGTGGGCCGGGCGGCCGGGGAAGCACTTGCCTCGCGGACCTTCTCCAGGGCCAGGGTGACGATGTAGGCGATGACCACCCACTCCTGCAGGCAGGGCCAGCGCTCCATGCGCACCAGGATGATGTAATTGAACAGCAGCAGGTAGCCCAGGTACGAGATCTGCGAGACGGGAGAGCCGTGAGCCGCCTCCGGGCAGACAGCCCGCTCCGGAAGGAAGTTTGGAACCCTAGTTCCAACACGGGGGTGGGGTTGGGCCCTGCCCAGGCATTAGGGGTGAGTTCAGGAAATGGTTGACCAAATAGACCAGGCTAATTTTTTTTTTTTTAATGTCTTATTGATTTCAGAGAGGAAGGGAGAGGGAGAGAGAAACATCCATGAGGAGAGAGAATCATGGATCGGCTGCCTCCTGCATGCCCCCTACACTGGGGATTGAGCCCACAGCCCCGGACATGTGCCCTGATTGGGGATCGAACCGTGACCTCCTGGTTCATAGGTCGACGCTCAACCACTGAGCCACACTGGCTGGGCTCTTTTTTAAAAAATTAAGGTGTTGTGTGTTTTTTTAAATATATTTTATTGATTTTTTTTTTTACAGAGAGGAAGGGATAGAGAGTCAGAAACATCGATTAGCTGCCTTCTGTACACCCCCTACTAGGGTTATGCCCGCAACCAAGGTACATGCCCTTGACCGGAATCGAACCTGGGACCCTTCAGTCCGCAGGCCAACGTTCTATCCACTGAGCAACACCGGTTAGGCAAGGTGGTTATTTTTTTGAGGTAACATTAGCTAATAGCGTGATGTGAATTTCAGGGCGTGTTCTGTCGTGTGCTCGCCGCCTGAAATCTAGTCTCCTCGCGGCCTCGACACTTTTCCAGATCCTCACACGTCTCCCTGCTCTCAACAGGCCGCGCAGCAGAGGCTACGGGGAGGCCTCACCGTGTAAAACCAGAACTTGACGATGGGCGCGTTGTAGAACTCGCAGATCTTCGTTCCGATGGGGATGCCTCTCTGCTTCCTGTGCTCACTCTCCTCGTCCCCCTTTCTGGAGCCGGCGTCTGCGCCCGGGTCCTGGGAAACACGCAGGCAGGTTGCTGCTTGGGAACGGCAGGCATCCCCCCCCCCCCCCCCGCCCAGCACCATATTCCGCAGGCAGGCGCGTTAGACACCATCACCAAAACGCCCCCCACGGACGCCCCGTCCACATTCTGGGGGAGAGAAACTGGAACGATCTTGAGAACGAGAGCAGATGGGTGCTCGTACGATCGGGGCGACACTGACCATGGCCTCCTCTTCCTTTTCTTTGCCATCCTCGTTCTCCTTGGACGTCTGATAGGAGAAGTCATCGTAGGTGCGAAATTCCAGAAACAGGATGGTGGGCGGGAGGAGAATCCCCAGGATGACCTGCGGGTGGCAGGGAGCATGGACGTCTAGGCGGTGCCATGATGGCGCGGGCGCGGGGGGAGGGTGCTCGCCAGGAGTCAGGACGATGAATGGACAGGGCCCGAGCGTGCCACATGCCAGCAGGACTGTCAGATGGAAGGAAGGAAAGAGCCCTCCCCGCCCCTCCCTTTCCCGGTAAGAATCGAGGGCTTGGGCGAAAGGTGGGGAGTGGGGGGGGCCTTTGAGACAGGAGTCAGCCACCCTCCTGGGTCCTGGCACCTGAATAAACCTCTTTCCTTTTGCCCGGCTGGTGTGGCTCAGGGGTTGAGCGTTGACCTATGAACCAGGAGGTCACATTTCGATTCCCGGTCAGGGCACATGCCGGGTTGTGGGCTCCATCCCCACTAGGGGGCATGCGGGAGGCAGCCGATCCATGATTCTCTCTCATCATCGCTGTTTCTCTCTCCCTCTTCCTTCCCCTCTGAAATCAATTTTTAAATTTTTTCTTTTTAATATTTTTCTAAAAATCCACAGTGAGCGCTTTGCTCCGCCAGGCAGAGCGCACGGGCTCCCCGCCGTCACGCGTCACCCTCCCATCCTCACCCGCCCGGCCGCGCGTCTCACACACACGCACACACCTTCAGGCCTGGGTTCTTGCGCATGCGCAGCCGCCCCATCCACATGTCAGTGAGCAGCATCTGGCTGCAGGTGTGGGCGATGAAGTCCCGGTGCTTGGCGGCCACGGCCAGCTTGAGGCAGGTTGAGTTGCTCCAGTTCCTCAGCTCGTAGGTGAGCAGCTTCATGGCCACCTGCTCGTCGTGCCTGTAGGACTGGTCCAGCAGCTCCACGGCCAGCTGCCCAAAGTCTCTGCACGGGAGGGTGGGGGATCGGCCCGGCCACGTGGCTCAGGGGTTGAGGATCCACCCCATGAGCCAGGGGGTCAGGGTTCAACTCCCGGTCAGGGCACAGGCCCGGGTTGTGGACTCCATCCCCATTAGGGGGCGTGCAGGAGGCAGCCGATAGATGATTCTCTCTCCTCATTGATGTTTCTATCCCTCTCTCTCTCTCCCTTTCTCTCTCTCTAAAAATCAATAAAAAGCCCTAACCAGTGTGGCTCAGTGGATAAGAGCGTAGGTCTGTGGACTGAAGGGTCCCAGGTTCAATTCCGGTCAAGGGCATGTACCTTGGTTGCGGGCACATCCCCAGTGGGGGGTGTGCAGGAGGCATCCGATCAATGATTCTCTCTCATTGATGTTTCTAACTCTCTATCCCTCTCCCTTCCTCTCTGTAAAAATCAATAAAATATATTTTAAAAAATAAAAATAAAAAATCAATAAAAAATATTTTAAAATCCTATATAATAAAAGGCTAATATGCAAATTGACCAATCAGCGGAACGACCAGTTGCTATGACGGGCACTGACCACCAGGGGGCAGATGCTCAATGCAGGAGCTGCCCCCCGGTGGTCAGTGCGCTCCCACAGGGGGAGCGCCGCTCAGCCAGAAGCCGGGCTGACGGCTGGTGAATGCCGTGGTGGTGGTGGGAGCCTCTCCCGCCTCCATGGCAGGGCTAAGGATGTCCAACTAAGCCATCCGTGGGACATCCCCCGAGGGCTCCCAGACTGCCAAAGAGCCCAGGCCGGGCTGAAGGACACCTCCCCCCCTCCCCCTGAGTGCACAAATGTAGTGCACCGGGCCTCCAGTAATAATAATAATAAAGTAAAATAAAAACGAATAGAAACACATCCTCGGGTGAGGATGAACCAAAAAAAGGAAAAAAGAAAAAAAAAGAAAGGGGGGGGTGCTAAAAAGGGGTCCCTCCCCCGCCCCCCCCAGAGAGACAAGGACCCGGACTGCAGCCCCTCCCGGCCCCCGCCCCGCGGCACGCACTTGGAGTTGCTGTCCAGGTCCTGGGAGATGTCGTCCACCAGCTCGCTCTCCGAGGACTCGTGGGCCATGGCCTTGTAGAGTTTGCAGGCCACCAGCGCGCGGGCCATGCTCTCCTCGCCGCGCTGCCACAGGAATACCGCCATGCGCTGCCGCTTCATCAGCACGGCCCACACCATCAGCTCGTGGAATGGGTGCTGGAAGCGGCTCACGGCCGGGTCGTCCACGTCCACGTCTGCCTCCTCCTCCTTCTTCTTCTTCTTCTTCTTCTTCCCTTTGGCCGGGGGCTCGTCGTCCTGCGGGCAGAGGAGCAGCCGCGTTCCCCGCGGCTCCACCCCCGACGTGCCACCGAGGGCTTCGCGACGGCCCGGAGGAAGAGGCCTCTCGGCCCGGCCGGCGGGGCCCCCTGGTCAGGCCTCGACCTGTGAGCCAGGAGGTCCTGGTTCGATTCCCGGTCAAGGGCTCATGCCCGGGTTGTGGGCTCAATCCCCAGTAGGGAGTGTGCAGGAGGCAGCTGATCCATGATTCTCTCTCATCATGAATGTTTCTCTCTCCCTCTCTCTCCTCTCTCTCCCTTCCTCTCTGACATCAATAAAAATATATTTTAAAAAAATAGAAAGAAAGAAAACAAACACGTTTGATTTTATGTTAAACAACACAAGACGAAGATGGCACATATGTTTGACTGAACTACCGTGAACTGCTGAACACACACCGACTTACTTCCATTCCCAGAAGTTTAAGCGCTTTCGGCTGCATCATGAAAGGGGAGAGAGAGAGAAAAATGAGTGTCAACAGGGAACTGATGCTCGTAGTACATGGGTTGTAGGGTAGAGGCGGCCCAGCCGGCGTGGCTCAGTGGCTGAGCATCGACCTAGGAACCAGGAGGTTACAGTTCGATTCCCGGTCAGGACCCATGCCCAGGTTGTGGGCTCGAACCCCAGGAGGCAATAAAGACATATTTTTTTAAAAAGAAAAAGAAGGGCCGGTGTGCTGGGGACCAGGGGGACGGGCTTGGCCTGGAACAGGCGTGGTCGGAAAGGGCAGCAAGGAGCCCCCTGTGGCTAGGGCACCCGGAACGCCCCGCGCACAGTTACCCCGTCCTACCCTCTTGGGCCCGAACAGGTTGTTGTACAGCGTGCGGAAGCTCTTGCGGGTGTAGTGGCAGCGGTAGGCGCCGCCCATGAGGTACTCCAGCACCAGCCCGATGTCGATGAGGCTGATGTGGTAATCGGGCGGCAGGTTGCCCTGCGAGGGAAGAGGCTGCATCTCAGGCCCCGCAAGGAGCAAGGACCTCGTCACACCCCTGGGGCCCGAGAGGTCCCTCCTGGCCACCGCGTGGGTGCAGTGAGCAAAGGGGCGTTAAACAGTGCTCAGGCCCGGGCGGCGTGGCTCCGTGGTTGAGCATTGACCTATGAACCAGGAGGTCACGGTTCGATTCCCGGTCAGGGCACATGCCCGGGTTGTGGGCTCCACCCCCAGTAGGGGGCGTGCAGGAGGCAGCTGGTCCAGGATTCTCTCTCATCGTGGATGTTTCTCTCTCTCTTTCCCCCTCTCTCTTCCTCTCTGAAATCAATAAAAATAAATTTTTTAAAAAGTGCCCTGGCCGGTTTGGCTCCGTGGATAGAGCATCAGCCTTCGGACCGAAGGGTCCCGGGTTCAATTCCGGTCAAGGGCAGGTGCCTCGGTTGCAGGCTCCTCCCCAGGCCCGGGCCCTGATTGGGGCACGTGCAGGAGGCAACCCATCGATGTGTCTCTCTCACATCGATGTGTCTCTGTCTCTCCCTCTCTCTTCCACTCTCTCTAAAAATCAATGGAGCAATATCCTCGGGCGAGAATTAACAAAAACAAACAAACAAACAAAGCCACGTACGACGCCCACGGGCGAGGAGAGTGGAAAGGCAGACGAACCTTCTTGACGTCCCTGACCAGCAGGTGAAGCGTGTTGGGCGGACCCAGTCTCTGCAAAGCAAGTTCAGCCCGTGACCACGGCCCCTCGTCACCGTGGAGCCACCCTGCCTGCTCCGTGGGATCGCGGCACAGGGACCCGGGTCGGCCTGCCTCTCCCGACACTGGACGGGCGGTGGTTAGGCCGCGTCCACCACGGGCATAGGGTGGCGGTGGCGGGTGGTGGGGCACAGGGGTCTGGGGGGAGGTTGGGGCGCCCCCCCACCCACCCCCCCTCACGCACCGTGTTGTAGAGCTCCTCCAGCCGCGGGATGGTGAGGAAGTGCTGCATGTTGACCCCGTTCTCTATCAGCAGCTTCACGAACTCCACGCGGTCCAGCACCAGCGCGTCCAGCATGGCCTGCTCCAGCGCGTTCACCTGCGAGGGGGAGGCCGGCGGGGGACACCTCGTGGGGAGAATCCCGATCCCCGCTCCTCCAGGCCCCAGGGCGTTCCCAGCCCAGGCCTCTCTTGGCTCAAGATCTGCAGCGGGCGCCCCGCCTCCCCCCTCCCTGTGCTCATGGTGTTGGCCTCTGTCTCAGACCCACCATCCAAGCGGATAAGAGGAGGACGACGTCTGATGGTCTCCCTCTATTTTTTGGTAAATTGTTTCCCATTGACTTGGCTGTGAATCCTCACCCGAGGATGTTCCCCCAGTGATTTCAGAGAGAGTGGGAGGGAGAGAGACCGAGAGAGAAACGTCAATGGGAGAGAGACACATCAGCTGGCTGCCTCCTGCATGCTCCCCAACCGGGGCCGGGATCGAGCCTGCAACCCAGGCCCTTGGCCGGGATCGAACCCTCAACCCTTCAGTCTTTGGGCCGACGCTCTGACTACTGAGCCAAACTGGCTGGGGCCCCATTGATTTGCAGAGAAAGTAGGAGGGAAGAAGGGAGGGAGAGAGACTCATCAGCTGGCTGCCTCCCGCACGCGCCCCAAACGGGGCCGGGGATCGAGCCTGCAGCCCAGGCATGTGCCCTTGGCCGGGAATTGACCCCGAGACCCTTCCGTGGACAGGCCGGCGCTCTGACCAATGAGCCACACCGGCCAGGGCGATTTCCTCCTTTTCAAAACAAATGGGAGAGGATTCAGAATCACCCACGGGCAAGCTGCCATGGCTCTCCCCAGTTTCCAGTTTTGTTTTTAATTAAAATAGTTCATTAGCCTCTGCTTTTCACAGAAACACGAGAAGGAACCTCCACAGAGGTTGCCGCGTTCTTTTCAAAATAAAACTGGGAGCGGGATTCGGACCTCCGCCCCCCCCAATGAGCAGTGTGCTCTGAGGCGGTGGGCTGTCTTGCTTTAGTCACCACTGTCCTGCTTTAGTCACCACTGTTCATCGCTTACGTCTCAGTCGTTCCTGAGCAATGGGCCTGGCTGGGTGGCTTAGTTGATTGGAGCGTCGCCCCGTACACAGAAAGGTGGCAGGTTCAATTCCCAGTCAGGGCACAGACCCAGGTGGTGGGTTTGATCCCCATTCGGGGTGCATGCAGGAGGCAACTGATCGAGTCTCTTACCCTCTCTCTCTCTCTCTCTCTCTCTCTCTCTCTCAATCAGCAAGCATATCCTTGATCAACTGGTGTGACTCAGTGGTTGTGCATCGACCTATGAACCAGGAGGTCACAGTTCAATCCCTAGTCAGGGCACATGCCCGGGTTGCGGGCTCCATCCCCAGTGGGGGGCGTGCGGGAGGCAGCCGATCCATGATTCTCTCTCACGTCGATGTTTTTCTCTGTGTCTCTACCCGTCCCTTCCACGCTCTCTAACAATCAATGCCACGGAAAATATTCCTCGGGTGAGGAATGATAGAGAGGGAGGGAGGGAGGGAGGGAGGGAGGGAGGAAGGAAGGAAGGAAGGAAGGAAGGAAGGAAGGAAGGAAGGAAGGAAGGAAGGAAGGAAGGAAGGAAGGGAGGGAGGAAAAGAGCCGTGAGCCGACGCCCCACGTACCCAGTTCAGCAGCTCGATCTTCCGGGGGTCGGTCTCCTCCTCCACCTCCTCCTTCCCCTTCCCCTTCCGCTTGCCTTTCCCTTTCCCTCGGCCGCCCTTGGTGGTGGCTGTCGGCGGCTTCTTCTCCCTCTCAGTGGCCTTGCTGTCCGTCGGGGGCGCCAGGCTCCCCAGGGGCTGCCGTCCACAGAAATGAGGGGAGAAAGCAAACATGAGAGCTGGTGGTCCCAAGGTGACCCTCACCTCTGCATGCGTGCACCCATGTACACGCTAGCACACACATGCACTCGTGGGAACATGAATACACATATATGTGTGCATGCACACTCGCACACAGTTCTCTAGGCCTCCAGGGTTTCATCGAACGGAGCTTGAAAACTGAGTGCTCTCAATGCAATCATTGTGTTTCCTTTTACTGAGCTATTTTTTTTTTAATCTAAAATATATTTTTAATGATTTTAGAGAGGCAGGGAATGAGAGAGAGAAACATCCATGATGAGAGAGAATCATGGACCGGCTGCCTCCTGCACGCCCCCTACTGGGGATCGAGCCCCCAACCAGGGCATGTGCCCTGACCAGGAATCGAACCACGACCTCCTGGTTCCTAGGTTGATGCTTCACCCCTGAGCCACGCCAGCCGGGCTCTTGTTCCTCTTTTTTAAAAGGGTGAGCACCCCTTTCCACGGGCCACGCTAAAGTATCGAGTGGGATCGCAGCAGCTGATCCATGATTCCCTCTCATCACGGATGTTCCTATCCTCTCTCCCTCTCCCTCTCCCTTCCCCTCTGAGATCAATAAAGATATATTTAAGAAAATACATAGTGAGTGCTCATTTCCCCCGAGAGATTAATGCTGGGAGCTCTTCCTTCCCCCTGGTTCCTTGAGGTGAAAGAGTGACGCCCCCTCCTGATCCTAGCTCATAGGACCTAACAGATCTCGGAGGGTCCTTCCCCGAGGACGGTGTGAGACTGGGGCGGGGGGCGGGGGGGGAGCGCCTACTGTGCGTCGTCTGGGCCAGGTCGGGATGGAGGGGATGACTTGGGAGACTGCTCACCGGCCAGTGGGGCCCAAAGACGAAGATCTGGCTCCGCGCTATGTCCACACGGTTCCACGCCAGCGCCAGGCTCAGCTGGTCCGGGGCGGACGCATTGGTTCCTGGGAAGGCAAGGGAGCAGGCAATGCTCTCTCCGTGCCTGGGCCGCCCGGGCCCGCGGGTGCTGGGCGGTGAGCTGGGCTCCAGGCACCCCCCTCCCCCACCACCACCACCACTGGGGCCCTAACTAAGCGCCGCTGCCTGTTATCTCAGCTAAAAACTCCATCTCCGCACAGGGCTGCCCGGGAGGAGCGTGCAGGCAACCTCTGCCTGTGTGTTGTTTTGTTTTTGTGTTTTTTTTAATATATATTTTTATTGACTCCAGAGAGAGGAAGGGAGAGGGAGAGAGAGATACAGAAACATCTGCCCTGGCCGGTTTGGCTCAGTGGCTAGAGCATCGGCCCACAGACTGAAGGGTCCCGGGTTCGATTCCGGTCAAGGGCACGTACCTCGGTTGCAGGCTCGATCCCCGGCCAGGAGGCAGCCAAGCAATGTGTCTCTCTCACATCGATGTTTCTCTCTCTCTATCTCTCCCCCTCCCTCCCACCCTCTCAAATAAAAAATCAATGAAAAAAAAAAAAAAAAAAAAAAAAAAAATAAAGAGAGAAAACATCATGGATCGGCTGCCCCCCACTGGGGATGGAGCCCACAACCCGGGCATGTGCCCTGAGGGGGAATCGAACCGTGACCTCCTGGTTCCTAGGTCGACACTCAAACACAGAGCCTGGCGCATACTGAGTCGGCCGGGGCAGCTGGCTGGCTCGCGGCTCTGTCACCGACAGACGCTGTTCCCGGCAGGAGACAGAGAGGGTGGCCAGGCCAGGCCAGCGCCGAGAGGCCAGAGGTCGCCGCCTCCTCAGAGCTCACCTTTCAGCAAGGCGGTCAGAATCGCCATCTCCATGTCCTGCTGGACCTCGGCTCCCATCCTGAACACCGTGACCTGGAGGTGGGTTCGCGGCGAAGAGACCGGGTCAAGGGACATTGGAGGCAAGAGGGAGGTTCGGGGTGTTTTTGACAAAGGACAGCAGAGCCTGACACGTATGCCATGCAGGGATTCTGAGAGCAAAACCCGTCTCGTTTTAACTAATAGCACTAGAGGCCCGGCGCACGGAATGGTGCAGGGGTGGGGTTCCTCGGTGGGGCGGGCGATCGGGCCGATCGGGGCATCTCCTGGCTGATTGTGGTGGGCCAGCCTCAGGGAGGGACCGAGGGAGGTTGACGACCGCGGGAGGTTGGCTGTGGGAGTGCACTGCTCCTGCATTGAGCGTCTGCCCCCCTGGTGGCCAGTGCGCGTCATAGCGACCAGTTGACCGGTCGTTGGGTCCCTTAGGCTTTTATATATGTGGATTACGTTGATATGTTTACATTGATTTCAGCCCTAGCCGGTTTGGCTCCGTGGCTAGAGCGCATCAGCCCAGGGACTAAGGGTCCCGGGTTCGATTCTGGTCAAAGGCACGTGCCTCAGTTGCAAGTTCCTTCCGGTCAGGGCGCGTGCAGGAGGCACCCCATTGATGTGTTTCTCTCACATCGATGCTTCTCTTTGCCTTTCCCGCTCTCTCTCAGACTCTCTGAAAAATCCCTGGGACAAATGTCCTCAGGTGAGGATTAATAATAAAATAATAATAATAAAAAAAATAAATAAGACGCTCACAAGCTCCTTCTTCTTCATGCACTCTGTGAGGACGGCCAGCAGCTGCAGCGCGTGGGTCCTGCCGAAGTTAAAGGTTTTCTGGATGGTGACCAGCAGCTGGTCCCTGAGCGGCTCGCCGATGACCCTGTTCAAGGCAGACGCCGAAGAGAAGAGAAACAGCTCGCCTGAGGCCTGTCCGAGTGAATCGATACCTCGGCCCCAGACCCCCACCCCTGGGATCTTCTGTTTGTTTGTGAATCCTCCCCTGAGGATATGTTCCCATTGATTTTTGGAGAGAGTGGAAGAGAGAGAGAGAGAGAGAGAGAGAGAGAGAGAAACATCAATGTGAGAGAGACACATCGATGGGCTGCCTCCTGCGTGAGCGGAGCCTGCCACCCAGGTATGTTCCCTCGACCGGAATCGAACCCAGGACCCTTCCGTCTGTGGGATGATGCTCTGCCCACTGAACCACACCAGCCAGCCAGGGCCATCTGGTATCTCTGGTTGGAAACTTTTCCCCTTGAGGAGCTTCCGGGACAGATGATGAAAGAAAGGGGACCCGCCTTCACCCCTGTCCTCGGTCCCAGGCTGGTTGAAACGCGTCTACAGGGAAACGAGGCTGGGAGAGAGGGTGTCCCCCAGGGGAGGGATTCTGGAAGCAACACCACGGTCTCCGCAGCTCCCTTCCATGCCGACCGGGGGAGACGGGAGAACCCAGTCCAGATTCCTACTTGAGCACGGCCAGCGTGGCTCAGCGACTGAGCATCAATCGACCCAGGAACCAGGAGGTCAGGGTTCGATTCCCGGTCAGGGGCACATGCCCGGGTTGCGGGCTCCATCCCCAGTGGGGGACGTGCAGGAGGCAGCCAATCCATGATTCCCTCTCCTCATGGATGTTTCTCTCTCTCTCCCCCTCTCTGACATCCATGAGAACACATTTAAAAAACATTCCTTCTTGAACATTCTCTGGAATGACCACGGTGTCAAGCCCCGCCCCTCGCACCCCGTCAGAAGTCCTACCCGCCTTCCTCACAGTATTTGTGTGCGAAGGACAGGATGTCCGAGGCCCGCCCGCTGCCGTCGCACACCACCACGGGGACCGGGGGCTCCTCGCAGAGATATTCCAGGACGACGGAGAAGACGTTGGGGCCCCCTTCCACCACCAGGCCCACGACGGGCACACCCTGGCCCAGGCCTGCAACACAGCCAGCGGCCCCATCACCGCATGGCCCCGGCAACCCCCGCTCCCCACGCCCGTGTCTGTGGGGGTGAGTCCTCCCTGGAGGGTCATTCCCCATCGATGGTCAGGGAGAGGGCAAGGGAGGGGGAGGGAGAGAGAAACATCGATGTGAGGGAGACACATCCATGGGTCGCCGCCCGCGGCAGCCCTCCGGGGCTGGGGATCGAGCCTGCAGCCGCGGGCCGTGCCTTTGACTGCGAATGGGACCTGTGACCCTCCCGTCTGCGGGTCAGTGCTCTATCCACTGAGCCACACTGTCCAGGGCTCATTTATTTATTTATATTTAAAAATATACTTTATTGATTTTTTTTTTTTTACAAAGAGGAAGGGAGAGGGATAGAGAGTTAGAAACATCGATCAGCTGCCTCCTGCACACCCACTACTGGGGATGTGCCCGCAACCAAGGTACATGCCCTTGACCGGAATCGAACCTGGGACCCTTGAGTCCGCAGGCCGACGCTCTAATACACTGAGCCAAACCGGTTAGGGCATTGATTTTATTTTTTAAAAATATTTTTATAGATTTCAGAGAGGAAGGGAGAGGGAGAGAGAGAGAGAAACATCCATGATGGGGAAGAATCATGGATCGGCTGCCTCCTGCACGCCCCACCGCTGAGGATCGAGCCCGCAAACAGGGCATGTGCCCCGACCGGGAATCGAACAGGCGACCTCTTGGTTCATGGGTCAAAGGCCAACCACCGGGGCACGCCAGCCAGGGCTGCCTCAGGAGTTATTGGATTAACATCAACCCGCGCCAAGCAGGAGACGTGTCCTTGGTCTCGGAGTTCTGAAGGCCTTCCCGCGGATGAAGTCCCCCAGGATACGTGAGGGGGTCCGAGAACTTCAAGAGGGGGCGTTTCGCGGTTCCGGTGGGCCCCCATGATGCATTTCTGCAGCCAGGAACTTGGAAATACATTGACCAACTCTTAACCCGAATAATCTCAGTTCAGTTCCGTTCGCCAAACGTGCATCCGAGAGTCTGCTTTGGGCCGGGCCCTAGCTAAGACAGTGGTCGGCAAACTCATTAGTCAACAGAGCCAAATATCAACAGTACACGGTTGAAATTTCTTTTGAGAGCCAAATTTTTTAAACTTAAACTTCTAACGCCACTTCTTCAGAATAGACTTGCCCAGGCCGTGGTATTTTGTGGAATAGCTACACTCAAGGGGCCAAAGAGCCGCATGTGGCTCGCGAGCCGCAGTTTGCAGACCATGGGGCTAAGAGAAACTGGGGAAAAAAATGGCCCGGCCGGCGTGGCTCAGTGGTTGAACGTCGACCTATGAACCAGGAGGTCTCGGTTCGATTCCCGGTCAGGGCACATGCCCAGGTTGCAGGCTCCATCTCCCAGTGTGGGGCATGCAGGAGGCAGCTGATCCATGATTCTCTCTCATCGTTGATGTTTCTCTCTCTCTCCCTCTCCCTTCCTCTCTGAAATAAAAATATATATATATATTTTAAAAAATGGACTCAGGTGACATGGCTCCACCTAGCCTTTGAGTCTCCCAACCCAAGATCGGCTTGGCAGGAATATGGTGGCCACGTCACCTTCTTCCTCCAGAAACAAGGTGGGATTCATTCCTGGTGGGTTAGGCTGGACCCTCCGAAGCTCCGCGCTGGGAGAGGGGACAGCCGAGCACCCCTTTGCTGTCCCTGCCCCGCTCAGAGCCCGAGGCAAAGGATGACAAAGGGAAGCCCGGCAGCCCCGTGGCCGCGTGGAGCCGGCCGCGTGAAATGTGCAAGTCCGGGAGAATGGAAACACGGAGAAGGAAGCATTCGGTCGCCAGCCAGCTCTCAGAGGACGTCTGATCCTCGGAAACACACCACTGGTCCTGGCAGCCACCCCACGCCGAGACTGTCCCTCTGACTGTCCTTCATTTCCTGGTTCTTTCACAGGAACCCTACCAGGGCCCGGCCGGCGCGGCTCCGTGGTTGAGTATTGACCTATGAGCGAGGAGGTCACAGTTTGATTCCCCATCAGGGCACATGCCTGGGTTGCGGGCTCCATCCCCAGTGGGGGGCGTACAGGAGGCAGCCGATCCATGATTCTCTCATCATGGATGTTTCTCTCTCTCCCTTGCTCTCTGAAATCAATAAGAATATATTTTAAAAAAAAGAAAGAAAGAAAGAGGGTCAAATCAAGTCATCTTCTGTGGATCTAACAGGAACAAGGTTCAGGCTTTCCACACCCGGGCAGTGGCGTGGCTGTGGCCGTGGCCGTGGCCGTGGCCGTAACTCACGTGTGTTGATCTTCTGCAGGGAGATGTGCTTCTCCAGCTGCCGCCGCAGCTTCACCTCGGCGCCGTACCGGCCGAGCGTGCCGTTGTCGGCCAGGATGAAGTGCGTGTGGGAGCTGTTGAGCACGGACAGCTTGCTCAGGGGGTTGGACATGGTCTGGTAGAGTCTCGTCACCTGATGGAAGGCAGAGCCCCCGTCAGAGCCGCAGCCCGCACGCGGTCACGCCCGCAGCGGGGGCCGGAATACGGACGCAGGTTGCAATACTCCGTCTCACTGTGCGTTTCGGCCTGCTGTCCCTTTCCCACCCTTTCTCATGATGGACTTTTCTTTTTGGAACATGTCTATATTAAATTATTTTTTTTATTGATTTCAGAGAGGAAGGGAGAGGGAGAGAGAGAGAAACATCGATGATGAGAGAGAACATAGATCGGCTGCCTCCTGCACGCCCCACACTGGGGATCGAGCCCGCAACCCGGGCCTGTGCCCTGACCGGGAATCGAACCGTGACCTCCTGGTTCACAGGTTGACGCTCCACCACGGAGCCACGCCGGCCGGGCTGAGGCATAAATTACTTTTAGAAAATGCCAACCCAGCCATTGTACTCCTGGGCATTAATGGCCAAAAAATGAAAACATATCTTAACACAACATCCTGTATGTGGCCCGGCTCCATGGCTCAGTGGTTGAACGTTGACCTATG